>CM018575.1:3587500-4212500 GCA_009078335.1 Salix brachista
AAACGCCATTACACTGTTCACGACAGATTATTTTTAAAAAAAAAGGGACATAAAGAGGAAAATCCGAAAATGGCCCCATGACAGCAGCTCCTTTGGCCGCGCGGGCGAAGGAGAATTCCGTCTGTACACTGCCGCAATCTACAGTGGATTGTGAGACAGTGCACAGTGCTTTCCACAGTAAAATGGCCACGGCTTTTAGTGTTTTGTTAATGTTTAATTGTTCTTGTTATCCGAACACATGATTCTCGATCACTTCTAGACGCGTGTGAAGGCTTGTTCAGTAGATGACGGTGGCTGCCGCCGCCTGCCATGGACAGTCAAGCATCCGTATGTTGAACCCTATCTGCTTATACGAGCCACGACGACAATTAATGGCTCAGACCAGACACCTCCCGACATATTGCATTATTACAAAAAACTAAAAACTAAATCAATGTGAATTTATTTCTCACTTTTCTTTTATTTCTAATTTTTTATTGTTTTCTTTAATTTATGACTTTTCTTTTAAAATTTTATATTTTGCTGTTACGTTTCTTGGAAATTGTTTTGTATATTATTATTTTGTTACCACATGGGCAATGAGTTTTGCCAACTAACTTTGATTCAATCCAATTAATTTCGAGTTGACTTAAAATATTTAATTATATTTTTTAGTAATAGATTGATTGAAAATTTAATTTAATTATTTATTTTCTATAAAATTATTATAGTTTTATTGTCTTACACCTAGATATCACAAATATCACAAGATAACTTGGGATGATCTAGATATTTCTATCAATATTTTAAAAAAATATATATTTTAATTTGGTTAGAGATCGTTAACTCTCCTACTATTTAAGTTTTTTAATTAGAAAATGTATTTGTAACATATAAATATTTTTTAATTTAAAAAAAAGAAGAAGAAAGATTCAACTTGCGCGGCGGTCTGCAGTGAAAGCTAGTCTTTATCGTTCAATCTTTCCTTTACTCCAACAAAGAATATTTTTTAGATTCGGATTGTACCCTTGTACTGTAGTCAGAGTTCTCCATTCCCAAATGAAAGCATTTAAAATTACAGTGAAGGCTACTTACAGGCTGTCTGAATAACAAATTTTGTCTGAAATTCACATATAAGAGATGCCTGAAATTCTATTTTTTGGATGCGATCAAACTCTATTATCTGGAAATTATATTTTATGAATTCAGATGAATGAGTAAAATTCCGGCTATCCTAAATTTTTACCAATAATATATACCCAGACTCAAACTCAAGACTTACTATGCAGGTTATAAATTTTTTACCATCATGTCACGTCGCTCGGGTCGATGCTTGAAATTCACAAATCAGTGAGAAGCCAACTGGTATTGAAACAATCATGCACTAATCACACGTAAATCTCTAGCAGCAGATTCTGGGTTCCCTAAACTTCAAGAACATAGCATAGCTTCAAAGCTTGGTACTGGGAGAATCATGTATTAATGATTTTTTATCTTTAAGAAATCTGTTAAGAAGATGGTTTTCAAATCAGGAACTAAAGTCAGCATGCCATGCTCTGGAGCCTGGACCAAGAAGTACAGTTGCAGAGAACACGAACTCTGAGCAACCATTTGTTGTACAGACCACAATTTGCCAAGGAAAAAAGCAAGACCTCTATGCTCACACTAATCTATAAAAGGCTATTTGATCAGGATGTCCAGGAAAACTGAAGCTCACATTAATATAAATTCCTGTCAACTTGGTTTTAGGCAGATTGCCAAGTAGAATTCTAAAATCGCTCCAGAAATGCATTAGTCATTTGGAACTCTCAACACTACCTAGTCCACTTCTTTATTGCAGCCATTTCCAAGTCTCTATGAACAGAATACAGCATGTTTAAAGGTCAGCAAGTCTTCCCCACCATATAAACAAACCACAACTGATTGATACAGATGTAGATGATGATAAAAAAATCAGTGAATTCATGGAACCATGTTGGGATGACAAACCTAACAGAGTGAAATGTTACAAAAACTTTAGCACTGCAGTTGAAGATTAGATTTTCTTTTATCATTACAATCTAAGTGCATAGAAACCTTGGTATCAACTTTGTGCAGGGACATTGTTTGGAAAGGCAGTGTTGATACCAGATTCATCCCTGAGCCTTGCTCTAGGAATAATAATAACAGGTCCACAACATATTAGAGCGAACAACAACTCCATCATAAATAAAACCAAGCTAATCCATACGAACATGGTTTTCTTCCCATGCCGTAAAATCCTTTTCAAAAGAGCAAGTTAAGACTCAGGTATGATGGACACATCATATGTTTCAGGGATACCAGCACCAGGCCGGTATTCAGATCTTTGTTCAATTATCACCTCCAACCAGGAAGTGGGCACGTCACCTTCCCTAAAATCTTTTATCTTCAATGCCAAAGTCTGGGATTCAGATTCGTAGCCAGCAACAAGAGGTGCAACCTTGATAAAAATTCAATGAAATGCAGATAGGCTCGCTTTTGAATTTTAAAATGCATGTGATGGCTTTTTGTGGCAAGGGTTTTCCTACCAGCAGAGAGGAAGTCCACACAGATCTGCAAATGAACAACGAAGCAAGTCAGAACAAGCACTCTGAAAGATTAAAGAAAATCATATCAGCCTTTTAACTACATCAAATGGCAGTATCAGTTAGAAAACACACTTCAAACAAAACTGGTAAAACTTAAAGCATTATAATCCAGAGCAGTTTCACACGACAAAATTGTTACTAACACTGCATCTTCCTTGCTTAATGAACCAAAATGTACCTCAAAACCCCCAAGATTTCTGTTATAATCTGACTCTGGTAGTGTCAACAAAACAGAAAATTGCATCTTGTGATAAGGTGGAATAACCCGAGTCTTTAAGCTCCTGCATCTCCAATATTCTCTTAACAATCCTCATCATCACAAGCAACACCACCACAAGGTTTTATGGACACAAATGCAACAGGACTGTTCTTTGCATAATCGAAATTCAAATCTTGCCATATTTGTATTGGTTCCTCCACCAAATATCTCATTACAAAGCCACTAAGCATAACCGAGAACACCAGTAATCCACACACAATAACACAAACATAACCTGACCAGAACAAACCCCGCCCAAAATGCATCAACAGCTTCCATATTGCTTTATCTTCTATTGAACAATCATCTATAAACGAACCAAAGATCCCACCAATCAGAATACGTGAAGAAACAAACTTTCGAACAATAAATTCTCTACCCCGCCTTGTAGCTCCAAATGGATCAGCAACTAGAGCATATTATAATAATAGAAAACCCAGATCGGAAATTTGATGAAATAAACAAATTAATTAACTTGGAATCCAATTGCCTTAATCACCAACCCAGCTATAAGCACAAGCAAATTTGTCGGCTCACCGGGCTCACCCGCTGAGCCGATCGAGTCACCAACTCGATCGTCGCTCGCCGTCGCCACCATCGATTTCTCCTTCTTCGCCTCCTCCCGAACACTCCCACCGCTGAAGAGTCGACTCGGTGAGGAATCGGCCGAGCTGATTCAATGCTCTTAAAATTCTTCTCATTTCCCTTCAAATTGCGATGAAGTTTAAGCCTTTTCTCTCTACTCCTCGTTTCGGGATCATCAATTATTGCGGTATCTGATCTGATCGAAGACAAATCTGCGGAGGATTCTTTGATTATAAGGCGAGAAATTGAACTTAGCCAGAGAAGGAAGTATCCGGCGGGGGTTCTGAGAATGCTGAGTTGACGTGGAATGTGCTGGATCGTGGATGACTATGCAATCGTGAAAGGGAAAATCTTTCGAGCGCGTCGACGAAGCAATCGTCAATTCGTCATTGTTGTTTTGAATTGGCGGTTCCATTGATAATAAATGAATGCTGAGGTAATGCTTAGGTTTTCGAATTTTTATTTCGGTTTCCGTTTGAGGATTTGATCGAAGAAATTTGAAGCCATCTCTCGCTCGCTCCCTCATGCCAGCTACAGTTCGCTCATTTCGTTTCGGCCCGCTAGTGCCACGTGGTGCTTAGCAGTACCTCTTGCACCCGCGGCATGAGTTTACCCGTGCGATCCTCCAGCTCCTTGCTTAGTGTTACGAGGTGAACAGATAATCATAATTATTAACCATAAATCGGGCAATTAGATTTATAAATGAAAAGAAATGGCGAATTAAAATATTATATATTTTTAAAAAACAGTTCATTGCTATTTTTTTTATTTTATCAGAAATAACAAGCAAAAGTCCATTCTCTTCAAGTTGCTGATTATCTGTCTTTCTATGGTTTCCACGTCCTCTGAGTCTCCATCTTCTTGATGTCTTTCCAAGTTTCTATGATTCTTTTTTTATTTTTCTTGTGTTGACACTGAAATCTCTTGATATTGATAAGTGTTGGGAAATAATTGAATGGGTTAATCTTGGTAATTATGGAAATAAGTACTCGTGGTGGTGTTGGTAAATTATGAGAAATGATTGCTTGCGTTGATGTTGGAATTTTTATATATAAAAAAATGTTATAAATAATTTTGTTTTATTTTATTGGATGCGAGGAAAAGCATACCATATGGGTTCATGTGAATGATTAAGACTATGATTGTTTTAGATTTTTATAAAAAATATATCTTGACTCGAATTTAAAATCTAATATATAAATTACAAATTCTTTATCATTATATCAATTAAAACATAGGTTGATGTTGAAATATTGGTGGGAAATAATTGAACTCTTGATATGTAATTTTTTATTAATAAATAATGGAAAGTAACTGCATTGTTGATCTTTGAACAAGTTACATATATAATTCTCATTAAAAAAAATACACCATTTATTTTTTTTCATTTTTTTAATATGAATATCTAGTTTGTATGTAATTCAATTAATTCTAAATTAATTCTACGGCTACTAAAGTTGACGAACTCGAGATGCATTTATGATTGGTTGAGGAGATGCATGTGTCTATGAATGAGGATAAGAATCAAGTGGTCGAATGAGCCTTTGACTGGGACTGCTTTCCAAAGCTAAGCAGGGTTTTTTTCCCGTATTTACCAGCAAACAAAATATTTTATCATTACAAAAGATTATCTGTGAAACATTCTGGGACCTGCAGCCTCCTCCTCCTCCTCTCCTCGACGGGGGATGGTTCCATCGGTACAACCAGGCAGGGAGGACCTACCTGATAACGCGGTTTGTTGTCGTCAACTTCAAATAATGGCACCCCCCGTGTTGAATTCCACCATTATATACCTCCTTCTTTGTTTTTTTCGTCTTTTCACCTTCTGCTACCATTTGCCTTTTGTTTTTTGCACCTTACCTACTTCTTTGAGTTTCTTACTGTTTCTCTTTTTTCCTTCATAAACATACCTTCAAAATAGAACAACTCTTATCTTCTTTTTCTTCTGTAAATAACACATTTGGTTATAGCCAGAAGGTTCCTTATATAAATAGGTTTTTTTATTATTATTAAAAGGGGGGGTGTGAGCTAGCTTATGTTCACTTCGATTAATTTTACGGATCTTTAAAAAATAACCATGTAATCTCGAATGATCATCATTTTAACATATAGGACGCCACCGTTTAGAAACGCGCCCAAATTGATTTCATACCAAAAAAAATATTATTTAGTTTATATTTTTAGATTGTTTTGTTGGGTTGGTATTAAAAATTATTTTTAAAAAATTAAAAAAATATTATTTTAATAAAATTCAAACTAGAATAACCATCTAAATTCTATATTAATACAAATCAGCTTTTTAAAATTGTATTGATTGATATTTGCATGACCTTTGAAATATCTAGATGTGTGGTGCCCATTTGATTTTTCTTAAGAAGTGACAGATGTGATGTATAAAAGTAACACGAATGTTTGTACAAGAAGTTTTTATTATTGCTACTTTTTTTTCCTTTCTTCTTTTTTCTCTCATTCGCTAAAAGATAAAAATAAAATATTCCTTCAATGATGGGAAAATCCAAACAGCTGAAGAGTTTTGCAATAAAGATGAAGGAGGGTTGGCTTAAAAACTAAAGAGATTTCTAAATTAGAATTTTAAAGACAATACTTCAAAGACTTATTTTCTCAACATGAAGGATGTGCTTCAATTGATATAGTTTTTTTTTAAAATTTTTTTTGAATTTTTTATGTAATTTTAAATTATTTTAATGTGTTGATATAAAAAATATTATTTGAAAAAATATATCTTAAAAAGTAAATATTGGATAGCGGAATGATTCGTGGATGGGAAAATCTTAAAACCAGTAGTCATAAAATGACAGTCACAGAAACAGGAAGCTTGACAAATATTAAATACAGTAGCAGCATTTCACGATCAGATAAACTCATAAAGTCAGACTAGTAGTACTAGTTGGCGTTCTCAGATCTGCGTGACAATTTTTTCTTTTTTCTTTGAATAGAATAATCATTTGACAGTATTTGCTCTGCGGTCAAGGTTTTACTATATGGACGTAAAGATTATACAATTATTATAGAGGGATAGACATACAATCTTAGCTCGGCAATCCTCACAACAGAGGAAACCAAACAGACTATGAAGTTCTCTCCCCCAGCAGAGAAGAACCCAGACAAGAACAGACTTCGCAATCTCTTAAGCATCTTTCGATATGCTTTCCTCGTATCTGTTCTAAGTTTGAGTTGCTTGGAGACACCAAGGTTGGCTGCTGCTAGGCTTCCTCAAGATGAGGGTATGAATATGAATCTCTCTACCTTTTCTGTTTTCTTTGGTAGTAGATGATATTGTGATGTCAACAAGTTTCTTCGTGATTTGATATGAATACGGTAGAAGAGCCTTTAATTTTTAATGACTGTAGGAGTAACTTGTATCTCTGTCAGATAGTGTCCAGGTATTGGGAGTTTATGGTAGAGGTCAACGACATTTCTCTAATATGAAACTACTTGAGGTGAAGTTATGTTAACGGTTGAATGAAACATGGTTGCCTATAACGATTCTGTCATCTGGGTTACAAGAGAAGTTCCTGTCACTTTAACTTACAATTTCTGGTCCAATTATTAAGGTTTCTGCAGATTATAGTTATTAGTGATGCTCTGCTAGAAACCCCCAGTTCCTTTTGTTCTTATGGAAAAAGGCTAGCTAGTCTGTAGTCTTGAGCTCTAAATAAGCTGGAATTATTATCTTGAGACTAATTTTTGTTTCAAAATGTAACCTTGCAACTATTGTTTGTTTGATCTAGTCGATGCTTTAAACCTAATTACCAAGAAGATGGGCGCCAATGGCTGGAATTTCAATGCTGATTCTTGTGGAGAATATCTTCCTCGAGTCCAACGGACGGATCCTGACAGGAACATTACCTGTGACTGCAGATTTGAGAACAATACCTGTCATATTACTTCCCTGTATGTTTTCTCTCTTGGGTGTTTGTGGTGTTACTGGTTTCTATAGAGAGGTGCATATCAATAAAGCTTCAATTTTGTTTTAATCTCGTGCTAAAAAACAACCCCCCCCCCTCCTGAATTTCAGGAAGTTCAAGCGTTTTAACCTTGCAGGAGAACTTCCACCTGAACTCAATCAACTTCGTTATCTTAAGAACATGTAAGCATATGTGTGTGAAAGCATAACTAATCTGTTTTCCTTTGATGTTCTTGCCGAGAGAACAACAGGGGATTCATGTAGCAGTTTCTTTTCTTAAGCACTTTTCTTCGTGTTTCCTGATCATTTATGAAATAAGAAATGATTTATGAGAGTTTTAAACTCGTTTTCACTGGTTTGTCAGTGATCTTTCTTACAATTACCTCAGTGGGTCTATACCAAGTCAATGGGCTTCATTGCAGCTCGAAATGATGTAAGCTTTTGTTTTCTTCTTATCTATCTCCGTTTTAAACTGGCAACTTATTGGTTTAACTAAGCAGCGTTAGTGCAGTGCTCTTCTAGCTAATCGGTTATCAGGGAACATTCCAAGCTATTTGGGGAACTTTACCAGCCTTGCATACTTGTAAGTTCTTACATTCAGTTTTACTGGGTTTTTTCATGACACCATCTGGTAAATTATATTGAGAAATTTGGCCTGAGTTATAGTTTCTTATGAATTTGTAGATTATATCTTCAGTTGCTGAACAGAAAAATTTCCATTTTCTCTCTTCATAAACACTATTTTTTTACTGTACATATGCTCAATGGAATTGTGATGTGCCAGTTTTTCCAATTACTTTTCCATTCTGCATTTATGGAGATTTGAATTTGTTGAAGTATTTTGATACAAGGAATTTTACTAGCAGTTTCATTGTAATCTTTTAACAGGGACCTTGAATTAAATCAGTTTTCTGGAATGATCCCACGTGAGCTTGGGAAGTTAGTTAACCTTGAAACCTTGTAAGTAGTGTCATGGATGATTGTTTCTTAGCCTTTTCTTTGACTGTCATCTTGCCACTGGAGTATTTTTGGAGATTGATGTTAATTTCTCTTGCAGGATTCTATCCTCCAACAAATTAGATGGAAATTTGCCAAAGGAACTTGCTGAGCTGAAAAACCTGATTGACTTGTAAGCATTTCTGATTGAGACCTCTATCATGCTGTACATTTATTTCATAGGAGTGAAGTGTAAATGATCTTCATTCCATAATGCAGTAGAATAAACGATAACAACTTCAATGGGAGTATACCAGATTTTGTACAAAACTGGAAGCAGATTAAAAGACTGTAAGATTTGCATCCTTCCATTGATCGTTTATTCCTTTTCAAAGTTATGAATTGGGGAAGATAGGAGGAAATTTATCTTATTTTGCGGCTCTCAAAGTCTGTTGTTTTATTTGATTAACTGATCTATTTCAGAGAAATGGTAGCTAGTGGACTGGAAGGACCCATTCCACCCTCCATCTCTGTTCTGGAAACATTAATAGACTTGTGAGTGAAATTTCTTGATTATTCTACTACAAATAGTCAAATAACTTGTGTCATAGTGAATACTGTACTGTTCATTATTGAAGGAATTTTTCACAATTGTATATTAAATTATTATTGTTTTGTGAGCTTACTTGCCATTTTATGTGCAGGAGGATCACTGACATAAATTTCACAAACCAGTCATTTCCTGATCTTAGTAACATTGTAGGCCTCTCGCGGCTGTATGTCACTTCTAATTCTCAGTTCTGTTTATGAGATCATAAAGTTAGGTTACCATATGACCAGCAAATCTGACATAGCCATTGTTGGACTTCTAGGTTGTTGAGGAATTGCAATATATCTGGAGAAATTCCTCCATACATCTGGGAAATGAGTAAACTTCGAATTCTGTAAGCAATGCTATGATACCTAAATTTTTTTCCATTATATTTTTTCAAGTTTCTTTACCATAAGTACATGGTTGAATAGTGAAGTACCTGCATGTCATGCATTAAAATATCACAAACTAAGTACTTGCATGCTGAGTGGAACTAAATCTGTTTGGCTGTGCTAATCAGTATGCGCAGGCTCATCACCTCAAGACAGCAAATACATAAAACTTCTCTATTTTTTATGTGTCCAACTATTGCATGTCATGGAGCCAAAACATTTTGGGGAAGATGAATAGATGCGATCACGCCTCAAAAAATTTCCCAATGACATTTGTGATATGGACATTTGCAAACAGTTTTTTTATCATCTGACATATCAGAATGGAAGCACTAGGCCTTGAATTCATATGCATTTCCATTCCTTGCGCAGGGATCTCAGCTTTAATAAGTTACATGGGAATCTTCCAAAAGCTATAACCACAGAGACACTGGTATTCGTGTAAGCAATGGAACCCTCTAGATTATGTAGCATTTCATAGTATGTTACTTTGCAATTTTATTATTTTAACTACTCCTTGTTGTCTGGATCAGCTTTCTAAGTGGAAACCGTCTCACAGGAAATATACCAATGTTTAGGAAAGGAATGAGTGTGTATGTTTTTTCATCTCTGTCTTTAATACTTTTTTTTTTATTCATTGAGGAACGTATGCCAATCCATCCTTGTAAGGCCACAAAAGTGCATGCACATTTTGTGTGCATTTTGTTTCATTGAACTTGTCATGATATCTTACTAGGCTAGGTGGAAACCAAATCGTGGTTCAGACTATCATCATCATCATCATTTTACCCTGAAGCTTGATTTTTAATTCATACAAATGATGGCGTTAGAACACTCCATAGTATCTATCCTATTGAAGCTGCTTGCCACTATATTTTTGGGAATTGTTCTATTTATAAAAAAGCTCAAGAATTAAAACTTCTTTTGTATGATTTGGCTTTCATTCAATGGGATTAAAAGCTTTCAAAGTAAGAAATGAAAAATAGTAGTTAATTTCTTGGAACTTGAGAAGAAAATATCAAATTATAAGATCCCAATTTTTTTTTTCTTTTATTAGAGAAAGGAAGTTCATAGATGCTATTGTTAGAAGGCACTCTCTTTGATTGTCCAAATTCATATATCTTCATAATTATACACCAGAACAACAACATATTGACAAGATAATTCTGTTTTCTTTCTGAACGCAGAGATCTTTCCTATAATAATTTCTCACAACAAAGCTCTGGGCAGCCTGCTTGTCAGCAGGGAATGTAAGTACCCCCCGCCCTGCAAGTGTTGAAAAACTCTATGCATCTTTATATTTCTCGTTCTTCACTGTCATATGGGAGATCTCAGTACTGCATTAACTAATATTCCAATTTGATTTTACTAGGGATGTAACTCTAAACTTGTTCCGAAGTTCTTCAATGGGAAATGACATGTAAGTTCCATTTCCTGATTTCTTATATTTCTTACTCATAATATAAAGTAGATTTCCTGTGTACTTAAGAAAATGGTAAGACATCTCGTGAAAATCTCCTCTTTTGTGCAAAGTTGACCATAATACTAATTCGTTCTTTGCTTCACTTAACTAGAGGAGGAGCATGCATGGATAATCTCACTTGTGATAAGTGTAAGCACGTTATTCAGAGATTTAATGTCGATTCATTACAGTGATCGTATTTCCATTTCATAAATTAGGCTTTAGCAGACTCCTTGATCAATTGCTTTTTTTCAACACAATATAGTTACCCTCTGCTGTTCAACTTAAATGCAGAGTTCAAATTTTGACAATAGATATAATTGCATATGCTTGCATGGATGTGTGTATATATATATATATAACTATCTTATTTAATATTTCCTGCTGCAATACATTTGGAGAGAACAACCCACGAAAACAATCATTGCTAGGTAAAACAAATTGATGGGGGAGGGGCAGGGTCAATACATTTTGATTGGTAAGCTGGATAATGGTTAGCTAGATAGGTGGAATGGGCATGATAGAGAACATTTTCCTTACAATTTGACTCGTCAGAACTTGAAATCTTGAAGACATGCATATATATATATATAGAAGCATCGGCCCCAGGAAGCCGATAGGTTCAACTACAAGAGATGGTTAGTCTTTTAATATAAACTGTCTAAATGGAGCTTCATAAGCTTCTTTTAAGTTGACCTTTTTGTATTGGCAGACTGGCACTCCATGTACATTAATTGTGGAGGACAAAATGTTAAAACAAATGGCAGCACATATGAAGGAGATGCAGCAGCTGGCAGTGGTGCTGCAATATTCTATCAGAGTGAGGATGAATGGGGACTTAGCAGCACTGGAGACTTCATGGATGACAACGATTTCCAAAACAGAGCGTTTACTGAAAACATGTCATCATTAAACATTAATGAATTGTACCAAACAGCACGCGTTTCTCCAATTTCACTTACTTATTATCGTCGTTGCTTGGAAAATGGGATTTACACTGTGAGTCTACACTTCGCTGAGATCAGATTCAAAAATGATAATACATATAGCAGCCTTGGAAGACGATTATTTGATGTCTATGTTCAGGTAATTAATTACATGATCTGTAGACTGCGTGAATAGGTTTGAATATCACAGTGTCACATTTGAGAGTTTCAAATGTAGCTATTTGCATATTTAGTGTGTCTGGATAATGAAAATGAGGTGCTACTGCTTTATTTTCGTTTTGCAGAATAATTTAGTCGAGAAGGATTTCAATATAGAAGTTGCAGCTGCTGGGGTTGCCAAGCCAGTCACAGAAATGTACAACGCTACTGTCACAGATAATATTTTGGAGATCCGCTTGTATTGGGCTGGCAAGGGGACTAGAAGAATTCCTGTTAGTGGAGTCTATGGCCCCCTCATATCAGCCATTTCTGTTGATCCTAGTAAGAAATTCCAGCCCTGGTATCTGCTGCCATGGCTAAAGCTTGAATTTTTTTTGTCATTTGTAAGCTTTTCAGTTTTGTATCAGCATACTTGCTTATTTGGTTCTTCTTGGCAGACTTCAAACCACGTTTTTCGGGAGGGGGAAAGACAAAAACTGTACCAATAATTCTTGGAGCTGTAGGCTTTTGTCTCGTATTCTCAGCATTGGCTATCTTTTGGTGGAAATGCTGTTTCAGAGTGAAGAGAAAAGGACGAAAAGGTTTGGGCTTATTAACACCTTTCTTCTTCTTCTTTGCATTGGATGATTGTTAGATGTTGACGTGCTGATTGAAAATCAAATATAGGCTTAAAACCCGCTAAATAATGATCAAAAAGATTAGGATCAATTTGTTGTTGGGATAACTTTTTAGTAATTCAAGCATGGTCTTAAATACGTCAGCCTTTTGCTTTTATCTTTTCCAATTAGCAATTGTAAAATAAAATCTAAAGGGCTATCAGAGAAATTACGGTTATACTCTTTAGTCTTTACTGCTTTTTGACTTTGCATACTGCACATGGAAAACAAAGTGGAAGAGAAATTTCAATGCTACGTAATGGATATGATTTCTTTCACCGGCTGTGTGTTAAGACTTGCTATGAGTATGATCTCTCAATCATCGCATACGATGCTTGTCTCAGATAGTTGTTCCTGAACTTGTCAACAAGGAAAACAAAATAGGGCCGCCTTTAGTATTCTACAATTCATGAAGTTCACCCGATTTATGTTTTTGACAGGTCTTGAAGGAATAGAAATCCAAACTGTTTCTTTTACCTTAAAGCAAATTAAAGCTGCCACAGACAATTTTAATCCAGCAAACAAAATTGGAGAAGGTGGATTTGGACCAGTTTACAAGGTATTCTCTAGTGATTTTCCATCCTTTAGTTGTCATTATGAAAGCCATGAATGTATATCTTCGAAGACTGTACTGAAGATTAGTATTTCCATGACTGCTATGCAGGGATTGCTACCTGATGGCACTGTGATTGCTGTGAAGCAGCTCTCATCTAAGTCAAGCCAGGGAAATCGTGAGTTTTTGAACGAGATCGGCGTGATTTCATGCATGCAGCACCCACATCTTGTAAAACTCCATGGGTGCTGTATTGAAGGAGATCAACTATTGTTAGTGTATGAATACATGGAAAACAACAGCCTTTCTCGTGCTCTGTTTGGTAAGAACAAATAATAGTGTCGTATAAAATAAAATAAAATTAGGGAAATTACACCCGGGTTCAGAAGCATTGTTTCGTTGGATGATTATGCACAGGTCCAGAAAATCGACTACATTTGGACTGGAAAACAAGACAGAAGATCTGCATCGGAATTGCCAAAGGGTTATCTTTTCTACATGAAGAATCAAGACTCAAGATTGTTCATAGAGACATCAAAGTCACCAATGTTCTCCTTGACAAGGATCTCAATCCTAAAATATCTGATTTTGGATTGGCTAAACTAGATGAACGAGAAAAAACTTTTATCAGCACCAGAGTTGCTGGAACTGTGTAAGCCACTTCTTTCTTGCATATTCTAGTTTTGTTTGGCAAAAATGTGTTGTGATTTATTAATTTTAACGAAAAGTACTACATAATTTCGATGTGCAGAGGATACATGGCACCAGAATATGCGTTATGGGGTCGGCTGACATATAAAGCAGATGTTTACAGCTTTGGAATTGTGGCACTGGAGATTGTGAGTGGGAAGCATAACAAGAGCTGTGGGCCAGATAATCAATTCTCTTGTCTTCTAGACTGGGTAAATCACAGATACTAACATCTGCTTACTGTATTTCTTGAAGTTTCTCTTAGTGATCCACCATAATTTTCTGGGGTTATATTTATGGAACTCCTTGATGGTTTTCGTTTGTGTTTATCCCTTTTTAAGTACTTTCATTCTCTTCAAATATTCCACTCATTTAGAGATGTCACGTCTGATTTGAACAGAAAAATTTATCTCTAGTTGGGCCAATCAAATTCCTCTTAAGATAAATAATAAAGGACTGTAATGGGAATGTTTTTACAGGTTGATAAAGTTCATAATGTAAAGGTCGAAGCTTAAATTTGCCAGGTGCAACATCAAATGTGAACACCTTTGCTGCTATAAACTAACGTGGATTTATCTGCATTTCAGGCCTGCCATTTAGACCAAGATGGGAACCTAATTGAGCTAGTGGATCAGAAGCTGGGATCTGAGTTCAACAAGGTAGAAGCCGAAAGGTTGATGAAAGTAGCTCTCTTATGCACGAATGCTTCACCAGCACAAAGGCCAATCATGTCTGAAGTTGTTAGCATGATAGAAGGAACTAGGATCATACCTGATGTGATCCCTGAACCAGACAGTGAAGATTTGAGGTTTAAGGCCATAAGAGGACATCGCGAACATATCAGAAGTAGTTTGAGAGGCAACCAGAACTCTAGTTCGATCTTAGACAGATCGGCTAACAATAGTTCCCATGTGTACACAGATGACGATGATCCATGTGAAACCGATGAAGAGTTGAATGTGAGGTTTGACAGTAGGAGCAAACACTATAAACAGCCAGAAAGCCGGAGTGAGGTTTCAAATTTAGTTTTGTCAGAATCAGTCCCTTCCTCACCTTCTGTTCATGATCCTTTTGATATCAATATAAGCTCCTGACAATGTTTATACACTCCTTAATGTACAGAAAATAGAAGATTTTGAGCCTCTTAGGACGATCAAATTAATTTGTCTCCTGAATACATAATCTGTTCAAACTAGATTTATTTTTATTTCACTTATTAACTGCAGTGCCATCTCAAATGTGGCCTCGTTAATGTGTTTTTCCTTCTTCTTGGTGTCTATAAATAATGAACCCCTTCTTTATTTATGCTCAGACTTTCAGTTGAGTACATTCTTTCCTTTCATCTATTCCCTTTGCTTTGAAGTTGTTCTTATAATGTTAATAGGTTTATTTATCATCGATGAGCAAGTCTGGATACATAACTCTAGATGCTTTTCCTTCAAAATATTTTCTGCACTCGCTCTCCTGCCACTGCCAACCAGGGATGTCAATCTTGTTCCGTTTCGGTCAAAACATTTCGTACCGGTTAAAAAAACGAGACGAACGGTGTTGTTTTTATCTCAGGTTAAATTCCTGTCCATTCCGGTTTTTTCAGCCAAATTCCGGCCGAAACACATCGGAATCATTTCACCTGTGTTGTTTCGATCAAATAATGTTTTTTTTTTAAATAATGAATAATTTTACAATATTAATCATATCTCTTAATCCAACCATTAGATCGAGATGAAATTTTACGAGGAGTCTCTTGACATATTTATATATATTATGTTAAAATTTCAGAACAATCAGAGAATGTAATGATCTTACGAGATTGATGATGATATTCTCGTAATATGATACATGTTCATGATTTTATTTAGAAAAATCATTTTATTGTGTCTTTTTTTAGATTAAATTTCACAAATCTAAATAATTTTATTTTTGGATTTGAACTAAAATTTTTTTTGAATTAATAAATTTAATTATATATATATATAGAGCTGGAGAGATGGTCAATGATTGGCCGGGTTATCCTAACCAGGTCTTACAATGATGCAAAGTGCAAACTGTTTTCTAGATAGAGCGCTGCTTGATTGATGAACCACTTCAAAGAGGAGCACAATGATTTTACCTAAAATGTTTTAAGGTAAAATTGAGACAGCATATGAACCTCACGAGAAACTAAACTAAATTTCACTGTCCAAAAATAATAAATATTTTCTAGAAATATTTCGATACATATGATAGTATTTAAAGATAAAAAGTTGCTTGCACACATTAATTAGCACACTTATATATAATTTGAGTGTCTCTTACCTTCCTATCTCCTTGTTTTCATAAAACCATGTATGAATTCTGCTGTTAAAAAGCTGTGGAGCGGTCTTGGATGTCACACCAAGTTAGGTTGTATGCATATTTTATGTGATAAAGTTTTTTTTTATAAAAAAAAATACAGAATTCAAAGCAACCTATAATGCATTCTAGCCATATAAATCACAATTATATGAAACCTTGAATCCTAACAAGCCTGTCAGGATTATCAAAACTCGAACCCATGACTCAAGCCCCAAGTCAAGCTAAGATGAGTATGCACGCGAGTTAAACTAACATTATTTTGTTTGAGATTGTTTATAATCTTCAACTTTTCTCTACATAAACTAAAAAAAAATAAACTCATTTCTTTTATAGGTGAGATAAAAGGTGCGTGAGATAAAAGGGTTTTTAGTTTCATAATAACATGCCAACTTAAAGTTATTTGAGATCAATTTTTTCACCCATAATTTATTTTAATTATGTTAATATTCTATATTAAAAAACAGATCTCAACGGTTTTAATTTTTTTTATGGTGATAATAATAATAATAATGATAAATTTATTTATTATTATTATTATTATTATTATTATTATGTGTTTTTCATATGTTTATATACACAGAAAATATGGCTTGTCCAGTATTTAGTCATTGAACTTGGGCTGGGCTAACTTTAAGCATTTAGGGCTCAATCCAATCTAACAACGAGAGGAAACTAGGGTTTTAAACGCTCCCACGTATGTTATTTCTGCAAAGCTTGAAAAGAGAGAAAGAAAGGGAAGGAGGAAACCTTACTGGTGGCCGGCGGCTTATATCCCAAGCACAGAAAATATGGTTACTTTCAGGGTATGTGTGAGGCCTTAGCTTTCTTAAGTGTTTTTTATTTTTTATTATTCATTAATGGATCTAAATAGGAAGATGTTTGTTTTATCGTGGAGTGAAACAGTTTCACCAGTACCAAGTAGTTGGGAGAGCACTTCCAACAGAGAGTGATGATCACCCTAAGATCTACCGCATGAAGCTTTGGGCCACTAACGAGGTCCGTGCCAAATCCAAGTTTTGGTATGTATCTATTTTCACTTCTCACTTCTCTGTCTCTACTGTTTTTTCCTTGCTAGTTTTTTATTATCTGCTAAGTCGTTCGTTGACTATAGGTACTTCTTGAGGAAGCTTAAGAAAGTCAAGAAGAGCAATGGACAGGTTCTTGCCATCAATGAGGTATGACAATTATTTTGGGATTATTTTTCTAAGGAATTTTAACTTGTTTTTTGTATTGTTTTATTGTTTAATTGCCTGATTTAAAATGATGGTATTGACAAATGAGGTGGTGGTGAGTGGTGACTGTTGCTTCTCTTGTAATGCATGTGGACTTGCGTTGTTGAGTTGCCCATCATTAGGCCTACTTGATTCAAAGAATGATTTTGGTGAAAAGGAAAGGTTATTTTCATTGTTTGTAAATTATTCTTTTAATGATAAAAGACGGTTGTAGCCTCAGTCTATCATGGGTACGCTAAAGAACATTATTATACACAACATATCCTTATGAAAAACATAAATTGTTTTGAGATCTCATGACAGTCTCTTGGATTTTACAACAATGTCATTCTGGTAAATGCTTTAGTAACCACTGGTAGGATGGTTACATAATTCCTTTGGTGATATAATTTTTGGTGGTTGCCTGTGGAAGCTCATTTGATGACTGTGTTGGTAAAAAAACAGAGAGAATTTATATAAGTGTTGATAACTATAGCATTCGACTTTGTAGACTCGGGATTAACAACCATGTAAATCTAGATTCTGCAAGTTTATAGCGGCCCTTGCAATTCTTCTCTATGCAGTTGTGAGTCTCTTATTTGCTCAAATTATTATGTAGGCATGCCTATGGGCATGTTGGTTAATTCAGCTTATTAGTTATGGCAGTCAGATTTGTGTCTTCTAGGCCTTGCTCTCTCTCTCTCTCTCTCTGTCTCTTTCTTCTGCAATCTTTAACTGGCATTTCAAATAAAAGCTTTGTATTAGTTTTTTGCTAGGAAAAGTTCCTTGTGTTTTTGATTGTCGCAACTAGGCAGGCTAACCAAGCTGTCCATGAGATGGTCTATGCAATAATCTCCCTTTTATCTAGGTTCCTTTGGGCGTGTTATGGGAAAATGATGTTTTCTTTTAAGGATAGCTCGTTAAGAATTGTGGTCGAATAACCATTTATCTTCAACCAAGGTCATGAATTTTCATAATTTCTTATGTGCTAAACTCTCCTGGTGTTTGAGGGTAGGGAAGTTATTTGAAAGAGTTGCATCTTCCCCAACTATCGGTTTGGGATCCATTGATGATTATAGTTTCCCCTTCAAGGTTAGAAATTACTATGCAAAGTCTCAGAGCTGATATATAAGGTTTCCAAAGCAGTTTTGATTGGTAGTAAAATGGACTATAAACCATCATTTTCAATATAGAAGACTACTCAAATTTTTCAAAGCTTACATCAAGTAGAGCCATTTGATACAGAAACCATTCCTTGAATCAGGATGGATCAGCTTGAATTTGAAAATGGGGGTTTGATTTAAAGTTGAGTCTAAGTTATAAAAGGTATAAAACAGCCTAGTATATGCTTAACACAGTTCAAGGCAAATATGATGGATGTCCAGGTTATCTCCTTGGAACTATGCCAAGGCTTTCAATGAAGAGGAAGTTTCATCAGGGAAATTCTTTGAACTTGTAAGAAACTAGAGTAAAGTTTCGTAACCATTTGCTTGGCTTAACTTGTAACCAAGCTTTTTTTTTCCCTGTCTATTCTCATGCTTTGTGGCTTGAAATACCTACATTTTTCTTGTGCTGGTATGGATCCCACCAACAAAAAAATATTGATTTGACCACATCAACTCAATAATGCGTTGATTCAGGTGGTTGCATGGGAATAAGCATGTTTTTTTTGTTTCTTTTATTAAGATAAGGATAATGTTGAACTGAAGAATTAAGTTGGTAAAATCCTTTTAACTGGAAATGGGCTTCTTTGGTACCCATCTATTCCAAAGATAGCAGCTTGGAATTTTAATTCCTCGGCTCTGATTTAGACACATCCATTTTAGCACAATTTGTGGTATTTGTAAATGAATCTCCCTGTCTGCAATTTTATACCACCTGTGTTCCAAGCATCTTCAAATAATTATTTTCTGTTTGTAGATTTTTGAGAAGAGCCCTACCAAGATCAAGAATTATGGAATATGGCTGCGATACCAGAGCCGAACTGGTTATCACAACATGTACAAGGAATACCGTGACACAACTCTTAATGGTGCTGTTGAACAAATGTACACTGAGATGGCATCTCGCCACAGGGTGAGGTTTCCATGCATCCAAATCATTAAGACAGCTACCATCCCAGCTAAGCTTTGCAAGAGAGAGAGTACCAAGCAGTTTCACAACTCCAAAATCAAATTTCCATTGGTGTTCAAGAAGGTTAGACCCCCAACCAGGAAGCTCAAGACAACATACAAGGCTTCCAGGCCCAACCTGTTTATGTGAGGTGGTTAATCATTTTGCCGATTGCTCAATATATCAACTTGTTAGGTTGAACAGTTTGTTGAACTAGAGCGAATTGGTCATAATCTCTTTTATGAACTTGTTACTTCTGGTGAGATGAATCTGCATTTGATAACTTTTTCAAGTTTTGAAGACCATGTGGTTTGTTAAGTTTCCTATTCGTTTTGAGCTTTGCTTATTTTATGTCCATGATGAAGCCTTTTGTGACCGTTATGTTGGCATTGCCGTGGAATTGCAAGAAAATGGTGCCTACGCGCCTTAAATGAAACATGGAGCCCTTCCAAAGATCTTCTTTACTTTCAAATATAGTGCCAGGGGAAATATAAACCTAACTGAAGCATGAAACGTGAAAGCATGAAGGATGACAACATTTCGGTGGTTGAAAGTGATGCATGCTTGTCGAGGCATGGCAAACATTTCGCTGTAACTTGGGTGGTGCAAATTTCTTTGAGCTGTTCGGCTATGGTCACTCAGCTGGCTAGAATCGAATCCGATAACCCCTTGTCTTGCTTTGTAGAGGTGAATAATATTTACAGTGGTGAGTACCCATCATTGTGGTCACGCCTGGCTCTGTTTTTTAAGGATAGTGTGACTGTTTAAACTTTGGTTGAAATTATTTTTAAGTGTTTTTTTGTTTATAAATAACTTGAGTTGACCCAACTACATAGGGTATAAGATCAAAGCAACTTAAAAACAATTACAAATCTCTAGATGTAATATTAAAGGTTGGAAAAAAAACTAAATCTGTGAGGCCAATATATAACATAATTAGAAAATAAAAAATATTTATGAAGCTCAATTATTAAAGTAATTTAATATTAAATGATGAAATTGAAAAGAAAAAAAAAAGGTTGTTGAAAGGTGATTTAAAAAAAAATACACAAAAATAAAAACACAAATAAAAAATCACAAAATACTATACCATTTGATAATGTTATGTAAAAGTATCCAAAATGATTTCTTCCTACCTTTAAATATTTTTGAAAGTGCTTTTCATTTAGAAATATATCAAAATGATATTTTTTTTTATTTTTTAAAAATCATTTTTGAAATTAGCACATTAAAATAATCTAAAAACACCAAAACAATTTCATTTAAAATGAAAAAAAAAAATGAATTTTGGTCAAACACCGGTTTGACGCAGTGACAAACAGGCATTAATAATGTTGGAAAAGTAATGTTTGCTTTGTTGAGATTTTTGTGGTTCAAAAGTGAGGAGGAATTTGAAAATGTGACGAAACCAAAACTCGAAAGCCAGTTGTTTTGCAATGTAAATTAAGTACCATATGGTCTTTAACACGAGAGTCATCATGGAAGATTCTAAGAGATCCACGAAACGTGATACTATTAATATATTAGAAGCTTCTTTTAATAAAATTCATGATATTTTTATTATTATTATTATTATCATGCTTCTGTTCATTGAGCAAATTCATTGATGAACTTGTTTGTTTTTGTATTTTAAAAAGATTTGTTTTTCAATTTTTAAGTGTTTTAATGTGTTAATATTAAAGATGATTCTTAAAAATTAAAAAAATACTATTTTAATAATTTTCTAAATAAAAAATAATATAAAAATCAATTGCTATCATAATATTATAATTGTATAATTGGCTGACAGGTAACAAACAAAGCGGCATCAAGTTCATTATAATATAATATAATATAATATAATATAAATCAATATATTTAACTAATTTGATCTTAGACAAAACTGTACGTTAAGGAAATGGAAGTGATAGACATGAATCTAATTGTTATAATAAAAATAGTCAAAGTTCAAGAAAAGAGAGAAAAAAAGAGCCGTCTGTTTTGAAGATTTGGAGAGTTTCCACCACCAGGAATGAGTGATCTGCTCTTATCTGATTCTATGGGTGCTCACTGCTCTGTATTCTATTTATATTTTACCAAAAAAAAGAAGAGAGTAGCTTTGAATAGTCAATACATTTGACTGTCTGACAGACAAGGTCAATCAGGTCAGTGTCAGTGTCAAATGATCTACTCATGTTACAGGCAGAATATTCCACATTTTCACGTCTTTCTTTGCATTTCTCTTCCCTTGTTTTGATTTGTCTACGGAACGGAACCAGAATTCTCTTGGAAACCCTACTACCGCAACAGCATTATTAGCTTCTTGGTGCTGAAAACCCAACTGGATTTCTTGCCTTCTTTTTGTTTTTTTCTGCGGGTCCTGATATACTGTGTGCTTTAGAATTAGAAAGCCAAAATCTCTCTCTTCTTGATCATGCTTGCTGGGAAGCTCTTTGTTTTCCTGATTGTTAGTCTTACTAGCTGCTTCAGGTTGCCGACGTTTCCTGAGGCCAAGCTGGTCTAGGAAGAAGGTATGTCTACATTTCTTTCATTATGTTTATCGCAGATGCTGTCTTTTTAGTTCAAATGGGACTTTCTGGATTCTCTTTTTTTTTTGTTCTCTGGGATTTATTGGGGGACCCACTTGCTTGGTATTTGGATGAAAATGTGGGGAAATGGTGAAGAAAAAAATAATCCTGCGTATTGGGTTATTTGTGATTTATAGGCTGCTTTCTGATGGAAAAATGAAGGACCTTGGATTTTCATTTTTGGGTTTTGTGATGTAAACCGATACTCACTTCCTCAATTACTTGGATTGCTTGGCTAAGCCTAACCTTTCTGTCCTTTGTCATTTATAGTAAAGTTTTCTGTGTTTTGTTTTTTTAAAGCAGATATTCCCCCCATCCCCCCCCCATGAGCTTACACACATGTGTGTGCAGAGGCGTGGGAGTACACTGAAAACAATCTTAAAGCAAAAACTGGAATTTATATATCCTGAAAACTGAACCCAAGTCTTTTAAAGTGAATAAATAAAGATGAGATGAATTTGGGAGTGCATGCATTGGATCTCAATGTACTTTTGCATTATAGAGCTTTGCAAATGTAGGAATTGATATACACACAGCGCGCACTTGTAGCTTCCTTAAATCTAACAACATTGACTGCTCATATGATGCTTATCTGTCCATGGATGATATTTAGTTGATGCTCTTGAGGAGATTGCACGAACACTGGGTTCTAAATACTGGAAGTTCAATGCTGATACTTGCGAAATTGAAATGGTTGGAGTAACTCAAGTCCCACCAAAGAACTCTGCGCAAAGGATAGATTGTGAATGCAATAAAGGGAACAATTCTGACTGTCACGTCACAAGAATGTATAATCCCCTCTCTTGCTTTTGAAAGTAGGCTTGATTTTATCAAATACATATTTTGCGCTGTTCTTGCTATGGGTAGAAAATATATATATCCATTGTTGATTATATGCTGTTTGTCAAGTCCACACTTACTTTATGGAGAGTGCTAAATCTGAGAAGTATTATTTATTACACAGCATTGTGTTTTTGATGTATTTAACATGCTGCTGCTGATATTATGACTGTTAAATAATCACATAGAGATTAATTGTTAGAATTGCATTTTAAATAATGTATTTTCTTGATTGCCATTATCCCGAGTTTAGCTGTCAATTCTCATATTTCAGGGAGCTAAAACGTTATAACCTTCCCGGAGTGCTTCCGACTCAACTTGTTAATCTTCCTCGTCTCCAAGTAGTGTAAGGGCCTCTTAAAAGTTTTCCCTATCCTCTTTAATGCTAATATTCCCACTCAGTTTTATTTCAAGTAATTTTCCTTTCAAGCGCAGTGATTTTGCTTACAACTACCTCAATGGTACTCTGCCACGTGAATGGGCTTCAATGCAGTTAACTTCAATGTAAGTTCTTGTCGACTACTTGCGCAATCTCTCTCCTTAATTATCAATTATTTTCTACTCCATAATCAACATATTCCATGCAGAAGTGTTGTTGTAAACCGTTTGTCAGGGGAGATTCCAAAGGAACTGGGAAATATTACCACTCTCACCACCTTGTAAGTTGCAAGCTTATGCTCATCTTTTTAATTTTCTTTATCTGGACGCTATCATGGAGACTTGATTTATAAGCATTTCCATACCATCCAACAGCTTTGGTGTTTTCATATGTTTCTGTAGAGATATGTAATGCTGTATTTCTGTTGCATCGTCTTAGAAATCCCAAGAGCTTCTGTTTTGTTTGCCTTTTAATCTTTATTTTTCATCAGGTCCCTCGAAGCGAATCAATTTTCTGGCACAATCCCCCCTGACCTCGGAAAACTGATCAACTTGCAGGAATTGTACATCTCATTTCTTCCCTTGTTATGCTACTCTTTTCTTCTTTTTATTTACTTTCTAAAACTTTGTTCAAGGATGGATGGAGGAACATGTATTCTGATGGTTTGTTTCTCTGATATTGTGCTTTCAGGATGCTGTCTTCCAATCACTTGTCCGGAAACTTGCCAGTGTCTTTTGCTGGACTAGTAAATCTAACAGATTTGTAAACTTTTTTAATACCTTTTTCTTAGTTTAGATCTAATGTTCCTGTTATTTGTGCCATATAAACAGCTTTTGATTGTATAATGCAGTAGGATAAATGATAACAACTTCAGTGGAACCATTCCTATCTTCATACAGAACTGGAAAAAGCTTAAGAGATTGTAAGATCCCTCATTTATTATAAGCTCCAATTTTGAGTTTCAAAAAAGACAACCGTAAATACATGCTCATTTTTTATTTTCCGTTCTTTTAATTTTGAATGATTGAAGAGAAATGCATGCAACTGGCCTGGAGGGACCCATTCCATCAAACATTTCTCTTTTGAATAATTTAGTTGAGTTGTAAGTATAAATTTTATTTGCTTTCATCTATTTGTCTTATGTGAATACTTTTCTGTTTATTAATTATATTAACAGTTAGGTTCAACCTGGCACGTTGTTATGCAGGAGAATTAGTGATCTAAATGGACCAACTCAGGGTTTCCCTATGCTCATCAATATGACAGGCATGATCAGATTGTACGTTGACTTATCATATCATCTTACAAATTGAAGGAGTGAATACTTTTTTCATTGATGTTGGCCAATTTAACATGATTTCATTATGTATACTAGGATTCTGAGGAACTGTAACATTTCTGGGGAGCTCCCTGCATACCTTTGGACAATGAAGAGTTTGGAATTATTGTAAGTAAGAAATGTGCAGTTTGGTGCATGAAGCTTCTTAAACTTGCAGTATTTGCATCATCTTCTTCTATATTGGAACCTATGTATGCGTGCAATGTTTCTCTGATTGTCCAGAATTACTTCACTTCTGGAATCTATTTAATTCTAAACTTCGAGCAGCATTGACTATTTCAAGTGTTGTTTCATGAACTCTGAAATAGTCTGTAAGTCTTTTCCATGTGTTTATCAACATAGGAGCTTAATAATAAGAAAGAAGGGAGAATGATTGGAATTATAAGGGGAAATTGTTCTAAATGTTTTGGGTGAAGGAAAATAGACATTTTAGAGTGGGGCTTGCTAACTTAATTATGAGATAAAATGAGCAAGTGGTGCCATAAGCTTTTAATATGATCACGAAAAATGGTGAATACTAGCAGTCATTTATGCTATATGTATCTGTTTGATGTAAAGTTTATTCACATTTCTAACTTTAAAACAACCGGAGGCTTACAGTCAGTTTGACATTCAGAACTTAGAATTATGAGAAGCTGAAGGTCTAAATTATTGTTCTTGTCAAGTGCAAAATTTGTTTGTAAGAACCTGGTATAATTTGGAAACCCATTGTATCTCTTAATTATCTTTTCTCCCCCCCCCCCATTAAATTCAGTAGGCCAGATAGAATATAGGTGTTCTCCTGTTGTTTGTTTCTATTTGCATAAGGTCATGATTTGGTCTAAGACATCAAACATGAAAATGCAGTAACATTTGCTTCTTTTTGTTTTAATATTTTACATGGTTGAAGAATTGATGCTTGTTGTTGGGAGCAGGAAAACAGCTAACATAATGCTAAGAAATATATGACTAACAACTTTGGTTTTGTTTTTGTATTGTTTTCGGATTACTTCTGATCTATCTTCTTCATAATGAAATTTTTTGACCTATTCGTATTGTCATCATTATAGGGATGTCAGTTTCAACAAGCTTGTTGGAAAAATCCCAGACACCGTAAGTACAGATCGCCTGCGATTTGTGTAAGTCTGTTCAAATTTTAGGTTACATTTCCTGAAATTTTAAAGAATCTCATTCCAAACAAAAAAAAAAATGATAATTTTTGTTTCTTGAAACATGATTTCCATAAATGAAAGAGTAATCCGAACTTGTCTCTCGAAGGACAAAGCTGAAGGATGCTCTTAGAAATACCCACAAAAGTAAACATATTTCTCGAAGTTTCATGATCGTGTTTGCTCCCTGGTTCTGGAGTCTGGACCTATATATATATATATATATATATATATATATATAATAAAGGAGCTCCTTACCTAACTATGCTCCAATGAACAAGGGAGAGTTGGAGTCAGTTCTTTCTTTTCAGCACTTTCCCCATGAAATAGATACTCATGTCTGAAATCTCCACCCTTGTGGTTGCGAGCTCAAATATGTTAGCATTACACAAAATAACAGTAATATATCATAAAAATCCAGAAAATGCAACGATTAGACTCTTATATTGGATCTTTTCTAATTACTTCAGATATTGCCTACTAATATTGGCTGTCACTTTATCAGGTTTTTAACTGGCAACCTGTTAAGTGGAGATGTACCAGATTCAATCTTGAGGAATGGGATAAATGTGTATGTATCTTGTCTGATGCTTGATACAGATTATTCTTTATCATTTGTTTACTTTTTCATCCAGGTTCTTAGCATTTTATTCCTCTAAGCTCTTATAATCTCATTTAACTTTCACGTGTCATACTTATGTGCAGTGATTTGTCATATAATAACTTTGCATTTCAAGGCCCTGAGCAACCTGTTTGTCAAGAAAACTTGTGAGAATACTCTTAAAAGTTTTCCTAAACACTTCCTTTTTTATATATTCTGGGAATTGGTTTTTATTTTACATGTTCTTTTGATCTTACTAGGAATTTAAACCTGAACCTGTTCCGTAGCTCTTCAATGGGAAACAGCTCGTAAGATGCTTTCTCCATATTGTTTTGGTTTTTTTTTTGTTGTGAGCCAATTGAAAAATGATGGAGAAATTATAGAAGCTAGCATAATTTTTTCTGAATCAGCTGTGCATGTTATGCTAAATTAGCCCCAAGGGGCGTGGCGTGATAGCAAAGGGCTTGAGATTTACATAGCAGGTCTCAAGTTCGAGTCAGGGTGTACACCTCTTCTAAGAGTCTAGGACAGTCGGGGTTTTATTCGTTCACCCGGGCTTACAAAGTGCACTTTCCAGGGAGTGGGGTTTCCTCGAATCCAAAAGAAAAAGAAAAAACGTTATGCTAAATTATCTTCATCCCGTTATATGATATAGTTTTATTCAGAATCTCCATGCATATTTTTCTGAATCAGCTGTGCATGTTAAGTTAAATTTGTTCCTACACTTTAATAGAAGGAGAATTCTTCCATGCAAGAGGACTTTCAGCTGCCCTAAATGTAAGTACAAGTTATTGTGAAGTTTGCAAACCAGTGATGCCCGTTGCTCTAATTTTCCTACTAAATTTTGCATATAGTTGCGAGTGCCAGATATCATATTTTGATATTATAAATATCTATATAATAATATTAGTCTATAATAATAGCAATGACATTGAATGCATTACTAAATCGTTGTGCATTACTCAAAATTCAAATATCATATCCCTTGTTTTAGCAAACAATCATCCAAAATCCTTGTGCATTACTAAATTGGGCTATAATAATTATCATCTCAGCTTGCGCAGGTATAATTACACATGCGCTGTAAAATGCATTCAAGCATGTGTAATCAACTATATGACTGGAACATTAATAAAAAATAAAATGTTCATATGTCCTTTATCTTCTCTTTCTATTTCTTTGTGGGCAGATTCAAATTGCTTACATGTTAACGCTGGTGGAAAGGATGTAATTATCAAGGAAAATAAAACAACTTTATCATATGAAGGAGATGGACAAGAAGAAGGTGGTGCAGCTAAATATTTTCTAAATGAGCAAAGCTTCTGGGGCTTTAGTAGCACTGGAGACTTCATGGATGATTATGATTACCAAAATACTCGCTATACTGTATCTATGCAATCATCAACCCTCCCTGAATTATACTCGACAGCTCGCATATCCCCAATTTCTCTTGCCTATTTCCATTATTGCTTACAAAATGGGAACTACACGGTGAATCTTCACTTTGCTGAGATACAATTTACTAATGACCTGACATATAAGAGCTTAGGCAGGCGTGTCTTTGACATTTATGTTCAGGTATGCAGTAACACTAATGTGAAACCATGCATTTTTATTATTATTTTCTTGTTTGAAGGAAGACTTAACTGGACTACTTTGTCTCAGGAAAGATTGGCCTGGAAGAATTTCAACATTGAAGATGAGGGTGGCAGTGCTGAAAAGCCTTTAGTGAAACAGTTATTGAATGTCAGTGTGACTGATAATTTGTTGGAGATCAGATTCTATTTTGCTGGGAAAGGAACAACAAGGATTCCTGATAGGGGAGTTTATGGTCCCATCATTTCAGCCATTTCTGTGTTTTCCGGTATGTCATTTGCTTGAGATTTATTCCCCATCATATATTTATCAACAGTCCATGTGCATGTGATTTCTTCAAAACCAGCACTACTAAACGAAAGATTTTATGACATTTGCTACCATATGAGAGTATTTTTCAGAATCTGGTGTCTAATTTCCAGTCGAATGAACGATAGCAGAGAAACTTATGTATTTTTTTCAATATCAGTATGGTTCCATATTGATATTACTTCTTCATTTTAAATGAGGAAACTAGATGGATAAGCTGGAGATTTGATAGATGGTTAAGGATCCCAGCATACCTTACCCCTGTGGGTGGAAGTGATTCTGGTTCTGTATAGGGCCCAGGATTTTAAACTCTGTGATACTTTTTTTCTTTTCTTTTTGTAAAATCCCTTGATCTACATGTCTAGAGAGGAAATCTTATACTGTAATTCCAATCTCTGTGTGTGATTATTTTTTCTGTTTAATTGGCAGATTTGAAACTTTGTTCAAGTGGGAAAAAGAAGGGAACTGCTTATGTGGTTGCCGGAGCTGTTGCAGCGGCATGCCTCATTGCCACTACACTAGGAATCCTATGGTGGAGAGGCAACTTGCCAGGAAAATGGTGCCGGAAAAAAGGTAATGCTTACTCGGATTTGTGTTAATAGTCTAATAAAATCCCATTCCGCATCCATGTTTGGCAGATCCTGGAAGAATTCTACGTGGTTATAATTACGTGCATAGCTGTCTAGCAGGCGCAGCCTTAAATTGAGATTTCTTCACTATTATCATGCATGCAAATTTAGGGAAAAGATTAGCCAATAAGACATCAAAGTTTGGCTTTATCGGCTTTCTTTTTTCCTGATACGATGGCTTCAACATTGTGCTAATTTGTTGAGGTTTGGACTTGATAGCTTGTTTTGATTTGACTGGAGGAGTTTTATTTAGATGTTTGTGACCTTTCATCTTTCAAGAAAAATGGATTGGGTTTTATAGTTTTGTTTTTCGTTTAAGTGTTTTTCATCTTTTTGACCAATTAAATGGTGGTTTGAGATTAAAAATGAGTTTATTGAGGTATAACTGGTGTTTTTTTTTTTTTTTTTTTTTGTGTTAAAGAAGGGGTTTAAAACGAGTTTTTTGGGTGAAATTAGAGCATGTTATTTGTCTTTATTTTTTATAAAATAAAATAAAATTGATGATATTGTCAAAAAAAGAAGAAGCTAGATATTCATGCATGATTTGCAAACCCATGCTCACCTAACCTTATTTATGTCGGCCTAGTGGCGCTGGCCTACCAAGGCCCAAGCAATTAGTATAACACTTTCCCCCCCTAAAGTTTTGGTTAAAATGAATTATAATAAAATATTAAAATTATATTTTGTATTTTATTCAATTAAATACCATTCAATTTTAGATTTTTTTTGAAATAAGGCTATAGTATTTCTATATATATATATATATAATATTAACTTTTTTTCAGCCCTTCATGATTATTATTTTTTCCATAAATTTTAGTAAAATTTGTTGTGATTAAATTATATTTAGGATTTTTATTCCATTGAATACCATTTAATCTGGAATTTATTTTCATATAAAATTATAGTGATTTTTTTATATTATTATATATTAACTTGCCATGTAGACTCTTTTCAAATGTTTGGTTATTGATATTCGATGAAAATAAGTTTTTTTTTTTTTGTTATATTTTATTATAAATTTCTTTTTCTTTTTCTTTTTGATTGCATATAAAATTGTTTTTCTTAAGTGGTCTACTCAGTTATTACATCAAAAACTGACAATTCATTGTCACTTCACGTCTTGTCTCCTTCCTGAACAGATGCTGAAGGACTTGATTTTCCAAAGGGAACATTTTCTCTGAAACAAATTAGAGCTGCCACTGATGACTTCGATGCTTCTAACAAGATCGGAGAAGGTGGTTTTGGTCCTGTATACAAGGTACTTGACGAAAGATCCCAACTAATTTCCCATTTGGAGTATCTTCTGCGTCCTCCCCTCTCTTTTTTTCTGTCACGACCATATGAGATTTTTGATGGAGGCCATCGTGCAGGGTCAATTGCCTGATGGTACAGTGATAGCAGTGAAGCAACTTTCATCAAAATCAAGGCAGGGTAATCGTGAATTCTTAAATGAGATTGGCATCATTTCTTGCTTGAACCATCCGAATCTTGTGAAGCTGCATGGATGCTGTGTTGAAAGTGATCAACTATTATTGGTTTACGAGTACATGGAAAATAATAGCCTTTCACGAGCTCTATTCGGTGAGTGTTCATCATATGAAATCAGCAAATTCATCTGAACTTTTATATTGCTGTAATCGAGCAAGCCTTGTTTTCTTCTCGGATGATTTGTAGGTCATGAAATCAATAAGCCTAACCTGGACTGGCCTACAAGGCTTAAGATCTGTATTGGAATAGCTAAAGGTCTAGCTTTTCTCCATGAAGAATCAAGATTTAAGATCGTTCACAGAGACATTAAAGCTACAAATGTGCTGCTTGATGGGGATCTGAATCCTAAAATATCTGATTTTGGATTGGCTAGGCTTGATGAAGAAGAGAAGAGCCACATCAGCACCCGAGTTGCCGGAACCATGTTAGTCACCACATGCTTTAACACATGAAAACCTGAAATTCTTGGCATCCTGTTACTTTTCAATGTTAAATTACAAGAGTTCTTCATCTTGAAATGCAGAGGATATATGGCACCAGAATATGCACTGTGGGGTCACTTGACCTACAAAGCAGATGTTTACAGTTTTGGGGTCGTGGCTTTGGAAATTGTTAGCGGGAAGAACAACAATAACTATTTGCCAAGCAACAGAAATTGTGTTTGTCTCATCGACTGGGTAATCTTCTTCCTGCGCTCAATACATTGCACTTTTGCTGTAGTTTGCAGGACTCAACGTGGAAGTCATAAATTACGTTTCTTGCAGGCCTGCCATCTGCAGCAAAGCGGGAGTTTTATGGAGCTTGTTGATGAGATGTTAAGATCTGAAATTAACATAAAAGAAGCGGAAATTATGGTTAAAGTAGCTCTCATGTGTACAAACGCATCCCCAACACTTAGGCCTGCAATGTCAGAGGTAGTGAGCATGCTCGAGGGACGAATGGCTGTTCCCGAGACAGTTCCAGTACTTCTATATTCCGATGATTTGAGGTTCAGAGCCATGAGAGAGCACCGTCAGCATGAGCAAAGACATAGTTCAAGTGGGAGCCAAAAACAAGGGTCAAACACTATTCAAATGTTTGGCTCTTCTTCTACCAGTCTCGAGATAAGCTCGGAACCATAACTCTAATTAATCATGTTCCAGAGCATTATTTGGGGTTCTTAACAGTTGGGATGTACTGGCTCCTGTCACTGCTGTGATGTTGAGTTTCAGCTATTTACTTGAAATTTAACTCGCAGGGACTTCCACCTTTCAGCATAAAAATCCGTCGAGGAAATCGTTGATATGATGTAAATCATTTTGTATGTATATATATCCAATTGGATACGGAATTCTTCATCCAAAGCCTCTGTAGCACAGTGGTAGTGCATTTGCCTTTTAAGCAAGAAGTCGTGAGTTCGAACCTCGCCAGGGGCATTCATATTTTTCATTTTTTTAACCAACTCCTAATTCTTCCTCATGTTTAAACTAGTTGTCAAAAATTTGTAGACTAAAACTCAAAAACTAGGCATTCATTCTACCTTTTTTTAACCAACTCCTAATTCTTCATCATGTTTAAATTAGTTGTCAAAATCATGAGTTAACTCTTAAAATCTTATGATTTTATGAGTTAATATGTATTTACATGCTAAATTGGACTAAAACTAAAAAAAATAGTAAAATCGGACTTGACTCATGTAAAATCGTTAAAATTGATGTGATTTTACGAGTTTACTAAATTTGTGATATGAATCAAGGTAGTTTTGAATTTGACTTTAAAATATTTGTTAATGATTTTGTGAGATCTAACTTATCTTTCAAACTAATATTGACTCTAGTTGAAATTTTATAGGGAAAAATTAGATACATGAAAATATATTTTGATAAATTGTTAGATTAAACGATGTTCAAAAATGTATTATTCAGAGAGCCAAAATTACTAGATGAATCTTATCAAATATGTCAAACTAAATATCCATGTATTGTTTGGACACAACTGGAGCTACAAATGGAAATTTGTAACAAATCTAGATAGGAGAGAAACTAGACATCTCAATATTTCTAAATATATATGATAAACTCAATAATACATTCATACAGGAGAGAACTATGTATTTGAAATTATGACTAAAATCTACCAGGAATTTGTGAAATTAGAGACTCGGACTACATGGAAATTTTTTAAAATGAAGACTTTATTTTATTATCATATTTTATTTATTATTTAATGTTAAATAATTAGTTCTAATTTAGATTTTTTCTGACAAATTAAACATTGTTTAATATTTTATTTTAATTATTAGACTTATATTATTTAATTACTAATTTAAACTCATTAACTTGAGACCTAAAAGAGAGTCACTTGTCATAATACTTATTACTATTTAATAATTTATTTATATTGAAATTTTTTATTTTTATGATATTATTTTACATAAAAAAAACGATTTTGACAACCTGTTTTCGTTGGAGACTAATTAATTAGTCAAAGATTGAAAGTACGAAGGCGGTGGGCTGGAGAGAGAGAATTCTCTTACTAAGTATCATTTCGCACTGTGGAATATTGACTTGTGAGCCCATCCATCCAATTACGTGCTATAAACGCAAGTGAGGAAAGAAAGGAGTCATGTCTACATCTACTTTTCCATCACATCTCAGTAAACGACAACATTATCGTAAAAAAAAAAAACCCGGTCAGTTTTGGCCTAATTTGGAGAATTAGCTCTCCTCGAACAATTTTTTTTAATGAATTTTACAATATTTAATTGGTATCTCGGCTATAAAATATAATATTTATTAAATAATACAGTTCAAAATTGCAATATTAATAAAATTCCAGTAGCTAACCCCATGAAAACTCAGCATCGAATTTTCTCTCATCTAAATTTAACAAGAAGAACTATTGTGAGATTATCATTGGGTTGCATATTAGCTCTAATTTTAATGGTTATTTAGTTTGTTAATCTTATATTTAGTTTAGTTAATAATTTTAGAGAATAAATGTTTTTTTTAATTTTAATAAGATTTTCTATTTAGAAACTCAATAAATTCTCACATTTCATCATTACAAGTAGTCTCAAGTTTACTACTCAAAACACAAATCTCAATTATTTTAACCCACCACAATTATGAACATTAGTTCTTTATGAGAATGTTTTTATGAGACAAATGAAAACAAATAGATATACATACAAAAGAAACAAGAAATACTAAAATAATGTAATTTTTTTCTAAAATATGTCAAAATAACTCATTTATCCATGGATGATCTAGGATCATTAATAAAATGACTACATCTTGAATGACTTTGTCCTCTTTCATAATATCATACATATCTTCAACGCTGTCAAGTATCTTGCAACAAACATTGTGTAAATAACCAGTTATAATCTAACCTGATTGAAAAAAAAGATAATATTTTTTCTTTATATATATATATATATATATATATGTATGTATGCCAAAATATAAAAAGCAGGACTATATAATTAAATGCCAAAATCTTCTGACTAGAGCACTGATCACATGTATAAAAGAGGTACATAAATAGAAATGGGTGTGAGTTGAGAGTAAATCTATTACCACTAGAGTTACATGATTTTGATGTCATCCTAGGTATAGCTTCCCTCCCTTTTTAATCAATCTTCCTCTTTACCAATTTATTTATCTCTTTCTCATTCCCAAGAATGTTTTCCTGTCACATACATGGTAGGTGGTTATTGGTATTTTTACTGGATTACTCTCTTTATCTTAAGTTTTGGATTGAAGTCATTTATTGACACAGAATATTCGGAGTTATTTGGACCCCGCAGGATCGACCGGGGAAATTGACCATGTATTTTACAATTAAATTTCTTTGTCTTACTTGGTTAGAAATAAAAAGGAAAAAAAATAAAATCAAAGCAAGTGGCAGAAAGTCATTTGCACGAATTTATGAAATTTGTTATCGACAATTTCCCATGCCCAACCATAAGTTTAGTACCTCGTAAAATCAAACCTCATTCGAGCTTCTTTCCTTCTCTTGCCTCCCCCTATTTCTGCATTCAAGTTGTTCAGGATGCTTCAGCCACGGTGTAGACTTCTTCGCCAAGTTATGGTATGGTGATCACGATCAACTTTCTCAGCTCTACAGTTATTACTTTGCTTGCATCAAACGAGTGACGAGTCATCTCCAGTAAAAGGTAAGAGCAACCTCATCAAATCTTGTTTTAGCCATAATTAGTGAGATGAGGAAGTACGTGGTTGAAACGAATCATTTTTCTAAGCTTCTATTTGTGTTCTAAGTGACACAAATTTTTTAATTTTCGCCCATAACCTCATAAAAATATGAGCTCATTGCTTTTCCGTCTGCAATTCTGTACCTTGCTGCTTTCTCGGAAAAACATTAATTTCTTCAGTTTGCACACACAAGAGCTGCTTAATGACAATAAAAGTAGACGGTGCTCCCAACAAGTAGGTGCAAGAAAAGTCAGCATGAGCACGCGCCACTGTGCATAGGGGTTAGAAAGGCGGTGTTTAGACTATTCAAAAACATTAAAAAAATATATTTTAAAGCACAAAAAATTCAACTTTTTACGAGAAGGAGAACCTCAATTCCAAACGGGAGTAGAGGTGAGGAACTTATTCTAATTATCCAGGAATATTAAAAAAAAGCGACATAAATTTTATTGAGTTAAATGGACATTTTTCTGAACTTTGTGGATAACTTTGTTTAAGAAAATTAAAAATATCTTGTTTGAGTTTGGTTTTGATTTTACTTGATTTGTTCGGCCTTGCAAGAAATAGCAGTTCATTAATTCAAAAGGGTGTTGTTAGCTTTCTAAATTTGTATGCGTGGCTTCAATTCATTTCAGAATCTCAAAAGGAAAGAAAGATGCCTGTTCTGGCCGTAGTTGTCGCTTCAGCATTAGCCTTTTTTCTATTGGTAATGGGTATCATTTGTTGGAAATTCTATTTCCGAGACAAGTTCAGAGAAGAACAAGGTACATTGAAATCAAACATTTGGACTCTGATCATTAATGGACAACGCGACTTGATGACAATGGCTAGTGGAGGTGGAGTGCGCGCGCCAGAACCAAAGCTACAAAATGGTAGTCGCAGATTGCCAAGTAGCAACTATATATATGTGTTTTCTAAAATGATCTTTCTGGTAAAAAGAATGATTGAATATTTTACATGGAATTCCCCTGTGCAGATCTTAAGGGGCTAGATATGAAAACTGGTTCGTTCACTCTGAGGCAGCTAAGAGCTGCCACAAACAATTTTGATTCAGCAAACAAGATTGGAGAGGGTGGTTTTGGGTCCGTGTACAAGGTTTGTCATCTAATGAAATCTCATGCATATTATCCCCAATGTATTGATTGTTATGAGAATTAGTTATCTGCAGAAGGGAATATGAGAATTGGATGCATGATTATGTTTTGCAGGGTGAATTATCAGACGGTACTGTTATTGCTGTTAAGACGCTATCTCCAAAATCCAGTCAAGGAAACCGTGAATTTGTGAACGAAATAGGCATGATTTCTGGTTTACAGCATCCGAATCTTGTAAAGCTTTATGGATGCTGTATTGAGGGAGATCAGTTGCTGCTTGTATACGAGTACATGGAGAACAATTCCCTTGCTCGTGCACTGTTTGGTAATCACCTTTGCTCGAGCACTTTTTTGAAATCGTAATAGTATTTTCATATTCTTATGGGATTTTAGCAGCAGGTTCAGAAACAAGTGTTCTTAAGTTGGATTGGCCGACAAGGTATAAGATATGTGTTGGAATAGCCAGAGGCTTGGCATTTCTCCATGAAGGATCAGTGATCAGGATTGTTCACCGAGACATCAAAGGTACAAACGTATTGCTGGACAAGGATCTGAATGCCAAGATATCAGACTTTGGACTCGCTAAGCTCAATGAAGAGGAGAACACTCACATTAGCACTCGAGTTGCGGGAACCATGTAAGCACCTCATTGCTAGTTTTCTAATGATTTAGTTATCGATCGAAAAAGACATTCCCACACACTGAAGCAACTCATCTGGCCTTTTGATTTCAGAGGATATATGGCTCCAGAATATGCACTGTGGGGTTATTTAACAGAAAAGGCAGATGTTTACAGTTTTGGGGTTGTGGCTTTAGAAATTGTGAGTGGAAGAAGCAATTCAAGTTACAACCCAGCAGACGAAAACGTTTGTCTTCTTGACTGGGTAAGCTACGAGTTTGCCTGCTGCTAGCTTGTACAGTACATGAATGTCTGTATATATGAATGATTTGCTGTTTCTAAACTTATCTGTCACAGGCATTTGTATTGCAAAAAAGAGGGAGTTTAATGGAGATGGTGGACCCGAAGCTGCGGCCTGATGAATTCAACAAGGTAGAGGCTGAAAAGGTGATGAAGGTGGCTCTGTTATGCGCCAATGCATCTCCAACTCTACGGCCTACAATGGCAGAAGTTGTGATTATGCTTGAAGGACAGACCAGCATCCAGGAAGTGATCTCAGATCGTACCATTTACGGCGGTGATTTTCAAGTTCATAACGTCAATGACCTCTTGAAACAGGCTTTAGACCAGAGTTTAACCAGCTGCATCAGCCAAGACCACATTTCTTCGTCTGATAAAACATGGAATGTATCCACCTCCACGTCTTCCCATGATCTTTACCCACCAAGTCCTGAGTCCATTATTTTAAACATCTGTGAATCTTCTTCATCTCGTGTTTGACAAAGCCGAGATATGTATATTTGGAGCTTCTTTTATTAAATTAAAATAAAAGCAAAAAGCTAAATCATGTTTAGAAAATCCTGTTCATTAAGACTCATGGTACAGTGGATTAGAATAGTTCCTTCAGAAATAATCTCTGTATATGTTTTCTGTTTGTATTCAATCTTTGACTCTTACCTCTTAATTAATGAGTTTTCTTGGAATTTATGTTTTGCTTTTGATGTTGACTGGTTTTTTTCCCCATGATTTTTGCCTTTTCCCTTTTAATTAATAAGCTTTCTTGAAATTTGTTCTTGCTTTTATCAAGGCTAACTTCTGCACGATTTTATTCTTTTTAATTTGGTTGTGTGTTTGGCTCAGCTGTTGTTGGTTGGCCGTGGAGAGAGTTATTGGTTGGCCGTGGCTCATCTTTTGTTGTAAATGCAGAATCAAGCCTTTCCCCCTGCTTTGTTTATGCCATCCTCAGCTCTCTCACGCTTGGGTTAGATGTTCCTTCGGCTGGGTGCTTGGCTTCTCTGTTGGTCCTTTTGTTTTTGTCAGGTCTGGTTTGGCTCAACTTCTTTGTAGTGATCCTTAGTTGTGGCTCAAATTGTGCTGTCCATGCTGAATCATTAAGTTGCTGTTTGTTTGGGGATTAACATTAAGTTTGTTTGGAACAAGCCTTCCCACTCTCAGCATATGTTTTCACTTTTGTCTGTTGTATTCTTCTTTTATTGCAACTAGAATTCGGCTATTTCCCTGTTCAGTTGTAGTTTGCTCGCAAGACTTCATCTTCTGGTTTGCAATGTAGTTGTATTAGCTCATGTCATGCCAGTTTTACTGAGGATGTTTTTGACTTTTCCTTTATTATGCTCTGTGTGTGATGACATGTCAGTTTTTAAGAGTCTTTGCAGTAAGGAATTTTCTTGGACTTGGGTCCTGGATTTCCAATTTGCACTTTATTTTTAGTTTTATTTTGCTTTCAAGTGTTGTTGTTGTTGATGTTGTTAAGGTTGACTGATCTTCATACAAGCCATTCCTATCATTGTGCATTTCATGTATATTCTGTGTTTCTGTTTGTGTTTTTTGCAAGATGTTATTGGGGTGCAATCTTATTTTATGCCAAGACTTGCATCTGCTTTTATTCGTGGTTGCAAGATGCTTACTTCTATTCTGTCTTTGGTTGCATCCAATCATTCCTCAACTTTATTTCTTAACAATAATGAGAATAATAATTCAAATAATTTCTTATTCAATGTTATATTTCTTAAAAATTAAGTCTTGCAACATCTCTATATATAATTTCTTAAAAATTAAGTCTTGCAACATCTCTATAAAAATTAAGTCTTGCAACATCTCTATATATAAAATTAAGTCTTGCAACATCTCTAATTTCTTATTCATTCTTCAAGATAATTTTATGATTTTTATTGTTTACACAATAATAATAATAATATTACTGATTAGTTTTTTGTAATTATATTCTTGCTTACTCTTTTATTATAATTTTCCTTCTTTTTATAATTTTCTAGGATAATTTAATAATTTTTATTGTTTAAATAGTAATAATAATAATGATAACAATAACTTGTGTTTTATAATATAGAATAAACACTTTCCATTTTCGCTGACCTCACAGTTCAATAGTGGCGGGCTTATGGGGGCTAGGCAATCGCCCCTTGAAAAAAATATTTTTTATCTGATTTTTTTATTTGTTCAAATTCCACTAAATTCTTGATCTTTTTAAACCAATTTTTTAGCTCTGACATTGCAGTTAATAATAAATACAGAATCAAATAAATTACTAGACCCATAATTTTAGACCATATATCAAGCCAATAATATAGAAATAAATCAACACAAATATCCAAAAAATGATAAATAAATTAAAAGATAATGAAAAATTTTAAATTTAAGAGTTAAATTTGAAAAGAATATAAATACTAACAAAAGAACAAAATTCAAAAGAATGAAGACAAAATAAAGTTTTAAACTTGGATTGAATGGTTAAATAAAAAGCAATGAAACCTTCATAAAAGGTTCAAGGAAACCTCTTATGGCACCTGAGAGTTTCACTTCAGTCGATTATCTTTAAATTAAATCCTCATGAGCTAATTTGGGCTTAAAATATCCAAATCACACAAAATAAAAGTTAAGGGACCAAAGTAAAAACTACAAAACTAATGCACTCCTCCAATCTACAACATTTTGTGAGAGAGTGCACAGTAATTCCAAGATCTGACCTCTTCTAATATGTTGAATAATTAAATAGTAGATCAAGCGTGTGTAATAATTTATGAGAGAATGAGTGAGATTAGACAAAATACGAGCTGATTAGCCCGCTTCGCTAGGCATTTTTATCTATGTACAAAATTAATTGATTTTATAAATAATGTATTTTGTTATTTGAATATTTAAGTAGTATAATTGTAATTGATAAAATATGCTCGAAATTTTGTTTTTCAACCAAAATGTGATTGAATATTGTTATTGGTAAAAAGCTGTTGATAAAATTTGTTAGAAAATTGACTACGAAGGTTAATGATTTATAAGAAATTTGTTGTCACGGATACTCTGGTTACAAAAACAAAACAACATAAGAAACCCGGTTAAAGAAGGACAACTGAGTTATACAGTAAAAAATCAAAAATACATTTGAAAAAAAGGTCACCGTTTTTTCAAAGAAACAAACAATGGGTCTAAAATATAAGTTTAAATTCAAAGCCAAATTTTTTTTTATAAGATTTATTCATCATATTATTATATTAAATATCTTTAAGAATGCCGATATTATTTTTTTTCCAAGAAATTGTAGGTCTTTTTTTTTTTCTCTTTCTATATTTTTAGGCGATAATATCAAATAAATATTAAACACATATACTTAGTCTCACATATTATATAGTGTGATCGAAATGGAAAGTGATTTTTATATTTTTTAATTGTAGATAACCTAGGTAAATTTGCTAAAAAAAACAGTATGAGTTGCCTTTTTTCCCCAGTAATATTAGATCTGACACATTATAAATAAAAACATTGCAATATTTTTCAAAAAAGGAATATATATTTTTTGCGTGCAATAATTACTTATTTGCTGTCAAAAAAGAACAGTGTAGTCGAAACAGAAAGTGCCTAATATATTTTTTAATTGTATATAATCTAGGCAAATTTGTTTACCTCTTGTTTTTTTGCGTTGTATTTTTTCCCGGGTAATATTAGATCTTAAATATTAAAAATTCATTTTTTTTTTCCAGAATTCGAAACCAATTTTTTTTTATAAGATTTATTCTTCATATTATTATATTAAATGTATTTAAGAATGCTGATATTAATTTTTTTCTTGCAAAAACATCCGAGGTCATTTTATTTTTCTCTTTATATATTTTTAGGCGATAATATGCAATAAATATTAAAACATATAATAATGACTTGTATCGGTTTTTTAATTGTAGGTAACCTTGGTAATTCTGTCTATTTTTTGTTCTTAAGTTGTCTTTTATTCCCAGTAATATTAGATATAAAATGACTATTGCTATTATTGCAAAAACAATTAAAATTATAAAATTTTAACGGACAAAAAAACACTCAAAAACATTAACAACAGAGTAAGCAAGAGAAAAAACAAACTATTATTATTATTCTTCTTCTTCTTCTTCTTCTTCTTCTTCTTCTTCTTCTTATTATTATTATTATTATTATTATTATTATTATTATTATTGTTATTATTCTAATTAATGAAAGTGGCAGGAATCGATGGAAAATAAAATTATTAGGAAAAATGTAACAATTATTTGATAAGCATTAAAAATTTCAACAGGGATTTAAATCATAAATCAAAAGTTGAAGGGCTGAAATGAAAATCACATTTATTATCAATTTCAATCCAAGGATAATATTGCAAAAATTCAAACCTGTGTACCGAATTTAATGACGAATTTGGACCCAATCCGGAAATAAAAAGTTGCAGAACCAAAGTGAAAGGTGCACATTTAATTAATTTCGACCGGAGGGACCAAATCGCAGCAAATTCAAACTTATGTAACAAAAGTGAAAGGTGCAAGACAGGAAATTGCAAGTTGAGGGACCGAAGTGTAAAAGGTCAAAACACGGGGGCCTCTCTTGCACTTTTACGTGCAGGGGAGAGAGAGAAATGTTGCCGCCGTCTTCAACCGGCCTCCGCCGCGTCCACGGACACCGTGTGGACAAACGCGCCGCACCGGGAGGACGACCAAGAGGAGGCGCACCGGATTAGACGCCGGCCGCTCATTTCCGTCCACCGTAGCATACCGCACGCGCCACTTTAAAGGGGCGTCAGGGTAGAAACCGTCGACCGCGTGAACCGCACGCGCCTGACAGATTTCAGAAAATATATAAATAATAATGGTTAGTTACCGTTCTGTCCCTGCCCTTAAATAATCGATTTTGTCTTATTGGGGGTTAGAACCGTCTTTAGCCATTTCAAAAATATTAAAAAAATATAACGGGGTGCGGCGGACCGGACCGGTCCGTACGCGTGCAATTACGCCCGCACCCCTGACCCCAGCCGTTATTTACCCCTCAGCCGACCACTATTTTGTCCTATTACTAGGGCCAAAATCGCCATTATACTGTTCATAGGCGGAAAAAAAAAGGCGGACGAACAACCGCGACGCACGAACGGCAAATGTCCACTCCACAGTGCACATGAGTCACAGTGCACAGTGGACAGAACCCGATCTGTTTTAGCTATTGTTATAATATTTAGGTAAAGAGTAGACCTGGTTTAGGTTTGGCTTTTATTAACAACAATTTTTTTTTTTAATTTAGTAAATTGAGAAAAATTTGAGAAATAGAACATGCAATTTATTAAATGGCCTGACATAAATTAAAATGAAAAGAGAGGAGAAAAAAAAGGAAAAAGTAAAAAAAAAAGAGACTAAAAACACATCAAAATCATATGATGACATCACCGATATCACAAAAAAAAAATCAACAAGACGAATTCAATTCAATTATACTAAGATGACAGAAATAAACCTCTACTTGAGACCCACTCCACCCCCCTTTGTGTCGTTGGATTTATTTGGTCAAAATCTTTCTGATGGTACTAATTATAGTGGAATGATCAAAGTTTCAATGAGCCTTCAGAGTTTATTTTTCTTTTACGTGCTATTGTATGTCTATGTCTTGTAAGAGTATTTTTTATGTAATGTTGTTATCAGAGTTCAGCCCCTGGATTTGTTTTTTGGATTGACACTATAATTGAGGGTTATATATTTGGACCCCGCAGGATTGACAGGGGAGATTGACTACGTATTTTACAAATAATTTTTTCTGGTTAGAAATAAAAAGGAAAAATAAATATCAAAGCAAGTGGCAGAGAGTCATTTTCACGAATTTAAGAACTTTGTTTTTGACAACTTCCCATGTCCAGCCAGCCATAAGTCCAGTACCTCGTGAGAAAAAAAACCTTATCCGAGCTTCTTTCTTCTTGCTGTCCCCCCTAGCTATTTCTGCATCCAAGTTGTTCAGGATGCTTCAACCTCGCTGTAAACTTCTTCGCCAAGTTATGGTGATCACGATCAGCTTTCTCGGCTCTACAGTTATTACTGTGCTTGCAGGTAAGAGCAACCTCATCAAATCTTGTTTTAGCCATAATTAGTGAGATGAGGAAGTAAGTGCTTGAAAGGAATCATTTTTCTAAGCTTCTATTTGTGTGCTAAGTGACACAAATTTATTAATTTTCGCCCATAACCTCATAAAAATATGAGCTCATTGCTTTTCCGTCTGCAATTCTTTACCTTACTGCTTTCTCGGAAAAACATTAATTTCTTCATTTTGCACACACAAGAGCTGCTTAATGCTTAATTGGGAACATTTTGGTTAAGAAATTGAAAATATCTTGTTCGAGTTTGGTTTTGATTTTACTTGATTTGTCCGGCCTTGCAAGAAATAGCAGCTCATTAGTTCAAAAGGGAGTTGTTAGCTTTCTAAATTTGTATGCGTGGCGGCTTCAATTCATTTCAGAATCTCAGAATGGAAGCAAGATACCTGTTCTGGCCGTAGTTGTCGCTTCAGCATTAGCCCTTTTTCTCTTGATCATGGGTATCATTTGTTGGAAATTCTATTTCGGAGACGAGTTCAGGAGCGAACATGGTACATTTAAATCAACCATTTGGACTCTGATTAATGGACACCGCGACTTGATGACAGTGTCTAGTGGAGTTGGATTGCGCGCGCCAGAACCAAATCTACAAAATGGTAGTCGCAGATTGCTAAGTAGCACTGTATATATGTGTTTTCTAAAAATGATAGTACATGATCTTTCCTGTAAAAAGACTGATTGAATATTTTACATGGAATTCCCCCGTGCAGATCTTAAGGGGCTAGATATGAAAACTGGTTCGTTCACTCTAAGACAGCTAAGTGCTGCCACAAACAATTTTGATTCAGCAAACAAGATTGGAGAGGGTGGTTTTGGGTCCGTGTACAAGGTTTGTCATCTAATGAAATCTCATGCATATAATCCCCAATGTATTGATTGTTATGAGAATTAGTTATCTGCAGAAGGGAATATGAGAATTGGATGCATGATTATGTTTTGCAGGGTGAATTATCAGACGGTACTGTTATTGCTGTTAAGCAGCTATCTCCAAAATCCAGGCAGGGAAACCGTGAATTTGTGAACGAAATAGGCATGATTTCTGGTTTACAGCATCCGAATCTTGTAAAGCTTTATGGATGCTGTATTGAAGGAGATCAGTTGCTCCTTGTCTACGAGTACATGGAGAACAATTCCCTTGCTCGTGCACTGTTTGGTAATCACCTTTGCCCGAGAACTTTTTTGAAATCGTTATATTATTTGCATGTTCTTACTGGATTTTAGCAGCAGGTTCAGAAACAAGTGTTCCTATGTTGGATTGGCCGACAAGATATAAGATATGTGTTGGAATAGCCAGAGGCTTGGCATTTCTCCATGAAGGATCAGTGATCAGGATTGTTCACCGAGACATCAAAGGTACAAACGTATTGCTGGACAAGGATCTGAATGCCAAGATATCAGACTTTGGACTCGCTAAGCTCAGTGAAGAGGAGAACACTCACATTAGCACTCGAGTTGCGGGAACCATGTAAGCACCTCGCTGTTAGTTTTCTAATGATTTAGTTATCGATCGAAAAAGACATTCCCACACACTGAAGCAACTCATCTGGCATGCCTTTTGATTTCAGAGGATATATGGCTCCAGAATATGCACTGTGGGGTTATTTAACAGAAAAAGCAGATGTTTACAGTTTTGGGGTTGTGGCTTTAGAAATTGTGAGTGGAAGAAGCAATTCAAGTTACAATCCAGCAAACGAAAACGTTTGTCTTCTTGACTGGGTAAGCTACGAGTTTGCCTGCTGCTAGCTTGTACAGTACATGAATGTCTGTATATATGAATGATTTGTTGTTTGTAAACTTATCTGTCACAGGCATTTGTATTGCAAAAAAGAGGGAGTTTAATGGAGATGGTGGACCCGAAGCTGCAGTCTGATGAATTCAACAAGGTAGAGGCTGAAAAGGTGATCAAGGTGGCTCTCTTATGCGCCAATGCATCTCCAACTCTAAGGCCTACAATGCCAGAAGTGGTGATTATGCTTGAAGGACAGACCAAAATCCAGGAAGTGATCTCAGATCCTACCATTTACGGTGGTGATTTTCAATATAAACATGTCAATGACCGCTTTAAACAGGCTGTAGACCAGAGTTTAACCAGCGGCACCACCCAAAGCCACACCTTTTCATCTGATAAAACATGGAATGTATCCACCTCCACGGCTTCCCATGATCTTTACCCACCAAGTCCTGAGTGAATCTTCTTCATCTCGTGTTTAGCAAAGCCGAGATATGTATATTTGGAGCTTATTTTATTTGTTATAATATAGAACAAACACTTTTCATTTATGCGCAACAAGTTTTTTTTTTTTTTTTTTTTTTAATTTAGCACATTGAGAAAAAATAGAGAAATAACACAGAAAAAATATTTTGAGGAAAATAACACAATTTAGCTAGTGGCATGTGTCATTAAAACTCTCTTAAATTATTAAATGACCTGACTTAAATTAAAATTAAAAGAGAGGAGAAAAAAGAGTAAAAAATAGATCTAAAGACACACAAATACTACTATGATGACACCTCTGGTACCACAAAAAACAATCTCAACAAGACAAATTCAATTATACTAAGGTGGCAATGATAGGCCTCACTTGAGACCCTTTCCAAACCCTTTTTGTGTCGTAGGATTTATCTCGGCACTAGTACCATCACTTGAGACCTTCTTATTATTATAATAATAATTATTATTATTATTATAATTATGTCAGAGTTGTGACAGTGACACCCCTAGGTGTACGTAAGAATTTTAGTAATTAGAAGAGGTTCTTGACTCTTCAGGACTTGTCATTTGTGCTTCCTGCCAAGCTCTTCACCTTGAGTCCAAGGAATCAAGAGTAATGTCTCTATCTATAAAGTGCGGTGGCTCAACGCAAATGCCTCAAGTTTCAAGGAAATAAATATTGTGAAATTGAGGGACCTTCTATGCATTTGAATGAGTCAATTCAGGCCTTAGAAAGCGCTGGCTGTCATGTAGTCGGGAAAAAAAGAGTTCATGTCTGCATCAATCAAGTGAACCATCTCAACCACTAAAAAAGAATTTCATTTTCGTCCCTCATGACGACGACCATGACTATGAACATTCTTTAAGTATTAGTAAATATTTTAGCTTATTTGCCTGGCTACGGTACCAATTACAACAAAATCTAAAAGTGAATGCATTGTTACTGTTTACTGTTATTCATTGTCATTGTGGACTCGCAATTTGTTTCCGTGCGGACGTTTGCCTTTTTTTTCCCTCGCCAATGAACAGTGTATTAACGAAAAAACCCCTCGAAAAAGACAAAAAAAACCCCCACTTTCAGGGGCTCAACGGTCATTGACTGTTTTCGGCCCGGTTCGGTCCGGTTCGTCTGTTCGGTTTTTTTTTTAATTTTTTTATTGAACAGTGCATTAACTATTTTGTCCCTCGAACAGGACAAAAATCAGGCCTGGGAGTGAGGGGCGTTCCGGTAATTAGCCAATTTTTTTTTTATTATTTTTGTTTTACTGCTGGCGCGTCTCCTGACGCGCCGTCCGTTTCCGCGCTCACGCGTGTTTCGGACGGCGCGTGCGCCTTCATACAGCGTCCAAAAATGCCCGACCGCCGTCTACAATGATTTTACGACATGTTATCTTCCACCCGGTGCGGCGCGTGTGACGATATGGTGTCCGGAAACGTGTCAATGGTCGTTTGAATTCCCCCCCCCCATTTCTCTCTCCTCCTGCGCAAGCTGACGTCAGCGAATATGCTTTTTGTCAAATTTCATTTCAGTCCCTGAACGTTGGATTTGTTTTTTTAGCCCTTATTGCTATTATATAGATTTTGATTTGTTTCAATTTAGTCCTTCAATTGAAATTGAGTATCTATTGTAGTTTCAATCAGGTCCTACGTCTTTTAATTTTTCGGGTTGCTCTGAAATCCGGAATATATTTGGTATCAAAGTTCTGATTGCTTGCAATTGCATCCTTCCATGCAAATTTATTATAAATCCTTAATATTTTCAGTATCAAAGTTTGATTTCTTTCAATTTTATCCTTCTATGCAAGTTATTTATTGATTCCAATTTCATTTCTGTCCCAATTCTTTTAACTTCCGGTTTAGTTTTAGATTATTTAATTTCAATGTTTGGATTTACTTCAATTTTGTCCTTTAAATTAAATATATTATTTAAAGTATGTCAAGTTAATTATATGTTTGTATATTTATTTCAAATTAAAGTTTGTGAGACTAATTATATGTTTTAATATTTATTAAATATTATGGCCTGAAAATATATATAGAGAGAAAAAAACTAACCGGGGAAAATATTAAGTCTATTTCTGAAAAAAATTAGAATAGTTTTTTTTTAATGTGTCAGATCTAATATTACCGAGGAAAAAAAATTCATAAAAAAAATATTGTAAATTTTTTCAGAAATAGACTTAATATTTTTTTCGTGCTATAATTAGTTATTTTAATGTTTATTAGTAAAATTGCAATAGATAAAATATGTTAAAAATAAGTTTTTTGCGTGCTATAATTAGCATACTTGCTCGCGCGTTGCGCTAAACTTTTTTCTATGTAGAAAACTAATTGATTTTTTACATGCTGTAATTAATTATTTTAATATTTGATTAGTAACATTCTAATAGATAACATATGTTATAAATATTTTTTTCCCAGCCTAAAAGGAATAGTGTAATCGAAATGGGAAGGGGTTCATATATTTTTAATTGTAGATAACCTAGGTAAATTTGTCAATTTTTTTTATGAGTTACCTTTTTTCCCCAACAATATTAGATCTGACACATTATAAATAAAAATTATTTTAATATTTTCAAGAAATCAACTTAATTTTTTTGCGTGCTATAAGTAGTTATTTGTCGTCTAAAAGGAATAGTGTAATCGACATGGGAAGTGGCTTGCATCTTTTTTAATTGTAGATAACCTAGGTAAAATTCTTTTTTTTTTGAGCTGTCTTTTGTCCCCAGTAATATTAGATTTTAAATATTACAAATAAAAACACTGCAAATTTTTTTTAAAAAATAAACTTAAACAAAAGAACAAAAAATTAACATCCAAAGCTAATTTTTTTTATAAGATTTATTTATCATATTATTATATTAAATGTATTTAAGAATACTGATATTAATTTATTTTTTTCAAGAAATCCTAAGTTATTTTTTTATCTACAATTAAAAAATATGCGAGTCACTTCCCATTTCGATTACACTATTTTTTTAGGTGGAAAAAAATTATTTATGGCATATTTTATCTATTACAATTTTATTAATTACATATTAAAATAACTAATTACAACATGTCAAAAATCAATTAGTTTTCTACATAGAAAAAAGTCCAGCGCAACGCGCGGGCAAGTTCGCTCGTTATCTATCTATATAAAAAAGACTACCTCACTTGAAAATTTAAACAGGTAGGTGATACTCTAAGATATAATTTATATTATTTCTAACACATTCTCTCAAATGAAAACTCTTTAAGCTTGAAAATTACATACGTCCACACTACCTTAACTTGTTTTTTTTTTTTTTTATCAAGTAGAATGAGAGTGGTGAGATTCGAACTCGTGATTGTTAAGTCAATAAAATTCTGATACCATGTTAAAAAACTATCTCACTTAAAAAGTTAAGCTGTTAGATGAAATTCCAATATATAATTTATATTATTCTCTAGCAGATTATATATATATATATATGTTATACTAACAACTATAACTGGTAATTAAAAAAATTGATTCATGAGGTCGTAAAGCAAGTGTCATAAGCTGATAAGAATTTGTTGAGCATGGACAACTAATAGAGCATGGCTATTCATTGCATATTAAAGGTCAATGTTGCTCCATCTATGATAAAACTCCAAGAAGATAAGTTATGAAAAGGGTGAATAGATTTTTTTCCACATGACTGAAAGTGTGCAAAAAATATTGGTTTAAAGGTGGATGGAGCTGATGATTCATCAAGGCTAAGGAATAGGAGACTCGACCACTTGAATTTTGACATCCCTAAATTACCTCGCCAAAAGTAAATGGTTCAAGAACTATTATTCATGAAATGAAATGAAAGATGCGCCAGAAGGGTGAGCTCTTGAGAAACATTATCCACAATAATCGCTTTCAAGAAGGCTATAACGCCATGTCTGAAGGCAATAGGTTGCTAGCCGAGATGTAATTTTTCATGAAAATGCTATATGGAACTGGGAGCAAGACAAGGTTGAGAAATAATGAACTTCTATAGTTGTTAATTACACATGAAAAATTACCTCATGGCGATGAAGAAAGGCCACCCCCGCAATCTCCATCAGTCTCAATTTCATCCTTGTCAAGTTCAGCTTTAAAAAAGAGAGTTGAAATGCTTGAGTGATGTGTAAGTAAGGTGTAATATTTGCATTTTGGAATCTATATTTTCAGTAACTTCTTCAAAAAATTTAGGGTTACTGCGAAGAACAAGACAATATATAGCATCCCTCAACCTTGCCTTGCTCCCAGTTCCAGGAATCTATATTTTCAATAACATTCTACAAACCTGTAGAATCTGTAGTTCACCTACGCCGGATGCTCAAAGAAAAAACTAAGATGAAGCTCGAGGACTTTCTAAACAAATATGCAGTGGCATACACCTTAAAAACAGCTCCAAATCCTCCTTCGCCATTCTTGTTTGAAGGACTAATATTTTGAGTGGCGGTTTTTATTTGCCGGAGGTTAAAAGAACCTGCTGGTATGAGTTCGACACAATTTAATTCTGCACCACAACATCAGCCATCGAACACAAACTCATAAGGAAAAAGATCTTGTAAATAGGAGTTACAAACTTTGACAACTCTAAAGTCAAAACTCCAAACATTGTACATTCTCACCTTCACTGTGAAATTTCCCTTCGCCACCTAGCCAGCCCATTTTGCAAATGGAAACTACAACCAGCAGTTTCGTACCGGTCATGATTTGTTCCAAGGAATATCCCCATTACTGAAACCTCAACTTTTAACTTCACTAAGAAAAAAGGTTGATTTGTGAATCAGCTTCGTAGTAAACTCCATTAGCCAGTATCGCATCACCAGCATTATTTATATAGAGGTGATCATCGGCAAAGCACAATGCTGTTGAAATTCCTGGATTCCAAGTCTGCTGGAGACAGGACAAGTCAGTTGAAGAATGAAGATGATAAGTCCTAGTTGGAGTCAAATTTTAGTGTTAGATTAGTATTGAATTAGCTTGGTTTTATTTGTTTTTGAATAAAGGTCATGTTGACCAAGTTTAGGATTGAGTTCAGTTTATTCTTAGTTAACAGATCATGTTGATCAATTAGCTGATTAGGATTAAGTTAAGTTTTGATTTTTAGCTTATCATGTACAAGAAGAAGTTGGTTTCAACTAAACCTCTTGTAATTTATTTTACCTATAAATAAAGAAGAGGGATGGCAGTAACCTCACCTTGATTCTGCCCATTTTTATGCAAAATCTCAGTTTTTAGTGTTCTTCCCGTGTTCTTCATTTTTCTGGAAATTCCAGATTTGAATCTGAACAGTGCATGTTTTTGGGTTGATCAGAGTTGACTTTTGTTGACTTTTGTTGACTTTTTCGTTTTAATTCCTACAATTGGTATCAGAGCAATTAGGATCTTAGGTGGGATTGTGTGAAACACGAGTGGAAGGTGAGATTCACTAAAAAAGGGGAAATCAAAGTCAGTTTTGGGTGAGAAAAGAAAAATGAGTTCTGGAGGCAATTTTTCAGCAGCAGCACCTTCATTTGCAGGGGTGAATTATGCCAACTGGTCTGTGAGAATGGAGGCTTATCTGAAGGCATTTGATTTGTGGGAATATGTGGATACGGACAAGGTTCCAACTCCATTAAACAACAACCCAACCTTGAATCAAATTAAGTACTTCAATGAAGAAAGAGCCAAAGGATTTAAAGCACTTACTTGCATACACAATGCAGTAAGTGAAGAGATTTTTTCCAGAATTTTGGCATGCACAACTGCCAAAGAAGCTTGGGATAAGCTTAAGGCCGAATTCAAGGGAGATGAGAAATCAAGGAAAATGCAAGTTATGAACTTGAGAAGGCAATTTGAAGGGCTGAAGATGAAGGAATCAGAATCTATCATAGATTTTTCTTCAAAAATCTCAAAACTTGTTAATCAAGTGAGATTGTTGGGGGAAGATTTTCCCGATTCCAGAATTGTGGAGAAAGTATTGGTGTGTCTACCCGAGAAGTTTGAACATAAAATATGTTCCTTGGAAGACTCAAAAGACTTCTCGGAGATGAGTTTCCAAGATCTTGTAAATGCTTTACAAGCAGTGGAACAAAGGCAGTCCTATAGAAATGAGGGAACAAGTGAGAATGCACTTGTTGCTTACAAAGGAAAACAGCAGCAATCCTATAATTTCTCAAGAACCAAGCAGATTGGAAGGAAAGACAAAAGCAAAGAATGGAGACCAAATCACCAGAATTCAAGTAGTTGGCAACCCAACAACTTGACAGTGAAGGAGAGAAAGGAATATCCTGCATGCAAGTATTGCAAGAAATCCAATCATTCTGAAGATTGGTGTTGGTTCAAGAAGGTGCAATGTAGAAATTGCAATCAGTTTGGGCACTACCAGAAATATTGCAAAAACAGAAAAGAAGAAGTAAAACAAGCTCAAGAAGAAGAAAGCTTGGCAGTAAAGGATGAGCATTTATTTGTAGCTACAATGCACAACATGCTCAGAAAACCAGAGGAGACAAATTCAGTGTGGCTCATTGACAGTGGTTGTACAAACCACATGACAGCAGACCTCTCAATTTTTTGTAGCTTGGATAAAAGCTATAAATCAAGGGTGAAGATAGGCAATGGAGATTTTGTAAAGGTTGAAGGAAAAGGAGCAATAGCAGTGGACACAAGGGCAGGTACAAAAACTCTACATGATGTCTTGTATGTGCCTAATATTAATCAGAATTTGGTGAGTGTGGGTCAACTATTAGAATCTGGCTATTCTCTATTTTTTGATGATGGAATGTGTGTTATTAGAGATAAAATGGGGACACTTTTATTGTGTGCAAAAATGGCAAATAGATGCTTCAATGCAGATTTGAAAGAGATATGTTGGACTGCCAACATGTGCAAGAATGATGAATCAATTCTTTGGCACAAAAGGTTGGGACACTATAATTATGTTGCATTGAACAAAATGGCTGAGTTGCAGATGGCACGTGGATTACCAAGCATACATGATCAAGGTAATTTTTGTGAGGCTTGTCAATTGGGAAAGCAAACCAAAATTGCTTTCTCAAAATCTGTTTTTAGAGCAAATTCGAAACTGCAGCTCATACACACAGATGTGTGTGGACCAATGCAAGTTGAATCCTTGAATGGATCAAGGTATTTCTTGCTATTTGTGGATGATTATAGCAGGTACTGTTGGATTTATTTCTTAAAAAACAAGGCTGATGTTTTCTCTAAGTTTTTGTTGTTCAAGGCTGAAGTGGAACTTGAAACTGGACTGAAAGTAAAGATGATTAGGTCTGATAATGGTGGAGAATTTACCTCCCAACAATTGGAGAATTACTTGATGAAAGAAGGGATTAAACACCAGTTGACCGTGCCTTACACACCTCAACAAAATGGGGTAAGTGAAAGGAAAAATAGAACCTTGATGGAAATGGCAAGGTGTTTGATGTATGAGAAGAAAATGCCTTTGAAGTTTTGGGCTGAAGCTATAAACACATCATCATACATACAAAATCGTGTGTCTTCAAGAGTCTTGGATGATAAAACTCCTTATGAATTATGGTATGATGTTAAACCCAATGTTGAGCACTTAAAAGTCTTTGGTTGCATATGTTATGTGTTGATTCATGATGTTAATCGAAAAAAATTAGACAAGAAGGCTGATGTGGGTGTGTTGATAGGCTATAGTTCAAAATCTAAAGCTTATAGAATTTTTGATGTTATGGCTAACAAAGTTACAATTGCAAGAAATGTTAAGTTTGTAGAAGATGCATCATGGAATTGGGACAGCTTGGCAGTCAACTGGACAGATCAAGTTCAGCATGATGAACCAGAGTGTTATGATGAACTTGAACATGAAGAAGACATAGATGAGCAACCAGTTAGGGGGACAAGAACCTTAACTGATATTTACAGCAGGTGTTCCATGGCTGAGGCAGAACCTGTCGAGATTGAAGAAGCAATGAAGTCTAAGGTATGGATAAAAGCTATGCAGGAGGAGCTTGATATGATCGAAAAAAACCAGACTTGGATGCTTGTTGACAGACCTGCAAACAAGAAGACAATTGGAGTTAAATGGATATTTAAAGCTAAGATGAATGCTGATGGAAGTGTCAACAAATACAAGGCAAGATTGGTTGTAAAAGGCTATGCTCAAGAGGCTGGAATTGATTACACAGACACCTTTGCACCTGTTTCTAGGCATGATACAATGAAACTTTTGCTTGCACTTGCTGCACAAAATGGCTGGTATGTGTTTCAATTAGATGTAAAATCTGCTTTCTTAAATGGTGTGTTGGAAGAAGAGATATACATTGAGCAACCAATTGGGTTTGAGAATCAAAACCCAAATCAAGTGTATTTATTGAAGAAAGCTCTCTATGGCCTAAAACAAGCTCCTAGAGCTTGGTATAGTAGGCTTGATGAACACTTGCTGAGTTTGGGATTCAAGAGGAGCATCAATGAGGTAACACTATATGTGAAACATGTTGATAATCATGTGCTAATGGTCTCTGTGTATGTAGATGATCTACTGATTACTGGTGGAAATGAGCAGCTAATAGAAGAATTCAAATCAAACATGAAGAATACGTTTGAGATGAATGAGCTTGGGTTGATTTCTTATTTTTTAGGCATGGAAGTAATTCAGTCAAAGCAAGGGATTTTTCTATGTCAAAAGTCATTTGTTCAGAAGATTCTAACCAACTTTGCAATGGAAAATTGCAAATCAGTTTCTACTCCTATGATACTAGGACTGAAACTGACCAAGGATGATGAAGCTCCCAAAACTGATGGGAAGACCTATAGAAGTTTGATTGGAAGCCTACTTTACTTAACAATTACACGTCCTGACATCTTGTTTGCAGTTAATTATTTATCTAGGTTCATGCAGGAGCCAAGTCAGATACACTTCATGACAGCCAAGAGAGTTCTAAGGTACTTGCAGGGGACAAAAAATCTGGGCATGCATTTTGTCAAAAATTGTCAAAACAGGCTGGTTGGATTCACTGACAGTGACTGGGGAGGAAGTGATGAATGCATGATGAGCACTTCAGGTTATTGCTTTGCATTAGGATTGAATGTCTTTAGCTGGATTTCAAAGAAACAATCGGTTGTGGCACATTCCACAGCTGAAGCTGAGTACATAGCAGCTTATGTGGCAGCCAAGCAATTAGTATGGCTGAGAAAAATGCTAAAAGATCTTGATTGTGATCAATCAAGACCTACTGAGTTGCTATGTGATAACATGTCAGCTATAGCAATTTCAAAGAATGCTGTGTTTCATGACAAAACGAAACACATGAAGATCAAATTTCATGCTCTAAGACAGTTTCAGCTGGAAGGTGAATTAGAGATGAAATATTGCAATACAAATGATCAATTAGCTGACTTGTTTACTAAACCATTAGCTAAAGGAAGATTCGAAGAGCTAAGGGAAAAGATTGGCATGTGCAGCCTTGGATCCAAGGAGGAGTGTTGAAATTCCTGGATTCCAAGTCTGCTGGAGACAGGACAAGTCAGTTGAAGAATGAAGATGATAAGTCCTAGTTGGAGTCAAATTTTAGTGTTAGATTAGTATTGAATTAGCTTGGTTTTATTTGTTTTTGAATAAAGGTCATGTTGACCAAGTTTAGGATTGAGTTCAGTTTATTCTTAGTTAACAGATCATGTTGATCAATTAGCTGATTAGGATTAAGTTAAGTTTTGATTTTTAGCTTATCATGTACAAGAAGAAGTTGGTTTCAACTAAACCTCTTGTAATTTATTTTACCTATAAATAAAGAAGAGGGATGGCAGTAACCTCACCTTGATTCTGCCCATTTTTATGCAAAATCTCAGTTTTTAGTGTTCTTCCCGTGTTCTTCATTTTTCTGGAAATTCCAGATTTGAATCTGAACAGTGCATGTTTTTGGGTTGATCAGAGTTGACTTTTGTTGACTTTTGTTGACTTTTTCGTTTTAATTCCTACAAATGCATCTGTTAAGAGCACCGAGATTTATAAATGGACTTGGTTTTCGGTGAGTTTCAGCTCCTTTTGAAGGGAAGACATGATAAAACTAAAAGCAGAAATATAATATAGTCAATGATTTATCTCTGTGACAAGAGTAGTAATTATTCTGTCATGCCATGCTCCTACAGGAAGAAAAGAATTGCATAAGGGATAACTGCGGTCTACAGAATTCATACAATTAGACAAGGTAGAAAAAGAAAATCTTACAGATTTGATGCCTCAGTGCATCAAGCAAAAGTGTTTCTGATAAACATATGTATTTTAACTAATAAAAGATCCTGCATGCATAATAATCCTTCCGAGTGTAAAAGGGATGGAGACATCGAAATACGTGGAGTTTAGGTGACATGTTTTTCTTACATATTCGAGGAAATTCCTCCCTGCTGCATTGGTGCACTATTGAAACTATTTTCTGAAATGTCTCTGCAATTTGTACACAAATCAGAAGCATGGTTTCAATAATCCATGAAAAAAAATTGAGTTCAAGATGTTCTATTCCCTCTAGTGTTTTTGCTGGAAGTCAATTTCTAATCATCTTTACCAGAATATAGTAGATTGCAAATACCAAGATGCATCTGTTGAATCAGGAAGAAATCTGGGGAATGATCCATTGAACTTATTTCCTTTAAGGCATCTGAATGCAAAAGTAGAATAGATCAGTCCTTGATTTGATGTAAATAAAGCGATTCTAAATTACATTATCATTAATTTCATATTTAGAATATTTGGGAGCATATGCAGAGGTAGCTTCATTACATGTACCTGAGTCGTTGCTTGTAACTCAAGTTTGGAATTTCACCTGTCAAGTTGTTGAATCTCAGATCCCTAGGCAGAAACATAAGAATCAAGTCAAGGGATGAGATCATTGAATTGACATAAAAATGATTACAGAATGAGTTCTTAACTTCAGATGAAAATTGGAAAGGAGACCTGACAGCAAACATAGAAGACATGTACATTAAAATAAACAATCCAGACTCTGTATTCTGTAACTAATAAACTTACAGATAATATAGGGATGTCATTTCAAGAATGAGTTCAGGGATTCGACCAGTTATCGAACAATTCCTCAATGTGCTGGAGTGATTAAGATGTTTTGGATAAGAAGGCTGTACATCCAGAAAACAATAAATATGGAAATAAACTGCAGAACATTCACAGCCATGCCAAAGATGTCATTCCAGATATATTTGGAAATGCAAAATCCCTTCCTTCATTGCTCAGTCAGCTACATACCTGGAGCAACCAAGATCATGAGTCATATAATTTTCCTTACATGATTATGAGTTCCAAGAAGAGTTCAGTTGATCACATAGGGAATTTTACAGTGTGTTGAGGTTTAATGATGATAATGCCTCAGGAAAAAGCCCTTCAAAACTGTTTCCCATCTGTCCCCTGGACCCATTATATCCAACAAGCAAATAGCAGCGTCAGGATTGTTTAGAGCGTGAAACTCAATCAGCCATCATATACAAAAAAGTGGCTTACTGAACCGTAAGATTCTCCCAATGAGCAATACACTCTGGTATCTTGTCTGAGAAATTGTTTCCATTAATGAATCTACAGAAATAAGAGTTTCACTGTGTTAGTATTGACTTAGCTCACAGAAAATATATAGCAAAATGGGATAAAAACCATCACTTACAGATTGGCCATCTTCTCTAGCGTTGCAAGGCTCTTAGAAAATTCACCACTAAACTCATTGTTAACGAACGACTCGAAACAAAATAGGAAATAGAAAGCGCAAACGATAACAAAAACCATAAGAATCTCAAGTTCATATTGACAGATGAAAGAAAATCCAGATGATTATCACAATCATTAGAAGAAGAAAAACAAAAAAAAACTTGCAGGCTTGTAAGGTTAACAAGGGTACCCAGCTCGTGGGGAAGGACACCTGAGAGATGATTATCTGACAAATTTCTACATGAAAGAATCTAAATGTTAATAAAAAGTAAAAACTTCATCTGTGCTTATGTAAAGTGGGACGTAGAAAACAATACTGGTGGACAAGGGTAGCGATATTCCCAAATTCTGGTGGAATTCCTCCTGATTGTAAGTTGTCACTCAAGTACCATCAAGACAACAAAGACAAGTTCAAATAAATAAATAAATAAATAAATGTTAAAACACACGAATTGTTTCTGCTGCAGTATTATATGGCTGGCTGGCTGGCTGGCAGGCACGGAAAAGATACTGTAGAGGATAAAAGTTAATGGCAAGTGATTTATAGGACACATTATCACTACTGAACATCTGAAGTGGAGGCTACCAAATACAGAAAAATGCCCAGTCCGAAAGGAAAGGAGTTTGGCGTGATGGCAGAAAGTTTACAATCTGCACAGTAAGTTTCGAGTTCAAATCATGGCATGTACTAGACAATCAAGATTTTATTCGCTTGCCTGAATTCATAAATATTTTTTTCTAGAAAGTGGGGTTGTTTCGTATCCAAAAAAAAAGCCTGGATAATGCACCTTCAACTGTAATATGCGCCAAATTAGCAATTGTTATATAATCTTCTCAAATCCTCGGTTATCATCTCCGATAAGAAATTGACATTGCTATCTTCAGCAAGTTTATATATACTCACATGACAGATGTTAGAGGTTAGAAACCAGCAATCCAGTTATGTCTTCCACTGCTAATGAAAAATAACAAATGGGTCATCAAGTTAAGCCGAATCCAAAAGTTCTTACAAAGTTGTTCACAATCCGTTGGAGAAAAAAAAAAAAACCAGGAATGGAATTGGGCTTAATTCTAAGAACGGATAAAAATGGATCATTAGCTTGGGTGAGATCCAAAATGTCTCGTGTATCATTAGCTTGTAAACAAAGCCTTAAACAATTGCTCCTCTTAATAAGAAAAGCAATCAAAAATTATATTCTAGTAAAACTTTTTTTGAATATATATTTTTTTTTAAATTATTTATTTTATGTTTGATTTTTTTCAATATGTTATTCTAATTTATTTATGATTATTTTTCTGGTTTTATATAAATGAATTTTATTTTTTAAAATAAAATATATTCATTTCTAAATAATATAGCTGATGTGTTGGGTCTTGCGTAATAGTTTTTTTAGACTGTGAATTTATTTAATCAATTTTATTTGTATTTTTCTTTTAGGATATAAGGTATTTAGAGTGTGAATTTATCTTTTATTGATTTAAATAAACAAGTTCAATAAACACAATTGGATTAAATCTCATTTTATATGATTGAATATCTTAATTGATATTCAATTTCTATTTTTTTGTTTATTGTTAATTATTTTTATATAAATAATTATTAATTTATTTAATTATATATTTGCATAAATTTCTTGATTTGTACGTGTATTTTTTATATATAAAAAAACATATTAATACAACCTGCAAACCCAATATTTCTTGGAAAAAAAAAAAAAAAAAACACCGCGGCACCAGCATGTGTGAAATAGCTAATACTGAGGAGACTGGTCAACTCACAATATCCTATCTCACCGCACAAGAACACACACAAACGCAACGCGTTTTTAGCCCATTATTACAGTCAAACAACAAAAACAAATCAAAATTCAAGAAATGCATATCTAATAAATAAATAAATGCTAATCCAACCACTACAAAGATTTCTCATTTTATGCCAAGAAAAATAACATACTAGTTGCTAAAGATGAGCTTCAGTTCTGATGCTTTGACTACTACTCTCTGCAACTCCATTCAAGCTCTGGGTCGTGGCTTTGATGTTACATCTGATATAAGGCTTTTGTATTGCAAAGGAGCTACTGGGTCTAGGTTGGTTCATATTGATGAAGAACATACAAGGGAACTTGATATTTCTCATGGGGTTGTGCTGCCTCATGTTTCTTTTGATATCGATTGCTCTGAAGAGAAAAGAAGCATTGAGAGAATTCCTGTTTGCTCCTTTAATGAGGTGATTTTTTATCCTTCTTCTTTTCAATCATTATCTGGTCATTTTTTCTTATGTTAGGCCTAGCTTTTTGTGATTTGGTTAGTCCTAAAACTTATGCTCATTGATTGTCACCTTGTTCTTGTTGGGATTTTCATGTCCGAGTTATTTGATTCTATGCTTTGGTGCTTTTGAAGTCAATTGTTGAAAGATTATAGCTTTTCTCGTGTTAAATGTTCTTGAACTCGGAAATATGCTCTTCTAATTTTGTTGGCTGGCGGCTATTTATATATGCCTAGCTAATCCGGAAAAGTAAGAGTTAGAATGGACTTTTTTTTAAAGCCTATTACTGCATTGATGATTTATTTTCGGATGAGGTTACTGAAAATGCATATTTAGGAAGTCAGTTTGAGGAAAAGTTTTCATTTTTTAATTTTCTCATAGCAGGCTTGCTAAAATAAATTAGTGTGATGCCTAAAGAATAACATAATTTTGTTCATCTTCAGGAGCCAATCAACTTAAGGTTTAGATCATTTCTCCGTAATAATTATGTTTTTCAACTTCCGGTTGTCTGCAAGCAGCGGATTTATTTGGCTAATAATATAATGGCTTTTATTGTTGTTCTTGTTGGTGGTGTTCATGGTGTATCATTTCTGCAGAAATGTATGTTTATTGATCAGTATGTCCTTTTTTTATCGTTATTATTGCATTGGTTTCTATTTATAGTTGAATTACTGTTGTAGTGAAATGTGATGTTCAAAGTAAGCTTATTGCTTGGTTTTTCAGATGGCAGGACAATTCAATGAAAAATCAGGTATATCAGGACGAATTCCTCTCGGAAGCTTTAATAGCATGTTCAATTTCACTGGCTCTTGGCAAGTTGATGCAGCTGGAACAAAATCCCTTGCAATGGTTGGGCATTTCATTCCCTTGAATAAGGTTCAGATAGCCAAAGCTGACTTAGTTTTGCTTGAGGAAGTCCAGCGCGCTGTTCCTAACTCCTGGGATCCTGCATCATTGGCAAGGTATTTTGTTGTGGCTCTCATTGCTTATAGAAAAGAACTGAACAATAATTTATAATGTAATGCATGAGTTTGCTGGTGTTGAAACCTGTCATCCTTTATTTACCTATAATACTATTAAAGAGCATCATAAATACGAGAAATTCATGTTAGAATCCCTTGATCATATCAAATAGTTTGGAAGCATCAGCTTTTTGATTGGTATCTTTGTTTTATCTACTTTCCAGCTTCATTGAAAGCTATGGTACCCATATAGTCACATCTGCAACAGTTGGTGGACGAGATGTTGTTTATATCAGGCAGCACCAAGCTTCTCCTTTGTCAGTATCTGATATTGAGAACTATGTGAAAGACATTGCAGATCAAAGGTTTCAAGACTCAACAAGCACATCAATTGCTGCCCCCTTGAAATATAAGGACAAGGTTAGTGATATGGAATTGCTCCCTCATTTGTTTAGCTAAACCATGCCATCAATTGATGGCTTTCATTAGTTCATCCAATCTTTTCTTGACACAGCCTTTTATCTTGTTACATTGCACGTTCTTGTCTCATACACCTAATGTTTTTTTTCCTAAGTTACTTTTCTACTCTGAGGTTACAGAAATATTTACAAGTTAAATTCCTTTCTGTAGGACGTAACAGTGATTTTCAGAAGGAGAGGAGGTGATGATCTTGAACAGAGTCATGCGAAATGGGCAGAGACTGTGCAATTGGCACCAGATGTGATTAACATGACATTTACACCAATCGTGTCGCTCCTTGAAAGAGTTCCTGGAATAAAGCACTTAGCCCGGGCAGTTGACTTATATTTGATGTGTAAGTTCTAATCCCATATTTGCGTTCTCTTTTGTGGTTTCAAATTCAAATTTGATTTTAATTTATAATATATTTAATTTGGTCTAGGATTTTTAAATAAAACCTTTGTTTTGATGATTAGTTAATTTAATTTTTTCTTTTCTAAAAAGCAATATGCAATTCTTAAGCAAGAAGTTTTTCAATAGCCTGTATGATAAGGTGTTTATTTTGTTGCACTTGCAACAGGGGTGAAAAATTAAAGTAGTAAAAGGTGAACTTTTTCTTAAAAGCTCAATCTTCTGACCAACAAAGTCTTAGAAATGATTTGGGTATGATCTAAGTGAAAATTGGATTGCTGAATTTTGCATATTATTTAATTTAAAAGTTGCTGATTTGAATAATTTAAAATTTAAGACATTCATAGTTGTGATCACACCAGCAGTAATGCAACAGATCCCATGATGGCTTTGAAGTGTGTAAATGTGCTTCGGCGAGTGTAGCACTTGGATGAGTAATCTTCCAGGAAGTACTTGTATTGCACACCACCTTTTTAAAAAATCTCAACAATTGAAATATTTTTTCTTGTGTTTTTCCTTTTATCAGACAAGCCACCTATAGAGGATTTGCAGTATTTCTTGGATTTTCAAATTGCTAATGGTTGGGCTCCAGAGCAGAATAACCTTCAAAGAAAGGAGCCTGTTTGTCAATCTCTTCAGTTCAGCTTGATGGGTCCCAAGCTGTATATAAGCCCAGATCAGGTATGTTTTCAAAGTGTATCTTCTTCATATGGTAATGGAAATTAATGTTGAATTGATAGCAAGTGATATTAAGAAGTCAAGGATAGTAGCTTCATATACTTTGTAATATGTTTTCTTTTTTATCATCTCATGCATCATTCCTTCAAAACTGCCGTTTTAAAATTACTTGAATTCTTAATCCTGTGGTGACCACTCATATCTTGCAAAAAAAGGAAAACTCCTAGTAGCAAAAAAAATGTAAATTGTCATCCATAGTATAGTTGAACTATAAAAATTAAAATTCCCCTAATTTGTTTGTGGTGATGAATGTTGGATAGAGGTTTTGAGAACTTAAGTTCAAGCTTAAATAGCATTACTTTTCATATAATAATAAGCCTCTAAGAGAAAGCTTTACCAAGAAGAGTGTTACTATTTACACTAGCACCTGACAAGCAAGTGCCATTGGTGGACTTGCTTCTTTCTGAGGTGTATTAGGATCGGATGAAATGAAATGAGTGTAGCTTTTGGGTAATTTCAAAATTATCTCTCCGAAATACATAGAACTCCATTGTGTTTTTCTACACCTAACGTAAAGTTTCTCTCACTTAATGCAAAATGACTCTTCAATAAGATCTTTAGGATTTCAACATGACTATTTTTACTACCAAAGTCTAAACATTTTTTATGCTGCAGGTAACAGTAGGCCGTAAGCCAGTTACTGGTCTAAGACTTAGCCTAGAGGGCATTAAGCAGAACAGACTTTCCATCAATTTGCAGCATCTTGTATCTCTTCCAAAAGTTCTTCAACCCCACTGGGATGCATATGTGGCCATTGGAGCCCCCAAGTGGCAAGGTCCTGAGGAGCAAGACAGCCGCTGGTTTGAGCCTATCAAGTGGAAGAACTTCTCCCATGTAAGCACTGCACCGATTGAGTATGCTGACACTTCCATTGGAGACCTCTCTGGTGTTCACATTGTGACCGGGGCTCAGCTTGGTGTTTGGGATTTTGGTGCCAAAAATGTGTTACACCTTAAACTTCTATTTTCAAAAGTTCCAGGATGTACAGTAAGGCGATCTGTATGGGATCATAGCCCCTCCAACCCTAATGCGCAGAGAACCAATGGTGCATCCTCATCTGTTCCAAGTGAGAAACCCTCCAACGATAAGAAAGAAGATACCCATGTTGGCAAATTGGCAAAAATTGTCGACAAGAGTGAAATGTCGAAGGGACCACAAGACGTTCCAGGTCATTGGCTGGTAACAGGAGCTAAGCTTGGGGTGGATAAAGGAAAGATTGTTTTGCGTGTCAAGTACTCACTATTGAATTATTGATTGATTGTTTTATATTTTAGGATTGCCCCTTATCACATGTAAGCATAGTTGAATATTCTTTGCACAGGCATCCCACTTCATTTGTTCTTCTGTACATTGTGTTCTTTTTTCTTTGTTGTTTTAGCTCCGTTAGCTGATAGTAACCTGATTAAGTGTGAGAGGGGTTCTTTTCTTCTAAATTTTGTTCCCATTTTTGTTTGGGAAAACACATACTGTTTAGTCCTATAATAATAAACATGTTTTTAGTTGATATGAATTTGTTCATCCATTTTAGGGTCTTCAATAAGCTTTTGTTGCCTTTATTCCTTTGTGAACTTGTTTGAAGTGAAGTTAATTCTGTTTTGATAACCCATTATATCTCAGTTCAGTTCACAATATGAAACAAACTATAATAGATTTTATCTCACTTAGAATCTTGGTTTGTTTTAGAAATTTCATCCAAATTTTGACCAAAACTTTGTTCGTTTTAGAAGTTTCACCTAAATTTTGTCTAGAACGTTTTAGTTTTGTTTTGACTGATCTAATTATAGTCAAATAGTATTTTATTTTTATTTTTATTTTAAATATTGTCCAGTTTTATGCTTCTAATCATATATTTAAATTCACTTGTTAGATTGAACTGAAATTTTTGGATAAAACTCCTAACATATTGTTATATCTCAGGTTAAAACTTTAAAGCAATCAAATTTTAGAAAGACTACGAAACTATCAATTATATTCTTATAATTTTGTGTAAGTTCTTAATTTTGTTCAAAAATGTTATTTTATTGTTTTATTTTTTACATTGAATATTCTACTTTTTCATTCAACAATGAGTTTATTGTGATTTAAATTTTATAATTTATTTTATTTGGGATTATTATGATCTCATGACCCGAGTCATGAATTTTGAAATTTAACCCGGGTTGAATCAATATGTTGTCATTTCAATATTGTTTTTAAAAATATGTTATCTTGAATTTTTTATAGTTAAACTACATTTTTATTAGTACTTTAGGTTGTCTTTGGACCTCATTGAGTTGATTAGGTCATATTAGTTAAATTCTCACTTTTTTTACTTTTGTTTTGAAACTTGCAGATAATTTGTTTTTGAATTTAAACTGAATTTTTTTTTTTGTATATATATATATAAAAGTTGTACAACCTCATAACAATACCTCAAAAAACTTTAAGATTAAAATATACTAATGTAGTTGGGCTTGCGATTAGAAGTGATTTTAAGCAGTCCAGTGTTGGTCTCCTACAACAAGGTATAAATCTGTTTTCAGAAAGATTACGTTGGTGACCTAACAGATACATTTATGGAGCAGTGAGACAGGAAAGACGTAGCGAGAGACCATAAAATGCTAGATGCTATCCCTGTGCTACAGCCATTGCCCATCAGTACTTTCTGGATATCCATTCAGTTCTTCATTTTCGGCATTGCAGACATGTTCATGTCTGCGAGAGTTCTTGAGTTTTTCTACTCAGAGGCACATAAAGGGCTCAAGTCCATATCTGCTTGCTTTATTCGGAGCTCTATGGCACTTGGATATTTTCTCAGCACCGTTATGGTGAATATAGTGAGTGGCGCCACCAGGGGAAGTACTAAAACTGGAGGAGGTTAGCAGGCAGTAATATTAACAGGAATAATTTGAACCTCTTCTACTGGTTACTTTCTATATTAAGCTTAATCAATTCCTGCGCCTATTTGTTTGTTTCTACAAGATACAAGTACAGGCCTCAGAACGCTAGTCTGCCATCAAATCAGAACAGAGACGCTCCTGCCAACCAAGAAAATGGTGGAAGAGAGAATTAAAAAAAAAATGACAGTAATTAATTCTCTTGAAGATTAGGGGTTCTCATCTTTTTTCTATCTCAGTTTATGATTGCATGGAGTGATACTGTAAGAGGATGAACTAGCTAGTTTGGGATCAAGGCTCTGTTGTTGTTGTCGTTGTCTTCTCCGAGCAATGAAGATGGGCTTGAACTCATGGGTCGTTGTTTTTAATTATGGTATAGAAAACTCTGAAATTTTCGCCGAATTCAATATTTGTGATGCTGTCAAACGAATTTATGGTTTTATTTTTCATTCTAATCAGCAAACGTTTTTGCATCAAAGCCAATGTCATAGTGCTACTGTTAAATTTATCAATGCTCTGTTGGTGCTCGACAGTGAGTCAGTAGCATTTGTATTGGATAATTTATCTGCATCGGATAGTTTCCATTGCAAATTCGGTTGCCAATGATTTTTAGCAATGGATTTCCATGCTATCTGCAATAGATTGATGGTTGCTAATGACTATATTTTTAAGTAAACCAAATAAACAAGCAAGCAAGCAAATATCACAGGATGAATCAGTAAGACATATATAATAAGTTAGTCGTCACAGCTATAACAGCATCTTAATGCCTTCATGAAACATACAGAAAAGACATCCTTCTCTGACCACATTCATTTCTTGTGTCTTAACTGGGACTGGATAATTAATACATAGAGGAAGAGTTCTGGGCTCTCCACCCACACAAATATGATTTACGCTACTTCAGATTTCTTTGAATACATGTAGCTTTTCGTGGAATATGGAAATGCGAGAGACTGCTGCGCCGGGAGATTATTAACTGTACCAAGAACAGAGGAAGTTATTAGAGATGTACTAACTGAAATAACGATGTCTTTAAATAATAATCAGTAGTGGAAAGGGCGGCGAGGGGCTAGAAATAATGCATGCAATGATAGCTTTTATGCGAGGTTTTAATTATATCCTATGATCAAGACCACTTAATCATATACAAAGGGTTAAGAAGGTATTTGAAGAGAGAATTATTTCATTTAGATTTTAGAATAAGATCGAGAAAAATGATGTCAGAGTTCATGGCAATATGAAGCAGGGTAGTAGAATCTGAACCCTAATGAACATTAGGACTCTTCTCTACAGGAGCTTCTCAAGCATTAATTAGTACCAGTGCATGAGTAATGAAACCTTCCACAAGGCTTAACCAGTAACCAGACTATTAATTTCTAAATCTTTCGTTTCAGTAATTAACCTTTTATTTTTAAGTAATTTGAAAATAATTTAGATACTTAAGCTCAGAAATCAATAAACAAAGTTTGCAAAATCAAGGTGCGTGAAAGATGAAGTATGCTAAAAAACATATACTTCTCACTTGGGATATCTGATTACAGTTAACTTTCTTACATCTAAACATTTCAGTAAACCTAGGGTACGTTGGATAATTTTCTAGTTCAGAGGTATATATCCATTGGGGTGCTAACTAGCAGCAGCAGCTCTCTACTTCTAGTCCAGCTATTAAACGTCAAACTTGTAATTTCAATAGAAAAATGGTCATAAAAATCTGCAAATAATTATCTTATAAAGGATTAAGTAATTATGAGAATGAAAAGACATAGCGTCGGTTATACTTACACTAACTGAAGGGCCATCTGATCTTGATGTGGGTAATGATTTGCAGGCGGCAATCCATTCACCTGGGAATAGTTCCGTGAGTCATATGGTTGAGACTGCATGATCTCAAACTCGACACCTCCTGGCATCAAATTCATGTTCTGTCGCTTTCTTTCATTCTCTGAAATCTGCAATAACAACATAAGCCTCATATTTCTGAATTAAAAACAGCTCGCTAACGATAGAAGACATGGAGATCTTCATTCATGCACACGCACGAATCCTAGCCCGCACACGAGATGGATAAATAGAAGATGGATAGAAAGACCTTTGCTCGGAGAAGATGGTTGTTGTTGTGCAAGTCAACCTCCTGTAATGTGCATTTTCATTCAAATAGTCAAAGGAAAACTTCGGAGTGAAAACAGGAAGGAAAGAGTTGATGAACACTAGATGACACTTACCTCAGAATATATAGCAATAATATAGAATATACTCTACCAGAAAAACAATGAATATTAAGGAAATGGGGCTTATGAGAACATAATAAAGTATATATTACCCTCTTCTGCATATACTCGATTTCTGCAAACAACAGCTCATTCTGGCAAGGTTTGTGCGAGGATTTTTTTAGAAACATAACAGGAAAGCATGAACACAGAACTCTTGTTAGTGGCAACGCATGGAACTGTGGTATTCAAGTAAAACAAATTAAAATGAAAGTATCAATTCGGTACTAGAATCAAAACCTTTTTGGAACGAATTCGGCTTATTCCTTTCTCAAGTCGTATTTCCAAACTCTTAAGTTCCTTCACACTCAATGAACTAAGCGCTTCTCCCAGCATATGCCTGAAATATAATTTATACTTGAGCGGAGTTTGGAAGAGAAAAAAGATTTCATCTAAAAAATAGATCAATATCAAACAGGCTCTGACCTATTTGAATTCTGCAAATTACCAATTTGGGAACGCAGCTTGGCAGCTTCTTGCTGGTAGTACTGAAATGCAAGAGCAAAAGGCAAATAAACATTGTATGTAACAAAATTAAGAGCATAGAGTTCAGATCAGAGTTTATAAAATACAGGTAGAAAATCTCATTGATGTAGATTCCCCCTTATATTTTCTTGTAAACATGTATATAATACTGAATCAAACTGGAAATAAATTCAGGAGTAGCATATCAAAAGGAGGAAGCAAAACAAAATTGCCTATAGTTATGAGTGTGTGTAGGGAGGACTGGAGAAAACATAGACAACATTCACACTGAAATTACTCAAATTTGAATCATTATTTATCAAACCATTTACAAATTAAGTAGGTTTACAACCATGGCATCCCTGTTAGAGAATAATATAAATTATATTATGGGGTCTCAGTTACAAGCTTAAGTTTTTAGGTGAGATGGTTCCTTAACATGGTATCAGAGCCTTGTTGACCCAGCGGTCACGAGTTTGAATCTCACCACCCCTATTTTATTTGATAAAAACCAAGTATAAGGTGATGTGGGTTTGTGCAAGTTTTAAGCTCAAAGGGTTTTCACTTGAGGAGGTGTGTTAAAGAATAATATAAATCATATTATGGAGCCTCACTTACAAGCTTAAATTTTTAGGTGAGATGGTTCCTTAACAATCCCAATGTATAACCCCTCTTGAACACCCTGGATCCTCGGAGAAGCCAGAAAACCCTCAACTCCGAGATGCTAATCCATGTGTTAAAAGGGCAATTCAACCAATTCCTCTTCCTCAAGTTAGGAACTCGTGAGAAAGGTAAGGCAAAAACATAGAGGTATCTAGTAGATTTTATACAATCTGGGGTTATCCAGAAAAAGTGAATGTAGTATTATCGTAGCATGCGCTATATTGGCAATAAACTTTTGGGAGGAATATAATGTTTGAACTCCATCTATAATTTAAACAATCATTATTCTATTCCAAGACAAAAATCACTAGGAAACAATGGAGCAGAACAAAGCGATGGAAGAATCTGCACATGCATACAAACTGTTATTTAGAGCTGATATTTGGTACCTGAGCATTGGCTTCAGAAACAGATCCAGTGTTCGAAGAATCTGCAGATGCCTTTTTATACCTCTCAATTGTTGATTTGACACTGCAATCATGTCATCATTTCCATCAAGATTTTTTTTTTTTAATGATAAATAAGTAATCGTCTGAGTATTTAGTCAAAATGTGTTTTGGAAAGTTGTGGAAGAATCTGATTAAGAAAATGCTAAGCACAAAAACAAAATTTAGTGATAAATAAGTAATCTTGTGAGTATTTTATAGTGGACTTGCATTTATTCACAATTATCTGCAAGAGGGCTTCAAGAAGATTAATTCTTTTGCTTAAATAGATTGTAGAACTGATGCTCATACCCTAGAAATGAACTACACAGCCAGAAGGAGGCTTCATTATGTTAATATGTTTATCCTATATAACTTTACCTTATCAAACTATGTTTGATTTTATATATGGCTTAAAAATATGTTTCATTAAAACTTTCAAGGTCAGGAACAGAAAGGGAGGGGGAAAAAACTTGTAATGATTTATTTTTATTATATTTTCTTCTGACAAAAAATATAAACTCTAGTTTCCAATTCCCAAAAAAAAAAAACCCTTTATTTTCCATCGTCAAATAAAAAAAAACTTTAATCACCCCATATATTTAAGTCCTTTTTTTTCAAAAAAAATATTTATTGGATAGGACAATAAAATTATTTTAAATTATCCAAATTCGGAAGCCTTACCAGTGTCCTTTTATCATTAGATATTATACTGAAAATAAAATAAATTAAAAAACAGACAGAGAGAGAGAGAAATACATTAATCTAATCACAAAAATGAGGATGAAATTTCAAATCAAAAGAGAATTGTGTTCATAAATTTTAAAAATCTCCTCTACCCTTCAAACAATGAAGTATATTTTATTATTTTATTATTAAAACTTTTCACCTAAACTCTAACCAAGCACATGAAATTAATACACATTATTCTATGCTTTTTTATAAAAAAAAAATAAAAAAAATGAGGACAGATAAGTTCTTAACAAGCATATAATATTGACACTTAAAATAAAAATAAAAATAAAAATAAAATTGAAAACTACTCCTTCCTCCCTTCCTTTTTCTTATTTATCATGGTAACCCTTTTCCTTATTCTCTTCTATCTATCCCAGGATAGTAATAGCAAGGATTAACTACCTGATACAACTGATGTTTTCTTTAAAAAAAATTTCTTAAAACATCCAATGCTTTTGTTAAACTACCTCAAACATATCGTAAACATATGGAACCACTTAGACTTCTTCCAAAGTATAAATAAAATTTGGTTTCTTATGCATTGTTGTACAGTATTATTATTTTATGTGAAGTTACTGCTGCTTCATCTCGTACATATGAATCCTCTACCCTCCCAGGGGAAAAACCCTCATAAATTTATGATATAGGACTACAAGACTAAAATAGAAAAGAAAGACAGAGCAAAACCATGCCCCTATTAATATCGCATGGGTTTGTTACAATGACTCCTTATAAGAAAAAAATTAGATTCGAGGAAACTTATATCTAGAAAATATATTTTATAGATTCAGGTAAACGAGTAAAATTTTAACTGTCCTATATTTTTATAATAAATATATACTCTAACTTAAATTCAAGATTTTTTTTATAAATTTTAATTTTTTTATCGTTAGATCACACGACTCCTCGTGATGTTAAGCTTGATTTTAAGGTAAGGCATTTAAACAGTCAAATTAGCGAATATCTCCATGAGTTGCTGGTAGAAAACCCTAAAAAGAAGAGAAAGAAAACCCCAGCTCTTCGATACAGTCTGATTATCCAGTCCTTCCTTGACACAACGCGAAGGAAATCCTAAACTTTTGCCATAATAATATCATTAAAATGTGAACACATCTTGTCAATTTAGACAAGAACCGCTTTTCTAGATTTGCTGATACCTTAACTTCGTCGATACATTGATAGGCTGTCTCTGCCAAGCTGTCACTGAACCCTACAGTATGATTGGCCAAGGTAATCAGCGGTCTAAGACGTTCCACGTGTCAATAACCCATTACGTAGCGGATAATCTCCTTAAGCACACTCTATTACCCACTCGATATTCTATTTCATTGTAATAAAATATTGCTTTAATCAGGCATTTTTTTTAGTCTGAGACTGAAACTCTGAGGGAATCAGAGCTGTTCAATAGCAGCAGCAGCTAAAGTTGTAGGCTTTCTCTTACATAGAAGAAGCCAAAATTGACAGAAGCCTTCCTCTGGTTAACAGTTTCAGTACATTGCCTCTTCACTCACTCACTTTCTCTCGATATTAACTCTCTTTAAATAAAATTAAAAAAACATCTTGTGTAAATATATCCGAGCAGTGCCATCATTATGGCCTTGGCTAACCCCTTCTCATCAACCCATCTCTCTGCTTTCAGTATGGAAAACAATTTAACCGGGAGAGAGATGGAGGGAGATCTAAGAAGAAATAATGGACATTTGTGGTATTTCAATTCCCCCCCCCCCCCCCCCCCCCCCAGTGGGATTGGAAGTTCAAAGTTTAGGGTTCAGCAGCCTTTTGTCAGTACTCAAGAACTAAAAAATCTTGTGTGACGTTACCAAAGATTCTGTTCATAAACCCAAACAACAATCTGATCTGCTGGACTGGCTATTAAACCCTAACAAGTTACTGTACCATACTTACCATGGTTAATAAAAAAAAAAGGTAAAAATCTATGTGAAATCTAACTGAGTTTTGGTTGGTTGTGGGAGGGTCCACTTGCTTGATTTAACAGTTTTCCTTGAATGCCCATGTACAATCTCGATGATTTCATGTGGTTACTTAAATATGAACCCTAAACTGGGATTATGCTTTGACTATCAGAAAGGTTTTCACTTTTCCCACGTGGGTTCAAACTGAGATTTTGGGAAATTTCGTCTGATTAGGGGAAAAACCCTTATTTGGTTGGCAAAAATAAAATAAGATGAGAAACCCTTCTGGGGGTTTGAAATGTGAAACCCTAATAGTAGTATACGTTTGTGTGACATGACAGAATAAAAAAACCCTTTCTTTTTTTTTTTCACTTTTATTTGACATGGTACTTCAGCTAGAAAGTGAGGAGAGATGGGAGGGTTTGGACTAATGAGAAGATGACAGCTTTGGCTCTACGCAATTCTTTAGCCTCATGATGACACAAACAGACAAGTTTGTGCAAGAAAAAAACACAGAAAGCAAGAGACAGAGAGTGCAAGACAGCAAGAGGAATAATGGAAGAGAAAGAAAAACGGAAACAATAAAATTAAACAACAAGGGAGGAGATAAAGAGGCTGATCTCACAAACCTGCATTCATTCCCAAACCTATACTTATTTCTGCAAATAGAGCTTCTATATCTGTTTATCACACCAGATCTATGTATTTACCATGCCAAGAACACAGAATAACTTATGCATCATCATCGTCTAAAGGGTAAAAGAAAAGGGAGGAAAGAATTATTATTTTTTATCATAATGCTTGTACAAGGAAAAGAAATAAAAGAGAAGAAAGAAAGACTAGTGAATCTTAGATAGATAGGGAACTCAATCTAAACTGCAGCATAAGGAATGATTGTGTTTTAAATTCTTTTAACCAGAGATTAAGCACAAAAACTAATAATAATAATAATTCCCACTTTAGAAACTGAATTATGATCATTCATCAAAGAAAGAATATAAAAATTAAAGAGAGGGAGAAAAAGAAAAATCTCTTTTGAGTAGAAAGCAAGAAAAAAGAAAACACAGTGAGCACATGAAGAGGGCTTGTAACATGGAGAGTTTAAGATCCAGAGAAGTAAATATCTAAAATTAAATTTATTTACCTATCGTTAGAGTACTCATAAAGGCGACCGCGGCTAGAGAAGACGATGAGTGCAACCTCAGCATCGCAAAGAACAGACAATTCGTAGGCTTTTTTTAGCAAACCACTGCGCCTTTTGCAGAAAGTGACTTGGCGATTGGTGGTGTTCTCGATCCGCTTGATCTCCACCTTTCCCCTTCCCAGCTTCTTCAGAGGGGAGCTCTCATGGGATTCATTTTGATATGCCATAGCTGCAGCCTTGCTAGCTGATCCAAAACGTACACCAACTGAGTGATCACAGCACAAAAATGTAATAAAATAACAAAAGTACTAGTAATTCATATCATATTTAGCTGGTTTATATATACTTTTTGATCACTGAGTAGTTCAGGATGCAAGGTATATAAAATACACATAAGATAAAGGGGTCGATGAGCGTCTGGAGCTTTTGAATTGTGATTGCTATGGTGTATTGGCTATGATCAAAATAATCAATCAATAAAACAAAACAAAAATCACTTGTGCTTCAATCTGGAGATTGATAAAGCAAAGGGAGACAGAAATGTTTGGAAGTAAATGTATAGAAACACAAAATTGTATTGCTTGAGGTTTCTGAGTGATCAAAACATAAAATAAGAGGTAGAATCCTGGATTTTGAAATGCGTAAAGATTGATTAGCCCAAAACAAGTGAAGCACTGAAGAATACAATGAGATTTATGTCTCCATGTTTAGGTAACTAACCTAACTAGTAGAGAGATGCAGAAAATGGAAGCAAATTCGGGCTAAGAGATGGGTATGTAGAAAGTGAAAAACAACCTTTCATCCAATCTTATATATATATATATATATATAACAATACTTCTACCAAGTCTATCTACTATCTTTGTAATTTCTCTTCTTTAATCTTTTTTTCTTTTTCTTTTTTTTTATTGGGTGGTGAGCATTGAAGAGGAATTAAAAGAAGAGGCTAAAGGTGGGAATCTGTCATCAGATTCAGACCTCAATAACTCCCCACTATATTCCTTTTTTGTTTTCGGATTTCAAGTTGCTAATTTGGGTGATTAGAGAGAAAGCAAAGGACTTTCTGAAAATGAATTTTTTAGTGGGATGAGCGATACGTTTTTGGGCTAAGTTCCACTCTAGTGCTTAATGACAAAATCATGGTTCAAGTGGAAGGTGCTTAGCAAGATAGCCTCAAAGCTCATCTCTACCCTTATTTCATTAAATTCCATGTTTTAGTCATCTAAAAAAAAAAAAATTGCCTGCCTACTTGAAAAGATAAAAAGGATTGTTGTACGAATGTTCCTCGGAGAATGAGTTGATATTTTTATTACGTAATTTAATTCAATCAAATTCACATATTTGGAATGAGTTATAAATTGAAAAAAAAATTGATTTTTCTTTAGAATTTCACATTTATCTTTGTAATGATTTTCTATCAATTTTAATTAAGGAAAAGGTGTTGAGGAGTAGGAAAATAGTAGGGGTACGCGTGAGACCCCACAACCCTAAATGGAAAGGGTATATATATATATATATATATATATATGTGTGTGTGGGGGGGGGGGTACGCGTGTACCTTGATGAGACCCCACAGCCCTAAATGGAAAGGGGTTCACATGAAGGATGAAGGGGTCCACCATATGGCCCACGCTGGGTCCACTTAATCAGATGGCTAAGCATGGAATCCAGAGAGAACACCTCGTCCGGGTATAAAATCAGTCCCACCCAGAGGAGTCCTGACCTATTTATTAAAAAGACATATAATATATTTATTAATGCCTCTTCCAACCAGTAACAACTATGTATTATGAATCTACTTAATTAATAGTGATTAAAAATATTTATTCCTTACTTGTCTTGAAGCTCTTGAAGGCAAATGAATGGATAAAACTGCTTCTCTCCATGCAGTTTGGCTTAAGGTTTTAGGATAATCTTCCTCCTCCTCTATTTCTGATCTCTTCCTCGTCACTAGATCCTCCATTTTCTTGCTTTTTTTTACGTATCTCTTCCCTTATTTCCTAACTTAATCATCAAATGGTCCTATCTCCACGGGAAGGATCGGTTTTGCAAGCATATCAGCCATTAGATCCATATTGATGAAGTTGTGAAACTTCAGAAAAGATGTGGCCCTTCACTTGACTCCCTTTGATTATAATCTTCAAAGTGGCCTTTAAAAACCTCAAAAAGTACCACCCAAGCTTACTGTACGAGGCAAAAACCAAGGAAATGCTGCTTATGAATTCATCTGTTCTAGCTAGCAGTTCCATTTACAGGGAAAAGATAGATTTATCACGAAGAACAAATGTCTGAATATTCTGAGAGCAATTGCTTATTAAATCTACTCATGTTTATAGATGCCATGACTGGTTTTCAAATGTTTTTATTTAAAAAATAAAATAAAATAAAAATAGAGGCTCAAATTCGAAATCTCTCCAGATAAGAGACTAAGGTCACACTTTCGACAACCGATTCTCAGAAGGGATAGTGCTTCAAAAGGGATCTGTAGAATTTGCCCTAGCTATAATATGTGAAACAGTAGCCTAATCAAAAGGAGCGTCTTATAGCTTTTTATTTAATAGAGACATTATATATAGGAGCATCCTAGCTATATGTTTCCTTTACATTTTGCAATGAAATGGGATATTAAAAATTAAAAATAAAAAATCTTAGATGCATGCACATCTCTCTCCTGGTTGACCCCATATGCTATGTATCCATGTGATCGAAACAACTGGTCAGGAAATGAGGTGAAAAGACCTATGTAAAAGTTGGACTTCTGATTCATATTAATTTTATGTGTATGGATCGGTTGTTTTTCACGAGAGAAGTAACTCGTCCTGTTGAACTTCGAAACAGCAGCTTCATAATGTTTATCCAGAAGAGGGAACTGGTCAGCTCCTTCTTCGTCCTTTCTTTTCCCTTCAAGTGAACTGTATTAAGAAAGTAAAACAAAGTTTTCTCGTAAGAATATGTTATTTAATTCTTTGAGCTCGTAAGAAATGAAGGCATTGTACGTGTGGCGAGGCCCTACATTCATGTTAACCTAAGCAATATTCTCTTGAAGGGTACCACGAAAATAAATCAAAATGATTTTCTTTCGGGATTATCAGATGGTGCTGAAAGGTGCAGGACTTGAATGCAAGACCTAATCCAATAAATGCATTGTAGAGGGTCACGATCAAAATTACTACTATACAATTACTTTCCTTACAAGGACAAACTCAACCACTACTTTCCCATTTTAGTTCTGCAAATTATTTTACTCTGATAATTTATTCTTTTTAAAAGAGAAAAGCTTGAGTTGTGCAGACGTTTCTAAAGAAGTAATTAGCTTTATGTTCTATCCTTCCGATGTCTCTCTTTCAATTTTGTTTCCATGGCTTTTGGATTCACAATTCTGGCACATTCATGTCGATATGTAAACCAATCAAAATTGAAGTGGTTTCTTTACAGTCATATATTATAGACTTTGTGTGGAAGGATATATATAATGCAGTGTTATATCATTTTTTTTTAATATATAAAAAAACAATTATGAGTTTCAAGTAAAAAGAAAAAAGAATAGGAAAAATTGCAATTAGGGGTTAATATATTACAAAAATGAGGAAAGGATTGAAATTCATTAAAACTTTGAAAATTAGAAAGCTGAGGATTAGATCGGATTAGACAAGCAAATTAAATGGCTGTTTTTAACATAATCATGGATAAATTAAGAGAAATCGAATAGCTCCCCCCACACACCTACCAAAAACTCATAAAGATACACCATAGTTTAGCTTGACATCTTATCTTTCACAGAAACCCTTATCCATTAAAAAAAACTCAAAATGGCCGCAAAGGGGAATAAATAAGGTTAGACAACTATGATTTTCGTATCAAGAAATTGACATTTTTAAGTAGGATATAACCTCATAGATCAAAGGTTCTGATATCAAGGAATTGACATTTTCAAGTGGGATTTAACCTGATAGACCAAAGGTTATGATCAAGCCACCTAAGAGACTTCTAGAGGCTTTGTCCTCTCTATAAATACTTGAAGCAAGGATGAAGTTCAATATACTTACAGTCCAATTCATATATCTGTTTGTAATTACTATGTTTCGCACAATAAAACATGTTAATCGTCTAATCGTAGCTCAATTGTCACCTATATTATCTGTTTTGAAAATTTCTAAGTTCTAATCTCTCCTTTCTAAGAAACAATTTTGGTGGAAAAAAAAAAGAATCATGTGTTAATAAATTTTAAGCTATGAGTAAGCGAAAATGTTAGGTGTACTTTTAATTCAACAAATTAAAGTTATGTGGTTGGATTGCTTATGCTTTGTTTTGTAGTTACCAATTTGGCATTTAAACAGTATCCAGCTTGAATATTTCTCTTGCTTTATCATCTAACCAAGGAAAGTAGCTTCGATGATATTGCTTGATCCATACTTAGTCTTATTTTCTCCTCGCAATTTCGTCTGGTCAATAAATGTGTACTAATATTATTCGCCTAATATTTGGCAACTCTAGTTGCACAAAAATATATTTTCCTTGTATTATCAACTACGTAGGTCACCTATCTATTATAATGAAATCATTTTCTTGTGTTTTTCACAAACATCATCATCTTTTCATCTTTTGAGTGTCCTATTTATGGCTCAATTCTTAGGTAGTGCGTTTTCTAGCTTTATCTTATCGTTCCCTTCTAAGTGCACTTTATAACCCTCATTTTTACTTTTGAATGGATTAACCAATTCTTGGTCTAGTAAATTCATTTTTTTTTACAACGCTTACTATCTAAAGTTCTTTACAAGATTTTAGTCGTAAGCATTGTAAAAAGAAGAGCAACTATCATAACTCATTTCTGAGTTATTCCCCAAATCCTATCCAAAATCAAATAAAAATAACAAAAAAAAGGGGGGTTGGCATTGGTAGAATTTGAGAAATAACCCACAAATGGGTTATGACATACCCCATACCATCATGATGTTCATTCCATACCAATGCAAATCAACTATCTATATAGGAAATTAATTGTGGAGCACTGTAAAAAAAAGAAGAAAAAAAGAACATGGAGCCTTCATTTCCCAGGAAAAATCAACACGTTCCAATACGAAGAAAAGGGCACTTATCAATGTTGCCATAGCACAGAGGTAATGCAATAAATTTGGAAAGAAAGGATCTTAAGTTAAATTCTATAAATAAATAAAAACGTAGTTCTAATGACCTCTCAATCTGTCTAGTTCTATAGAGAAAACTCCCGTCCATTTGAAAGGAGTAGCAGCAACGATGATTTGGCTGATGGAGTACGCATATGGTTTTATTATAAAGTCCCTTCTATGAATTATCTGAACATTTTTTTTTGGATGACGGGGGAATCACGTGGACCGGAAAGCGCACATTAGTGGGCCCAGGACACGCGTAAACCCCCGGCTGTCCCATGGCTCTTACAGGGCGGGCGACTTTCGTGCATTGCTGCTGGGGCTCGAACCTTGCTCTTGCTTATGCAAGAGCAAGGCTTATGCCGCTCAGCTCCCCCCCTGGGGACAATTATCTGAACATCACCATCGTAAACTCCCAAATTAGTAGACAATGGTGAAATTAAACTCCCAAATTCGGGGAAAAATATTAATAAATGTCAAGAAATTACAACTTGATAACAAACACTACAAAATTCTGAAATACCTAAACCTTAGATATTCCATTTTAGAAGTGATCTAGCTAGTTAAATTCCTTCGGTTCACGGCCTAGCTAGGGCTACTATGGTCCATAATTCTTGAGGTAACATGAACCCTAAATTTAGTTTTCATAAAGCTTATATTTTGATTATTCACAGTAAAAGTATTATGTTAAACCGTATCTTAACAAAAAGAGAATTTTGATATATTACTTCTAATTACCTTTGGAGAATTTGATTCATACACATCCTTACTTGAAAATTTTATTTCATATTAGCTACTAGTGAAGTCTCTTGTGTTATTATGATGCAGAACAACTTGCTGCAGAATTTGAAGAAGAATTAGACAAGAAAATGAAGAAGAAGGAACGGTCCAAAAATCACAAGCCAACTGGCAGCAGGAAGATTAGGAATTAAAAGTTGGATTATCGGCATGCAATGTCTCAAATCCCAGCTGATATGCATCAGTTTTTATTTCTGCCATTACTGTATTTCCATTATGCATTTTCCAGTTAATTGTGTTTCCGTTATGCATTTTCTAGTTAATCGTCTGCATTTATTTTTGTTTCCCGTTTTAGAATTATGGCAGAATTACTGCATTAACATTGTAATCTTTGAAATCTGGTCTTGCCTATTTAAAAGGCAAAGAACAGAGGACACAGAACACAATAAGAATTATTTTGAGTTTCTTTCTAGTTAAAGTGTTTTAATTTTCCTTACGATTTACGTTGGTAAATCGTGTTTGTCTTTCGTTCTGCATCATATTATCTTCCTATTAGGATGAGAGTATCTATATAATACTAGAAATATTAAATACTTGAAAGTGACATATTTTAATTAATGGTTGAATTGTAGTTAATGTTGTATCACCATTGAGTCATATGATGCCATAAATACCACCTTTTATGATTGAACAATGTCATACACTTCAAGTAGGTTCTAGATATTAGTTCATGCTTTTAGTTTGCTTATCTATTTCAGGATAATAGGCAAGACTTGTACATAGCTAATCCTAAGCTTTTTAAATAGTTTATATGAGAAAAATATTTTGAATATCTTGTCTATTTGGGTCATAATTGAGGCTAATAATCCATGTCGCACGTCACCGCGCGGCGTCCCGGGAGTGGTCTAGCTTGAAATATATAAAAGCTATTTAAACATGGTAAACTTGAGTAAGGTATAACTTGAAATACTCATTACATCTTCTAATCTAATCCCTAGGATTCTCACAATGAAAGGTTAATGATTCCATCCTAAGTAGAGCAGACACATATCCTATTATGTGTTTTTTTAAGCATTCATCTCTTATACTTTTGTTTTACTCTTTAAATGTAAGGGATTCTAATAGCGACTATATTGTTCATTTCATTAAGATGTGGAATAAAGAGTTTATTAGGGTGGGCCAAACTAATTACTAGGCATATTTAACTCTAATAGAGACTAGATTGTTTAGGGACTCTTCTTACAACTATAATAATTTCTTATATCTACTTCATAATTTGTTTTATTTTATTAATATGGATGTTCGGGCCAGCTTGTGCACACCTAGACTAATTCCATGGGCCCTGAAGTTAACGACCATATAAGTCTCTTGTGGTCATCATATTAGCAATCACAGGGCTCGAACCTGAAACCACAGGGGGAACAAGCCCTTTAGTCCCAAGCTCTTACTACTAAATGGTTACTCCATAATTTCCTCATATATCTCTTCATGCATTTGTTAATGGTTGTCCATATTTATTCCTCTAACTTTCTCCTTATTATTTTATATAATCACTAATGGTTGAGTGGTTTTAAATTAGTAGGTATTGAGAGAAACTAGTGAATTTTTAACCAAATTTTTAACAAAAGTTTTAACTCGAGCTTAATAACTGGTGAATTTAGAGAAATTGGGAGTGTCAAACTATCCTAAACCAGTGAACATCTACTTTTCACATTTCCCCCTCTTTCACCCATTATCAAAATCATCATGTAGGTCCATAAAAGAGTGCGTCAGCTTTTTCACAATTGCTTAGCTAGAATACCTTGTATTTCCCTAGTACTTCCCTATCTAGAAATTTTCAATCATCCCTAGTGAGGTCTTCTTCTATCTCTCTCTCTCTCCATTTCAAAATCTTTGTAAATTTGAACTTGGATTGAAAGTTAAAATTCAAAACCAATCAAACTTTTATAAAAGAACCATGGAGAAAAAAATGATATCAAAAGAATAAGGACATAATTGGAAGAACAATTTATGAAAAAAATTGAATTGAAGAACTAATACAAAAAAAAAAAAAAAAACCTTGTGTGAGAGGCCAAGGAAAATAATAATCAAGAAACTAAAGACTAAAATAAAAAATAAAAAACAAAGAGAACCGAGTTGAATTTTTCAGGGGAAAAGAGAGAAATACAAGCTCATCGATGACAAACGACCTAACCATTTTTAGCATGCGTTGCACTATGAGGAAGACAGCATAACGAGACTTCTAAAGAAAAGATAAAAGGGGTAGTTCAATCATTGAGATCTGCTACACATGTCGGTTAAAATACATTGGCACTTCCTTCACACTAGTGCATGGTATACCCATTCTAGTTAGTTTTTAAATTTCAAACTAATTAATTTAATTAAAAGGAACACATTACCTTTGATGTCCATTGAAATAAAATAAATCCAAATTGAAAAGACCAACACATCCATGGACCATTGTTCTACATTTTGGCCTTAATGGTAAATATTTCTTTTCATTATATTATGAAAAATAAAAAAGACTTAAACACTTTGCTTAAAAAAAGTTTATCTAAAAAGCAGTGAAATCATTTCATTGTTCATAAGACCAAAAAAAATCAAAGTAGTGATTATGCTAAATTTGTTAATTAATAAAAAGGGTGGGGTAAAAATAGTAATTGGAAACATGCTAGTATTAGTTTTTTACTTGACTTTTATCCATATTCTTATACTAATAAGTTATAGGACAAATACACTAAACTATCATTTCTACTACATGTGACATAAGTCACTAAATGGCAAGATCAAGAAGTACAAAAGAGTGTTGATGGTGGTTTCAATACTGATGTTGTTGATTGCTTTGGTGTTGTTTGTGAAGCCAAGTGTTGAAGACTGTGAGCATGGAGGAATGAGTCGAAAGATGTCCTGAATCCATGTGTTTGAATCTTTATTATGTTTGTATTGTGTTTTTTAAATTCTATAAGGAGTGTGGCGTGATGATAGAAGGCTTGCGATCAACATAGCAGGTCTCGAGTTTGAGTTAGGACAGACACCTTTTGTAAGAGCTTAAGACAGTCGGGGTTTTACTCGCTCACCTAGGCCCACAAAATGCACTTTCCGGAGAGTGAAGTATCCTCTCATCCAAAAAAAAGTATTGTGTTTTTAAAATCATTAATTACATGGTCTTTGTTGTTTACATCGAGAATATGAACCACCATAAAGAATTGAGACTAAGAAATCCAATTGCGTGATCTCTAATGTAAGCTATATTTTAGGAATTTTTTAGTGTTGCTAAGAACAAATAAATTTGTATTATTTTGGGTTTCAATCATTTTTCAAAGGTGGTTGATGAATAGTAAAAAAACAAAGAGAGGGAAAAAAGAGGGAGAATGGTGGCTAGGTTTTTTTTTTAACTTGATAATGAATTTATAATATTTAATATATTAGTTAGTCATTAACTTGGATATAATTATAATTTTGTAATTAATTTTTTTCATTGATTTTTTATACATGTACATAAAGATAAGATGTTAACTACTTAAAATCTACATAATATAAAGTATAATTTCTGAAAAGATAAAACAAAGTATTGTGTATATTTTTTCTAATTTGATCTTCATTCTTTTTATTCTTTTTATTTTTTATGGCTTTTTGTCTTTTCAATTTAGCCTCTAATTTATTTTATTTTCGCACTCATAATTTTAATTATTATTTTTTACTTTAGATCCTATTGTGTAATTGATTTTTTTTCCCATTTTTTTCCTACAACATTTGATTTTGTTGGGATTGGGCTTTGTTTTTTTTCATGAACAATGCTTTTAGTCTAATATTCCAGGTCACGAGTGTGAAAATTCAATGAGGGTCAACATTCTTTTTTTCTTTTTCTTTTTTTCCAAATTCATCATTTGATATTAGTTTTTTTTTTTAAATAGCTTTGTTGTTTTCTTCATTTTTTCTATCAAATAATCTTGATCTCATGGATAGAATATGAGTTTTGCCAGTTAACTTTGATTATTGTAGTCTATTTTCTCAAAATAATTTATTTTCTTACTGTAATTATCTTTTTTATCATCTAATTAAAATAAATCTGACTTTTTAAGTTTGAATGGGGATATAACCTAATTCATTTTTTTCTTAATTTTTTAAACATGCTTATTTTTATTTTTTTATTCTAATTTTTGTTTTTGTTTTAATTGATGCAAATGTATTGTTATTTTAAAATATTTTTAATTTATGTTTCAATTAATATCCCCTTCTCTGTTATTTATCTTCTTTTTAATTTGAGCTACTAGTATATGTTTTTTTAATAAATAAATTTTTTATTTTTAGATGATATTTCTAATATATGCAGTCTTGCTTTAAAAAATTATTTGATTTTGAAGAATAAATTACATGTTTGTCTTTTTTATTATTGCTTGATTGAATAAAAAACTATTTTGATAAAACAAATTCAATATATACAATCAAGTAAATGTTCTATGTTGCGAGATTAAGTATCTTAATTTATATTTGTCTCTTGATTTTTTTAATTTTTTTTAATTATCATTAATGATTTTTTTCAATGGTTCTTGATTTGTTTCAATAGATGTTTGCATAAACATTTTTAATTATAGTTAAGATTTTTTTATATAAAAAATATACATTGAAAAAACTTGCTTATCTAGTTTTTTTAAATAATAAAAACACATAATATATACAACCCTCAATGAAAAAGGAATCAAATAACTAGTAAATTATTATAATAGAAAAGATAAAATAAGGACAAGATTGATTTGTCCTTTTTCGAGGATCATTGTAACAAAAACAATGAGCGGAGACCAATGCAATTTTCTTGATGAGCTTAAACTTGGAAGAGCAATCTACAAAACCATGAGCAAACTATTACCAAACAAGAAGGCCCAGAAGCAAGAACAGGACCTCCATGACGTTTTCTTCAAAATATATTTCCTTTGTATTTTATTTTATTTTTTTGTTATTTTAGAGAAGTAAACCACCTCTCTGCCACGATTCAACTCCCGTACCATCCTATGCTTGCCCAAAATTATCCTTGTGTGCTCTTCTAAACTTGGAATATTCAATAGGATAAACTATGGTTGGCATCAAATTCTCACCTCAAGGAGCCTCACTTTCAGCTAGAAATAGATAGCTTGATGGCATTGTTGAGGTGGTCTTCAGCTCACAAAACAAGTTTCAACATAACTTTTTGATCATCAGCGACTTGATCTATAAGTTCTTGTGCAATATTTAGTCAGGCTAGGACTACCCTGTTACAATGAATGGCACATGTGATGACATTTGCACCTTTATCAGAAAGAAAAAACCTAAAACCAGCATCTATCATCACGACCATGTTGTAGATCGTAGAATGTCAGAATTTGATTTGGGAAGAACTCTTGCTTTGTTGAAAATGAAATTGTGCAACCACTAAAGAATTTGTTGGAAAAAAAAAATATATCCTACAGTAGAGTTGTCACCAACCACCAAAGAAGAGTGTGTTTTCTGAAGTAAATATATTTCTTTGCTTCTGTGTGGTTCGAAGTTTCCCATCGCAAGGGCTTGTCACCATCTTGGATGATGAAGCAATGGAAAAGTTTGACATAAATTCTACAATAATGCAGTTCCACATAATTGCATCTTAACATTATCTTCCTCTCGATGTCTTCCTACAACTTTTTGTGAGGTACCGTGGTCCACGATCTTTTTCTGGCAAGAGATATCTATCAAAACAATACTGGTTCACAGTTTTAGTTCAAAGGGGGCTCGGTAGATATCATATATGCCATGAATTGTCAGTCTCGAGTGAAACAGCAGCATCTGTTGTCATTTTCAAAGAAAATGACAGCAATTTAGCCGAACCTGCAGCTCCTTAACCCTATTTGTGCTCCGTGATTATTAATGATGTCCTAATTCTTTTGTGAAGAATGTTTTGTTCAGGTAATCATCAAAGTGAGAATAAACTCTGACGCTGAGATTCCAACTTGGTTGCTCATGGTCAAACTCTGACACAGCATTGTGTGATGGTTTCGAGCTTTGCCTGCCCTAGAACCCCCACCCTCCTCCCTCATATTCAATTATGGGGGCCATATTGAGAGGGCCATCGCCAGGTGTTGCGTTAAAACAGACAGCTGTAAACATCGGCCGAAAAGTCTGGGGCTATGTTCATGGACCCAGATGTGCACGGAGAGGAAGGGCATGGTTTTATTATCTGTTTCATCAAGTTTTGCCATAAATAACCATGATTATCATGTTTGATTCGAGAATTAATCCTCAAAAGTTGTAGATCATCGAGTCAAGTCACTCATCAATTATGTAAAAATTACAAGAGTCAAGACTGATTTTTATTTTATTTAAACAATAACCGAACAATGAAAATGGCAACCACCATTAACTATTTTTATTTGAGGAGCCTACACCTTTAAATCTCATTTTGGTTTAAACACAGGGTTTAGAACCAGGCTGGATAACCCAAATTAACTAGCTTAATACGTTATCATGCCCGCATGCTGCAGTAGGGTTTTAAATTAATTTTTAACATAATAGAAGAAGGGGTTGGCATTATAAATGTGTTTTATGAATAAGAAGATGATGATTGTGTCTAATACAATATTAAAGTGCGAAGTTGATTTTTTAGTAAGAAGCAAGAGATAGATATTCAAGCAAATATTTTATAAATCCCTCGGAATCTGCACTAATTTGCACTAATTTTGTTGTTGTCACAATTTTGTTATAATACCAAATTTATCTTCCAACTTAGACTTTGAATCTAACTTGATTTCGTGCAATATCTGATCATCCCAACTATATTTTATCATTCATGGCATATTCAAGAATTGATCTGAATCTTTATTGAATCCTAAAGCCCACTGTTTTTATGTTAGATTCTCAGTCATATGGCGATGCTCGGCATTATCAGTTTCCAAAGCAGATTACTCGCAGATTCTGTTCTTCGAAATGATTTTTTTTCCGATTAAGATCTTTCATGAAAGTTGTAGTCTTGTATGTATATATGACTCTGGATTTTTGAATAGCTTGATTTCGACATCAAAAGCTTGATATATTCATGTTTGATTGTCCAGTCTTGCTTGGTTTTTGACCATGCAAATTGCGAGCAGATTGTATTCTTCAAAATGATTTTTTCTTGCTTTGGATCCTTCATGAAAGTTGTATTCCGATACATATCGATGACTGTGGATTTTTTAAATCACTTGATTCCGATATTGGAAGCTTAAGATATTTCTATTTGAATATCTAGTCCTATTTGGTTTCTAACCAAGCAAATTGCGGGCAGATACTGTTCTTCAAAATGATTTTATATCGTTTTGGATCCTTCATGAAAGTTGTATTCTTGTCTGTATAGATGAATGTAGATTTTTGAATCACTTGATTTAGATAATGTAAGCTTGAGATATTCTCATTTAAATGTCCAATCCTATTTCATTTTTGACCAAGCAAATTGCAAACAAATTTTATTCTTCAACACAATTTTTCTCACGTTGCATCCTTCATGAAAGTTATAGTCTTGTACGTATAGACGACTTTGTATTTTTTTAATCACTTGATTTTGATATCGGAAGAAAAAGATATTCTCGTTTGAAAGTCTAGCGTAAAATAGAAAATCTTGTCGCGAGAATGATTCTGACCCGAGATTTACAGGTCTTATTCGAGAGATCCAATTTAATGTTTCAAGGATTTATCAGAATAATCAGAGACCAATCTTAAATTTGGGAAAGTTAATTAGTCTCGTTGAAAAAAACAGAGGGTGGTCAGTTCAGAAAATATCATAATAATTTCTTTTGTTGGACTGCCGCGAAGGATTATATTTTTGTTGGACTGCCGCGAAGGATTATATTTTGTTTCTTTTCATAAAAAAACCAACGGCATCATTTTTTTCTTACCATAGGTTTAAGGTTGGGTAAATCCCTCTGAATTTTCACTAAAACAATAGTTTTTAAATCGCTTGATTTTTGTCGTTGCCGCTAATTTGGATTTTCATAACAGTTTTTGACAAAGTAGATTGCAAGAAGATTATGTTCATAAGAAAAACATTTCTCACTTTATGTCATTCATGAAAGTTGTAGTCTTGTATCTATAGATGAATTTGGGTTTTTGAATTGCATTATTTGGATATCTGAAACTCAAGATATTATTGTTTGAATGTTCAGTGTAAAAGCAGAAAATCTTGTCACGATTTAATTGGCATGATACTGTTCATCATCACATGCAGATTCTTTCCTTTTCTCTGCAACTTCCCGTTTGGTTTCCATGATCTTCTCACTTGATCTTTGAGTTGTAAATTATGTTTTTTCTGCCTCAAAATCATTAGAATGTCAACCAGAATATTTGTTTTCCTATTTTGTTTTATCTAATTGTAGAAAAACATGATTTTGTATCCTAGATTAAATGCACTAAATATTCTCTAAATAGAGTTATGTCAAAGCTATATATATCTCTCCCCTGTTGACCTAGCAAAGGGGGAGAAAAGAAGGTAGAAAAGAGGAGAAAGGAGGAGACAAAAAAAAGGAAAGAAAATAGAGCAAGAGGATGAGACAGACAGCCAGGAGAACAAAAAAACATAGCACTCCTTCCAACTAGTTTTTCTCCCTTCTCCATAGCCTCTCCCTCTTAGCCAACATAACACCCCCCCCCCCCCCCCCCCGCATCACTTTCTCCCGCCAACCACCATCAACTTCGCTAGCACTTGCCATTGTCCCTAAAAAGAGCGACCACTGTTTGTTCAAGAGCCCAGCATCGTCGTCTTCGGCTGGCAGCTGCCAGGTAAGTCCTCATGCATCCTCTTCACTAAGCATTTTAATTACATAGTTATTGTATATACTTGTGTTTTATTGTTTAAGTGAATTAAAATTCACGTAAACAGTAACTAAGAAGGCATGTCGGGGGATTCATATATTATTCACTGATAATATTTCGGTAAAGAAATCCCAAAGGGGTTAGTACCATAAACATTATTGGGGATAATTCGGTATTATTCACTGTCAATATTTGGGTAAAGAAACCCTAAGTGGTAAATATCCAAAATATTTTTCAAGGAAAAACAAGTCGTTAACATTTCAATTTTTGACTCCACAGTTGACAAGTAGTGAAAGCATGAAACACTATGGCAAAAATAGGCTTTAAAGCATTTTTGAATTTCCTCATATTTCTATTTTTTTGTTCCTCTTTCTTGCGATTTACGAGTTGTTAACACTTAAAATATTAAAGGGGAAAATTAGCACATTGAATCTCTTTAGATTTCTATCCTAGCTGTCTCTTAATTCATAGGCTATAAATTTACCAAACATAGATTTTACGAGATCTGCATCAGTTCTCCTTGGCACTGTATAGACATAAGTTCTCCTTGGCACTGTATAGACATATCTAAAGGTATGATCCATTTGGCCAAGAGTACTTTCTTTTAAACTTTGAATCAAATTTTTTTCATCATAGCAAATCTATCTTAGGAAATAACATCAATACCATAGCAATCATAAAGCAAACCAAAATATCAAACAACTTATCTTAGGTAGGGTGTACTAGGGATGTTAAAACCTTCTATTTACGCAACTTGTCCCTTGCCTTAAAATCTCTAAAAAACTATATAGGTTTCCTAATAACTATGATACTATGTGGCGACTCCTTTTTTCACAAAACAAAAAACAAACCCAGACATGAATCCCCGCTCATGGGGAAGGTCGTCGCGACGTCGCGCTCTTGCGGAGGGTGCGACAATAACTATGTTTTTTTTCAAGTTGTTTCTTCCCCTCCTCTTGCTCCTTTTTTGTATAGAGAGAAGAAGAAAAGGGGAATTTGTTGTAGGTATTGCTAAAGGTTGAATTAAGGGAGGTCATGGCTTCCTCACCGGAAAAAAAAAGTGATGAAAATGAAAAGGCAGATAAAAGAAATACAAGGATAGAGAAGCGAGAAAAAAATTGTTACAATTTAGCTACAATTATTTTTTGAATATTTTGTTACTAAAAGACTTAAATGTCACTTGTAACATTTGATTATAACAAAAACAAAACAAGAGAAAAAGATGAGAAAACCTCTACAAAAAAGTATTTATTTTTTATTTATTTTGAGAGCATTTGTTATTTACTATGCATTTTGTTTTTCCGTAAAGCTTTTTTTTTAATTTAGTTGCTTAAAGAAAATGCAAAGAGATATTTTTGCCCCCATTAGATTTATAAATGACAAATGTGTTTCTATAGGAAGACTATATTATACGCAGTTGCTAGCTATTATTTTGTATTGAGAAGAGTAAAATTGAAAAAACATTGTAAATTTACTATGGACATCACATTATTTTTCCTATACGAATTAGAGTTTCTTTTAACAATTCAAATTTAATGCTCCGCCTATGAAAAGAAGTAAAATTCACATTGTTTTTCCCATGTCTTTTGACTGAACCGAAGAAATAAACTTGACTTCCATGCGCAAAAGCTGCCCTATCCAAAGAAATGGTAATAGTCTCAGTATGAATCTTGCAATTTGACTTCGCAAGTAGAGTTCAAAACTAATAATATAATTTTTTATATTCAATATGTATATAATACTCAAACTAAAAACTTGAAAATCAGTAATGCAAAATCAGTAAATTGGTTAAAATCATTTTGCACTCAAGTTTATGATTTTATAAAAAATATAAATACTTTTAAATTAACCCTCCTTCCTCAACCCTAGCCCACCCCACCACCGACCAACAGCCCCATTTCTCCCAGATCTCTTTCCGGTGATGAAGCACGCTTTTGTGCTGTTGGCTTTAGAAGTAATGTCTATGGGAGAAGTTGAGGCTGGCTGTTACCTTCCATGTCATGATTTCTCCTTCTGATAACATTCTTGTTGCTTTCTCCGGCGGCCCTTCCTCTCTTTTTGAATACCCGTGACTCATTTTCACTAGTGTTCGGATTTATTTTGTAAGCAAGCATGGTTTGATCTTAGGCTACATGAAAACAATGAAACTATTTTAGTTTCCATAACATATCACCAAATTATTCGTTTCAGATTTATTTATTTATTTATTATATATAATTGTATTGTATTTTTACAATAGAAAAGTGATATTGTATTTTCCGTGCTGTGTCCTGATCTGCAGTTCATCTCTCCTGGAAATCTAAATCATAGAATCATCCGGATCAAAAGATTTGCAAAATAGTGTTAATCAGGATAGGGATATTTATAACAACACTCATGATGTACATATTTGAGCAGTGTGATACATGGAGCATGTTTAACAGCTCACAATTTCAATGGGAGAGTTGGCAAGCATCAATTTACTGAAATCAATTTGCAAATGGAATTACACAGGAAGGAAAGGTGCGCTCTAAACTAGTTAAGTAATCCTTCGATCACCAATGATTGAGATTGAGAAAAGTCTCTGCACATATACAAGCTAAGTGGGTAACAGACTTTACCCCCACTCTTGCATATTCATATACTGCTGGTAGAATTTGAGCTGCGGTTGCTTAGACTGCGGTCTTTCTTTAACATTGCCTCCAAATTCTGAAAGCATTTCAGTGGTCTAACCTGTACAGTTACCACAAAAAAAAAGTTAGTTCCACAAAAAAAAAGTTAGTTCCACAAAAACAGTAGAAGGGACACAACGCTCTATCCTAAAGAACCAGAACTCGAAAAATGTAGCTCACAATAGAAGGTTCAATTCATAAATTTAATAGTAATATATCATTTTTCAATCTTTATTATCAAAACTAGTACTCATAGCACCACAGAATAACATAACGAATGATTGCAACGTATTAGCTCCACCAAGGACACTCAGAATAAAGCATTTAGAGCGATTCAACACAGAGAAATGGTTATTTATTCATAGGAACTGCTTCAGAGACAGTCAGATAAAGTGTAATGTCCTAATTGCGATTACTCATTCAGGTAAAGTACAGAGAAACCTTCCAACGTCTCTTATGACCAATACTATTTTGAATGGCGTCCAGTCTTGTTAGTATTTTCCTGAAAGGTGGTCGTATAGCTGGATTCTCGTGCCAGCACTCCTCAATTAACCTGTGAGATGAACGCATCATCAAGATTTCTCTTTCCGGTAACTGATCTCAATGAAAGATAAGTTGACATTAAATAATATTGACAGTAGAAATGGAAAGTATAAAGCAATTCAATTTTGTGCGAAAACTATTTATAATAGAATATTTTATAAACCTGTGTATGGATGTTTCTACAGTGGCCAGCATTTGATGAATTAGGAAGTGATATTTCAAAATGGAAAGTAGATTAAAAAAATCTTAAGAAACAAGAGTTAACAATTCTTAAGAATACCATGCCACCATCTTTTGTCTTGGTGAGTCAAGGCATTGTCAGACAGTCATTGTTTACATGCAGAAATGTTTGGGCTACTGAATGCAGAACCATTTTGGCCATGGATCCAGGACTTCTTAACAATTCAATAAACAGATCATATATATATCTATCCACATGTAATTAATGCTTATCTTTTATTATAGAGCATTCTGCAGAGGAAAAAAATAGAACCTGCAATTTGATTTTTTTTTTTTATCAGAGGTGGACTTTTTTTAAAGAAGCTTTTAAGTGTAGCATGCTTCAGGTTCTGCCTCATGAAGCCTCTAGACTTAGTTTCAACTCATGAGAAGTTATTATATCACTTGTGCTAGCCAAAATGGATTTTAATTGAACATCCATTCTAGATGAGCACCAACTTCTGTTTAAAATTTGTTTTGTTTTAATGTTTGCTTACATTTACTCGTGGTTCTTATTAATGATGTATGTACATGTATAATGTTTTCATACCAAATCCAATTATAGAAAAATATAACATAGAAATCCAATAATAGAAAAAGATGATGTCAGATTCAACAGTTAGTTTAAGAGCAATTGCAATAACCTCCACACTTAAAGAACAAATCTCATGTAAAAAGAACCCATAAGACAGAAAGGCATACTCTTTAAGCCCATGTGCATAGGACTTTGATGGAGCTCTAAAAGGTGGACGCTCTTTTGCCGCATAAGCTAAAGGAACCTCATGTTCTTGCTTAGCAGAAAATGGCGGGCAGCCTTCAATCATCTGATGTATATTAGATAACAGATATCAATAGTCAAAGTTTTAAAAATAAAAAAATAAAATCTATCAAAGATCAAGAACAAATCAGGTTGCATGTATATGCTTTGTCGAATTGTTGAGGTGCTAAGCATGAACTCTATGGGTGCACAGTGAGAAAATGCTCTAACATCTACAAAAGCCATTTATCTGTAATGATAAGACTGAGAAGTTTTTACCTCCTGTAGGATTAAAGCAAAGGAAAAAACATCTACTTTGGTATCATAATCTTCTTTTTTGAAAACCTCTGGAGCCACATACCGCCCTGTCAATGACAAAACAAAAATTTCCATAACAATATTCATCTAACAAGTCAAAGATGGTATATACAAGAAAATAACTGGAATGTAGGAAAGGCATTTGGTTTAGCAACTTCCAAACTAAATGAGGTTCATAAAGATGATAAACCACACTTACAGGAATTGTCTTGACCATTAAGCGGTTTATCTTCTTTAACTGTAAGCAACTTGCTAATTCCAAAGTCTGCGACTTTCAGATGCCCAGAATCATCCCGCAATATATTTCTGTTATCTTGCTCATAAGCAATGTAAAGACAATTTCAGAAAAATTGAGGAATCCTGAGTTTTTACTGAAACTTTCACTATAGTCATAGATATGTGTGTTTGTCAAATAAAAAAACAGCCTACATTGAACAAGAAAACTTACGAAGGCTCAAGATCACGGTGAATTATTGGTACCGGCCTATTCTCATGCAAGTAATTCATTCCCCTGCAACATTTCCAGAAATAGAAGAGTTCTTTCAAGACTGTCATCAGAGAGTGAAGTGACAGACAAACTAACATTTTCATCTTCAACTCCATCAACCAAAGCATGTAACCCATCTTGAAAGTTTTGTTTTACATCATCCATACAAGAACTTAAAATCTTAGTGATGGGGGATGAAGGGAAACAATGGGACTTAATTTTTATGTATTTAGGAATTTTAATATTTTATGATTATTTTGGATTTTATTAGGAAAATTAATATTTATTAGTTATTAGTTATTAGTTAAATTAGGATTTTAGTTTCCTTCATGAATTAAGAATTATTAGGTTATCCTACCTTGTTTGGTTTGGTGCATGTAAATAAGCACCTAGACATTAGTGATTTTAAGAATGTATTATTAATGATTGAAACAGACTTTGAATGTTCTTCAAGATTAAATGTGTCTCTCTTGTGCTGATTCCCAAGGATCGAACGTGTCTTAGTTTTGTTCCCTTCATGACCAAGTATGTTGTCTCTCTTATTGGCGAATTTTGGATTCTGTTCTAAATTCGCTTTCATGTTGGTGATCTTGTTTTTTTTTCTACATCAATTTGGCTAGTCCTACATCACATAGGCATCACTGTCCATTTTTTTACCCATTTACACCAAATAAACAACACTCCACAGTTTTGGTGTTTCTCAAAAGATTGTTAAATTACTGGAAAAACTATATACTATACATTGAACAATCAAAGTTTTAAAAATGAAAACAAACTTATGTAGGCAATAAATCATGTATTTACCCCAGGCTTAGAGACCAGTTTTAAATCCTAATATATTTGACAGAAGAACTGAGTGCCTTTGAAAGTACAAGCCAATTGTGAGATTTTTAGTCCTGAATCACAATTCTTGAATGTATGATGCTCTCTTAGCTATTAATTTGATTAACATTTTCTTCAAGCAGACAATTATATATCTACAAAATGTTATTTATAGTTCTCTGTGGGTCAGTCATTAATGTATAAGCATCCAATCAAAAAATTATTGCTCTTTGAAACAAATTAGATATTCAGAATAATAATAAACTCCATGAAAAAGTAAGGAGGCATTTTATGGGGGGTGGGAGTGTAAACACCAAAAACTTACAAGCCCACTACACAATCTTTATTTTAGACTTGAAATTTGTGTTTACATGGGGTTAATGGGGGAAAAAATAATAATAATAACAGACCTTGCAATATCAAGTGCAAGTCTCACAGCTGCAATTGGTTTTAATGCTCCTTTTCTTTTCAAGAACGCACAAAAATCTCCCTGTAACATTAATGGGAAAAAAAAAACTACAAGATGTTAATTTTATGATATAAGATTTCATGACTTCAACATCTAAAAGCATTTTAATCTGTTAATTTCTTCTTTAAAAAGAAGAAGAAGAAAGATAAATGTCACAACATAGAAAATGCAGACCAACCACTCTGTGATGTTGTGAAAGAGCATAATTGACCTGTTTACTAAGTAGAAGTCAATATTTACAAAGATCTAGTCAGTAATTTCAATACAAGTGAATTTCAGGTTAGAAGGAAGCTAAGAAGAGAGATGAAGGATGGTCTTGCCATCCTTACTTACAAATCAAATCCAAAGGACAAAATTTCCATCACACATGAAGCAGAAATTTTTCAAGGATAGACTGTTAGTGCTATTAGGTTTGTTTAAGAAATCATATCCACCTGGTATATACCAGAAACAAGTTGACTTCAAAGGAGGGCTCATCAGGGGAACAAATTTATCATCGTCAAATGCAATAGAGCATTACGAAATAATGATCATAAAATAGGGGGGGGGGGGGGGAAAGGAAAAATGAAACCACAATAACAGGCATTGAAAATAATAAATAAATAAATAACAACCAACAGAAAGAATTATATGCACAGAATAGAGCTGTGGCAACAGCAAACATCCAGCAGAAAGCAATAAGAATGAATGAGATTGGAAAAATGCCACTCCACACGGTGAATGACAGGATTGAAGAACAAACCTTGGGTAAATATTCAGTCACAATCATCATTGGACTACTTTGAGTAACAGCACCCAGAAACTGGACCACATTTGGATGCCTTATTTTCTGAAGCAATGCAAGTTCATCTCTGAATGCTCTCCTGTGCAAAACTAACTGTCAAGATAACCTAAGCATACAAAACCAGATACTATTAAGAAAAAAGGCTCAGGGTGTAGATAACCCACACTTTATCCTCGTCCGGAAGCACTTCCTCACCAAGCTTTTTAACAGCAACCTGAATTCCTCGCCATAATGCTATGCAAAAGGTTCCCTATGGCATATTTCACGCAATCAACTTAAAAATGAGATGTGCTTTTAAACAGGTCTAATACAGTCTGACCATAGAATTAGCCAATACGCCTCGGATATCTTAACTAGAATATATGCTCATTACCTAAGTAACTCATCATTGTATTCTTACTCAACTCAAATGCTTGCAGTAGAGGGATAAAAGCCACAAATATAATTATATAAGAATTTCACTCAGAAAATCATCTACAAAATTTTAATTCAAGTTGTACCATTTGACAATAAGTATCAGCATAAAAAGAAACTGACATTGATCTTCAAAACAGTAACATAAGAAGCAATAAAACACTAGCTCGAAGAGGTTTGTAATCAATGTTATCAGAAGACAAACAGAAGCTCAGAAGTTCCATCAGGCAAAAACTGAAATGGAGAACAGGTTACCTTAGTTAATTCCACACTGTTAGTGAAATCCAGTTCATCAGAATTGATTTCATATTCTGGGACCTCACGTGCATGCTTAACATGCATAGGAGCCATCTACATAAACAAAACCGATCCAAGACACAATTAAAAAAAACAGTTCAAAAGTAAACTAATGCATCTCATGTAAACAACAAAACTGAAAACATACCAGAGGTTTTGCACCATGTTTCTCCAAGAGTTTAATCACATCATGATTTTTGTAAAATATAGCATCTGCAAGAGGCTGTTTAAGCAACATCAGTTTACTGAGAATAAAAAAAAGAACACTCTGACTATCAGTTAAACAACAAACCAAACGATACATTTTAGTATTTAAAAAACCCTAGGAATGCTCGGGATTATAATGCTCTCCATGCACCTGGAGAATATGAAAGCACCCCATATTTTACTACCTAGCATCAGCGGCACCCACTCCAAACTGTCAATATGAATCCCTTTGGCTCAAAACAAAATGCTTGAGCAAATTGCCTGGACTAACACAAATGGCACACGCTTCATCCCTCCTCCAAGTTAATAACAAAATTATTTAACACGGGCCAAAATTTCTAACTTCACAATCCACAAAATCTATCTAACCATAGGCTTGTTAGAAATCAAACTCAAATCTCGGACCGAACAACATCATCAACCCCGTTAAAGATATTAAAAAAAAAAAGTTAAGCCGGCCAGCAATCTAATCTCTTAAAACAACTATTTCAACAATCTGAAGAAACCAATTCAGAAAAATAAAATTATTATCCAAATACATACTGTGCTACCCCAACGATCCTTGGGGTCAATTTCGGCCCCATGATCTAGCAGAAGAGCGACAACTTGAGTGAAGCCTTGACAAGAAGCAATATGAAGAGCAGTACGGCCATCAATATCACGAAAATTAACATCAACACCAGAATTCACCAACTCTTGGATCCCTTCTAGATCTCCTTCATTAGTTAAGTACATTAGCCTCACTCCTGGATCAATTACATCTATATCAACATCAGATTCTTCTCGGTCTTTCTCCGGTGCTAGTGACGACTGTCTTCCTAACGTAAACCTCAACGGATTTTTCCCTTCCATTATTTTGGTGAAGAAGATTTCGTGAGGCTGATTAGGATGGGCAATTCGATACTTTTTACTCTGTAGCTGTTGACTGCTTAAGACCCTAGAATGGAGAGGGAAGCTGTGTTTGATCTATAGCTAAATACGCGTGAATCATTGAATTTCGGAAGATCTACGGAATCTTCTTCCCTAAGAAAGAAATGGGGGTCGACTTTTAATTGGATGTGTTTGGAGATGAGAGTTAAGAAATTCGAGTGTGTTTTTGTTGTTGTGACTTTGTGCGCGGTGACAAAAAGTTTCCGGTTTTGGTTTTGATCGTGTGGTTCACGCGACCAGGAGCGCCTGTCATGACGATTGTGATGAAAGCTTAAAGCGAAGGAGGCGGTTGCCTGTGTAGAGTCTCAAACGACGCCGCTTTCCTAAGCTGTGTTTTTTACTTAATGTAGTAAACTATTATTTTAAATAAAAAAATCTTCAGAAGTTGCTCTGGCTGTTTCAGCGGACGAAAGTAAACCTTTTGCTTGTTAAAAAACGCTGCAAGTGGCAGTTACTTGATGGTGGACGAAAGTATAAAAATAAGCTAGAAAGAACAGCTTGAGATGGAAACATAGGGCTGTTCAAATGTCAACTCAGGATGGATAAGATCACGTGGGGAAAACGTAAGATCCACCTAAGCAGCTGATCATCTACCAATGCCCATCTTTGCTGGGAAATGCTGGCCATCTTCACAGTCAACATTTGACCTTCACGAAGTCGGAGATTTGCGAGGATTATTTCATTATTCGCTTTGATCACCTTGTGTTCACATTTATTGTAACGTTTTTTTATTATACAAAGAAAATATCTCCCATCGTATAACTTTTGTTTGCCGATTAGTATTATTTATATTAATAATAATAATAATAATAATAATAATAATAATCTAAACTAAATAAGGTTTCTTTTTACTGTACAATCCAATCATTTTTATTAAGACACTTCACCTAAATGTTTTGGTCATATTTTTTATCTTCTTAGGTCTATGATCCTTTGTGTTTCGGTTATTAAATTTAGTTTGTTTTCTTATCCTTTCAAGTTATGTCTTCATGGCTGTGTGCAGTTAACCCTCATTCTCTCGCTTTCCTTTTGTTCACAATACATGTGGATAGTAGTTGTTGAATTATACTTCGTATCATAATATTCATGTGTTAGATCCGTTTTCCCCTATCTTAGTGGAGTAATTGGTTTGTTCTTCCTGTGATTTTATATTCGAGCCTTGTAATTGTTAATATGATAGTTATTAAAAATTTACATGGTCATTAATTTTAGAATCTATAATATTAGTTGAGATACACGCAAACTGATCCGGACACCAACATTAATAAAAAATAAAAAGTTATGTCATTCTTACTACCCCTTATTTGCATAGAGTAATTGTGTATGAGACCTTTGGCATGATCCTTCGGGGTGTACTTCAATAAATTATATTACATGCATGGCATTGTGAGAGAGGGATTGAGGAATAGACCGATAATAAAATTGATAATGTTTCGACCGTTGGATGTGCGACCCATAGAAAAGTCAATCCCATATGGTGGGTAATTGACTCTAGCCATTGTTTTAAGTTTTTTATTGTTGCATTATTGAACAAGGAGTCTCCTAAAATGAAAAGAAAAAAAAACAAGCCACTTGTTGGGTTCCATGCCAAAGCTGTTAATTCTATTCTGTTTCGGCCGGAACGGCCGGAACATTCCGTATCATTAAGAAAACTGAGATGAAACGACGTTGTTTTCATCTCAGTTTTAATTCCAACCCGTTTCGGAAATACCGGCTAAATTCCAGCCGAAATGCCTCGGACCCGTTCCGGGTGTGCCGTTTCGGCTGCATAAAAAAATCATTTTACTTTTTAACTCTTTAACCAGCACACATCCTAAATACATCGGATGTCACTGACCTCAGATCATTTCAGGTGAGCAGATTTTGCATGTCTTCTTGATTTAGTTTTATAGACACAATTCTTTGTCTTGACCTCTATTTATTCGATGTGGGATAACCTTCATCATTTAAAGCCACAAGATGTAAACTTCTTGGACGATTTCAGCGATGTGGGAATTGGGATTTGTCCGGCTGCATGTTTGTCCAGCTATATATATATATATATTAAAATTAAAATTAAAAAAAATATATATTATAAAAAAATAAAATGGTTGCATCAATTTTGATTTTATAAAAAATAAAAATTATATTTATTTTTTTGTTTTTTAATTTTTTTCATATATATAATTAATTAATTATATGTAAACAGTACAACCCCGAAAAGGCACGCCGAAACACTCCGAAACCGGAACGTTCTGTTCCAATAAAAAAACCGGAACGGCGACCGGAACGGTATTAACAACCTTGTTCCATGCACACAGTTAATATCATTGCCCACGCAAAACCGGTAACAGAAGGAAGATTGTGACGGTTGAAAATTGAAAACTAATATGAGAAGTAAGAAAATTAACTTTTAAGAATAATAAGTAAAATTAGAAAATCAGGTTACTATAGAGATAGAAATTTGATGGCTATACTTGTTGGCATTGGAATAGTTGGGTGTCCCAAAATACATATCATCATAAACAATAAATTTAATTATTTTAGGAGCTTTAAGATTTTATTAGATGAATCTAGAGCCGTTTAAGATTTATACAAGAATTACTAGAAGGGAAATATTTTTTTTACTTTGAATAATTGTTTTAAGACTAGAGTCGTTTAATATTTATATGAGATTAATAGTTCTATTTACACACTTTTAATTCAAAAAATATTAATGGGGATAATATTAAATGTCCATGTAAAATGTGTAAAAAAAAACATTCTCGACACATCTTCTAAAAAAGAAATTTATAGAAAAATGCTCATGTTGATTTGAAAATAGAAAACTATATATTCTTACACGATAAAATGACTTAATTAACTTTAAAACACCGTAACAGTGTTAATTATATGGGGAATAACATCGCAATGATGTCTCAATTCTCAATTTACATCTCAGATTCTAGTAATTTAAGAATTTTAATTCAAGCCAAATCTCACGCCCCAATACAAGCTTGCATGAATACAATTGATTCAGTGCTTAGACAAAACTCGATTAACTTGTTTACACTTACATTCCATGGAACAATTAACAACAACAATAATAGCAAACAACATTATATAGCAAAAAACAAGAAAAATTCTTGGGAACATGTTTAACTTGACATGTGACCACCCCAGCTATTAGCTCCATCTTCAGGACTGAGCCAGGCGGCGGATATCGAACGGGTAAGCATCCGATGCCGATTGTGCACTGTAAGATCTCCTTCCAATAATTATGTTTGCTGCCTCCGACGGGTGAAATGCATCCCAGAACACATACTGGTTTCTATTTCGGCATGGAGTTTGTAAAGGTAGACATGTAATCTGGCCATTATTCCTCCCAACGCCGCAGCATCCAGCATTTGTGACCGTAAAACCTGAAATTAACAAGCACAAAGCAAATTCAGCAGGTGCCCGGCAGGTCATCCCGGTGACCTGAATCGTCGATCCTGTGACTGGTCAATATCTCGGAGCCTGGCCGGCCCGGCCTGGATAGATGAAAAGCACAGGATTCTAAAGTTTGATAGGTTAAAAGCTAAATTAAGGGACATTTACCAAAAGCTGCAGGTCTGTTTATTATATCTTGAAAGATCCCATAAGCATTGATGTAAATAAATCTCGCATCAGGTGTATTGCCGTTGAACTGAGCAACAAGAGACCTGAGCTTATTATTGAAAATCTGGTTGGCAGAATTAATTCTCTGAACACAAGTTCTCCCATCAGGACTATTCTGGGCCAATTCACTGGGACTGCAGCCTATCTGACCCACTCCAGTCAGCACAAACTTCCTGGCTCCATTGTTGTACAAAATCTGCACCAGATCAAGTAAAAATTAGCAAGTCGATCCCAGAAATATTACTTCTTCGTTTCTTGTAATATAGCAAACCAAGTTTATTTAAAGAAAAAGAAGAAGAAAAAACTGACCTTTAATTGGGTAGTATATTGCTGGATAAGAACATCAGCGTATTGCTCTGGAGTATATTGACGGCTAGTTGAGTAATACCGAGGCATGAAATAGTTGTTAAGGTAATCATTGCTGCCTAGTCCAATTGAGAAAATGCACTTGTTTAGATAATTCGCTGCCGTGTCCTCGTCCCCAAGTATGTTCACAATCTGTGAGACCGTATTTTGGTAGTTCCGTACTTGACCACTAAAACTAATTCGATCTCCCTGGAAAAGCCAAGGATTGGTAATTATGTTTCTAGCAATCAGGCTATAAAATGAATATTAATGATATATATATATATATATATATATATATATATATATATATATATATATATATATATATATTGAGTAGGTGGTTAATAATTACGAGTTGTTGGCCGGTTTCGTCTCTAATTCCAGCAGCAGCAGATGCATAATTCACTCCTCCGAGTATAGTTCGGCCACTTGCTGTAGCATAAGGTGGAATGTAGTTGCGGAAGCCCAGTTGCTCAGCTGTTTGAAATGAAGGATTTATGTTAGTTGCACTAGCTAGTTCCTTATATATATATATATATATATATAAAAGTCTATTACTACTCTTGTAATGTTTGAACATATAGTATACGATGTATTATTGCTTAAGTATTGTCTGAAATGAGGTTGTATAACTGGGATTAGTTTATTTTGAATTTCTTCGGGAGTCAATTGTATGACTAGACGTGAGCGACCAAGATCATTTATTCAATTACTTTTTTTCTAGAAAGCTTAGCTTAATGAGATCTTTTCAAGGAAAAAATGTTTCTGAGTTAAGAGTAGCTAGTACTGAGAGAGCTGGGAGAGAAAGTAAGAGCTGCTACTTACCAATGACATCAACCGTTGTTCTGCCATTGGAAAACCTTCCGGTGGGTCCTCGAGGGAAGTCGATCCCGTAAGGCAAATAATTAGCTCTAGCCAAGGATGAAAGTCGATTATTATTGCCATTATCGACCAATGAATCCCCAAAAATAAAGTAGCCAGGAACTTGTTGCGCTCTAACCCCATATGGTTCTGAAAGCAAAACTACCACTAAAATCACACCCACCACCCACCATTTCTTTAAGACCCCCTCCATTAATTGATCAATCAAAAAGTTTAATGTAAGGAATGATCAAAAAAAGGTAAGGGTACTGTGAACTACTCGATCGAAGACTGGGCTATGGAGGTGGTGTCTGTGATGAGTTTAAATACAAATGCTATAAATATATATAGATGGGAGTGACATTGAAGATCGCGTCAAGAGATTAAGTAAAATAAAAAAATGTGAAGCCATGGAACTAGTGGATTATTGTTCTGGCTTTTACAGTTGAGAAAGTTGGTGTGCTGCATTAATATCACGCGGCTATGCATGGGAGAGGACGGCAGACGGCTGGATATCAGTCTGCGAGCACTAGTGGCATGTATCTTAAAAACCAGGAAGAAAGAAGCAATATTAGCAAGGATTTGGGTTGGGGATGATAATAAAAGAATTGATTGAAAACAATCACTACTGGCCAACATATTTCTGTCGGTGGTGGACTTTGGTCATAATTATAATTATAATTATATAATCATTGAAATAATCATTTTATTTAAAATCTTAAATGTGAGGTATGACTCTAAAATATGATTTATATTATTTTTTAATGCATACCCTCCAGTAAAGATCTTTTGAGCTTGAAACTTGTACAGGTTCACAGTACCTTGTGCTTGATTTTTATCAAATAGAATGAGAGTGATGAGATTCGAACTCGTGACCACTGACTCAATAAGATTTTGATATCATGCCAAGGAACAATCTCAGCTAAAAATTTAAATTGTTAAGTAAGACCACAGAATATAATTTATATTATTCTCTAACACTATCAAAGCATTCGCATCATGAGCAAACAATAAATCTTTTGGTTGCTTATCTATCTTGGTTGGCTCTCCTTTGCCCTAATCAGAATAATTTTTTTTGCCTTATATAGCAAAAACAAAAAAGAACAAATATATGTCCAAAGAGAATTCTTTTTTTTTTCCCATTTAATTAGTAACTTGCCTTATAATAAAAGTCCTAATTAATTGTGCTGCTCTATTAAATTATGTATTTGTTAATTTTCGCAAAAATACATACAACTCAGACTTTTTCATTCACCCTCTAGCTAGCTCGTTCTTGATATCAACTATATATCATGGGAAGACCATCCTATGGGGATATTTTTGATAGAGCTAATATGTATGCGCTAAATTACTTGTTGGGGCTATTTCAGGAAAACTTTTACAATAATGTCTTAAAAATGTAAAATCATAAAATGTAGCGACCGAAATGACTTGGTAATGGGGATCATTAATTGTGAATCAAGTTTCATTAATATTTCAGTGGTGGTGGCAGCATGGGAATTTAAATATCCTGGTTAAATAATGCAGCACGTAAGACCCCAAGAACCTTCAAAATGCCGGTGAACAAAAGAGTAAGGTCATTAAATGCTCACATTGATGTATAAAAACCTAAAAACCCAGACCTTTTAATCCCAACCCACCATGCATGTCATTAGATCACTCTAGCTAGGTACAATGCAGGAATTGAATATCGTTGAAAGGAGACAATTTCATAGCCTTTTGCCCTATCTTGGAAATTAAGGAAATGATCATATATAGTGGATGAGTAATAATACTTTCTGCCCAGATGGTTATCAGCTAGCTACTGCTTTTACACTCGAAATTTACTGAATCAGTTTATGTTTCGTTCTGAATTTGCTCTAGGTACATGATTCCCTCAAGTCAACAATGGAGTGCAGCTAGATTCGAGCTCACATTTCAAGATCAAGCCCTGCTCCATGAAGGAGAAAATACGCGCGACTCCTTAATTGCTATTCGCTGACTCGTGATCATCAAGTTGCAGCTGTTTTTGACAGAAAAATCAACCCTAAATCTCCATTTCGACTTGGTCCAAATAAGATCAGATGGATGGATGATGGTAACAGTACTTGCTAGGTCGATCGCATCTGTCACGATGGTCCTAACTATGATCCTAACCATCACCTTTTCCAATTCATTCACCAGACGCACAGACACTATTCATTTCACTTTTAGCGCTCTAAATGATCATGGATGGAGGCAGAACATGATCATATATATCTTTGACAGGGAACTATACAGATGCGGCAAGCGGGAGTGCTTGTATAATATATAACGAGTATAATATCGACGGTTGACATTATCGACATCCGTTAATCCAATGGTGCATGCAAGGCTCATGAAATGTACCCATTAATGCTAGTAGGTTGCTAAATTTAATGCTCGGGATCTCAAGTCTTACCGAGTAACATGGGAGGAACAAGGCACCGTAAAGGCTAGAAGTCGTTTTTGCCCTTGTATCGCCAGCTTGATCAGAGAAAAAATGTGTTGTCGTTTGGCGTGTATAGGCTGTCGTGACCACATCAGCAATTGACTTCACACACACAGACAGGTGGCAAGCATTAGAGCAGAACTAGGTTCAATAATAATACAAATGTATTCCCAAAAAACAAAAAACTAAAACTAGGTGGGTTAAAAATAAAGTGTAAGTATTAAATAATTGGTTAATTTTTTGTTTTTGCGATTTGATTTGGAGTGAAAGTGAGTACTATATAATATTTTATAGAGAGATGTTCTCTATTGTCTGTATAATGAATAATTTAGAGATTTAGAACCCTATTATTTCTTGTTCTTCTTTTTTCAGGTTGGACTCGTTTTAGCCCAACCCAAATAGTTGGGTCAGCTCAAATCAAACATTTAAAACCTTCTTTGAGCATTTTTTTTTTCAAAAATAACAAAACAATTGCATCTTGTTTCATGTTTTAAAATGTAAAAATGAGATATCGTAACTAGTTTACGATTATCAGTTAAGATTCGACCAAAATATCAAAAAAAAATTAATAATCGTTTATAATCATTTTGTTTATTAGAATTTAGTTGTAGACTTTAATATTTGGGAGTTAAAACTACATTATTGAAAAAAATGTTTTTTAGATATCAAAAGTACAACAAATATAGTTCTAAAATACGGACTTTAGAATTGTTAGGTTTTTGACCCAATAAGATAGAGACTCTCTCACAAAAAGAGATCTACTTTGAACCTCATAAAAGATCAACAAATAAAAATCTAACCTAGAAAAACAATCAGACAACAATGCAATTTCTCTTAGATAAGGCGCACTAGGGATGATGTCTCTTTTCCTTGTCCAACAAATCTCTTTATCCAGACCCTCGTTGACCATTAGATTTTCTAGTGACTTTAATACTAAGTGATAACTCTTGAAATTATAATCATAATTTTATTATTATAAAAAAACTCTTCTCCATGCAATTCCCTATCTCCGGGAGGCATCATGAAAAATGTTATCATGACACACCTTATATAACAAGCTCAAGAGTAGATTTTTTTTTTTTTTTTGCATTAGTTCTAGGAACTTGGATCACCATTTGGAGAGATCATGTGACCTAATGGATTGGACTTGGAAATTTTATGTTTAGGCCTCACATGTAACCTAGTTTTAAGATTTTATCCTTATGTATGATTGTTACTTTGCATGAGATGGATGGAAATCCTTTTAAGAAACAATATTTATAATGATGTTAGGGCACAACTTGCCTAAATCCCTTAGACCCATTATGCTCACATATTGCAAAGTGACTAAACATAATTAGAATAATGATTTTTTTATATTTAACTCTAGGATAGGACATGAGTTCTTTCTTACCTTTTTTCTATACAAGTAAGGCCAACACCATCCATATAAAATCATTAACTATTAAGGGGGGAAAGGGGAAATGATAATTTGTCCTTTATACAAATCTATCAATAGTTAGTAGTCATGAAAGGAATATTTAAACATAATATTAAATCCCTAACATGTTATTCTATATAGAAATATCCCCACATTAGCTTGGTTTATATGAAAAGTTCTCAACAATTTTTAAATGTTAACCTAAAGGTTTAAGACTAGAAAATTAAGGATCGTAACAATTTTTTTAACTATAATACAAAGGAAAAGAACTCACCTCTTACCTTTCATACAGTGAAAGAAATTATTTAAATTATAAAAAAAAACATTGAAGGAACCATGTTAACTATACATATATATTCATTATATTATAGATTGAAATAGTATAATAAAGATTTTATTATTCTAAAAAAATCATTAGACTGGCTATTAAAAGTAATACAGTCTTCTCGCAAGGTCTGTTGATTATCAAATTGACCGAGGATAGCTCGGTCTTTTATATTTTTAAAGCATGATTAAATGATTAGATTACCATTAAAAAATTACTTGACTTATGTCAAGGGGCTTGTTTGAACTCTTATTCTTTTAAAACATAGTAAAATGAGTAAATTATCCTTATGAGAAAAGGTCTTAAAATGGTATCTAGGGGCGTTTTGTATTTTCATTCTAATTTCTTTTTATTATAATTATTAAAAAAAAAATTTGGCTAGCACGTGCATTGCATGTAGCATCATGTCCCATACTCTTCCTTGATTAGAAGAAATATAAAGTAAGTTTGGTCCTCAAAGATGACATCTTTTAACATCGATGGAATCGTCTTGGTGGCCCCTACCTACCTAGGCAGCGAATGCAACTTATAGACCTTTGCTTTGACACTAACGACCTTTTCTATTTCCCCCCTCTTTTCTCTCCCCTCCTCGATTCTCATATCTAACCCTTTAATTTTTTAAAGTAACTTTTTAATTAATATTTTTTAATTTGGTCCTTGTCATTTTGAATAATATTTATTTTATTTAAAATAATTTATAGAATTGGGATTAAAACTGAATTTTTTATGATTTCATCTTTTTTTAGTTTTTTTCGTATTAGTTTTGTTTGTCATTCTTTTGATTGTTATTATTTATTTTACATTAGATTTTTTTAAAATTATTATTTTTTATTGATTTTATCATTCAATATTAATTTGGTTAACAATTAAGCTTCTTAATTAAGCTTGAGTGTAGGATTTTATAGGTTGCGAGTTTGAGAGATTAACCTAGGTTTAAGGGATTTGCTTGACTTTTTTTTTATATTCTTTTAAGCTCATCTTTGTTTTTGTTTTGTTCTTCAATATTTATTTATTTGGAGATTGGACTCTATTATTATAACTTTTTTACTTTATAAAAGATTTTCACTAATTTTAAAAATAACCGAGTTATCTCGAGTCTTTTTTATTTGTCATTTCTTGTTAAATTGATATTATTTTATAAAAATATTTTTAATTAATGTTTTTAATTAAATATAAGCATGAAATACTCATTTCATGATATTTTATATGGTTTGCTTTTTGGATAATTTTTATGATAACACGTGCATCCTCTTTTGATGTTGTCTAACAACATTTCATAGTAGTGTCAAATCCATCCCGGTAAACCTGCAAGGTTGTGGCCCAGCGGTGTAGGGGCGCGCCCTCCATCTTTCGAACTTCGGTTCGAGTCCCAGTGGGAGTGGGGCTAGAGGGCTCCTCCCCTCATGTCCCTCTGGGTCCTTCCTTGCGTGGTATGTCTGTCACCCCCGCGATGCCTTACCTGCTCATTTGGGCTTGCAGGATGTTCAAGTGAGCCCGGGAAATAGTCGAGGTGCGTGTAAGCTGGCCCGGACACCTTGATCATCAAAAAAAAAAAATCCATCCTGGTAAGGTCTTTGTAGTTGTAGGTGTCCATGGCGGAGCGGTGATAAGTATGAAGTATAATGACAATTCATTTTTTCATCCCGGTAAGGTCTTTGTTTTTTTTTTTTTCATTTAATGTCGATATTTACTTAATTATATTTTTCAATTAACTGAGTTTATTGAATCCAGACAAATCAATGATCCAGATCTCAATTTTTTCTTTCTTTCTTTAAAATGTTGGAATTGTCTAAGTGAGGGAAAATTTGACCGTGCTTGAGGCATAATGAGAATACTTAAGTAATTATTTTACCTAAAAATTTAAATTTTTAGATGATATCATAGAATATGATTTATATTATTCTCTAACACATATTCTCAAGTGAAAACCCTTTGTACTTGAAACTTGCACATATCCACACTATCTTGTACTCAATTTTTTATCAAATAGAATAAAAATGATGAGATTTGAACTTATAATCATTAAATTAATAAAATTCTAATACCTTGTAAATAAATAAACTTGAACAAAGTTACTGAGGAAGGTATCATAAATTCATAATAATGACTGTATTCGTGGAAGGACGAGCAGAATATGGACCTGCTAAAACAGGCAAGTAGCTTGCTAGACTCATGAGGACAAGTGGAATAAAGTTCAAAGTTGAAATTCACAGTTAATATAAAAAATAACTTTTAAAAATTAAAAAAAATATTTTAATATATTTCTGAATAAAAAATATTTTTAAAAATAAATTCAATCAAAATATAAATGGAGCACTTGCTAGGAAAGCATGTGAGTTGAATATTCTGGTGGACAATCTCATTCAAGTCTCCAGCAAGAAGCAGAGACAAAAGCAGTGGAGGTGGCAGAACGTTATCTCTGCATGCCAATATATACCACCCACATGACCTATTTATGGCCACATCGAAATGTGTTATCTTCTCTAATATCTCTACAATAAAGAGAGGGAAGCATATGCAAATTCAAACCTCATAATTTATAAATAAAAAAAGAAATAATTGGGAGCAGAGGCGAGACGACCTTTATAATTGAGAATGGGCCGAGTCGAAATAGCCCACTTTTCTTCTGAGTCGTGCCGTCTCGCGTCCTAACTTTTAATCCCCTTGGCCCAGCACAGACTATACAGCCTGCCTGCCCATTGCCCATATATTATTGTGAAATAATGGCAATAAACTTCCATCATTTTTTTTTAAATAGAAGATATAGATATTAAACACTTAATAAAATAAAAATCATATTATATTAGTAGCTACTGAGCTTATTTCAACTGTCAATAGTGTTTTTTCCCTTCAGGAAATCTAGTGTTTTATATAATAATTAATATTAAAATATATTTTTCTATATTATTATTGTTATATTGAAAACTTTATTGAAATGATTCCATTTAGATTTTTAAATATATATATTTTTGTAGCTTTAGATTGTTGTTATAAAAAACATGTATACCTAGTAATATTAATAAGCAACAAATTATGCAATATAAACGAAATTGTTAAACACTTTCATTTTATTATTATTATCACAATTTATCATTTTATATTAAAAAAACAACAACAGTATACAATAAAAACAATTTTTTTTATTTTTTTTGAAATTAAAAAATAATGTTTTTAAATTATTTTAATGTACTGATGTCAAAAATAATTTTTAAAAAATAAAAAAAATATCATTTGAATATATTTTTAAATAAAAAATACTTTAAAAAGCAAACTCAATTACACTTTTAAACAAACACTAAAACTTATATTTTTTGGAGGTTTCGAGTATTTTGTATTTAGGAGGTTTCTAATTATACCCTATTGAAAAGAGAAGGAAAATCCATAATTTCTTACCATATTAATACGAAATAAGAAGAGTAGAAGATATTACATATTCTTAGCAAATCTCATCCTAATCTGTAATGATAGGCAGCGCAGAGTGATTATGAGCGAAGTTGTGATCACCAATACAATACATGCAATTATAAACATTAATGTAGAGTTTATCAGCCAGCAAGTTATAATCTATTTTTTTCGCACTACACACACAGGTAGTAAGCAAAATCTTATGTTTTTGGGCGTTACAAGCCGAACCTGCCTGCATGGCCTTCCCTTTTTGCATATTAAACCGTCTGTCATTGTAATCCAATCTCCGGCAAACACATTTTGTTGATTTGGATAATAAATCTTTGTTTTTTTTGTTTAATCTCTCCTCTCTCTCACTAAGATCAACATCATCCGTTACCTACAGATCCTTGTGTTTATTCTTTCAGTGGTGACCGCGTCCCTCTATCCCTCTAAAATATCTCTTTGGCCACCTTGCTTATCTCGTCTCCGTATGGCTCTTTCAAACGTTTCTTGTTTTACAAAACAACATGACGCTGTACTATTTACTCTTATCAATTTGGTTTTGAATGAGTGCTAAATCACCCGAAGAGATCTGCGTTTTGTATAACAATCAGGTAAGTACAAGATAACATATGGCTTTTCTTTTCTTTTTTCTTTTTCAATTCCAAGATGCTTTTTTTAATCTTGTTCTTGTGTTTTTTGATATGTTTTTGGTCATGGTGGATCCATATTTGTGTTGATGAAAATGGGTTTTTAATATTTTGATGTTCTGTTTGCTAGTCGATATTGTTCTCTCTTGTTAGCCCTCATGTAATGGGGTTTTGTTTCTTTCTCATTGTTTTTTATCAGTGCATTTTTCTTATGCTTGGCATTGTAAAGGGATTTGTTGGTGAATGTTCTTTTACTGCAACCGATCGAATTCCGTGGTATGTTTCATTGGATTGTTCTTTCGAAGTTCAAAAGTCGGTGTTTTTGGACCCCACTTGTATGTTTTCTATTCTTTTGCTACTGTTGTTTAGCTTTTATGTAATTCCCATCCCCCCACCCCCCCTTTTTTCAATCGATTTGCTAATGTGGATATAATAGCAATTTTGTCATGTTAAGTTTGCACATGACTAGGTCCTTTGTCTTCTCTGAACTATAGCAAGCAATGAATTTACAAGCTGTGGCCAGTACTTGTATGTTTTTTTTTCTTCGTTTCCTAATCTTTGCATACCTAAACTCTTGAACAAGCCTACATTTTACCAGTTTAGAATTACAGCAATCTTTCCTTTTAGTATAATTAGAGTACAACTGGTTGGCTGATAAGTTCTACATAAATGTTTTTGTTTGGTTATATCAAAAGTCTGATGGGGGAGAGTAATACAGTATATGATGATTAGCAAGGTCTATATATGAAATATTTGAATGACAGGGGCTCTTTTTTCATGCTTTGTAAAACAATGCAATAATTCAAATATGCTGTTAACAGTTGAGAGGTTAATTATAAGTTTTATCAAGTCTTTGTACTCTTATATCTGTTCGGGCATGCTCGAGCAGGCACTTTTTGTTTATTTGTTTTCTAAACCAGTCCCTTCTCTAAGTGGTTGTTGTAGAATAAGAGTTAGTTTTTCTAGCCAAAGAGCACATTTAATGGGATGGCTTGACTTGCAGACTTTGTTGCAAAACAAGCCATATGCCAGGGAACAAGTGCAATGTTGATCCTGCCACACCGAAAAGTAGAACAGAAAGGCTAATGAAGGAAAGAAATTTACGGAAATTAAACAGGGTGTTTAATCTGAATGAGAAAGCAGGAGATAGTTTGAGAGACGGGGAGCTCTTTTCTAACGATTCAGCATTCACTGAAACTGAAAATTGTGCTTCACTTAATGAGGAAGAATTGTCTGAAGGGATCGATGGATATGACAGGCAAGATCAGAGGCTTCCTAAACAACGTTTATTGGTGGTTGCCAATAGGTTGCCTGTCTCTGCAGTCAGGCAGGGAAAGGATTCATGGCAACTTGAGATAAGTGTAGGTGGGCTAGTCAGTGCACTTTTGGGTAGGTGATGCTTAAACTTCTTTCTTCAATCATCCTTTCAATTCCTGTTGTATAATCTTCTTTTACGATAATACCTGTCTGATTTAACATAATCATGTTACCCTTTTATTTTTTGTCCATGTATTTAAACCATTGTCACTGAGTGTTAAGAGAATTTGTAATTTCGTTATTTTCTTGAAGGTCTGAAGGAGTTTGATGCCAGGTGGATTGGTTGGGCTGGTGTAAATGTACCTGATGAAACTGGACAAGAAGCACTAACTAAAGCTTTGGCTGAAAAGGTACAAAAACCTTTTGTCGCATCTTGATGTTTCAATTTTTATTCATCTATGATCTCAAACACCTCATAGATTACCGACTCTCCTTCTCTCTGTCGTCTATGCTATGGTTCAGTTTTCTCCTTGTTAATTTTGGTCTATTTTGTGCAGAAATGCATCCCGGTTTTCCTTGATGAAGATACTGTTCATCAATATTATAATGGTTATTGTAACAACATAATATGGCCTCTTTTCCATTATCTTGGGCTTCCCCAAGAAGATCGTCTTTCAACCACCCGTAGTTTTCAATCTCAATTTGATGCGTATAAGAAGGCAAACCAAATGTTTGCTAATGTAGTGAACGAAAATTATGAGGAGGGTGATGTTGTTTGGTGCCATGATTACCACCTAATGTTTCTTCCCAAATGTCTGAAAGAGAAAAACAGCAACATCAAAGTCGGATGGTTTCTTCACACCCCTTTTCCTTCCTCCGAGATACACAGAATGCTGCCATCTCGTAGAGACCTGTTGGAATCTGTTCTTGCAGCTGATTTAGTTGGGTAAGTTGTCAGTAGTGTGGTACAGCATTTTGAACTACCAGTTTCCACCAACATATCATTTGCTCCATCCTGCTTCATATATTCCACCACTGTCTGCTCTATGCTTAAATTCATTCAAATTTATTAGCAATGCAAGTTTGCTTCAGAGCACAGATGGTGTTCTGGGAGTTAAACACCAGGCCTAGATCAAGTTCCTTAAAGAACTTAAATTCTTATTTTTGAGTCCCGTCTTCTCTTTCTTCCTGTTTCTGACGTCACTTTTAAGGAAACAGAAGATCAAACTCCATTTGTTTCATGACAGATGAAGCCTTTGGAATTGATGCTATTTCTTTCTCTGAGATCCCTCTTGATCACTGTATATGCTTCATGATATGAACTGATACTCTCCTGCTATGTCCAATTAGTTAACAGCTAAAAATTGCATGTTCAATGTGATAAATGGCACTCTGATTCATAATCTAATCAACCTGGTTGATTTGAACAGATATGTTATGTACATGTTTTTCTACTTGAGTTGAAAGGAATAAATAAGAATAGTATAGAAATCAATTGCATACTTGAGCCAATGGTTTTCTGTATGAAACCTACTAAACAAAGTATTTTAGGCTGTTTCCTTGAAATGCAAAATCTGAGAGCCTTTGTTTTGGAATTTTGTATTATCAGTGCTTGTTACTTGATGTAAACACGAAAGATTAAAAGAATTAAAAGTCAGTCTTCTTACACATCAGAAAATGTGGTCTGTGTCTCCATTACATGCAGATACTATAAAAAGTTGAATGCCTTTTAAATTGGAACACTAAACAACACCTCAGATTTATCATCTATAGGAGGAGGTTGCTTACAAATGTTTAAGAACTCTAGGAACCTAAAAGCCTATTTGATCTGAACAATAGCTGTTGCTTTCTGCTCATCTCAATTTTCCTTGCTCCAATCCTTCTCGTAGGAGTAGATAATTTTACACGTGATTTGTGAACAAACTAGATATTCGCAGTAGCATAATGATGCGGCCAGATTTAAGACACCAGATTATCTCTTTGGAAAATTTGTTTCTGTGGTAATTATTTTGGTTTTCTTTTGATAATTAAGTATCCAATTGCTGGCTTTTGTACTTTCAGTTTTCACACATATGATTATGCAAGACATTTTGTCAGTGCTTGCACTCGTATCCTTGGGCTTGAGGGTACACCTGAAGGAGTAGAGAATCAGGGAAAGCTGACTCGTGTAGCAGCGGTATATATTTTGCTGATAATTTATGTGGACCTGCAAATATTTTGCTTATTAATTTAATACTAAACATGCTTTTTAAACTTTAAATTTGTTTCTCAAACCTTATTCTTTCCTCATGATGGCACCATATCGTTTTTGGGAGATTGAAACTGCAGTTTCCTATTGGGATAGATTCCGATCGCTTCATTCGAGCTCTGGAGCTCCCTCAGGTCCAGGATCACATAAAAGAACTGAAAGAAAGATTTGCTGGGAGAAAGGTTGGAACTTGAATTTTGGTCAATTTTCAGGCAATTATGAGATTGTTGGCTTTTGTTTTTCTTTACCTCTAGATCAACCCTTTTAATGATTTTTCCTTACTTAATGTTTGAGTCGACATTTCAACACCGATTAATAGCATGAATAAATGCCTCTGTAAATTAAGTAATTTCTCCAACCCTGGATATATGCTTTCCTTATTATGTGCATGCTAATGTTAGTTTGTTTATCTTGTTGCTTGTTTCGACTCATATGTGAGTAGGTAATGTTAGGTGTTGATCGTCTTGATATGATAAAAGGAATTCCCCAAAAGATATTGGCGTTTGAAGAGTTCCTTGAGGAAAATCCAGAGTGGCGTGATAAAGTAGTTTTGCTGCAAATTGCTGTGCCAACAAGAACAGATGTTCCGGAATGTATGTGCTTTTTAAAAGAATCAGTTACTGGTGCTCTTTTATTCAATATAACCAGCAGGCAAACTTACTTCTATCCCAATTATACTGGCATACAATTGACTTAGTAATGCATGGAACCACAAGAGATTGTCAACTGTAAGAAATCTAGTTTTTTGGTTGTTTAAGGAACCCAAAAATAGTACCTCGTGGTTGTAGTATCAATTATTAGTGATCTAAGTTTAAACATTGGCTTTCTATCAAATTTATTACTTCCCAATGAATTCTATACCATTTTGAGGTATCTGTTACCAGCCTTGCTCTTTTTTTTTTTTCTTTTTTTTTTGTCTTTGACAGACCAGAAGCTTTCTAGCCAGGTCCACGAGATTGTCGGGCGCATCAATGGGAGATTTGGGACTCTCACTGCGGTTCCAATACATCATCTGGTTTGCTTTTGAACCATGATATTTGTCAATGGAATCAGTTTATGAATGGAATCAAATGTTCCCTTATAATAAATGAAATTACACGTACCTTATTGCTGCTAATAAAAGGAGTGGAAGTGTGGACTTCCCAAACTAGACAAGCTTCTTTGTTTGAGAAAAAACTATGATTAAATTAAGTAGCCTAAATAAAAAATGTTTAGCATCAGAATAACTTGCAAAGCTTAGGCACTATTTGTCTCCGCGGTCCAATTGTGTTTTTCACAAAATGTGATTTTTTTGCTTAAAATTAACTTTTTAGTGTTTTTGGTTTGTTTTGATGTGCTAATGTCAAAAACAAACTTTAAAAAATAATAAAATATTATTTTGATGTATTTTCAAGCGAAAAACACTTTGAAAAACAATCGCTATTATAATGCCAAACACTACCTCAGTTTTGGACAAAATATGTGGAGAAAACATGTAGCCTAACCAATTCAGTTTAAATTTGAGGTTTTGTGGTGCATCAAAACTTCTATCATCCACCAAACTACTCCTTTTCCTTTATTATTTTTTGTTCATGCAAGATTGATTTTGCACAAGCTAATAGTTTAGTAATCATTTTTCTTCTATGGTGTATTTTATTAATTTCATTGTGGTACTGGGATAAATGCTTCTATCCAGAGATATGTGCAAGCTCTATGAGTTAAAATATTTCAATTGTTCTGCACCATGTCAATCTAGCGTAGAAAGTTGAACTTAGGTGAAAACTGTGTCGTGGAGAAAATGATGGATTGATTAATCTTTCTTATGAATATTACATGCTAAGTTTTTCCTAAATCTCTGCATTTTCTTCTCTTTTCCAGGATCGGTCTCTTGACTTTCATGCGTTATGTGCACTATATGCTGTTACTGGTACCTATTTATAGGCAATTTATAGTTCTTATTTTTTTTTTTGTGGAATGTTACACTGGATTAGATATTATCATTTTTTGTGATTTGTGTTCTTGAACCCTCTAAAGAGGATGAATGAACCACTAAAATTGTTGAAATAAACGAGTAGGAAAATCTTTGCCGCCAGTAAAATGTGGAATGAGATATTTCCATCTGGTTTATTCCTTCATTCTTGTTACGAAAAATTTATTTTGTTCTTTTCCTTTATTTATAACCATCTCTCTTTTGGAGGGAGATGGGGGAGGGCAACGTCATGTCCTATTATGCAGTTCTATGGCTTTCTAAGTGTTCATCTATAATGGCTTCTACAGTTTTGCAAGAACATGCAAATGCTTGAATTATGAGTAACATTATTGTGTAAAATGTTTGAAGAAATATGAATAAACTGCATACCAGGTTCAGGATACATAAGTTTCCTCCACAGTACGTGAAATCATGTGAAATTTTTACAAAAGCGACATTAATATTTGGAGCTGCATTAACATAATGTATCTGCAAGCATTTACATATTTAGTTAACGAGGATTTGTCTAGCTGGTCCCCAATAAGATGCTCAATCGGTCATATTTAGATGGTTTTGGGAGGGTAAATTTAATTTCAGGCTTATCAGTACATTAATATTATTCGTTTTTTATCCAGACGTGGCGCTTATTACGTCTTTAAGAGATGGAATGAATCTTGTAAGCTATGAGTTCGTTGCCTGTCAAGCTTCGAAGAAAGGAGTGCTCATTCTGAGTGAGGTAATTAAAACTTCACAATGCCTTTTCAGATAATGCTCATCCAAAAGGACTTAAAGCTTATGAAATCCAACTATCCTGCTCTTAATTTATTTTTCAGTTCTTGTGAAGTAATTTAACATAGAAATACAGGCAACCTTTTTAAATTTTGCAGAGGGTTGATATAACAGATTTTTCTCATTCATTACTAGAAGTTTGTTAGTGTCTAGGAGAAATCTAAGATTAGATAGTTATTTTTTGCTCTGTCAAACATGATGACAACCTATAGTTAACAGTGTATTTGAGGTTCTAGATGATCAATAACCACCAATGGTGGTTGACACAAAATCTTTTGATCATCTAGAAAGTATTTAAATGAGTTGCTGAATTCCTATTGAAACAAGGTGAAAATGAAGTCTAGCAGCTGCAAGGTTCCCTTTGTGATGGCATACAATACCATCATATGTTTATATTCCAGGGGTAGTCTCCTGCTTCTGTTAGGATTTTTGGATAAAGATACATTTTACAAATAAAGAAGAGAAACAGAAGAACACATGGGTTATGCTTTGAATATGCCAGTTTGCAGGTGCAGCTCAATCTCTTGGCGCTGGAGCACTCTTGGTGAATCCATGGAATATTGCTGAAGTTGCTGCTTCAATTAGTCAGGCTTTGAATATGCCAGCTGATGAAAGAGAAAAAATGCATCAGCATAATTTCATGCATGTGACAACACACACATCACAAGAGTGGGCTGCTACTTTTGTAAGGTATTCACCATGTTGTGTTGCAAATATTGTGGAATCTAATGGAAGAAAGAGAAATTAAAGCCTATTCACTTTTCTAGAATCTAATTTCTGGTGATATTACTAATATTAAATTACTACTAATTTACACTCCCCATTGGGGGTTTCTCTCACCCTTCCCTCTTGGTACTACTTCGCTATCAATCACCCAAGAGTATTTAGCCTTGCAAGGTGATCCGTGTTGATTCATTGCATTTCCTTTTCTGAATGATCTATGAGTAGTATACTCTATTGTTAGAGGTCTGGTCAGTGTAAATTACTGACTTTCTCTTTCGTCCATTATTTTCCAATTTTTCATGTGATGACAAACTAGGATCTCTCATTTATCATCAAAATCTTAATTTCTAAACTCTTTCAGATTTTAATATATTAACAGGGGATTATAACTCATATAATGTGGCATTTATCTAACATAAAAGAAAAATTACTTATGTAACTTCTAACTACTTTAATGGATTAAAGGGCATTTTGAAACATCCAAATCAGTTTATTTGGTTGCGGAAACTTTAAAATTGTTGTAGGACAAGAAATTTTGTAGGTGGTCATGTTCGTCATTGTGTCAATGAGGATATCGATTAAGCTTAAGTGATAAATATTATCACTTTACAACAGGATTTCTTAGTGGAGACATGTTCTGTGCCGGGAAATAAAAAAATAATATTTGTAAGAACTTGTAGTGATTGGTTGATATTGTTTTGTTGGTGTGGTGGTTTAACATGACTTTATCTGTTTTAAACTGTTCTATGGGGAATATGACTTTGCACAATAAATGGAAAATGGGGATTCATCTGGCTGTATTGGTGACTATTCTTTTAGTTTGTTCAATGAAACAAGTATATTGGAACATTTGGCCTCTTTTACTTTAATTTTGAAATTCTCCTTTCTGTAGTGAACTAAATGATACCATTATTGAAGCCCAACTAAGGACAAGACAAGTTCCGTTGCTTCCTGTCAAAGTTGCAGTTGAACGATATTTGCAGTCCAATAATCGTTTGCTTGTGCTGGTATGCTGTTTTACTTTCAACAGTGAGGATGAATTACCAGTTGCACTTTAATTATGGTACCTTGTCATATAAGTTTTGGAACTTCTTTCCTTTCTCTTGCTCTCCTATGACACAAAGTTATGTATAGCCGACGTACAGAAAATGGGGAAGTTGCTTCAAAATGTTGTTTGTCTGTAAAAGTCTTTGCAATACTGCTAATAGCATAATAGGAAAGGTTACAATTAAATGAATTCTAAGGCACAAGTATCTTACGTTTCTCCTACCAATAAACTGTTTTATTGTGAGGAATTACATTAATTGCATATGCGTTACTATGTCCTATTCACATGTGTGGATTTCTGGAAGTGTGTACAAAAAATCTATTTTTAATCTCCAAAAGTATAATTGTTTTTGATTATTTTCATCTTTATTTTTCGTACATCATTATTGCAGGGTTTCAATTCAACTCTAACTGAACCAGCAAGCACTCAAGGAGTTAGAGGCGGTCATATTAGAGAGCTGCAATCTAGATTGCACCTGGAAATAAAAGAAACCTTGAAAAAACTTTGTGATGATCAAAGAACAAACATTGTTATTCTCAGTGGAAGTGATAGAGCTGTCCTGGATGATGTATTCTCATATCTTCAGCTACCCTTTTCTTGCCTCCATATTATGCTTTTTAACTAACGACTTCTTATACAGAATTTTCGAGAATACAATCTGTGGTTGGCAGCAGAAAATGGGATGTTTTTACGCCATGGCACAGGGGAATGGATGACAACAATGCCAGAAAACTTGAATATGGATTGGGTTGACAGTGTTAAGGTTAATATATCAACCTTAAAACTTAGTACTTTCCATGACAGGTTCTCTAGACTCTAAATGCATGATGCTTATTCATGATTTCAGCATGTTTTCGAGTATTTTACAGAAAGAACACCTGGATCTCATTTTGAGCTTCGTGAAACTTCACTTGTATGGAATTACAAGTATGCAGGTATTTAACCGCTGCCCCCCCCCCCCCCCCACCCCCTAAACTGTTGTACTGTGTGTTATCTCTTACATGCATATGTGCTCATAGACATTTAAGTTCTGAATTTCACGGGATCACACTCTGTCTTGATGATGTCCTAAAAGCATTTCTTTTTGCTTTTATTTTCTTAAATATTTAAATCTTTTAGAGAGTCATTTTGGAAAGCTTCAATCAAAGGATATGCTGCAGCATCTCTGGACTGGCCCTATTTCAAATGCAGCTGTTGATGTTGTCCAAGGTGATCGATCTGTTGAGGTTCGATCTGTTGGTGTGACAAAGGTATAGACAACAGGATTAGCTGCTACCTGCTTTGTGAATTTTTCATAATGACTTGTTTGTCTTTCCCATGGATATTTCCATTTACATACAGGGAGCAGCAATTGATCGTATTTTAGGGGAAATAGTTCGTAACAAGGGCATGAAGTCACCGATTGATTATGTCCTTTGTGCTGGGCACTTTCTGAGTAAGGTGTGTTTTCCTATACAATCTTTTAGCAGCTTTCACTTTGCCAAATGTATTAATATTTAAGAAATCATAAGCATCCAATCAATTTTGTTTTTCATTAACTAGTAACACTGATGTTGAACACACAAACAAGATGACTAAATGAAAGCTAATTCAGAAAATAAATTAAAATCACGAACAAGAGAGACACACTTGATTTTGAAGAGACCAAACCAAGAGAGACACTGGATCTTGGGAATTCAACTCATGAAAAACACACTCAATCCTGGAGAGTATTCAATGTCTTTATTTCAACGATAATATGCTTTGAATAACTAATGTCTTGGAGTGTATTTATATGCATCAAACCAAACAAAATGGGAAAACCTAATAAATCTGAATTCAATAAGGAAACTGAAATTCTAATTTAACTAATAAATAATAAGTACTAATATCCCTGATTAATAAGATTTAGAAATCATAATACAGTATTGAAATTCCTAAATAAATATTAATTCTTATTGCTGTCCTTCATCCCCATCATTCTCTCTTGGCTGGAAAAACTCTACAAACTTGCTTGCACTCGATAGGTGGAAGAAATTTTTTTGCACTTGATACCTTTCATTCTTCTTTAATGACGAGAATAATGTTGCAATAAGATAGTCTTCTCAACTACAAGATGGAATTTAGGAGTTACAAAGACAATTGACCAACCTCATCTTCAAACTCTTAAATTTTTGACACTTTGAAATCTTCTTGTTCAAGAACCTTTGCTTTAGCATCTTCATCCTCAAAGTCATGTCCATCTTGTGTCTGCACAGACAATTTTCTCGAACAAGTTTCTTGCATGTCATCTTCAATGCATCCATCAACTTTGACAACAGCTTCTCGATTCTCTAACTTGAGCTCTGCATGGTCATGTTCAATCTCTTCACCCGTAGTCAGGTTGTCACGAGACTCCAAAGGTTTGGATTGTGCTTAGTTATCAACAAGAATTTTATTAATCGATCAATTGGAAAGCCTACTTGCACTGCTTTATATAAGGAGTAAGATTGAAATGCAATTGGTAAAAACACTCTCAACTAGCTTAAGTGCACTCACTACATGAGACAACTTGGTTATCCAATTTCATATTTATCTTTATTCTCTTATTTTATTTTTCTTTTATGCTCTGCTTTAATTGAACTTGTATACATGAAAGTTTATAAACCAGTTCCACACACAGTGCTCCCTTTTCTTTTCTTTATTCTTTTCTTTTATTTTTCTTTCCATCCTTGAGGCATGTTCTGCCAGCTAATGTTCAATATAATTAGGTATCAGATATATCCAAGTGGCATTCACTATTTTGTGGAATTTCCTACTCTCAAGACTTATATTGCTTTGCATGGACGAATATAAACGCGCACCACTGTAATAAAAATACCAGAAATTAACCTCTTTTGTTTTTGAATTCATTGCTTCAGGATGAAGATGTCTATACATTTTTTGAGCCAGAGCTTCCTTGTGAATCACTAGCCTTAGCACGAACCAGGTCACTAGATCCTGCGAGGACATCTATTTCAATGAATTCAGACAGTATAAACCAAGCCAAGGCTCATCAGTTAATGAAACAACGCTCATTGTCAACTTTGGAAAGGAGTAATTTTCGAAGTGCTGCTTGGCGGCCTATAGTTCATGATAGAATGTCATTGCCAGAGGGTTCATCCGTACTTGATCTCAAGGCTGAGAATTTCTTCTCTTGTACTGTTTCCCGGAAGCAATCGGATGCTCGATATCTCCTTCAATCATCGGATGATGTTGTCGCACTTATAAAAGAGCTGACAGAGTCTAAATCATCAAATTGATTCAGTTTTTACTGGTTTTCTTGGTGCTGTAACTCAGAGGCTTGAGAAATTAGAGCATCTTGGTGATTATTGGTACTGGAGCTAGCAGAGGTTCCATGATCAAGTTGATTCAAGCTATGTTTTTTCCTAGTTGGTTCAGTTGATAGGTTTGAAACCTGACAGAGGATCCAGAGATCAAGGAACCTTGATTTTTGGCATCAGAAAGATATGGATATGCTCATATCTGAACTTATTAGTCTCTCCCAAGTCCCAACTACCTTCTTGTAGGCACTCCCTTGCCCCCTACAATTGCTGCCTGAATGGTCCTAGGACAGTTGCAAGAAGTTTGAATTAGAGTAAAAAGCGGTTTAAAGAAAAGGCAAGACATTCCTTTTTGTTAGTTGAGTGACAACAATTGTAGCAGCTAGAAGTTACATGATGAGAAGACATTTGGGCTGTTTTTCCTTTCTTGTACACTTTGAAAAATATTTAGTGTCTATTTGGGAGTGTGGTTACGGTTGCTTTTGAAAGTGTTTTTCTTTCAAAAATACATTAAAATTATGTTTTTTTTATTTTTAAAAAATTATTTTTGAAATCAGCACATCAAAATGATCTAAACCCACCAAATTTTATTAATTTAAACTTAAAAATAAAAATAAAAAATTTTCAAATTTTTTCAAAAGCGCTTTTGAAAAGCACTCCCAAACACTCTCTTAAACAAAGTAGCACTGGTTAAAGCTTTATTTGAAAAATAGCATGATATTTTTAAAATATAGCAGTTCTCGCAGGTGGGAACTACAATTTTTTAAAACCCTAACTCTAACCAAATCTCGAATGCAAATCCAACACTATTCTAACTTAAATCCTAAACACTAACTCTAAATTCAAACCCTAACCCTAACTAATTTCAAACACCAAATATAAATTCTAAAAATTATCCTAACCCAAAACTCTAACCAACATCAATTCTAAAATTCAAACCATAAACCTCCAAATAAAGAATGTAAACCAATCCATTACATCACTTGTTTCCCATCACCTTTTCTTACCCTTAAAGAATGCATGATGAATTATTTGATAGGATGAAAGTGATTACTTTTCAAATTATTTTTCGTTTAAAAATATATTAAAATATTTTTTTTAAAAAATAATAATATTAGCACATCAAAATAATTTAAAAACAAAAAAAAATATTTTCTTTTCAAAAATGTTTTGAAAGCAAAAACAAACAGGCTTGTTATATCATTTAAAATCCATGTTATGCATCTTATATTTTCATTTAAAGCCACACTTGCCAAAACAAATATACTTCGCCACTTGACTTCTCAACTAAAAAGATAATATTTAACAATCACTTAATTTTCCTATGCCATATGTTTATTTTTCAACCTTTTTAACTCCATTTGCATTTGATTATTGTAACAACACGACATAAATTTAATAATGATAATTAGCATTCATAATAATGTAATATAAAAATGTTGCTTTTATTCACCCAAAAATACCTACTTTGAAATTCTAAATATGAAAGGTGAATGAAGTTAAAGTCTTATAATAGTTGTAGATAAAATAATAGCACAAATTTCCAAGCAGGTCCATGGAAAGTATGTTGCCAAACACATGTAAGATTTATGTCCTATCATATTTATGGAACATCTTATAATCAATATCAAATCCATTAATTTATACATATAATTAGATCAGTTTAAACTCTCTAACATGTCTATATAATATCTCTTGATCAACATTCTCTAGTGAGTTGGAGAATCTATACTCATTATTGCATTCTCATTCAACATGTTAGGAGGGCGAATCTCCCAATAGATATAAACATAAATCATACAAATTTGAATGGACTCTCTATGAGATGGAAGCATCACCCCATATATGAGAATGGACTCCTTGTGAAGCTGAATCAACACTCTTAGTTTATGACATCCTATGATGTAATACCTGTAATATATTAATTATTCTTGATCAGTAATTATTATTTAAACTATAAAATATAATATAATAAAATAATAAATAACATGGATTTTTTTAAAATAAGAAAAAAAATTAATATGTAAACTTATATATATATAAACACATTATCTCATTTGAAAAGTTTCTATTATTCCTACTTTGATCGTATATTCACTTAATCCTAATTCATTTATTAAAGAATTGAAAAAATGTCTCTTATGAGTTTATTATGCTTTGTTTGATCGCATATACATCATTAATGTTGGGATACCTCTCTTTTGCATCATTTTGTTATACAGTCAAGTGGACATTCTTTGACCCTGACCAATTTCCCATTTGAAAGGGTATGTTTCTGATTGAAGATCAATATATATTCATATAGTAAAGAATGAAAAAAAAAGTCCCATATGAATTTCTATACATTAGAACAATACAATATGACGATGTTGACCTGAAAATAACCACATACATATTGGTATTCTCCATCGTAAGAAAGTAACCATTATTTATGTTTGATGTCCATCATGTACATTTTATCATACCACATGTCAAATTTCCATTTGTAAAGTTCATTGAATATTTCTTTATGGAAAAATCTTTGAGCTTGTGATTGAAGTTTTGTGTAAAGTAAGCATATTACCAATGATATCCATGCAATTTAACCCATATATTTGCCATTCCATTTTGAATGTCAACATGTCTATATGATATTATACATATACAAATATGATTATTAGTAATGTATTTCTTAAGGCATTATAAGAATCATCTCCTATTGTAATTATTTTCTTTTTTAACTAGAGCATAAGCGAATTTGTTATCAATATTAATTAACAGCTTACAAAACTTGAAACATTTAATTGCAAAACAATTCCCATAAAAATGTCCTTGATTCTTATGTTGCCATAAAAAACTCAAGCAACACGAACCTAAAAGCTATTTAAGAGCATTTTAATGTTTCTTCATTTCTTCTTGAATGCTTTTAATTGTGATAAAAATGTTAGCAACCATAAGTCTTGAAATTATTGATGCAACAAATATTCACATCAAGTTAATAATGGTCTTTATTAACAAATATAGTGATACATATGTTAGGGTCACTCACCTTTGCTATCTTAAAGGAATCCAACATTGGGCCACTCACCTTTGCTATCTTAAAGGAGTCCAACATTTTATGATACTTATAATGTAAGCACCATTAATATTCTAGTATTTGAATATATTGTAATTACACAAAAATTGTTGTTTAACATTGTACTTATTATTCAAGTGAATGTACGATATGCCACCACTCAACAAGATTTATTAAACCATTATTTGTAAAGTTTGTCCAACTACCAAATCAACACTATTGATTGAATTTCTATGAGTAAAGTCCTAATAATTTCAAACCACGACATCAACTTCAACATCACCCTTAAATTCAAAGCTTAAGAACTATTTATCTCATCATCACAAATTAATGAAAAATTTAACTTGCCCTTTATAATATGAGATAGATCAGTAGACTATGATGTTTGTCTACCAAGTCAAACATATATAAGGATCGAGATAGGAACATGATCATACTCCATAGTAAAGCGGAGATTGATTCTCTCAGGTTGATTACCCATATACAAATCTATCATGTTCAATACACTTCAAATAAATGATTAAATCATAGTCTCAAGACTCATATAATATATCATAGTTTCAATGAAACAAACATGAAACTTCCATTATGGTTGCCAATTGTTTTGTAGGTTCTTTTATGATTGCTTAAACTAAGAAAACTTTGTAACTTATATTCCAAAATTAAAATTTTAGACTTTCGCTAAGATTCAAGATTTGTAACTTAAGATTTTTAAAAATGCTAGAATATTATTCAATACTCAATAAGTAATCAAATATTTTAATACAATGAATATAAATAAAAACTTAATACTTAAAGATTATAAAACTTACATTAATAACACAAATCTTGTTTTTATTATACCTATGAACTAGAATACCTTGATTATAGAACATGGGCTAGTTTTTTGCTCTTCTTTTGATAATTGGAATTGTAAGCTTATTGGATTATAATCCAACAAATTACAAGTTTATTGATTATTGCCTACAACTTACTACTTTAGTGCTCTTTAAATAGGGAAAACTCTAGAAAACCTTATAGTAAATACACATCTTAATTCTTTCTTATTTTAAGAATGCACGACTTTAACTACTTTCCTAAATTCCTCCATATACCATGTAAGTTTCCTTTAATAACTCTAGACTGTTTCTACCTCCATATTGCAATCTTTCTTTGACTTCATTCATTTTTTGTTTTTACTTTGTAATAATAGTTCAACTAATAACCATTTTTTTTCATTTTTCATTTTATTCAACTCTATCACATTTGTCAAGTCTAGCCATTTCTGTCTTTTTTTCCTTCTCTACTCAAGACTATACTTTTATTATTTTTATTGTATAATGGTTATAAAAAAAAATAAAAAAAATATAGGCATAAAATATATATATATATATATATATATATATATATATATATAAAATATAATATAATATAATATAAGTTGTTTAACGTTCATTAGAAAAAAAGAAGACATAAAGCTATTAAAATTCTTGGGTAAAGAAAAAAAAATCATAAAGCTATTATGAATACTTATCTTTATCTTTATATTTGTTTTTATATATGGGTTATTGAAAAAAAAAGTCTTCAATCTTGATAATGATAGAAATTAGATATTAGATACATTTATTAAATTGATAAGATAAACAAATTAATATACTTCAATATATTGTTTCATAATATATTTTTACTTATGTTACGTTGCCTTAAATATTATATATCTAATATGAAAATATATTAAATTATTTTTTAATATTTTTTATGATTCTTATGTATTAATATTAAAAATAAAAAATATTAAAAAAAATATTCTAATATATATTTTTAAATATTTTACATATAAATATCAGATATATACTTGTAGTTGTATAGATAGACAAATGCTTGTATGCTCTTCAATTCATTAATATTTGTTTGAAAATATAATTGAAGTTGTTTTTGAAAATATTTTTTATTTTAAAATATATCATATTTTTTATTTTTTAAAAAATATTTTTCACTAAAACACTAATGAAATATTATTTAAAATAAAAAAATATTTTTAAAAATACTTTCAAAAATAATTTTTGCATAGTTAATCCTCCCGAAGCCTCTTGCCGTCATTGCAGCTTCCATCCTCATCACAAAAAAGGAAACACCTAAATATGCCCGATCGTTCTCCTCATTCCAATCTATCAATAGAAACTGAACACTCACTTTCTTGCTTCTTTAAATTCCTAGAGAAGCGAAGCCAAGCAAATTCCATTATGACTTCTCGACATATCGCAACGCACAGAGAAAAAGCAGAGATCCACACCGGCGAGTCTCTCTGCAAGCAAAAGTCCTTAGAACTCCTCGAAGAGATCCACCTCCCTTTGGGTCTCCTCCCACTCGACAACATCGTTGAGGTGGGCTATAACCGCACTACTGGGTTCGTTTGGTTGAAGCAAAAGAAGAGAAAAGATCACAGATTCCTTAAGATCGGACGCCAGGTATCTTATGATACGGAGGTGACAGCTTTCGTCGAGGACCGTCGCATGCGGAGACTGACTGGGGTCAAGACCAAGGAGCTTTTGATTTGGGTCTCCATCTCGGATATTTATGTTGATGAGAAGGATTTGGAGAAAATAACGTTTGGTAATCCGACAGGGATCTCTAGGACCTTTCCTGTTTCGGCTTTTGAGCTTGAGGAGAAGAAGTGAGGTTTCTTTCGTTACATTGGGATTTAATTATCTTAGGATTTTCAGAAATCTGAGGATTTATTCATGTCTGTGTTTTTATGGTTTTATTCTGGACTGAATAATGTTATTTGATATGCTTTTTACGCAATTCAATTTCTATAAATAAATTTATTCATGTTATGTCTGTATTTTGTGCCGTGTTCGATTCGCTTTGACAAGTGATGTTGTTGGGTTGGATTAGCTGAATTTGATGCTTAGCTTGAAGATAGAAATGCAATTTTTTTTTCTCTCTGTCAATTTTAGGGTGTCAATTCTGGGCTTACATTTTCTTAGTCCCTGAACACAGTAGTTTCATAGTTTGCTAAGTTTAGACCATGCTGTGAATGATTTGCATTTTGATGATATGCCTTTTGTCTTAAGGCTTTGTTCGGTTTGGTTAAGGTAGATAATGCTGTACAAACAAATATTTCCTTTCTCTTGGATAACCAGTCATTTTAATTTCATATCGTGTAATTCACAAGCTACGGGCTGACAAAAGGTTTGCATATCAATTTGTTTAGATATTACCATGAAAAGTTTGTCTGCATTTGTTTTTCATTTGTCATGTTTGATTTTTCACCAAAACTGAAAAAAAAGCCTATCTCATTTCTACCTTGCACGAAGAAGAAGAAAATACACAATAGAAGCTTAATCCCGAGAGAGGAACACTAGAAACTTAATCCTAAAAGATCCTTAGAGGAGACAGTTAGCAACCTCATGAAATCAAAGTATATATTGTGGGGATATAAGACCTTAGAATTACATGTGGGACTTGCTATTGTTCATAGTGACAATGTGGCCTTTCAAATTAGTATAGTGTTAGAGTTTCATTTCTTCATGTTAGAATCAAATAAGAAAATTGCATGATAAGTTCTAGTATAATTTGAACTATATTATTATCTCCTTGTTGATAATCATATGAATCCATACAAATTTACAAACAATGATCAATTTACTTTATTGAGAACTTTCACACTAAAATTTGTTGAGAACCTTCTCATTGAACTTTTGTTTCTATAGTAGATCATTTTGTTAATCGATCATGACTCTTGGTCGATCATGATCCCTTGTAGATTTCACTACTCATATTGATTTTAACTTCTTTTTTTTTTTGTTTTTTGCAAACACCATCTGCATATTCCTTTATTTCTAGACTGAATGAAGGTATATCCCCCATTATATTAGTATTGAAATCATTTGATGTGGTAAGTGATATTCTTCACCTAAAACCATTGCCCTTGCTCTTGAATGTATCTATACCAAATCAAATATGATGTGGTATGTGACATTGTTCACCTTAAACCATTGACCTTGCTCTTGAATGTATCTATACCATTTCAAATAAAAAATGCTCTAATTCTCTTAAACAATTTTCTTTTTGCTATTATTGAGCAGTGGCTACTCATTTGCTAAATTAGATATTTCATCATACTATTTTTTTTTTTTTTTTTTTTGTAATGTAGATTAAAAATTATCAAAATGATGGGTAACCACTATCTCTCCTTATTTTTCTTCCATTTGTTTACAACCCATATGAACAATGAATAGCGCATCAATTCATGTTCTACCCTTCACGTGATGAACAATAAGAGAGGTAACCAGTGTCTCTATTTATTTAATGGGCTGAACCCGTTTCACCCAACCTAGTGGGCTGGACAATTCCAACCCAATAAAATAACATTGTTGGGCCACTCCGACCCAACATGGTTGGGGCAATCCAATTTGATGAGTCAAGCCTAACCCGCATATTAATATTATATTATCATAATATATATTAAAATAAAAAAATCCTTACTTCAATTTTGGTTTTGTTTTCATGCATACGACCAAGTCTCTCAAAACTTTTAAAAAAATCATATCATTTAGTATTTTCATATAAATACTCAAAAAATACATATTCACATGCATATGAGATTTAAATAACCAATTTATTGAATCCCTAGATTTTGGTCAAGATTTTAAAAATTCACAAAATTAATTCATGAGAATGAATGGTAAAAACAATGATATCAGTATTGGACCTACAAGTAGGCTGATATTTAAATATATAGAATTAAAAAAAAATTCCCAGAATTATTATAAGTTTTCACCTATTTTTAGTTGGAATATTTTTTTACCATGACACACTAATTATAGAAAACCCATTTGTTTTCCAGAATAGATGAACTCTTTCAGGGCATTTACATGTATTATTTTGGGTAAACAAGCCCATAATAAAATTAAAAAAAAGTTATATTTATTCGCAAAAATAAATTATACCCATCAAAATATTTAAATCATATTAAATTATATAATACAAATTACCTCAAGTAAGACGCGTTAGAGGTGATAATACCTTCTCCAACTACAACTAGTCTCTTATCCTTGAATCTCTATCAAGACCAATGCACCATGTTTTTGCTAGTGACCCTAAACAAAACAATTAGATGACGTCTCCATCAACCTCCCAACACTGCTCGAAAAATGACGACTCCACTACAGTAGGTATTTTTTCTAAGAATTCTTGGACCAAGCTTTTGTGTATTGGTGTGGTTTATCTGTTTCAATATGTTTATATTTTCACATATGACTTATTTTATTTTATTCATGTTTTAACCTTTTTTTTTTATCTAGCTTATATGTATATATTTTCATGCTTCAAGTTAAGTGGGTGTCTAACAACATAAGTAAATGATTTATATATTAGCCATTTTATTAGAAAACTTAAAAGGGTCACAAACAAAAAAAACCATTAGTCAGAAACTAAAAAGAGATGATTAATAAAGTGATTTGATTGTACATAATTTATATAAAGTAAAGAGTAGAGTGTAATTTATACAAGGAATTAAATTTCTAAACCTAGAAAAATTAAGTAAAGACTTTATTGAATAAGTTTCTAGAATCATAATAAAATTATACATGTGATATTATTCTAGGAGCAAATTGATATTTTATCAGTTACAAGGTTTTCAAGTTTCCATATAAATATAATGTTACATTTCTTATTTTTTTTATAAGTAGTATATGGTACAAAATTATATAAGTTACAAAATACCTGAAAACACACAAAAAAAAAGAGCTAGCACATACAAGTATAACAATCTCTCTCTTCTAAAATTCCACAACGTATATGTGTTTTGAGAAACTTAACCATTTGTATCTTATATCTTAGTCCATATTTTCTTTTTTGAACTTAAAAATTGTTGTGATGTCCTTGTAGAAATTCCTTAGAATAAGAAGGAAGGATGTGAAGTTGAAAATAAGTGTCATAGGAATAAAAAGGCGTTAAGCATACACACACACACACACACACACACACGATTTCTTTGGACTTCAGGGCTTAAATGTGCTCCCCGTAGGCCTCGTTGATATCATCTCTTATCAACTCGAGTGCTTTCTCAAACTCAATGAAATTGGTAACGACTTCGTTGAGTTGGCTTTCTTCTGAACTTCGAGAATGGAAGAGAATTCGTAAGTCTATGAATTCATCCCAATATTTCGAGGCTTCTTCAGTGGGGTGTTCTAACATTATATAAATGATAGCCTGCAAGAGCAATGTCTTATAAACATTCAGAATTACGGGTATTAACATACAAGACTGCAAAATATAATCCAGTAAACTTCGATCATTTCTTGACCCAATGATTGAATTACATTAGTTGATAGTTTTGAAAAAAAAGAGAAGAAATTCATTATATATTAGTAGATAAAATAACTTATTTGATAAAACCATTAATTCTACTATAAATCACCATTATGATAGCTTGAATAATGCATGTTTGTCTTGAGAGAGTTGTGAAAGAAGATGTCCTCACCTTATATAGAGGACGTCTTGCGTCAGAAATTTCTATATGACTAAGGCATTCGCAGTCTAGAGCCTTCTTGAATTCTCTCTAGAGAGATGCATAAATATAAAAATACTACACTGATTAGTTTATGTAATACACACACACACACACACACATATAATTAGCGAGGAAGAGGAATAAATGAAGGAGCACCTGGTAGATGTGCATTTCGACAAGCAACATTTCGATTTCATAAGCTTCATGTGATCTCCCTTCCTTTTTAATCCCTTTCAGATGAGCTTCCAGTATTTCCGCCGCAACTGCTTCTTTTCCACTCATTTCGAGCTTTGCACCGGTGCTCTGATCATCACTTGTAATGGAAAAACCTTAAAAATAGTAGAAGCCGATGCAAAAATTTCATTAAATTAACGGAGAAGCCTAACCTGTAGCTTTACGAAATCAGGAAGTGCTTCCTTCAGTAAATCCTTGAACTGTCTTTCAGCTGCTTCGAGTGACGCTTCGTCTGCTCGAGCACGATGATAATCAACCACTCTATCCAAGGCCCGTTTCCCTCCATGGAGAACTCCTACAGACATAGATCTTGTAAGCACACGACGGACCTTCTTTTTTGGCTTCTTAGATGAACGTTTTGTATAAGCCCATCCGATGTAAATGCCGGTAAGAATTACAGTTGCCGCCGCCGCCATTGCTCCATATTTATTCCCTAAATTGATTTTCTTAAAGAAATTCTCAAAGTGTACGTCTAGGTTTCTCGTCAAGGAACTGTTGAGAACAGGCAATGTTATCATTTTATGGTTTTGTTACTGCCTGTGAGAAAGAAAATCTTTCCTAACGATGCATATGCTAGTGGGATTGCTTCCAATCCGGGAAGTGGTGATGCAAATGATATGGGATAATTCATAAAGGTGAATATTGAGAAAATTATAAAATAAAAGCATGGTTGAGATGAACGAATTATTCTTATTTCTTCCTTGTTAGGTGGGTAAAGAAAGGTGCACAAAATGTAAATACCTCTCCTCCAAATGAAGGAAAACAAATATTACCTGTCAATGTGAATGTTCTTGACAAATTCTTATCTTTCAAGTTATGCTAGTTCCTAACACCAAGCTATATACCACAAATTCTTATCTTGTATTAGTTTAAACTGTGAACAGCATGGTGTCTACAACGTCTGAAAATTATGCCTCGCCGCCAGTTAAATATCTACCAGCCTGATAATTATTACGCACAAAGTCTGACAATTATGACTCAGAGATGCCTTCCTTGAACAACTCGATCAATACTTTCATTATTCTCAGTTATTTCCATTTAAATCTCAACCAGAAAAAGGGTGTTTTGTAAAACTCCTAAAACACAACCATCATGGAGTCAATGCTTTGCGTTGGCAGTGGAAACCCACTTTCGATTCTTGCATGCATGCCTTCCACTGTCAGGATTATTCGTCGGAGCCCTAAACCTTATTTTAGCCTTGTCCCGAGTTCTCCTTCGCTTACAAGTTGCTATACACGCCACAAACACGGGCATCTCTTCCGTCGAGCAATTTGCGCGTCATCAGAAAGGTCTCCACCACCTTCAAGAAATGAAAGCAGTTGCAGCAGCAAAATTGTGAAAGCCGCAGTGGGGGCATCTGTAGCTTTGGCTTGTGCTCTTGGCATAATTGGTGGTGGCTTCAGAATGAATCCTCGAGCCATTGCAGGTCCTAGGGAATTGTATCAGAAAGCTCCTCAAATGGAAGAACATCCATCATCACTTGCGAAGCTGGCACTCGAATCATTCCTGGATGTGACATCGCACCTGGCTTCTACCAGCGCAGATACGAGTCCGCTTGAAACTTTTGATCCGCCTCCAAATCCATCAGCAATACAGGTTAAAGAGATTAAGGTCGTCTTCTCTAACACCCATAAATGCTAAACCTCCATATTACATTAACGTTTTTATTAAAAAAATGAAACCTCTACTGATATCCATACAGAATAATTAGGTCAGCGTTTCGTACTGCACCTTCAATTTAATGAAAAATGAACAGCCCACAGTGTATTTATGCTATTTTCCCACTCCATTTTACGTAATTCTTATTACATACAAAGTAGTTTATTTTAATATAGTGAAATAGATTTTTTATGTAAAAACATAAAGGTAAGTTTGTTTTTTATTCACAAAATAATAGAAAGGAAGAATATATTAAGCGTGAGACATAAGGACTTCATTAAAGTCATCTCATATCTCAAATCATGAATTAAAGTCATTGGCACAGCAATTTTACAGTATTGGACATCACTCAACTTTTTTTGCAACTAGTTTATGTCTATTATCATGAAGAGTTAGAAAAGATGCGTGCAATGACAAAAGCCAAAACCGTAAAACGGCTGGAACTAAAACATGCGCAGATTCGCTGAATGGAAGTGCAAGAACATAATTCAGACCATAAATATCCCGCACACTAAATATGTCAAATCCTAGCAAGGCTCAAAATCCGTTCTGCTCGCTGTTTTTTATATTCTATTTTTACATGACACTGGATTTTCTTGTAAATATAGGTTAAATTTGTTATCCACAAAATGTTTTTCAGGAGTGTGCAGTGCGTCTTATGGTATATGGGGAAGCTGAAGAAGCAGTAAGGTATCTGCAAGACGCATTAAAGAAGTATAAGAATGATCCTGAGCCTGCATATAATGTGGAAATGGCATTAGTGGAAATTCTACTTTATCAGGTACTATAGCAAAACTTCCAAAATGATTGCAAATGTTTGAGTTCTAACTTGCAGTTGTGATGAAATATGTCTTAAGAAAATATTTTACATAAAGGATTACACTGTTAGCTGAGGTTTAGAATATGATTTATATTATTTTCTAACACACCTCTCAAATGAAAACTTTTTGGGCTTGAAACTTGTTTACAGACCCACATAATTACCTTGTGCTTGATTTTTATCAAATAAAATGAGAGTGGTAAGATTCAAACTCGTGACCGCTAGGTAAACAAGATTCTGATGCCATGTTAAATAATCATCTCACTTAAAAATTTGTGATACATAAGCTTTAAGATGAGACTCTAGAATATGATTTATATTATTCTTTAATAATGGGTTACCAATCTTAAGCTATATGAGTTAGGTGTTTATATTTTTCTTTCATCATATATATATATATATATATATGTGTGTGTGTGTGTGTGTGTGTGTGTGTATACTTGACATATATATATATATATATGCTCATTTCCAATTTTAGTGCATCCCGAAGTTCAATAATCTGTGCACCCTATATTATTATCAATTCTAGAACATAATCCAGGGGTAAACCTTGTCGCAAGACAATTGTAACTAAGAAAAGACTTCAGCAAATTACTGTTCCAATCATGACTTTGCTTAATCAATCTGCCAATCTACGCTATGTTATGCAGCATAAATACGAGCTTGCATTGGAATGCAACTGCCTCAACCATGATGATCTACTCGGCCCTGCAGATGCTCGGGGTTTCCTGTACAAGGTCGTTAAACCCCTAGTTCGTATCAACACAATCATCTATCAGAAATTCTATGATAATCCAGTCCTGATCATTCCGAATGAATATTTCAGAATTTTCTTTCAAAAATAATTCTTATACACTTTTGAACTTACTCCGCAGCCTTCGTAGTTCAGATTTTGGCATAATAACTAGATGCAGTTTTTCCCCCCCTATTTGTACAGGCTATTATATATACCATGTTGGATCTCAACGAGCACGCAAAGATATGGTGGGAAAGATACGTTGAAGCTGTTGAATGAGGGTTTCTGCCTGAAAGACAAATTTTCCATGTAATCAAAGAGGGACAACCACAGGCATCATAATATCAGTATGTGGGAAAAATATATATTGTAACGAGATCATTTGCTCACACGGCCATGATTGGCCACATAGCATTTCATCTCTTACCCAATGAGGAGGAACCATGGGATCGTGTAGCCAAGTTCTTTTTGAGGAAAAGAGAACAACATTTTGGAACGATTTACCTCTTTGAGAAAATGTTTGAATATTGGAGGGATCCATTCTTTTTACAGTGAACAATTTAATGAAACAAGAGACTGAATAAAGATGTTGTGACAAAGCATTCTCTGGAAATTGTTTTGTAGCATTAATATATGGATATTATTTAGGGAAAAGATTAATATTTTGCTGATTTATAGGGTTTTTTACATTTCTCTATAAAAAGTATCTTATGCCTTTTATTTTTATGAGTTTGTCCATTAAACATTAAAAAACTACATAAGTCATATAATAGAAAGCTAACACATTAGGTACAAGAACCCCTCTCTCCTCAATAATGAATTTAGAAGATTTTTCACTAGCAGTTCATGTGGATTAACGTTCGACAATTGAAAAATAGAAAGCTTATGGTTTGTAATTAATCAGATTTTAAAGAATTATTCAAAACAAAAATCAATTAGATTGTTATGTAATAGATTCCTAAGCAACTTTAGATTTGTTGAACAAAATTCTAGGGACATCTAAATAATTAATTTTTATTGTTTTCACCGTGTATAATATTCAAGAACCCAATAGCTTTTTGGTTCACTTTCTCCTTGTCTCTATGGATCCTTTACACTTTAGCCCTCTAGCAACACCCAACCCTTATAGGCCAATATCATACAGACCCTACTTGGGCTTAAACACAACAAACCTATCACCCTATTAGTCTTAGCTCTCATGGGCCTAGCATACATGCCTTGCTTGACCTAGTTTAAGGTATTGTTTGGGCTTAGAATTATGGTCAAAGCCTAATACCTAACCCTTGTGATTTTTTACTAAGTCGAAGCTCCTTACTCGACTCTCGTCTCCCCACATCATATCTTATAATTGTCTCCCCAAGCCATTTTATCTTGGATGTTACTTTACCTATACTATTAAGTGCACAAGAGTCTTTCATAGCCTACAACATGTCCATCTATTAATTGAATAAATTCAGTGAAAGACATGCGTGTAACTAGAATGTATTGGGTAAGTTGAGTGAAATACAACTAATGATTCAAGATTAATTCATAAGGGTGAAATGATTCTCCAACCCCTTTACTCAAACAAAAAAAGAATAGTTTTACATGCTATCATTGAGCTAAAGTACTCACAATCTCCATTCTCTACCATATATATATATATTTTCAGAGCATCTCTCTCTAAAATAACTTGTTTTCTATAAAAGATACTTAAGCATTTAAAAATCCCCTAACCTACCATAAAGAACCTTAAACATATATTTGAATTCCCACATCAAGCTATATCTATTTTGACCATCATAACCATGAAGAATAAAGTAATGCAATACCAAGTGATTCATCAATTTATCAACCATAATACCTCATTCTTAAGCACATTGGGATTTTCTGGGATGTTATTATTGGCATCATTTGTGGGAAATTGATAATAAAATCATAAGATTCTTTCTAATTTTTTTTTTGACATCGTCACATCATTCTATGATATACAAAGAAAACACACATGGATTAGGATGCATGACATATCTACTAGTTATCATGGGCTCTCTTACCCAACTGAACCTTCCAATAATACATTAACCAAGTGTAATTCCTTCGTCAAGTTATGTTTGCAAACTATGGAAAAAATCAAAACTTTTTTCCTCAACAAGTTTGGGCATTTGTGGTAATACATTTGACCCCATTATCATCACCACCGGTTACTCCTAATGACCATAAACAAATGTACTATTTGGAGGAGTCTAGGAAGAATGACTTCCAAAATAGTATTTTGCTTCATACTCAACAAGTCCTTTTAGAGGTCACTCGTATTGTTGTGATACTCATGCACATAGATGGTATTATAGATGTGTTCCTTTTGTATTTAACATGATGGACCTTAGTTATTGATCTCATTACACTCCCTAAGCTCCCTAGAACTCAAGAAACAATAAACTAACATATGGTAAATACTTGACCATATCTAGGAGAATATTATAATCCTCAATAGGTTAAAATTTTGAACATTTGAATCATAGAAGGACATGACTCTCTAATAGGGTTTCCAAACTTATATTATCTCTAAAGATGTCCATGAGCCTTTTGCTTTCTAGTACAGTCTAAAACTAGCATGACTCTTTCATGTGCTCTTAAACCTAAAAAAAAATCCAATGATTGATCTCGAACCTACGACATCTCTATTACAATCTTGAACTAACTTGACTCTTTAATGGAGCTCCTAGACTTATAAAATCTCTAAGGACTATTCTTGAACCTCTCACCTGTTTAGTGCAGTTCAAATTGGAACAACTCTTTAGTGAGCTTTTGAATTTTATGCAATCTCTAGGGATAATCTTGAATCTCCCACTCTTAGGTACAATCACTTTTCAGTAAGGAGATTTTATGCCTCATGTCTTAACTAGGGTAGGTCACTTTTTAAAATAATAACTTTATAGTAAGCAACTCCCTTACCCTTAATCCATTAATATGGAGACCATATACCTCTTACACTTCATTGACCACTTTTCAATATGAGGCTCTCACTCCTCATTCCATGATATATAGACCATATGCCTCCCACACCCCACACTCTAATGCAACCATGAAGGCCATGAACTTTCCTCTCTCCAATATGATCTCGGATTGGTATGGGACTTTCATGCCTCATACTAAATATATCAAAAGATGAAGGTGCTTTCCTTGTCATCATTACTTATGCACATTTATAATTAAAACAATTAAAGGTGAGAATATAAATACAAAAATAATCCTTACATGTTGTATGATGTTAAAATAATGGGAAAAAAATCACATAGTCTTCTATAGTTTGACCGACATTTTACTTTGTTTCTACAATTTGAAAAATTACACTTTAAAATTTATAGCACTTTAAATTCTTAAATTTTGCAGCCAAAAAAATATATATAAAAAAATTGATAACTCAAAGGCCACCATATATATTCCAATTTTTCCTTCATATTAAAAACAATTATAAAACACAACTTTTATAACATGTAGTGGACATTATCAACACTTCTTCTTTTTATAATAATCAAGTTTTATTAAGGAAATGAAGTTGAAAGCAATATTGGAGGCTAAGAAGCAAAAAGGAATAGAAACAGAAAAAAGAATAAAAAGGAAAAAGGTCGAACAATTAATGTATCTCAATTGTAAATCATTTCCTGGAAGACCAACTTGTTACAAATATCCCATAATATGACAGTGCATGCATGTTCATATTTGAACATTGCCACCTGAAGTCCACATGCAAGAAATTCTATTATAAGGCTGCAGCAGTCAATCAGTTTTGGGGGAGACAAAAAGCAGTGCGTGCCGTCTTGTGCACATCAGAATGCATGAGGTTAGCAATGAGGTTCAAATGAAGATGCAGGCAGGCACCCAATGGACGAGCCACGACTGGGTCAGGAACACGTGATGGCCTTAGCGTTCTGCCCCTTCCCTTCTTTTATTTATTTATAACCTAAATCTTAGTGCGTGTATCCCGTAATATAATTTGTGATATTGTTTTTTGGAAAATGAAGATGAAGAGGAGGAGATTTATGATATCTTTCGACCTCACTTAGTTTGGTTCCTGTTCTGTGTGCACAAATATTTGGTGATCCTTTTGAGGTGGCTGATTGTTAGATGAGCTCAAGCTTCGACTAATAAGCAAACCACCTCTCCTTCTAGTTTTATGTTCTGATTGACACTGCGTTTTAAAAATAGTTTTGAAAACAGTTGATGGTGTATAATTCATGGTGATTGTTATTGTTTGTTAGAAGTGTTTGGTTGTCTCTTAGGCTAATATCGAATTTGTGTATCAAGTAAGTAATCATTTATATTTTTGGTTAGTTATATTGAGTTAAAAATATATATTTATGTACCAAATGAGAATTTCTTATTAACATATTTATTGCTTCATGAATTAGGTGGAATGTACATTATAGATTATTTGTGAAAGTATTTTGAATATGGTGTTGAATATGTTTTCTTTTTGTGTACTCATTCATCGATTGAATATAAATATATATTTGATTGACTGCGCTTTGGATTTGATATTTGGAGGTTATATATTGATATTTATAGACATGTTTATTTAGAATTTGATGTCTAGTCATAAGACAAAATCTTACCCATTATTACTATAGTTAGAGTAACCATAAGCTTTGGACCCAACCTTTAAAGATATACATTGACATTTATAGATATGTTTATTTAAAATTTGATGCCTAGTCATATGGAAAAATATGACCCATTGATATCATGGAGTAACCATAGTCCTTTAACTATGAATTTGACTTTGCATATCAGTGTACAATTCATGTTTGTGGTCAAATAATTGGTTTGAATTATTTCAGTTTATGAATTAATTATAAATATGTTTTTGACTTTTAGAAGATATGAAAGTACTAATATTTTGGTATCATAAATGAAATTAATACAAACTATATGTCTTAGTAAATTTTAGAATGCTAGTTAACTAAGGAGATGAACTATTATTAATTTATTTGTGTATGACACTCACCACCTTCTTTTTTTCCACATGGTTTGAAGGAGATTGAAAATGTAAAGTAGTTTTTTCAAAAGTTTACACTTGATATTTTAATAATTAGATGAATTTATGATTTTAAACTTGTAGTTGATTTGATTTTAATTTTAGATAAGAATATTTGATGTGAGATGATTTATAATTGGTTTAGTTAATTTATAATTCAACGTATTTTTTCTTTTAATAAAGTATTATTTTGATTATAGTTTTTTTATTGGAGTTAAGATGTCATGCATGCTCATAAGATATGTGTCATAAAAAAATAAATTTTACGATTGTTGTTTGAGGATGTGATAATACATTTTAATTTTATAGTTGAAAGAAGAAAATTATAAATTGAGTTTGAAAATTGCTTTATGTTACCAATTATGTTCTTATTCATGTTTTGCATGAATGAAGCTATTGATTAATTATTCTTCACGCAAAGGTAGGGAGAGAGGGCGAGAGGGAGAGGGGGAGAGATGCGTCTATTGTTTGACAATAAAAGAGAATAAGTCAATTTGTTTACAATTAGGGTTAAATCATCGTGGTCTTGTTAGAGGCCGTGTCACTTTTTGTGTGAATAATAATAATAAAAAAAGAGTCAATTTATTAATCATCGACAACATATTATAAAAAAGAGACATCTAGTGGCACGTGGAAGTTATCCAGTGATCGTTCGAACAGTGATTATACAGCCTAGTAGCCAGTAATTGACTTTTAAAGTTACGTCTGAATTATGGTGCATCTTGTTTTGAAAAGATATTTTTTATAGAAAAATATATTAAAATAATTCTTTTCATTTTTAATATTACATATAAAATTATCAAATAATAATAAATTAGCATTTTTTAAAATAAAACGTATTTTTAATATATATTTTTTTGGAATCTAAGTAAACTATATCTCCCGGAAAGCGTATTTTGTGGGTCCATATAAGTGAGTAAAATTCTAATTGTTCTAAACTTTTATAAAAGTTGCACGTTCTGACTCGTACTCAAAATCTATTATATAAATCGTAAGTCTTTTATCATCACACCATACCTTTTAAAAACTATTTTTAATACATATTCATAAACAAAAATTATTATTTCACTCGCAAATCTTGAGAGGCGTTTCACCATGGAATTCGAGTGTGTTTCAGCCACAAGTTTAGATTTACAAGCCATCGAGTTTGATTTCTAGAGGAGCAAGTAAATCAAATGGCGTTTCAATGGGCAACTCGATGTCAGAATAGCTCTGGGTCTAGACTTGGAAAGCGACCAAAACGCAATGGTTTTAGCTTAGATTATATCTGAAATCGTAAATACAATTAGCGTTTTGATCATCAGGAGTTCTTTCTCTTTGACCAAGCTAGCTAGGAATTTTCATGGATTATGTTTTCAAATTCATTTTCATCTTGTAATAATGCTATTGGAGACAAAGCAAATGTAGATTGTCCACGAAGATATGCATCTAAAGAAAATGACTTTCGAAAATCCTATCTCTTGAAAGATCCTCTTTACCTGTATCTAAACAATCTTTTCCCACCTCGCTAGACATTCCTCTTGATGATGCTTTTCCATTCCTTTTACGAATCTGGGGGAGTGGGGCGTTGAATTTTTGTGAAAAGTTGACACAAAAAGCATCTATTAATACGATCCATCATATCATACCATGCGTATGTTTGTTTGGAAGTATAATTGTGATTGTTTTTAAAAGTGTTTTTTATTCAAAAATATATTAAAATAATATTTTTTTTAAAATTAAAATTTTGATATCATCACATGAAATTGATCTAAAAACACCAAAATAAAATAAAATAAAATAATTTATTTTTTTTCAAAACACTTTTAAAACGCAGTGTGAAACAAACACCTCTTATTCATTTTTCGTTCTTCCAACTAACACATAGACACACATATTCGTATACTTAGCTTAGGATATTGATTTCCTTGTAGCCTAGCTCACGTCACAACTTTTAATAGCCAAGAACAGCAGAGCTAATGTTCCGATAGGCAGGGCCGTTGATGGTGCTCGTCTAAATCTGCTATATATAGTTGATCTTCAAAGAAGATTTTTCACAGCTTAAACCCTTGTATTTTGGCATGCAAGTTACGGTGAATCTGGGACTGAAAAATTATGGCATTTCCAGGTGTTCTTGAGCGAGATGCGTCTTCAACTCCTAGTGAATATGGGATATGGCCCGGATCATTATAAACCAATATACCACAACTGTCGTTTCATGTGTCAGTTTCAGGATGCAATGGCTCTTTCATTTGAACAAGACTCAGACACCCAAATTGATGGATTATATCAAAGTATAATTAATTTCCTTTAATAAGCAATAGAACATGAGAAAGATGAGGAATTTCCATTCCATGTCATTCTTCTCCAATGAAATTACAAATCCATGGAGCTGCGAAGATTATGTGATGGTAACCCATTGTATTTTTACCAGCACCCTCATTAAATGCTTGGATTTTCAGACTCTAAGAACTCTCGAAGATCCTATCTCGATTTGTCTTTTAATTTGAATATTACTGGCATTCCAACCATCAAAGCTTGATTAAGTTGCATGAGGAGAAGATAAACAATTACCAATTTAATTTCAGATTTTCTTTCTCTGCTTTTCGGCAAACTTGTAAACTTATAATGAAAGGAAAGGAAAATATATTATATCAATAATCCAGAAATATATATGTAAAAATAATTAGTCTGTCTATAAATTTATATAAAAAAATATAAGATTTATAAAATAAGATGATATCACAAGAAATTCTGAAAAACCAATTTACAAATGATTTTGAATCGATTTTTTGCTAATCTGTATTGATGCTTGCTTTTGCCAGATAAACACCTGGGCATTATTGTACAAGAATGATTTTCTAGCGATACTTTCTATTCTCTTTCATTCACGTTTCATCGAGAAAAACATATATGTTGTGTTTGTACCGTTAATTTGGCAAATGATAGTTTGAAAAAAAAAACTTGCTAGCAAATACTTGTTAAGAAATCATTTCACATCAAACTCCCTCAAGTAAAAACCATTTGGGTTTGAAACTTACACAGACTCACATTACCTTGTGCTTGATTTTTATCAAATAGAATGAGGGTGATGAGATTTGAACTCGTGACTGTTGGGTCAACAAAGCTCTGATACCATGTTAAGGAATCAACTCACCTAAAAACTTAAATTTTAGGTAAAGTCCCAGAATATAATTTATATTATTCTCTAACAATACCTTTTCAACTTATTTAATTTTGTTAATATGCCAACTAGTAATTAATCCATTGAAAACAAGAAGAATAAAAAGGGGGGCTAGGTTTATCAAACAAGTGGATAAGTGAAAATCTTTGTCTTTAGAATGCATGATTTTCATCTTGACTGTTTGTCGTTACTGATCTGACATTTCATCGACCATGATTTCAAAGGTTGTTTCTTAGAAAGATGAGTCTGATTATGTTTGAGCCACTGACCATTACCTTAACTCTTATTCTAATGATATCAAGGAGATTTGTCTTCCTTGTTTGATAGGTCTCTCTGACTAATTAGTTTGATATGTTTGAGTGTTTCAACCTAACAAGTCTCTCAAACTAATTTAGATGAATTCAGTCGGAGGAAGGCCTCGGAATATGCTGGTCAATCTTGGAAAGAGGTCAAAACAATGAATTTGAGGACGGGTATTGTGAGTGGAGGGGCGGGGGCTTTGGTCAATTATATTCATCGCTGTCTTGATTAATGTTATTTTTAAAAATATTTTTTGTTTTAATATCTATATATTAAAATGATTTTAAAATATCAAAATATTTTAATTTAAAATAAAAAAAAAATTGAATTTTTTTAAACGAAGTGTGAAACCTCCTTACGAGGAGGGGATGGGCAAACATTATCAAAATATTATTATTATATTTTTTAAACTTTTCTCCCACTCAAACACTTGATTGCGATGGTTGAGAATGACATGGTATTGCTAAGAAAGATGGCATTTAGCTACAGGTCGGGCACATATATGCTTCTAAAAATGGGCACTCTTTCTTGTAACTTAGATGATGACATCTGTGCTTCGATATTGTCTAGATCTAGCAGCCTAGCTAGATGCCTACTTAGTTAGGTCCGAAAAAATGGAAATAAGATCATGAACTTAAACTTCAGTTTTGTTGACCATCAGAACATGTCAGAGATGAAGTGATAGGAACTGAAAGAAAAAAAAATGTCAACAAAAAAAAAGACTGTAAGACTATACAAATTTTAGTCTATCAGTTTGAAGGTTGATAGTCTACCATTGAAAATTAAGTGCCTGCATCCTTTAATATTAATGTTCCTATTAATATTAGGCTACTTGAATTTGGGTTGTGTTATTTATTTTCAACCTATGATCCAACTTTGTATATGAAGTTACATCTTTTTGTTGTATGAAAAAATAAGTTTATCTAATATATCTTAAAGTTCAGAATGTGATTTTAAAAAAAAAAATTATGGAACCATTCATATATTGGAGCTATGTACAAGAAATTATGATTGTTCTAGTTTTTAAGCTTTCTATATAACTTTTAATAATTGTTTAATATAATTAGGCATGTTTTAAACATTGTTTAACATTTTGTAATATTTCATTATTTATAATTTATGATACAAAATGTCATGTATTGTTGCTCACCATAACAATAAGTTATGTATTGAGAAAGGTTGTTTGTATGATTATATGGCTTATGTCGACATATTATTCATATGTGAACAAGTCTTTGACATAAATTTCTATGGTTTTGAGATAAAATATGAAAAAGAGAATTGAACAATATAAAAGATATTATATTTGCATGAAGGAGAAGATGGATTTATATCTATATTGATATTGATCATGTTATTGGTCCTCTAACAATGAGGATGCCAAAGTGTTTCACAAATAAACTTAATGGTTGTACGAAAATTGAAATGAAATACTTCAAGGATATTGATGTTAGTAAGAAAGTCATACTTGAATTTGATGCAAATGATTTGGATCTTGATGGTGAAAATGATATTGTTGAAAATAAGGTAGATGTCAATAGTATTGGCAGGAATATAAATGATGGAAATTTAGGTGTTGAAAAGGTTAATGCTAGCACTTATAATGTGCATGATGAAGCTAATGATGAATACACAGAATATAAAGAGGATGAAGAGGAGGAAAAGATGATTAGAAAGAGAAATATGATGATTATATTTCTTTTGATAAGAAAGGGTTTGAATTTATAAATAAACAACAAATGAATATATTGGGAAGGTGATTTATGTTTTGGTGGTAAAAGTATGGATGATGGTTCAAATTAGAGAATAAATGGAAGATAATCAGTGATAGATAATTTTATCATTCAAAAAAGGGCAAAATTTCATAGTACTTGCTATGAAGTTGAAGATTAAAATGGAAGAGTTTGGAAGAAACGTAATAAGTAAGAGGTTAATCTTAAATGTTGTTTTAAATGCATGATATTTAAAGTAGGAGTTTGGTGGATTAATAAAGTTCAAGGAATGCTAGATCTTTAAGAGAGTCAATCATCTCAAGGATTTTTAAAAATAAAATAAAATGAATGAATCATAAGTATCAAACAATTATATTGAGAGATGAACAATTCAAACCTCTCATTGATGAATATTAACCATCAAGTATTCCATCAATATAAAACAGTTTTTATTTTTAGATTGTATATATATTTCTATTTGTCATACAAATACTTAAAATCATAGCACAACACAATATAATAACATTAGTTATGTGTATAATAACAAATCATAAAGAAATAAATATTTCCTTGTCATGTGATAATAAATTTATGTCATTGTAATTATATTAGAGTTAAATTCATCCAGGAAGATTATATCATATTTAATTTCATCACATTTATTTTTTCACTATCATCATCTTCATCTACCTCTATATACTCACTAGTTCCCTAAACATCATTTGACTCCTTAACTTTAAATTATCAGCAAAGCAAAAATTTGATTTTTCATCTAAGTCAGTACATAGAGCAAACGAGAAATTATTTAATTTATTTTCTTATGATAGTATAAGATATGAATGGTTTGAAAGTAATCAAATGTTGATTATTATACTCACTGAATAAACACTTTAAGTTCAACTTAGTTAAATAGCATATAATTATATACTTGTTTGAATTCAATTTATGTTAAGTATTTTTCTCTTGTAGCATTTTTTGGCTTAGGTCTTCCAAGATAGGAGAATATTGATAATTCTCACTCGAAGGTACTTTCCCATTGTTTTCAGGTCTTGGAAAGTAATTGATTTTTGTTCTCAATTGAAACTCAAAATAGTATGAGATAAACATTAAGAGTTTTTCAACAAATATAAGCCTTGTATATCAAAGCCTTAACTTGTGCCTTATTTTTTACTTTTTTCTTAAGGTTGAAAGAGTATCTATATGAAATAAAATAAATATTTTGATTTTTTTTATAAAAAAAAGGACAATAAAAGTTTAATTGTGATGCATGTGTAATTCTTAACCTCTCAAATGGATACATCCATCTAAATTGGATTATGTCTCTAACTTTTGCCTTAAATGGTAAATGTATGGGTAATTTCTCTATTGAGTTAAAGAATAATAAAGGGAATATCATCTTAAGTTCTTAAATTGTATGTACAATTTTCATTTCAAGCCTTTTTATATGTTATATCAGTAACTTTTTGAAGCATATATCTCTAAAGCAGTAACTAATCTCCATGAGTGTATCTTATATCTCCTTTATAAATAAATCTTGGTAAGCTAACGAAATAAATGTTTGTATAAATATATGGCAGTCGTGACTTTTCATTTTATATTATCTAAAATGCTTTTAAATTTACTTATCTAGATATTTTCAAATCATGTCCATCAAGAAAAAACATACTCTTAATCCGTCGGTAGAGAAGTAACTACACATTCTTATTTAAAGCGGAACAATTTTAAGCTTTATGGCCTAGGACCTATCATAACTAACTCTATATTTTTATCGTAAAAAAAGGTATATTCACTATAGCTTTTATGTTGTCCTTCATCTTTTTTTTTCACATCCATAACAATGTTTAAAACGTTTTCAACAATGTGCATAACATCAAGCGGAGGAGATTGGTCTTCCAGTATAAAATATTTCTTTATCCATTATGCATTCTAATAAAATATCTTAGAAAAAAAAACTTTGCTTTACCTAATTATTGATCACATAAAACCAAGAAATCTCTTATCAGATTGAAAATCAAATATAATATCACTATACTGAGATACCATATCATATAATTTTTCACATGACGAAAGTGGCGGTGTAACATCCATGTAAACTCTACCAATAAAGAAGTCATTTATATTCTTTCACTACTTGTGACTCATTGGCAAGAACTTTTGGTTGAAAAAAGAGGAAGAAGATGTTTTACCTTTATTTTTTAATGTGAAGGTCTCATTATTTTCCATATAGTATGGATATGTTATTTTCCATAAGTGCTCTATCCAAAAACCATTATATATATAGAAAAATCATTGATAGTCAACATCAAATTTGTATTTATTTGAATATTTTGTTTGCTCGAGACATCACAAGTCAAAGTCTCACATGACCATAATTATTTCAACCCATCATCAATGGTCGAAGACAAACATCTATATTCTATCTCAGACTATTAGAATCATGTATGATCATAGTAAAGACATGAACTTTGATCTCATAAACATCTCCAGTGACAAGCTGTAAATCATGAGTATCATCAGCTAACAAGAATAATAAACAAAAAATATCCTCGATAGTTTAAATTCGTGTATACATAACCCAAGATGTATTTTTTTTTTCATTCAATTAAAAAACCAGGATGCACTTTATTAAAAATATCTTCAGGCTTCACCATTTGATAGGTGCATCATGACTCCATAATTTGCATCATATAAAGTCCTTGTTGTATTTTCTATCATAGTCTAATAAGGAACATATGGTTTTTTATGTGCATATCAACACACATATTTCTTCATGAATCTTTTTTTATATAGAAAGATGCATCGTTATAATATTTAGATCGAGAAACTTTTTTATTATTACACCTCTTACGTGGACATTTAATCCCACATCTACTAATATTTCACGGATTAGATAGTGCATCTAATTCATTCTACACAACCATTTAAATGAGTCTTAATACATCCATAAATAATCATTCATTATTTTATATCAGACCTATATAAAATATTGACGATAAGATGTATTAATTACGCATCCCAATTCTAACCAACTTAGGATTGAAGGGTGAAATAAGAATCAAGTAGAAAAAAGATTATCCAAGTAAATAATCTCGCAACATCGTCTATAAGATTGAAATAAATTCATAAAAAAGTTAATGAAATAAAAAATATTAAATCCATGAAATTGATCTATAATCCAATACAAAAACACAAAACTCTATTTTGTTTAATTTGTAAGGAGAATTACTGGTATACTTAATTCTATTTTTTCCTTATAATTGTTGTTGGTAATACATTCTAAAACTGTTATTATATCACCAAACGATTTACTTTCTATTATTTAGAAAACTTTCCATCGAATTAAGTGTCAAAAAGAGATTTTTTATAAAATATTTAATTGCCCTAGCATTCCATCCACACACATGTTAGGACACACAGTATAGGCTTGTAAAGTGTCGAAAATTTAAGGTAGGGAACAAGTTGGTTATTGTCTCCATCACTTTGCCCGTTGCAATAACAAAAATTAATGTGGGATTGAAGCTTGTTACCGAAAAGGAAAGCAATATTTTTTTAGGGTTGTATCGGCGTCTCCTCCATCCTCTTCCTTTTAAATTACTGCCCAACAAATTGCATCAGAGATTTCCGCTCAATTGAAAGCGAAATCAAGGAATAGAATTTAATTGACTATTTTAGTTAATTCTTTTGGGAAATGCATGATAATTACCATCGAATTCCACGACAAATGCCATACCTCTGTATTAGATTTATTGTTGGTTTAGAAATGTGGTTGAGGTTGATTTTAAAAATATTTTTTGTTTAGAAATATATTAAAAATTTTATATTTTTTAATAATAGTTTTTGATATCAGCATATGAAAATGATCTAAAAATACAAATAATTATGATTTAAAGTAAAAATAAAAAAATCAATATTTTTTAAAAAATATTTTTGAAACGCAGTATCAAATATCCTTAGGGAGAAAACTTTAGCTTCTAAACTTAGAGGATAGTGATTTGGTATTCATGATATTACTTAAATGTTTGTTTTGAAGTGTTGTTGTTTTTTAAAATATTTTTTATTTAAAAATATATTAAAATAATATTTTTTTTATTTTTAAAAAATTATTTTAGTATCAGCACATTAAAATGATCTAAAAATACTAATTTTTTTAAATTTAAAACAAAAAAAAAATATTTATTTTCAAAAACATATTTGAAATTCAGTGTAAAACTAGCATTTAAGCATTTTCTATATTCATTCCCAACTCTAAAATAGAAAATAAAATAAAATAAAATAAAATATAAGTATTTTCTTTCCCTCGATAGCATAAATATCAAGCAGACACACAAAGCCAGATGGCTGCTCTCTATAGTTAGTAACGCTTCTGTCCCTCCTTCCCTCCATCTCACACGCGCCCCCCTTTCTCTCTCTAGCACGACCTCCCTCACCCATTTGCCCATTTATAGCCATCAGTGCCACCACCCTCTCCAGTGCCTCACCAACTCAAATTCTCCTCCTCCTCCTTCTGCAGTCTCGTAACCATGGTAGTACTCTCCCAACCTGCTCTAGAACCTTTCTCAGTTATCAAAACATGCAAGCCTATAGGCTTGTTTTCCGAGATACCAGTTATAGACCTGACCGACCCTCATGCGAAGACTCTCATAATCAAGGCCTGTGAAGAGTTTGGATTCTTCAAGCTGGTCAATCATGGAGTTCCAATGGAACTCATGACGAAATTGGAAGCTCTAGCTAACAGCTTCTTTAACCTCCCCCAGCCTGAGAAAGACAAGGCTGGACCTCCTGACCCTTATGGCTACGGAAACAAGAAAATTGGCCCTAATGGTGATGTTGGCTGGGTTGAATATCTCCTCCTTCACACCAACCCTCAAATCTTATCCCAAAAAACGTCCATTTTTCAGGAAAATCCGCAAATTTTCCGGTAAAAAATATTATACAAGACAGCACCACCCTGCTGCTTATTTTTCTTACTTTCTTTTCGTGCGTCCTGTTAAACAGGATAAGCTTTCAAAGCACCATATAAAATCCTGAATTACGCTGTCTGATAAGATTTTATTATATTTAGCATAATAAAAACATTACGGCACTATATATTATTTGTTACTGATAGCTAGTAAATATTAAAGTTCTGTATTTTCATTTTTTATTTGTGGGAATGGTGTAGCTCTGCTGTTGAAGATTACATGCTGGAAGTGAAGAGAATGACTTTTGAAGTATTGGAATTGATGGCTGACGGGCTGGAGATTGAGTCAAGGAATGTGTTCAGTAGGCTGCTGAGGGATGATAAGAGTGATTCCTGTTTCAGGCTTAACCACTACCCACCATGCCCAGAGCTCCAAGCATTGAGTGGTGGAAATTTGATTGGGTTCGGGGAGCACACAGACCCACAAATAATATCTGTTCTAAGATCTAACAACACAACTGGCCTGCAAATTTGTCTGAAAGAGGGCACCTGGGTTTCAGTCCCACCTGATCAGACCTCTTTCTTCATCAATGTTGGTGATATCCTGCAGGTCTGTTTACTCTGTGTTTTTATGATCTTTTCTCGTAACCAAGTTTTTTTTTCTTACTTGAAATTATCACGGTGGTTTTGCATATATTCATATGGGATCTCCTTGGAAACCCGTCTGGCCACGGCCCTTTGTTTTTTCCTTTTTATTTTTTCTCTCTAAATCGAATCTGGCAAATTCAAAATATGCCTTTAAAAATCATTTCTATTCATGTGGCCCCACCTAACTTACTAGTTTGTATTTTTTTTCTTAGAAAAAAAGAAAAGAAAAGAATCCAACTCTGGACACAGCTCTCACGTATTTCTCTGTCCTTGAACGTCTTGCCATTCATACTCTCAAGCATATTTCAATTTGGTGACACTTGAAAGCTTACCTTCAAAAGTTCTTATGAAACTTTGTTGACCAGTTTTTGGGCTTTGATGCAGGTGATGACAAATGGAAGGTTTACGAGTGTGAAGCACAGGGTTCTGGCTGATCCACTGAAATCAAGGATTTCTATGATTTTCTTCGGTGGTCCACCTTTAAGTGAAAAGATAGCACCTTTACCCTCGTTAATGGCAGAAAGAGAAGGAAGCTTATACAAGGAGTTCACATGGTTTGAATACAAAAGTTCGGCATACACGTCAAGGCTAGCTGATCACAGACTCGGGCTATTTGAGAAAACTGCGGGCCAATGATGTGGTCAATGATATTAGGGTTTTGTCAAAACTCAAAATAGGTGTGAAAACTTTACCCAACTCGTCACAAATGGAAAGCAAATAGGCTCTCTTCTTTTTACTCTTCTTCGCGAATCCTTGCCCTTTTAGTTTTCTTTCTTCTGTTTTTTTACTTTCTAGTTTAAATGTATCAGCCACCAGTCTTCTACCATTAATGCGTTTCATCATCATGTCATGATGTATAAAGTTATGCCAACTTTTCTCAGATTCATTTCTTTTATCCAGAACTATTAAATTTTACCAGCTGGGGGCTTCCCCACATCTCAGATTATGTGGCATGGAGAACTCCTTTTCTGGTCAGATTGTCCATCGTTATTACTTTCCACCATTATCTTAAGAAAATATCACCATCACATCATACCATGAATAATAAGAATCTTGGGAAGATTGGCGTTCGACACAGTGATGGTAATCAAGCTCATGATGCGAAGCCACACGATGGGCCACCTTGACTGAGAAGCATGGCTACAATTAGTAGGTTATATACTTTCCGGGCAACATTCATAAAACTTGTGGTTCCCATTTCCTGCAACTCGTTGTCTGTCATTCTCACAAGGGGAAAAAAATAAAGCTAGCCAGAACATTATCTATGCTGACAGTTGCTTGGGGGTTAAAAGAATTCAATGGAGGAGATATTAATTTTAATCCTTGAGAGAAACAAAAATGTAAAACTGTATATGTAAATTCTCCCAATGTAAGCACGTGATTTCTCTTAAATAATAATAATAAAGTGCAAGCAAACGCTGGGGCGATGATTTCCGAAATGACACCATTTCTAATTCTGGCTCTCTTGGACGTCAGGAGTATTATTGAAGTAGATCCATATCAAGCTCTTGGTTTTCAGGGAAGCCCCCCACTATACCCAACACAAAGAAGAAGGTGCGGGTTTGTTTTCTCTATTATCTATTACCGGAGTAATATGAGTGTTAATACGATAATTATTGAAAATTTATATGCTCGTTAATTTTAAGATTTGTGGAATGAGATACGTATAAGCGGACCGGATACTCATGTTAATGAGTAAAAAAAAGGAAGAGGGTGCTTAGAAAATTCTGAAAGGGAGAGGTCTTAAAAGAGTAGAGTCACTCTCGCAAATTGCTTGTATTGACCTTCCAAGTTCATTTCGCTATATATCTCAGTCTCCTAACCTTTTCTGACTCGACATTTCATCGCCATTAATTCACCACCAGGAGATGCCACTGATTTGGGAACTTTATTTCTCGTTCATATATTGTTCAAAATCATGAAATCACACATACAAACCTTCTTGCATACATGAAAGGACATTATGAAAGTAGCTTTCCATTGCTATAATATGTAAGATGACCTCTTCTATCATTCGGTCTCCTAACAGCAAGGATCAACTTAGATAATGAAGCACTTCACTTTTGAAGTAAACAGAGGTCCATTTATGAGGTCCACACACAGCATTTAATGTCATGTTGCATTTTATGTGGTCACACACAGCAACGCATTTCTAGAAGTTCAACAACAAAATAATTATATCAGAGAAAAGTGTTGGTAAATAAAATGGATTGATAAAAAAACTGATTACTCAGTAAATAATTACGATCTTTTTCACTTAAATTACAAACTCTGAGACTTTGTACGAGCCAATTAATGAAACCCGACTCATTAAGACTTTGTTCCACCTAACTTTAAAAAATATATAAAAAAAGGTGCATGGAGAAAAGCAAAATATATATATAAAAATCGTAGGATTCTTTTTTATATCGAAGATGTACATGTATGTTTTCCAACTCTAATGCCTAAAAGTTATAAATCAAGTTGGATCTCCAACAAAATATAATTTAATCAGACTTATCACCTAACAGAATATCCATATCAACATTTCTTACAACATCTCTCACTTGTAAATATTTGGTAGTCATAGCCACAGTCTCATCCCATGAATAAGACATCTCTCTTCCTCTCCTCTTGAAAGAGAAAGGATTCTGAAACCTATAATTAAAGTTTATAACTAAAAATAAACAAAAACATTGTTGAAAGATTTTTGATATTTTGGTCAAAATCTAAAAGATAATCATAAACAAGTTATGATATCCCGTTTTTCATTTTAAAAATATGAGAAAATATGCTTAAGAAAATATTAGAATTCAGTCATATGCACGAAAACAACACATTTTTTTTCCTAAAAATGCTATTCTTATATTTTTTTTAGAAAAAAACAAACTGGAATGGGCTTGATGAAATGGGTCGGCTCAACCATGTTGGGCCATTTCAGCCCAGCTGCCTCTCGGGTCCCTTTCAATTAATTCAGTCCCTATTGTTCACCCATGTGAACAGTAAATGATGGAGGAGGAGGTTACTAGTTGCTGTCGCCGTGTAGAGAAGGTCAAGGTGGTTCTGTTGGTGGTGGCGGCGTTAGAATTGATGGCTTGTGGTGGCTGGGAGAGCTGTCGGAAGGGGGCTGGTCTGTGCAGTTTTTGTTGTTGATGCGTCGCTAGAGTTATGGAAGAAAGGTTGAACTGCTACAAGTGCTGCCGGTGAAGAGGAGAGGTTATGAGTGTCGAAGGACCAACTGCTGGTGCTCGCCGGACGAAGCTACTGGGGGAGACAGGGACCACTTGTAACTGGTTTTGAGAAGAAACCATGGCTGCTACTGGAGGAAACTAATGGTATCGACGTGACAATGAGAAAGAGGAAAATTGTTGGTGCTGAGGAAGGTAGTGAAGGTTTGTTGCCAGTCACCAGAGCTGTCACCGTTTCTCGTTCGTCTCTGCCTCATTGTTCCCCCTGTAATTTTATGTTCGTCTCTCCCCTTTTAATTATTTTATGATTTCCCCTGTTACCATGTCCCTCTATGTGTGTCTTTTTTTAGTTTGTTCTTTTCCCTCCTGTTTATAGATCAAATGTGTAGGTTGCAAGGCATGGGATTGATGTCTAGAAAATGAGGTGTTGCAGCGCAGGAAATGATGGATTGCAGGGCATGGTGATGCATGGCACAAGTATGGCTGCTGCAGGGCCTCGGCAACCCCCTTTTTAAAAAAAAATATCAAAAAATTCAAATGACATTAAAAATACAAAACATTTCAAAAATATAAAATAGACAGACAAAAAATGGGTTGAAACAAAAAAGAATTTTTCGACAAGAAAACTATGAAGAACAATGTTTTTTCTTTGATTTTATCTTTTGATTTCTCCCCCTTCAGGACATAGATTTCACCTATATTATAGCTGGTGGAAGAGGGTAATTTAGTTTATAGAGGTGTAAAATTTCATTCGTTGGTTCAAAGCAGTACCATCCTAATCGTTGGCTCAAAGTAGGTGTCATGAACTGTTGAATTTGACAACTACAACAAGCAACCTGAGTTGTCACTTTTGGGGTTGAACCGACACACGTGTGGTGCCAATCACTTAAAACTGACCATACGCTAGTATAGTAAAAAATCAGAGGATCATTTTTGCATAGATTTTAAGGAATAACCCAGATATTGGAGATATGAACTCTTTATTACTTTGTCATATTATTAAGACAAAGACTTCATGTGATTTACTCTTGGGAAGAATTTGGTTATATGATAATGGTGTGATTCCATCAATATGGCATCAATGTCTTAAGTATAGTGGTGATGGTGAAACAAATTTGTTATGATTTTATATTATCTATTGAAGAATCACATGACAATACAGATTCCCACGACGATGCCATTTTGTATACCTTTTACTAATTTTAGGGTTTCTTCCAACGACTACTTATTTTACTAGGCCATGTGTGTCCAGTCCTATCTAATGCTTTCTAGCATGCGTAGGGGACACATTACTGGTGGAATGTAGCTGACATATCCCATATCTCCAATCCATGGAACCCATTGTTTCTTATCGCAATATGTAAGGTACAACGTTGTACTCATCCACACGACTCTCAGGTTAATATTATTTGACAGCAACAATTTCTTCACCTAATCATATTCTGAATATTAATGCCAGTCACCCTCTCCTAGTTCTTTCAATGGATCTTGATTTCTAGCTTATATACATATATCTTTAATGTTGAGTTTCTCAAAATACATATATACAATAAAGATGGTAATTAAAGAAGTCCTAAGGATCTCTCTAGATAGATTTAGAGTTATTTCAATTTTATATAGAGAATACTTGAAGATTTGATTTTTTTTTAACTTTGAATAATTCATTCAAGACTAAGTTTATGCAATCACAAATCATCCAAGTATCTGACCTCTAACGATAATTCATGTAAGTTACTAGCAAGGTAGTCAAAATCGAGATTTTGACACGAATCGGAAGGGGCTCCGAAAAATCGGATCGTAAGATCAGATTGTAAAATCGTAAGATCGTACCTGAATTTTTCCGTACAAAAATCGTTGAATTACAGCTAAAATCGTGTGAGAAGCAAAATCGTAAAATCGTATGTAAAATATTTCTGAATACAAAATAGCATAATTATGGACATTTTTTTATCTTATTTTAAATAAAGTTCAATTATTTTATATATAGTTTAATTATACAATTAATAGGAGTAAGTTATATAATTAAATAATTACTTTTGAAAAACCCTCCAACAATAAAATTATTATTTTTAATTATATTTAAATTAAAAAAATGAATTTAAATATAATTAAAAGACCCACAGTATTTGAGATTTGAAATTTAAACTACTTATTTTATGTTTTTCAAGTAATTGTATATTTTTTATGATTGTTGTATTTGAAATTAATTAATGTTATTTATTATCTTAAATTAATAGGATTTTTTTTAAATTATTTTTTATGCTAACTATTTTTTATGCTAATTATTATTATTATTATTATTATTATTATTATTATTATTATTATTATTATTATTAATAATAATAATAATAATAATAATAATAATATTAATATCATAACCCCTCCCCCGTATAAACCTACTATTATTATTAATAATAATTTATAACCCATCCCCCCGTAGACCCCCATTAGAAAGTAGAAACCTGCTTTTTATTATTATTATTATTACAAGTAATATAAAAGCCAGCCCCCCCCCCCCCCCCCCCCCCACACACAAACTTAACCCTAAGGATTCCAATTCTCTTCTCTCACTCTCACGCCGCCGCCCTCCCTCCCTCATCCTCTTCCCTCATCTTCTTCTCCTTTGCTCTCTTCTTTCTCAATCTTCATCTTCAATGACTATTTTGAAAAGAAAGATTGAAATCTGAAGATGAAAACTCAAAGCCGACCGAACGCGTAAAATCGGAACGAGTCAACCCGATTTTACGAGTCAACCCGATTTTGACCAAGTTTGACCGGTTTCGATTTTTCTTTCCGGTCCAACCAGGTTTGCTGAGCCAACTCGCAAACTCGTACGAGTTTGCGAGTTGACTCGCGAGTTTGACTACCTTGGTTACTAGTATAAAATCTCCTGAATCTTTTTTAAAAAGAGAACTTTTTATGTTTTTGAGCATTAACTCTTTTCTTTTATATTTCTTAGATATTTTATGGTGTCATGTATTATACTATGTATAGTTTTTTATATTTTTTTGAATAAAAGGCATAACATTTTATTTATAAAAAAACCTGAAAACCCTATAAATGAAAAATATTAGTTTTCCCCCTAAATATTATTTTAAGATAATCTTAGAAAAATATTCAATCATATCCTTACTTTATTTTTCTAGATCTAGAATTATAATTCCATATATAATTAAATTATAGTCCTTAATTTCTAGAACTTATTTACAATGAAATCACATTTTATTAATCATTCAACATCTGCACCTAATAGAATCGACCTCCTAACTCAAAATAAAAATTGAACTAACATGGTTTTAAGTTCCAACACTAAAACTTGCAGTAAATGATAAACTTAATTCTCTTCAACCCTTAAAAATAGAATTCCATGTCACTAATTTGCATTTATCTTTTAATTTTAAGGTGAACAAGGAAATTTCTTGAAATATCACCTTATTATAAAATATATATAAAAAAAAAAGTATGGACATGAGTTTTCTTTAGCGACACTGGAGATTTAATCAATACTCACAAAACCTCCGAACATCATTAATGGGATTGGAACATCTCACTTAATGTTGCATGAAAAAGAAGCATTCAAAGAAAAGGTTCTTGGGGTCATATCACTACCTCCAATGAGAGACAAAGTGAATCTTGTTAGCAAACAACTTGGTATGAATCAAGCATGAGAATATGAATCGTTTGCTACTAAAACTCTTTATTGATGATTGTGTTTTTAACGATCTTCGCATTCTCTAGCACAACTCTCCAATCCCTAATCTCCTTGGTAAAAGCATTGGTTTCTTCCAAATGAAGTTGAAACTGAAGGGGTAGGGGAACTTATTTACAATGAAATCATATTTGATTAATCATTTATTTTAATTTATAACTAATGATTCTTATATGTGTGACCTATTAGGTTATCTAATAAGTTGACCCAAATTAAATCACAATCATAAATAAGATTAAATAAATTATTTTTTTATGAATTGAAAAATTAATTGATTTATATTTATAGATCAAGTAGAATGTATAACAGCCTATTATGATCCCCTAAATATTTAAAAAAAATCATAAATAGTTTGACTTAATCTTTTAGTGAGTAGTTTTTTAATGTGATTATTCAACAATGTTTTGATTTAGACATTGTAGCATGGAACGTGTCTACTTTATCATATTATATTTGTTCGCAATACCATAGTTGTTGATTATTTGAATAAAGTTTGAAACTCTTTTCAAATTTCATTTTACCTTATGTAAAAATTTACAATCAATACTATTTAACAGCATGAGAAACATTTTTTTTCTAATTTATCTAGGATGAAAAATCTTTTCTCGATCACTTAAATACCTTCATATAGTTCATGTTATACCAAATATGTGTTTTTTTAATACCCTTGATTAGGATAACATGTGGTCATATGTTGTCAAATATTAGGTATTAGGTATCACACAAACTATATAAAGGTATTTTGGTAATCTGTAAAGGATTGATCATCCTAGGTGAATTAGAAAAAATGTTTTATATGTTCTCAAATAGTATTAGGAAATACTTAAAAATCACATTTATAGCCAGAACCAAATTGATGTGTCTTTTCATCTTTCATTTTCATAAATAATCATGTGTCGTCTTTATTTGGTTTTGCTTATTTTATTTTATTTTTTCTCAATTCTCTTGTTTCGTTTGCCCTTATTCGGACAAAACTGTCACTAGTATTACTAACATGTAGAGTTCATAAAATTAGCATAATTTTAAAAGCGTATGTGTAAGAAAATCAAACTAATCCATGTCGTATATTTAAAAATGTGCCAAAAAATGGGAACGTTGTTCGCTATTTATGCTTTGCATAGTATTCATATACACAACGTTAGCTTAGAGCTGTAGTAATGCATGGTCTCAGAAATTAATGTTGCCCTTAAATTATTGAAACTTAATTTAATGATAGATCTAAAATAGGAGAAGGTTTATAATATCATTTGGCACGACTTTTATAAAGTTCATGCGTAGAAATTTGAAGTTGTTGTCCAGTCCATAGGCAATAAACTAAATGATCACGTCAAATTAAGCTCACAAATACCTGTATTGCCTTCAATTTAAGAAAACAAAAACTCTGCTTGCATGCTTGAGAGATCAGAAAGATCACTCACATCAACAGATGTCACTGCCAAAGAATACCATTCCCAAAAGACACGTAAAACCAACGACAAGAAGTTTCTATGGACAAAGTCTTCACTCTTCATAAAACAGAAAAGGGAATGTAACCCATTGGTTTTGGGAGTTCATTATCCGAAGAAAGCAACTTATAGTCTAACGAGCGTGATGATAAAATACTTGTGATATGCACAGTAAATCTCGAGTTTGAATCAGAATGTATATACTTTGTAAGAGCAACTTCAATGGCAAGAGTCATTTTGGAGAGCCAAATCTCTAAAATAGCTCTTTGAATAGTGTATATATGAGTTTTTTTTGTTAATGTGTGCTCTAATAGTAAAAGTCATTCTGGAGAGCTATTTTTTTATATTATTTTAAATATAGTGCAATTATTTTGTATGTATGTTTTAATTATGCAATTAATTATACAATCAATAGGAATAGGTTATATAATTAAATAATTGCTTTTAAAAAACCCTCCAACAATATAATTATTAATTTTATATATAATATTTTACTCTCTTGTTGAGGTATTTTTTAAATAAAAACAAAAATAAATATTTTTGATATAGTTACATTATTCTCTAATATATATATATATATATATATATATATATATATAGAAAGTGGCCCCAAAATTTTGTCTTTTCTGCATGAGCTGCTACAAAAAGTAGCTCATGTACGGCCAAAATAGCTTTCCCGTTGGAGCTGAAAACATTAAGCAAACATGCTAAAATACTAATTTTTTTATTTTTAGCTCTTCAAATGGCACTCCCATTGAAGTTGCCCTAAGAGCCTATGATAATTAGAATTTTACTCGTTTATCTAAACTCATAAAATATGCTTTCCGGAGATAGAGTTTCTAACATAAATTTTTTTTTTAATTTTGTTGGTGTCAAATCCCATTGAGATTAATTTCACGTTGTCAAACTCATGTTAAGTAGTGCTTGCGCAAGAGATTGCGGGCTGGTGGCTCTTTTAAAAGGCAAGATTATGTTGGTCAAGGTGTTGAAATGTTCTTAAAGAGATAAGAACTTCTTGGTGAAGTCAAGACTTGGAACTTAGATGTAGCTTTTTGACATATTTTGCATCCACTTCTCGAATCTTTCACGATTTGGATTCTACTTTCACACCTAAGTCAGCATTTATTTATGTATCTCGCTTTTATAAGGTGTCATTCTCCTTTTGAACGTTGAAAGTAGCTGCGATCACTTTCGGCAGCCCAAGTTCATCGAATTCTCTCAGACCTTTGTTAGATTTTCCTCTTCTTAAGACATTAATTTGATACATCTTTCGAAGCTGGTAATCTATATTTTAAATTTAGTATCTTTCTTGAGCCTGCATTATAAAGGAATCGAGGGTAAAATTTACTGGAAAGAACTTGATTCCTGGTTTAAGTTAACTTGTCATTATAAATAAATATGATAGAATGTACCATTTTTCAAAAAACAAAAGGGGATAAAAAATTAAAATATGTGAAAAACAAGTAGTGAAAATAATATAAATATTATTTTAAGGCCTCACCTAACAGCTTAACTTTTTAGATGATGATTCCTTGATTTGGTATCAAAATCTTGTTGATCAAACGGTCACGAGTTCAAATCTCACCAACCTCATTCTATTTCATTTTATATGTAGATGTTTAGATTTTTATGTGTGGAAGTTTTGATTTTCATGTGCAAATGTTTTTATGAGCAGAATAGTTGATTTATGTTTGGGTGCGTATATTTTATACAAGGCTTCTTTTTTTTAGTCAAAAAGGAATTTATGCTTAAATAATGATTTTCAACAAAACAAAAATTGTAAGAAAAAAGTCTTAATGTATAAAAAGTTATACAAAACCACTCTCTCTCTCGCAGCACCTCTCTCTCATCTCCCTCGGCAGTCTTCAGCAGGTTCTTCCCCAACACTGATAGGTCATCGGTCGTCACCTTGCCTCCCTCCTCACCATTGGCAACACCTCCAACAATTTAGCTCTTCTTCCTCGGCTCCGATGACATAGCAGCACCAGCAAGCTTCTAGCGTCTCTCCCGGCCACCACAAGTTACTAATTTTGACGTCACCAGCAGCAGCAGAACCACCTCAATCTCCTTTACTCGGCAGTAGTGACAAGTATGGTGTTCACCGAATGATGAATAGTAGGGGAGTGTATTAATTCACTCCCTTGTCCATTATTCACATGGTAAAAATATTGGGGGGTGGTCGGGCCGGACTTTGTGTCCGACCGGGCAACCTAAAGTAAGTTGGGTCACCCAACCCAAATGGACTTGAAGCCTAGCTAGAAGTGTGGTGGGCTTCAGCCCACCAAAAGGATGGGTTGTTCAACCCATCCAGGTTGAGCAGTCAAACCCCTAAATGATAGGCCTTTCGGCCCATCTAAGCTGGGTAGCCAATCCATAAAAAACAAAAAAATATATAAAAAAAATACAAAAGTCTACATGAAACAAAAAATATCTTTGTTTTCTTTTTTTTTAAAGTACAAACAAAAAAATATTTTTTTCATGCATATTGTCAAATTCCAAGGTTTTTCCAAGCATATTTTTTTGTGAAAACAAATATAGCATATTTCTCATGTTTTTGAAACTGAAATTGGATATTGTAACCGGTTTAGGATTATCTATTGGAATTTGGTCAAAATATAAAAAAGAATAATAAAGAATAACAGATAGAATGCATATGCATGTTAAAGATATGATATGTTGGCAAGTTGGCTGTGCAATTGTTTTGCCGAAATGTTTCCATTTAACAGACTCTCGTGTAGAACTAAATGAATTAGCAAACAAGTTTTATTTTTCTTAAATGAAATAGCAAACAAGTTTTAATTTTCTTAAAGGTATCTTATTTGACCTTTAAGCTCTGCAATTAATGTTGGATAGGATAAAATCATTGTTAATTTAATGTTTGCAAGAACTAGCTAACTGCCTTTTGCCTTGAGAATTCACTGATTTTTTGTTTTTCATTTCCAGGCAGAAGACTTTGCTTCCTGATTTCGATTCTGCATATGGTAAAGTTTTGTTATGGCATATGAGGAATCTAGGAAAGGAATTTGGGGATCATTATTCACGTAAAAGAAAGTATAATAGGCAATAGTATGTACATCTCCCATTGACAGGATGCAAGGTGCCCTGTTTGATGAGTTGAGGTCATTTATAAGAACAGTTTGGATTTCCATTGCATGTACTTTACATGACAATGCTGCAATGGTTCTCCTTGCCCCCCACCCCCAATCTCCATTCAGCCTCACTTATGAACTCCTCTCTCTTGAGTGAGTTGTCTGATTAGGTGCTATCATGTGGTTTTGGAAATTTGTTTGCCAAAACATGTCTTTGGAATTGAATGTTAAATTTTGTCCAATGATATGTTTTAAGGGTCCATGATTCAAGAGAGAAATCAAGGTTAGTAAGAAAATGGTTTGCCATATCTTGCTGGCTCTTGAGCTTGCTTTTATTTCATTTTATTTTCACATTTTTCAATATTTCAGCATCTTCAGTTGTTAGCAAGTGGCGGGGTATGTTTGGGGACTTTTTTTAGATCATGTTGTTTAGAATCTGAAATATATCAAGTATTTTGTATGGACAAATAAATCTTGATTAACTTTCTTTTGATGTGACTTGTGATTATACAAGTTCCTAGGCCTTTGAGGATAAATATTATCAACATATTATTGGATGTTATTCTTGGTGTGTATGCAATACCTGTGAAAATTACATTTGGTCCAGCAATCTGGTTATGTGTTTAGGGTTTTATAAGTGATGAAGGATGATCTTCTCTATCCATAACTACATTAAAATAAATTGATGGCTTTGTTTTGGGTTCAGCTCTAGTTGGAACCCAGGCTTACTGTTCAGCAGTTGCATACCACCACTATTTCCCATGCAGGTGTCATCTATATGATAGTTAGACATTTCCATGTTTTGGATTAGTTATCCTGATCTTATCTTTGGCATGAAAAAATGTTTTGATTAGAAATCCTGATTTTAATGGTGTCATTAAAAATGGGAAGGGGTGCCAGTTTCTGGTGTACTGATAAGGCATCAAAATAAATGAAGTTGTAAGACTTGCGAAGACACCATGGATTGCTGTTCTTCGTATCTTCAGGAATTATGAAATAAGTTCTGAACTGTTTTCTGGTGAATTTAATGAATCTGTCTTATAGGATTTTTTTTTCCCAACTCCTGTATGGTGTTGTTAGAACAAATGTTCATCAGAAAGTAATTCACAGGAAAAAAAGAAATTCCAGGTGATAAAATGAATCTGTCCTATATTTTTTTTGTTAGAACAAATGGTCATCAGAAACTAATTTACAGAAAAAGAGAATTCAGCTGATAGGCTTAAAGTTTTCCGATTAAAAGAGGAAGTTGGTACAGATTGCAGAAACTCATGGATGAAAGCCACACAATGGATATGAATTGAGAAAGTCTCATAAGTTTTTCTAGCTGGCAGTTGCATCTGTCTGTGCTTTCATGATATGATGGTGGTAGATACAAATCCAAATTGCTGTCTTTTTTGGATGGCCTTTATTTTGTCACCTAGGTTTTCTCCAGGAAAAAATATCCCAATATTTCTATTTGCATTTTATAGTTGTAATATTACATTGTATTGAAGTGAGGCCAGCTGCTACCCAATTTTCTGTTCTTGTTGTTCTTCTTGTTATCAAGCAACTAATCTTTTAGGGAGACAAAAGGGAGTAGAGAAAATTCAAATATTTATAAGTTATTTTTTCCCCTGAATTGCAAAACTATTCGCTGTCATCATACTGAAAGTGAATCAGACATGTAAATTTTGTACACACTACAGGTGATTCAGAGAAGCTAATAAAGGTGTTATTTGAGCTTGCTAGGCACCATGCACCATCAACTATATTTCTTGATGAAATTGATGCTATTATCAGTCAACGTGGTGAAGCTCGTTTAAAAGATGAAATTGATGCTATTTGAGTTGAGAGTTGCTAATTCTTACAACTTAAAGATGGAGATTTTCACCCCTGTTCTTGGTTTAAAAGATATAGGCAGTTCTACCTCACAAAACAGAGATATCTCGAATGTTACAGGTTATTGCCACCACCTTTTGTGATTTTTAGAATAAATTATTATTGGATCCGTATATTTTTGTTGAAATAATTTGCAAATTCCTTTGGTTTCAAAAACCCAATATTGAGTCCTTGTATTTTCATAATTGTTTGTAACTTAGTCCCTGCGTTGGTTTTTCATGACAGTAGAATTGTTTTTTTCCTAAAATGTCCTTGGTTTGTAATCAAAATTTCCAATCTATCTAGTACATGCAAAACAAAAAATGCATTTAAAAGGACAATTATTAAAAAACATTAGCATTCCAACTTTGGTCAAGGGACTTGCTTATGATTTGCACAACTAGGACTACCTTCAACATCACCAGAAACTCTGGGACTAAAATTATAGGTCACTTTTTTAGTGTTGACTTGCTATGGTTTGATATAAATCATTCTAGGACTGGTGAATCTTTCATCTCTAACATTTTCCCTCATGTTCTCATTGTAATTTAGCTGTTGCACATCTTTAGTATAAAACGAATATGTCACCAATGTTTGGTTTATCATTTAAATAGTTTTCCGTTGACCATGTATAACTAAGATTCTTGTGCCCCTTCCAGAACCAGAAGCTAGAAAAGCCATGTTTGAAGAACTAATGCCATCACAGCCCGATGAGGAGAAGCTTCCTTGTGATTTGTTGGTGGAAAGAACAGAAGGATTTTCTGGTTCAGATATTCGGCTATTATGCAAAGAGGCTGCCATGCAACCATTGAGACGCATAATGACTCTCCTTGAAGACAGAGAGGAGGTAGTGCCTGAGGATGGTAAGTTTCTTCTCGCATATATTTTCTTAAATGACATTAAGAAAATGGTTAAATGAATGCTAGCAAATTGAAAATAACTATCAGCTCCCATAGGGGGAAAATATATAAGGGCTGTGCCCTTCTTGAGCAGGACTTTTCTTACCAAAACAGATCATTGATCTCCGGTGTTTTCCATCCCTGTCTGTATAACCAGCTAGCTCACTCCTGTCATTTCTTATGAGACACTGACCTTCCCTATTACCTATCGATGTGAAGCACAGCTGCTTTAAAGGTGTGAGATAGAAAGAATTAATGTCTTTTCTTTTTCAAGTCTGTGTGGAGCCCTAGTGAAACTCCACTTAAATATATTCCCCCTCATGAAAGGGAAAGTCCAACGTTTCGGAAGAAAGAGAGTGCGATGAACAAAGAACTGCCACCATGATTCTGTATATAATAAAGAAATGTTTAGCTGCTCCTTTAAGCTTTTCTTTCCTTAAGAGCACATTCTGTATTGTGTGTACACTTTTTTTGCTTGTCAAATCTGGATGCGCAATTAATTTATCATCATGAGTCAACTGAATAGTTGTGAGCCTGCAGAGTTGCCGAAAGTTGGGCCAATCAAACCTGCGGATATAGAGACGGCTTTGAAGAACACAAGGCCATCTGCTCATCTCCACGCCCATCGCTATGAGAAATTCAATGCTGATTACGGCAGTCAGATTCTCCAGTGAAGGCAGGCATGGTTAATCATTCTTCTAAAGAGCTACCTGTATTTTTTTCTGGATTTCTTGTTTCCTCTCATTATTATCATCATTGTCAAAAAATTTGGGTTGACTCAGGAGCTTAAAGGTGGTTGAAAGGCTTTTCCAAGCATGAAGTTGCAAAAAACCCAATTCTATAGAATTAATAGTTTTCACATCAATACAAAACATATTGTGAGGCTTCAAAAGATGCCTAAAGCTCCCTAGTAAGCTTTTTAAATCATAAAAACTATGAAAGCCTTAATTTCATAAAACCTATGGTTTTCATATCGGTATGCCAAAAAAAACTTTTCTATCGATTTGAGAGGGGAAAACAGAAAAATAGTCTAATTCACAAAGAAATTGGATTTATTGAGAGGGAGAGCAATATTAGGTAAGCGCGTGCGCACACACATTAATACTTCTTAAAATTTCATTTTATGACTGATAATTTTTATAATAATATCTAATTTAGAGATTATTTTGTGCTTTGCTGAAATTGTATTCATTGATGTATTGATGAAACTCCACTTTGAGATGTTGGAAAACAATTGAATGAGGAATTGATTGTGAAAATATATGGCAAGTTGAAAGTTGAGAACTTGGGATTCTTTAATTTATGGGAAAATTCTACTGAAATTTCGGTCGAAATATATATAAACTTGTATGAAAAAAAAGCTATAAAACAAGTAAATATCCAAATAAAATACATACACCACAAAAACAATTAAATATTTTTACACCATAAAATACATACACCATAATTTGAAGAAAAAAAATTATTTTTTATTTTAAATTAAATATTTTTGATGATTAAAAATAAAAATAAAAAGCCAACAAACTGCTTCAGCTTAAAGCAAGACAGCAGTACTCGATTATTCAGTTCTTCTCGAGGGACTGAGCTGTACTAAAGCAAATCCCGATTTGAGAAGGTAGAAGACAGGGAAAGCAGTTTCAGTCATGGATATTCTATCCAATGCTACTACACATTCTCAACTACTTCAATTATTAATTAACCATTTCACTCTCAGGCGAGTTAAATTTGAACTTTCACTTCTCCATTTCAATGGGCTCTGCGGTGTGAGCCGCCTTATAACCTCGGCGCAACACGGGGGGCGTCCCAGTCCGTCACAATGTGGTGGCGACTAATCTCCTTCAGCGAGCGACAACCACTCAAGGCCATCGTCAGCTCAAACTCATCACGAAGCATCTGAAGTACCTTCCTGACTCCAGCTTCACCATCAGCGGCCAATGAGAATAAAACTGGCCTTCCAATCTGAAGTTGAACAAGAAAACAGGAGATTGTTTTCAATGCTCCATGACTTGCGTACAAACTTATTACGAAGCTAGGAGAATCATGATAGACCACAATATGAAATTTAGTGCTTAAATTTGATGTTTTCTCCATTATTCAAGTCTGTTTAATGGTTAAAGACGAGCCATTTCTTTTAGAAAAGGCTAATGCATGCGCTGTGACAATCTTTACAGAATATGTGAATGCTGAAAACGTTTCGCAAGAGCTAATTCAACACATTTTACTCAAGTATTATTTTCAATTAATCTTATTATTTTCAATTAATCTGTTGTTTGTTTCCTGTTTTCTCACAGCCATGACAAGCACTATTTCTTATTTTTGCGTACTGGCCATTGCAGTATGAATGCACTTACAAATATTCCGGATGCTCCAAGGGCCATTGCCTTGAAAACATCTGTTCCGCGCCGAACTCCACCATCGAGAAAAACAGGAACACGGCCTTGTGCTGCTTTGACAACCTGAATATCACACCAATGAAGCTATTAAAGCAGACTACAATCACTTCAATTCTTTTAAGGATATACATTCAAGTAGATGTTAATGTTAGAGAGTAATATAAATCATATTCTGGACCTAAAAACTTAAGCTTTTAGGTGAGATGGTTCCTTGATATGGAATCAGAGCCTTGTTGACCCAGCGGTTATGAGTTCGAATCTTACAATCCTCATTCTATTTGATAAAAACCAAACACAAGGTAGCGTGGACTTGTATGCAAGCTTCAAGCTTAAAAGGTTTTCACTTGAAGGGGTATGTTAGAGAATAATATAAATCATATTCTAAGGTTTCACCTAAAAGCTTAAGCTTTTAGGTGAGATGGTTCCTTAACCATGTATGGGTATACATGGTGGAAAAAGGTATACAGAGACACTTCAATCCTGGACTAAACCAACAAGACGCACATGGAAAAAGTTTCATGAACTTGATGAAAAGGAAAATTTACAGGTTGACAACTTAAAAAACCAGTGAACTTTCTTGAGATTGCCAAATGCACCAGAAATATGTAATGATCATTAAAAGCACATGTACCTCTTCCAAGGCCATAATAGTAGATGGAACGTAATCAAGCTGGCGTGCTCCATGATTGGAGACAATGATTCCTGCAGCCCCATTCTGTACTGCTAGCCTTGCTGCAGAGAGAAAAAAAATGGGAGAGAAGATGGAAAAAGGTTTGTCAGAAGATGTTTAGAGGCCCATAAATGGGGTTAGAGGCAAGATGAATATTTTCATTAGATCATTCATTCCAGTTTAGACAATGATTCCAACCATCCTCAGCAGTGAGTACACCCTTCACTAGAATCGGCAATGATGTGATTGTCTGAAGCCACTTCACATCCTGTCCAAATGGTCAACAATATTTTATTAAAGTATCATCTCTGCATTGCAGTACAAGTCTGAAATCTGTAGAAATCCATCCATGAAAACTTACCTTCCAGCTAAGTGACTGGTCAACTTGTTCAGCAGCATAGGATGCTAGTCCAGAGCCATCAGTCTGCATGGTCAGCTCAACGATCACAATGAAGAAAATATTAAAACAAAAGGAAGTAGCTTTCAGACTGAAATTTCCCAGTATTGCATGTAACAAACCTTATCCAACTTGCCAAGGTCTAAGCCCTCATAGTTCTTCAAAGTCAAATGTGGTGGCAGTGTAAATCTGCAGAGGTTAACATTAAAGAAAATTACATCCATTCTACGAAACAGTAAACTGAATTTATTTTCTCCTATTTTCTATTACGGTTAAATTGAGTTAAACCTGTTTTTGATATCAGCTTCCCTGCGGCCAAGTCTTGGAGTATCCACAGTAAGGGCAATTGCCTTGAAACCAGCCCTCTCAGCTCTTCTTACGAGCTGGACAACCACATTCCTGTCTTTAAGCACCTGAACAGCCAGTAAATGGGTTACTGATTTGTCATAGGTATAGCTAGGAAAACTCACATGAAAAACAAGTAGCTTATGGAAAAAGTAGACAAATTTTGGTTGATATCATTCTGTGAAGTTACTGCATAACATTTATATCAGAGAACATCATAATGTTCATTTTAATTGAGGATTTCTTGGCAGCATTAGTGAACTGTGAATAATCATGAGTTACTGCATAAAATATGGCTGAATAAAATTTTGAGTTAACTAAAGCTCTATTGGGGAAAAATGGGTACAGTGCAAGGAAGATCAACAAAGAAAATAAAAGTTGGGGGTGGGGAACCATCTCAAACTCACATAGAGCTGGAAAAATCGGACGCCTGGCCCAGTTGAAGCAACCTCCTCAACACTAGAAGTAGCCCATGAGGATAGTATCTGAAACAGTAAAATCATGCATAAAAATTAATGGTTGACAGAATGTTGACAAAATCAAAGAAAAGTAGGATTTTTAATGGTTTCCGGATGAAAGCCAGTACGATCAGATAAGGAAGATTTGCAAAATATAAAGCATCAAACCATGATTGTGTCAGCTGCTGAAGCTGCTCTAGCTGTTGCATACTCTCCTGCATAAGAATTTGGCTATCAGAAACTATTTCTTCTTTCCAATTCATGTTGGAAAACCAGTGAAAGAAGAAAGGACAGGGGGTGGGAAGAGACGAAGAAGTAATTTGTTTTTGAAGGAACCACTGCAAGACATCCAATTGTTTATTGATCATTTGAAAACTAAGAGCACAGGAAATGTTGCATTATTCTCTTGAAATAGCAGGGGTAAGAGCTGAGAAAATGACATTAACAAAGCTATTCTAAAGGCTAAAAGGTAAGGCCATTCAGGTGAATGGATCAAAGCCTGGCCTCTCATTTGTATTAGTCTTATGATTTTTCCCAAAACCACGAGAAAACAGATGAGCTACTGGATAGTGAAATCGACTTCCATGGAGAGAATTATCTACAGTAGCAAAAACGTTTTACAATTCCACGTAAAGAGGAAATATACCTTCTGGGTGAGCCATTTTCTGCATTGCTGTTGGCGCAATCATGATAGGCATTGAAATCTTGAAGCCCAAGACAGTTGTTGACATGTCAATCTTGCTAACATCGATAAGAATGCGTGGCCGAAATCTATTTTCAGAGGAAAAAGTTGAGAAATGAGAGAAGAACAGACAATAAACCTCAAGTCTAGAGAGATATGTATAGAACACTCAAGATAAACCCACAATGATCAAACTGTAAGAAGATCCAAAGGTTGATTCTATCAAAATGTCCTTCGTTTTAGCAGGTTACAGAAAAGAGAGATCCTGACAGATGGATTTGTATTGTGAAGACATGGCTTACAGAATGCGAGAGAAGGCGTTCCGGTTCTCCTTCAGAGTCCACTGGTCCTCTGCACCTGATGCATAATAGTCATAAACCATTTTGGGCAGCTTCTGCCTTGCAATTTCCTTATACTCCATAACATTTGTTATCTGATCCATCTCTTCAACTGATTGCTTGCGCTTTCTCCGAATAATCTGATTGAATTTCACAGTTGACCATGAGAATCAATTTGATTTCACAGTGTCTTCTCATGTTCAGAGAATCAAAACAAGTTAACAAGGAAACAGGAAAAATTACAATTCTTCGACAGCGGAAAGAATCTCTAGGAGACCAAATTCTATTCAATTGATTGCAGTAACACGGAAACAAAATTAAGAACGAAAAGTCACAGTCAACCATATACAGGAGCTTGCTTCCTTGACTGCCTTTCCAGTTATGATCCATACAACATTGATGAATCCTTCAAGAATTCAAAAGGAAATGATTCTGCAACTTGTCATGACCTTAATATAGGTTATATACAATTAAAGGGAGTCCTTCAGAAAGTTCATAAGGCTTCACAGAATCCAAGGCAACATGCGATATTATTTTTTCATGGATGTTACATAAAAAAGTGTTTTTTGATCAAGTTTCTAACCTGCATGCACATAACAGAACACCGACATGCATCACCAGCGGCAATTTGGGGGGAGGAAAAAAAAACCAGATTCTCGTAAATTCCCACATCGCAAACAACACCAAGAGATAACAAGGCAAAGCTTATAGACATAATTATGATCAGAAGATAGAGATGATCATAATATTCATATCAATAAAACTAAACTAAACTAAACATCAGCACAAGAAAAGAAATGATAGAGGAGTTAGCTGGTAGTGGAAAGAGCAAACCTTGGCCTACCCTTTTTCCAACAGGAAATGGAAAGATTGCAGCTATGTCAAGAGAGGGTGGCTGCTTGATACTTCTGCGTGATTAGACCGTCGTTTTAATACCTGCCTGGACGGGTCGGTTCTGGACCTGAGCGATCGACCCGAGGTCCAATCCAGTTTGAATTCAAAGTAATATATAAAAAGGAAAAAAATGACAGTGAAAACTCATTCTTCAACTAGTTAAAGTTTTTTATTAGAAAAAAGAAATTATGGATCAAATCCAGGTGGGGTTAAACCTCAATTAATATAGGACTAGATTAAGGTTATCCCAGATTATTAAAAAAAAAAAAAAACAAATTACAGATAATGAAACAAAGAAAGAAAGAAATATTAAAGATTAGCGAATGAATAAATGTATAAAGAAACAAAAGAGTCACGGATGTGGACTGCTTTTTCAAGATGAAGATTTTATATGTGCATAAAACATCAGTTTCGTGGAAGGAAGAGAGTAGTCGTGTGTCGACTGTCAACTGGAGAGCATCGTTTTGTTAAGACTATTATTTTGCTGCCAGGCTAGTTGTTGGATATATATCATATGCTATACAGTGGCATTTTTAGATTATCGGTTTGCTGTGTTGGATTACATTTTATCTTAACATAAAAAAACAAATTAAGGCTTTTTTAGTAGAAAACAAAATTGCAACTTTATAGGGGTTGATTCAATGTAACATCATCAGATATAACCTGGTCATCTTCATGGGTTCAAAAACAACCTGGATAACTGGTTAAAATATAGTTTGGTTTAAAAAGTTTCAAGACAATTTCTTTTTAAAAAAAAACAAATGATGATGATATATTGGATCAATCTATATTAAACAGAGTTAACTTGTCAAATTCATGATCCAAGATATATAAGACTATTATAACCCTATAAATAGAGATGTTGAGTCATTCAAGGCTTAGATAAAATGTTTGGCCACTAAAACATTAAGTAAAGCTGAGATCTCATCTAATAATAACCATAATAATATGAGTTTTAGGTGTTTGGGGGGAGTGAATATATAATTTCACAATGCCGGAACAAAAAAATGGTTATAAGAGAGCATGATAATATTGAATCTGGAAATGACAAATCTAAGAAGGATTACAAGTCATTACTTTAAAACTGTAGTGATGTTGACTATTCAGGTGATGAAGATTCTTTGATGATTAGGAAATCATTTAATATTCAAATTAAGAACAATAATGTAGGGTAAAAAAAGAAGACATATTCTATACTATGTCGCAAAAATAATAAGGTATGTAGTATGATTATTGATAGTACTGACGTTGCTAGTATCACACTTGTTAGAAAAAAAAATATGAATATTATTTAATATGAAAAGACTTATAAACTTCCATTGTTGAATTATTATGGAGAAGTTAGAGTTATAGGCTTTAGTTTAAATATAAGAATAAGGTTTTATATGATGTTGTGTTTATGTATGTACTCATTTATTATTAGAGAGACTTTGACAATTTCATAGAAAAGCCAAACATGATGGATTAAGAACAAGTATTCTTTTGAGGATGATGAGAAGACACTCACACTTGTAACATTTTTCCCTAGACAATTGTAAATTTAATGAAGAAAGTGAAGCCTAAGAAAAAGATCAACCAAGAGTGAAAATAAAGTGATCTAAAATATTAAAAAAAAAAACTTAGATTAAGCCAAAATAAGAATTAGTGGGAATCAATCGAGAGGGATAAAAGATAAAAAGGAAAAAAAAGAGTGAGAAAAGAAGAAATTGTGGAAAAAAATAAACATGATATTCTTACTTGTTTATAATTTTATTTATGTATAAAGAGATATATTTTAACACAAATGGCATTAATCATTGTATTCCCAATGTTTGTGTTTCTTTATTATATGATTTTAAAAATAACATCTGTAATGAGATTCTTAGTGGGTCGTCACCTATTAGAAAAATTGAGCACCAAATTGATTTTATACCTAAAACATTTATGCCTAATTAGCCAACTTATAGAAGTAATCATGTGGAACAAAAAAAACTTTAAAGGCAAGTGGAGAAATTGATGACAAAAAGGTACATTAGAGGAAACATGAGTCTATATGTAGTCTCAATTTTGTTAGTAATAAAAAAATATGAGACTTAGAGGATGTGTGATAATAATCTTTGCGCTTAGAGCAATGACACAGCTAGTGAGGTTCTAACCGAGGCACGTCAATTACTAGTTGAAAACTATTTCCAAACCTCCTCTTTGGCCTAGGTCTTGCCTAGGCCACTAAGAATTTCTATAAGGGCTACAACTCTTAGTTCAAAATATTAAACTTAAAGTTTGAGGGTCAATTTCATGCTAAATGGGTCTTGTATATTTCTAGACTTGATGGTATAAACACCTAATTTCTAGGCTTGAGGATATGTTAGATGAATTAAATGGGTCTTGTATATTTTTTAATATTTATCTGAAAAGAAGATATAATCAAATAAGAATGAAAGAGGGATATTAATGGAAAATATATTTAAAACTAAATATAGTTTGTATAAGTAGTTATTTATGTTTTTTGGACTTACTAATGCACCTTGTATTTTTATGAGATAAATTAACTATATTTTGTGCAATTTTATAGATAACTTTTTTGTGGTTTATTTAGATTTATATCAAGAATTTAGAGTAACATGTTGAATATTTAATGAATGTATTTGTTGTTTTGCAAAAAGAATATTTATATGCTAATCTAAAAAGGCATAACTTTTACATGGAAAAGATTGTATTTCTTGTTGGTATTGAGATGTATGTAGATAGCCTACACCTAAATGAATCAATGATGTAAGATGTTTTCATGGTTTGGCTAGTTTTACAGGACACGTAGATTCCATTTAATACTACAATCATTCAACCATTAAAAACACAATTTTATTGTTCTTTAAATGTCCATGGTCATTCATCATGTATAATAACATATCAATAAGCATAAATAAATATATGAAATGCTTCAATTCTAATTACAAACTTTATATATAATTTTAAAGTAATATTTCTAACACTTGGAAATATTAAATCAAATTCATGTAATTAATTTCCCAAACTTAATAAATTTGATTTAATACAATATTCTTTAAGAAAATATAATTCAGAATATATTAAACATTAATCATATTCAAAATATTATTAACATCCTAAAATATTTTAGGATGACTAAGCAAAAAGATTTGGGGTAAAACTATCTTTCTTTAAAAAAAATCGGTTATTTTCTAAAATTATTTAATTAGGCATTTTAAGAAATTTTAAATAATTCAATTTTAAATTAAATAATCTAATTAAATTATAACCCAATTAAGAAAATTAAATCTACAATTAATTTAATCGAGTGTTTCAATTTTAATATAAAACAAATATTTTATACAGAGAGAGGTGGAGTCTTAATTCTAACTAGAATACCAATTGTAATTAGGTATAATATGCAGGGGTAAAACAATAATTTAAACACAAAAGACCCTATTATAATCTATTATAATGTAGTGCATAATCATAATTATTCGCTAAAATACCTTAAATTAGGTTGAGAATCATCCCTTCATCATCTTCTTCTCCACGTTCGCTAGGCCCACTACTGACAGCTAGTATAGTTAGCATGAGGTGCCCACAATGCTATCGCTTTGTTCGTAGTTTCTTGTGCACCCAAGATGAATTATTGCCTCCTAATAATGCTGGTGCCATTTCAGCCACTATTTTTTTTCAAATTTTCGCCATTTCTATAATATTCCAAACAAATTTGTAATATTCCAGCCAAATCTCATCGAAACAGTAACCAGATAGTAAGAAACTATTTCTATTTTTTTTAAATAAACATAGATAAAATAGTATTTTTAGAGAAAATAGAACTAATTCACAATTAATATCAATAATAATTAAAACATGAAATCAATAACCTTGATTGTTTTGCTATAGAGTTTTCTAAAACAAATACATACAGCTAAAATAATAAATTAATCAAATAATCAAATATTACTTGAAATTAGATATTTGTTTTAAGGTTAAGTTACTGTAAAGCACAAGTCATCCGAGTGTTTGACTTTTAACAATAATTTTCTCTATTTTTTTTCTATTAACAAAATACAAAGCAAAATATTCTATTTACATGAAAATTCTAATAACTCTATAAATAGAAAAATATCAATCTATCCCATGAATAATATCACATATATTATTTGAGAAAAAATTTATAAATATATTCAATCAAGTCCTTGTTTGATTTCTCTAGATTTAGAATTGCAATCCCTATAATAATTATATTCTTGTTTTTAATTTCTAAATCTTATTTTCAATCAAGTTTGATTTCTTATTCTAGTTTAATTTTTCACCAATGACTCCCAGAGTAATTATCATCCCTTGATCTGAAATGTTATGAGTTAGACATGTAGTATGAAATATGTGTACTGTCAAATTCTGTTTATTCTCTACAATATAATCATTAATTCTATGATTAATCAAAGCATAATTTGTTTTATCTAATATAACTTAATGATCGCAGTGTAAATAATTATCAAGTGAAATTTTCTATAGTAACATATGGTCTAAACTCTGGAACAATGTTGAAAAATTCTAGAAGTGCAGGAATGGTTGTGAAACAGCATGCAGCGGTGCATGGGTCTCATGCACCACCACCACTGGTTTGCATGGAACCACTCGTCGTCGCCGGTGAAGACCAAAAATTAAGGGATCAAAGACAACATCTTCTTCCTGTTTTTTTCTTATCCCGGTGGTGGCTTTCACCAACCTGCAAAAATGAAAAGAAAAAAAAAAAAAAAAAACCACACCTTTTTTATTTTTTTTACTTTCTTCTTCTTTGTTTCAGGTGGCTGATGAAGGAGATGATTGAGCCTTACCAGTAGTTGATGTTGCTACCCCGTGAACGGAGAGGTCTAGTCGGGGGTGAGCTAGGCTGAGTTGCTAGTGGTTGGCAATGAAGAGAGGAGTTGTCGGCTGAGGCCTCACTGTCATCTGTAGAGAGAAGGATCTATCTTGTTTTCAAGTGAAAATATGGCCAAGAGCTTAGTAAAATGGTGGTTTCATGGAGCAGCCAAACACCCTCGAAATCTGTGTGCTCTATCTTATCGATTCACACGGTGTATTATTGTCCGCTTTCTATCAACTTGACAAGTTTTGCCCTTTTCTGCAACTTGCTTTTTCCGGAAAGCTACCATTGCTATCATTGGCATCTACTATCATGAAATCCCTGAGTTGACCTTCGAGTAATCTGACCTAATTAAATTCACAAAGATTGATGCTGGATCTCGAAATCTTTCTAAAAAGGAAGGCATGACAGCACCATCTGGGCAGGAAAATAATATTCAAGCATGACACTTCCAGAGTTTACTTGCTGATTTCACACCTTTTTTCTTCCCATGAAAAGACATAAATCAAGTAGCTAAATCCATCATTTATTTAGGCCCGTTGGAAAGTATATTTTAAAAAAATATATAATTTTATTTTTATTTTTTTTCAAATTACTTTTAACATGCTGATACTGACAATAATTTTTAAAAAATAATATTTTACTAATCTGAGTTGATTCAAATTATCTTTTTTAAAAGAAAATTATTAACTTGTTTTTAATTCATCATTTAATATTGAGTTGGGAATTTGGCTTCATAATTTGTTTTGATTTTTTTATGGGGTAATCCTAGTATCTTGACATTAAATCATAGATTTGGGAGACTAACTCAGGGTTTTTTTTAGGGGTGAGCATTTTCGGTTCGGTTCGGTTTTTATCAAAAAAAATAACCAAACCGAAAATTACAATTTAAAAAAAAAAAAACCGAAACCGAACCGAACCTATTAAAAACCGATCATTTTCGGTTCGGTTCGGTTTTTATGATTAAATAACTGAAAAAACCGAATTTGATTCTGGGCCATTACAAACATAGAACCCTCTAGTTTATGCGGCAAAGTAATGCAGGGGATGTCCTGGATTTTCTTATAGCATATGTCTGCAGCCTCTCTCAGTATGTTATTGATTTTTACAAAGAAATCCTCTGTTGTGTTGTCAATGATTTGAGGAATTGCACCCTAAGAAATAGCAAAGCTTTGTCATATTTCAAAACAAACAGTCGAAGGGACATGGAGTGCTAAGCAAGAAGAAAGACAAAGTCTTTGTGAAAGAATTTATCGAATGGAAATTGAAGAAAAGCATCACGAATCACGAACCTGAATGAAAGTTACAGGATCAGAGAAAATGTTGAGACATCCCTACTTTGCCGAATTTGATTTAGGCGAGAGGGGGGCTGGCGGCTAGGGTTTTTTATCAAAGCAATGGAGAGGGAGAGAGGCGAGAGAGGGGGCTGGAGGCTAGGGTTTACAAAACCGATACCGAACCGAACCGGACATTTAAAAAAAATATATAATCGGTTTTTTTTTTCGGTTCGGTTTTTTCGGGGTTTTTTTCCGGTTTTCTCGGTTAAATCGGTTATTCGGTTCGGTTTGCTCACCCCTAGTTTTTTTCTTTTTTTATTAATTATTTTCTTCAGTTTCCCAATTTATTATGATTTATTTGTTATGAGATTATTACTGTTTTATGATATAGATAATGAATTTATCAAGTTAAAAAAATGACCTTGATCGATCTAATATGTTGTTGTTTTATTATTAAAAAATTAAAAATCATTATTTTGAAATTTTGTAATTAAATTATGTTATTATAAGTCATTAAAGTTCTATTTAGTCATATCAAGTCTATCTTTATATATTTAAAAAAAAAATACTGGAAAACACTTGATGTCAAGAAAGAAAAAAAATCGATTAGCAGCATTATGAGAAAATGATATAATAATTTCTGAACAAAATTGACGCGTGCAATGTTTTTGTTTTGACATCGTGTGAATGATAGCATAGCATCGCTGTAGTTGCGGGTGCCTAACATCTTTCCATTATTATATCTTATGTATATCAGTCCTTGCATTTATTATTATAATATATCTTTATGGCTGGTCTGGATAGGTTGTAGACAGTGGCTCGCACAGGTTTTTGTCAAATTCAGTAGGCTGAAAGACAAACCTCGTTTACTGATCGTTCAATCAAGAGATCCAGCGGAGACTAATTTGTCTCTTTAAGGAAGAATGAAAACATGCTTTCCTATTGGCTCTCGCATGTGGGGTCACGATTTTCCTTCTGTATATTACAGCTTCGTTTAGCTCGAACATTTCGTATCAGTTTCAAGTATTAGTTTCTATAGCAATGGCGTCTCAAAATGTTTTTATTTTACACAGTTTCATCTTTTTTTCTGTTCTGCTTACTGCTGCTCGATCTGCAGAGCCAAGCTTGGAGGCTGAAGTTGAGGCCTTGAAGGCCTTCAAGAATGCCATCAAGCATGATCCTTCAGGAGCACTTGCTGGCTGGAGTGAAGCAAGCCATCACTGCAACTGGACTGGCGTTACCTGTGACGAATCCTCGAATCAAGTCATTGCGATTTCTCTGGGGGGGATGGAGCTCCGGGGCGAGATATCGCCGTTTCTTGGCAACCTTTCAGGCCTCCAGGTTCTTGATTTAACTTCAAATTCATTCGAAGGGCACATCCCACCTCAGCTGGGACTCTGCTCACAGCTGGTTAAACTTGTTCTTTATGACAACTCCTTTTCAGGTCGTATTCCAGTAGAATTAGGAGACCTTAGAAAATTGCAGACTCTAGATTTAGGTGGTAATTATTTGAATGGAAGCATTCCTGAAAGCCTTTGTGACTGCACCTCCATGCTACAGTTTGGTGTGATTTCCAACAATCTGACTGGCAGAATACCAGAAAAAATAGGAAACCTGGTTAACCTGCAACTCTTTGTAGCTTATGGGAACAGCTTGGTTGGTTCAATACCTGTTTCCATCGGAAGGTTGCAAGCTTTGCAAGCTTTAGACTTCAGTCAAAACCAGTTGTCTGGGATCATACCTCGGGAAATAGGGAACTTGTCAAACTTAGAATATCTTCTCTTGTTTGAGAATTCCCTTGTTGGGAACATCCCTTCTGAACTAGGCCGTTGTGAGAAGCTGGTTGAACTTGACTTGTACACGAACCAGTTTAGTGGAGTCATTCCCCCAGAGCTGGGAAATTTGATCAATCTGGAGCAATTGAGACTGTCCCAAAATAGGCTAAATTCAACCATTCCGCTGTCCCTGTTCCAGTTGAAATCGTTAACTCATCTCAGACTCTCAAATAATATGTTAACTGGAGGAATAGCTCCTGAAGTAGGATCTTTGAGGTCATTGCTGGTGCTGACTCTGCATTCAAACAACTTCACTGGGGAAATTCCTGCCTCCATAACAAACCTGTCAAATTTAGCGTACTTGTCTATAGGCGATAATTTCCTCACGGGAGAGATTCCTTCGAATATCGGTATGCTTTATAATCTGAAGAATCTTAGCCTGCCCCACAACCTCCTGGAGGGATCCATACCCAAAACTATCACCAATTGCACCCGACTTTTGTATATAGATTTATCTTTTAACAGAATAACAGGGAAGCTTCCACAGGGTCTGGGACAGTTGTATAATCTAACAACGCTATCCCTTGGGCCAAATCAAATGTCAGGGGAAATACCAGAAGAACTTTATAATTGCTCCAATCTTATAATCTTAAGTTTGGCAGAGAATAATTTTAGTGGAATGCTAGAACCAGGCATTGGCAAACTGTACAATCTCCAGATTTTGAAATCTGGGTTCAATTCACTTGTAGGGCCAATTCCACCAGAAATTGGAAATTTGACTCAACTTTTCTTTTTATCACTTCCTGGAAATAGCTTCTCAGGCCATATTCCACCAGAGTTATCCAAGCTTACTCTACTCCAGGGGCTTGCCCTTCATAGCAATGCTTTAGAAGGTCCGATACCTGAGAACATTTTTGGACTGACACGTCTAACTGTTCTCTTCCTGGGGCTCAACAGGTTCACAGGTCCAATTTCTACTTCTATCTCAAAACTGGAAATGCTTTCGGTCCTGGACCTCCATGGAAACCTACTTAATGGATCTATTCCAACGAGCATGGAACATCTCAATCGACTAATGTCTCTTGATCTCTCTCACAACCATCTTACAGGGTCAATCCCTGGATCTGTGATGGCAAAGATGAAAAGCATGCAAATATTTTTAAATTTGTCGTACAATCTCTTAGATGGTAACATTCCACTTGAGCTCGGAATGTTGGATGGAGTACAGGCCATTGATCTTGCAAACAACAATCTTTCAGGAATCATTCCTAAAACACTTGCAGGCTGCAGAAATTTGTTCTCTCTTGATCTTTCAGGAAACAGGCTCACTGGCTCAATTCCCGCAGAGGCTTTGGTTCAAATGAGCATGCTTTCTCTCATGAACCTTTCCGGGAATGATTTGAATGGTCAAATTCCCGAAAAGTTGGCAGAACTGAAGCATCTAAGCACCCTGGACCTTTCTAAAAATCAGTTGGACGGCATAATTCCTTATAGCTTTGGAAATCTTTCGAGCTTGAAGCATCTCAACCTGTCTTTCAATCATCTTGAAGGCCGCGTTCCCGAGTCTGGTTTATTCAAAAGCATCAGCTCATCTAGCTTGGTTGGAAATCCTTCTCTCTGTGGAACCAAATTCTTGAAGTCCTGCAGCAAGAAGAATTCACATTCCTTTTCCAAGAAGACGGTATTCATCCTCCTTGCAATTGGAGTGGTGTCCATAATTTTAGTTCTTGCCGTGGCGATTCCATTATTCCGTCAACATGCCAAAAAGCATAAAACAACAAGTACCGAGAATCCGGAGCCAGAGTTCACTTCAGCACTGAAACTCATTAGGTATGACAGGAACGAAATTGAAAATGCTACAAGTTTCTTCAGTGAAGAAAACATAATCGGCGCCAGCAGTTTGAGCACTGTATACAAAGGTCAACTGGAAGATGGCAAGACTGTAGCTGTTAAGCAACTGAATTTGCAGCAGTTCTCTGCAGAATCTGACAAGTGCTTCTACAGAGAAATCAAAACGTTGAGCCAACTCAGGCACAGGCATCTGGTTAAAGTGCTTGGCTACGCCTGGGAGAGTGGTAAACTGAAGGCTTTAGTTTTGGAATACATGCAGAATGGGAGCTTGGAGAGCATCATACATAACCCTCTGGCTGATCAGTCATGGTGGACACTGTATGAGAGAATCAATGTTTTTGTTTCAATTGCTAGTGCTCTAGAGTACTTGCATTCTGGTTATGGCTTTCCAATCGTACACTGTGATTTGAAGCCCTCTAACGTGCTGTTGGATGGTGATTGGGTGGCCCATGTGAGCGACTTTGGAACAGCTCGAATTCTGGGCGTTCACCTCCAGGATGGGAACGGCCTTTGCTCATCATCAGCATTTGAAGGCACCATTGGCTATATGGCACCAGGTAACCTTTCATTCTCCTCCCTGACTATAGAGCTACGTTCACCTTCTCTCTTTTTTTTTGCACACCAAGGTAGCCAAAATCATTTCCACCTGATAAATTATCTAGTCAATGAATCAAATGGTTTCAAGAATATAAATAGTTCCATACATACCTGCATTTATCTTAGTTGTGAATCGCTGGCCTTGCCTTCATCTGCAAAAACAATGGTCCAGCCCTCATGCTATCCATTACCATCTAATCCGCCCCTTATTTATGGTTATACCTTGTCTTTACTCGGGCGTTCATTGAAGTTTCTGATAAATGTCAAGTTATTAAATGGTTGAGCTTAAACTTCCATAAGAAGGTTTTGTCCAGTAGTAACAGTTGTTTAGTGGGAGGCATCAGTCTAGTATTTAAACCAGTCATTGCCTTGCTCATCCCATTTCACAGATTATGTTAATAAACATGTTGCTTTGTCATTTATAACGAACTTTATTTTTCCATTTTTATTTTCAAGTTTTGCTTATCTTCCATCTCAAATATTCTTTTCTTCTTTTTATTTATTCTACTTTTTTGTATGTTCCTGACTTCACTACAACTTGCTTGATGGTCTCACAGAGTTTGCATACATGAGGAGAGTGACGACTAAAGTAGATGTTTTCAGCTTTGGGATTGTAGTAATGGAGGTCCTCATGAAACGGAGGCCAACAGGACTCACAGGCAAGGATGGATCGCCAATCAGTCTGCGTCAACTAGTCGAAGAGGCCCTCGCCAATGGCATCAATGGACTTCTTCAAGTACTGGACCCAGTGATCACTAAGAATCTCACCAGGGAGGAAGAAGCACTGGACCCAGTGATCACTAAGAATCTCACCAAGGAGGAGGAAGCACTGAAGCAGCTCTTTCAAATAGCCTTCTCCTGCACCAATCCCAATCCTGAGGAGAGACCTAACATGAATGAGGTGTTGTCTTACCTTCAGAAGATAAGTGCAAGATAATCTAAATTGGTGGTGATGTAGAACCAAAATGTTTACTGCATTTCAAAGAAGAAAGGCAGACTGCAGACTCAATTTCACAGCAAATGCTTCCACTATGCTGAGAATGGATAGTATGTAATAGTGTCCTTAATAATATCGAAAAAATTTGTTCTGTTATAATGACAAGTGAAATCAAGGTTTAACAATTTCCAGTTTATGTAATAGTATCGAAAAACTTTGTTCTGTTATAATGACACGTGAAATCAAGGTTTAGCAATTTCCAGTAAACAATTTCATCTAGGAACAAGTTCGTGATCGACAACTCTGGCAGCCGAACTTAGAAGCTCTCATAGTATTATTTTCCACTGGAAAATATTATAATGGAAAGGCCTAGAGGAAAGTGCACCAGTGACTAAAACAATGAAAATCACTGTTATACACGGATTGTCGACAGTTCGTGTTTCAAAACATCAGTTATCTATTATCAAATTCTGAAAGCAAAACTGAATACACAAAACCAAACACATATAGCAAAGAAATACATAAACAACGACAACCAGGAAAGATAAACATTCTCGTAGAATTAAATTGCTCCATGACAAAAATCCACCCTTTACAATATTGACAAACCTCGCCTAGGGGCTACAGATAGCAAATACCACTCCTATTTTGCTAGTAAAGTGAACTTACAAAGAAAAAAAAAAGGTTCAATCTTTATTCTTCTGGTGGATCAAGCTTCAAAAACTCTTCAATAGATGAAGGGAAATCCAAGCCGTCACCATCAGCACCCTCTAGCTCATAGGCAGCCTTACCCAAAAGCAAAAAAGCCAGCATCAAAGGCTCCCTCCTCTCCTCTCCACCATCACCTAAAAAGTACCTAATCCACCCCTCCAGTCTCTCCACTTCCTTCTCACACTTAGGCCCCTTAACTCCAACAATCTTTTCAAAAAATCCACCTTCACATCCACAGTACTCCCCACCACCACAAACCCTCTCGTTGACATTGTCCTCTTCTTGGTGTCTCTGGTTTCTCTCTCTGATATCTGATAAACCCAAAAGCTGAATTAAGTGTTGAATATCATCAATGTCACTGGTTTTGGATTCTTTGATGATTTTGGGGTAAAAATGGGAGGTTTTTGGAGATGGTTGTGAAGAAGGTGAGAGAAATTCTAGTGGGGGTTCACTACTTTCTTCATTAGAAGATGTTAAGCTGTTGTTGTTGATGGGTTCTTGGTCAGTGTGGAGATATAATGGTGTGCTTAGAGATTCTTCGTAGTTAGTTTCCAATGTTGTTGGGTCTTCAAGCTTCAATCTTTTCTCAACCTGCGAAAACGAAAAACATAGAAAGACAACAAAGATCACTACTTTACGCTGTTGTTGGATGTCAAATATGTGATGTTTTCTTTAATTATAATATAATATTTTACCTGTCTCAGAGAGGAGAAGAAGTTGTTGGGCGCCATTTTCTTGGGATTCATATGCTTTTTTTAAATTTGAATTGATTCAAAGGGATGAAAGGGAAGACTTGTCTTTTGTTTTTCTGATTTATTTGACTTATTAGTATCTTCTCCAGTTTTTAGGGTTCTAATCTGAAATCAAGTTCATTTTTATTTTTATTTTTTCAAGTTTACAGTTATAACCCTACAAAATTTCAACATGACCCCAGACTTATTTATTTATTTTCCAATATAAAATGCGCCTGTTAGGATGACACATCAGCAAGTGTGTGTACAAAAATTCCAAACATTAATTTATATTAAAACTAATGTCTCTTTTCATTAATGTTTTAGTTTTTGCTAATGTTTATAATTGGGTTTCAAAAAAAATTAAAATTTAAAAACAATTATTTTATTTTTTTATTTTAAATGAAATTATTTTGATATTTTTAAATTATTTTCATGTGTTGATGTCATAAATAATTTTAAAAAAATAAAATATATTATTTTAGTGCATTTTTAAACGAAAATCATTTTATTTTTAAAAGCAACTTTAACCACAATCTCAAATAATTACTTAGTTTTTTTAAAAATAATAGGTTTTTTTAAGTATTTTTATATATATTTAATTATTAAAAAATGTGAGTCTAGTGAAATCTTGTTCCATGGTGAAATTTAAATCAACTAAATTTTCAGTAATCAGTTTGATAATTTTGTTAATTACAAGGGTGGTTTGAATATACCATTTGCAAGTGATAATTTTGCCAGCAATATAAATCAACCGTATACTATTAATCTTTGTTTTTTTATCCTAATATATATATATTAAAAATAATAAATGTACTACTTTATATTTTTATCATTCATAAAAATTATATTTTTTTATCTCTCTAAACTGGGAAAACACGTTTCAAGATTAAATAATAATTTCATAGAAAATGAAAAAACTATTTCTCTAAAAACACTTTCCAGCAAATAAGAAGGCTCAAGGGGAAATGATGAGTGAGTGGTTGCTGTTCTTTCACCAAGACCACGACACGTGCTGTGGTCTGGTCATCGAGAAATCAGCCACCTGCACTGATACATCATCTCTCTCAGACCATGACACGTGCCCCTGCTTCCTCTTTCCTTTTCTCTCCGCATAGAAACACTCAGCAAAACCCACTTCGCCTAAGCCTTTTTCTCTCCGCGTGCCACCCTTGCGAGTTGATAGTATATTATTTACCGTACTTGGGTTATGCTTATAATGTATAGTTTTTCCTTACATTAATTAAGGGATGCAAGAGCATGTACTCCTAAAGCTGGCTCTCTTTATTATATGGTTAATATATTATTTTAAATACAAAGTTGTGGGATTATTTTTATATATTCTGATATATAACCTATGCTAAGAAACTATAATTTATTTATATACAAAAACAAGGAGGCATGAAAGAGTTTGGCTCCTTTCTTTTTCATTAACATAATACTGACAGGTTGTTTTTGGGAAACACAGCTACGATTAGGATAAGAATCATCGTTATTGTATTCTTCAAGTGTAAGTGGCACGACCGCTTTGATTATATCCAACATCTCTTTATTCTTATTATTATTATTATTATTATTATTATTATTATTATTATTAAATTTTAGTTTTATTATAAATATAATTATATTAACATTCGAATCTCTTAATTTACTTAGCCCACGATGTGTCTGTCACATTCAAAATAGGGTACATGTCCAATATAACGCGGCATAGTATTTTGATGTAATATTTTTAACTTCTTGTAAATATATGGTGGACTGATTATATTATTTTTAAATTATTCCATGCATATATAGCATGCTGTAAATTTAAGATAGGGGAATATCATAGGAATTATTTTTTAAAATATTTTTTATTCATCAAATCACCTAATCAAAGACAACAAGTTCTAATCATTAGGTGACTTCGTAGTAATGTTTTTAAATTATTTTGATGTGTTGATGTAAAAAATCATTTTTAAAAATTAATAATAAAATATTATTTTAATATATTTTTAAACAAACAAACTCACCAACGCTACTAAAAAATCCTAAAATAAATTGAAATCATATCAACACTTATGATTAAATAAATCAAGAATCACTATATGAATAGATAAAAAAAACAAGTCATTACTGATAAATAAAATAAAATAAAACAATTTAATAGACAAGTGTAGATCAAGAGTCATGTATTTCAATTTAATAAACAATTTAATAAACAAGTCATGTATTTCAATATATATATATATATATATATATATGTATATATATATATACACAAAACAACGAATTGTCCGAATTGAAGGCAATCAGAGTCATAAAGATGGAGTCATCAATGTTTGTAACTAAGTGATATTGAAGGGCAACCAGAAATATATCATTTTTTTAATATCAAACTGGTGGATTGATCATCAATGTGGCTCAAGACCCGATGTTTGTCCCTTTGAAGAAAGAGCAACGGATCCCAGTTTCGTTGCAAAGCTGAAAGATTTCCTGTGTCTGGGAAAGATTTCCTTCCTCCTCGTGGCTTCGCCGGACGTCCACCACTCAATTTGTTCATAAATATCAAATAATAGAGAAATGTTATATTTTTTTCATATATATATATTAACTAAAATATAAAATTTGTCGTGTTTTTACTATGTATTTTTTACTGTATACATAAACATAGATTAAAATGGATTGCCATAATAAAATTATTATTTTACCTCTATTACCGAAAAATATAACCCTCGGAATCGGGGGTATTTTGAACATTTCTAGGAGATATGTATGGTATTTTTAAATTATTTACACAATAAAACTATTGTTTTACTCCGGGGAGCTGACAAAAAACATGGAACAGTGGGGTGTTTTCGGTTTTTCACAAATTAGTGAAAAGTGAAACAAAGAGCATACCCCTAGAAAAGACCAAAACAAAGGCTTGGGGTATTGTGGTACTTTCATCCCCGTTTTTTCCATGTTTATCACTGGTTTCAGGGGTGTATAAGTAATTTACTATTTTTTATTATTTCTTTTCAGAAACACTGCAGGCGCGTTATATGGTCGTGCCAGCAGAGTTTCACGTGCACACGTCGTTCAGGCGGCGCATGCTGCTTCGTTTGGCGGTGAAAACTGTGTGGCGCGTGTAGGAGAACGGTGGTAGGTGAGTCGCAGATGAACGGTTTTGAGTTTTTTCTCCTTTTTTTCTCTCCCGCTGTTGGAAATTACATGTAAGTCCTTAATGTTTGTGAGTTTTTTATTTTGGTCCCTAATCTTTTGATGTCGGTTTTATTCCTGATTTCTTCAATGAAAATTTTGATTTTTTTTCCAGTTATGCCCTTCAATTGAGACTGATTATATATGTTGGTTTTCATTTCAGTCCTTATTCTTTTGATTTTTGGTTTGTTTTTGGTTACTTTAATTTTTTCGATATGCAGGTTTTAATTTTATCCTCCAATTGAAGTCATATATGCTACTTTTCATTTCGATCCTTATTCTTTTAACTGTTTTAACAAAATTACATTGTATTTTTTTTAAAATGTCTTTATATGTTTTGGTCCTAAGGTTTTTATTTGTTTCAATTTTGTCCTTCAATTGGAATTAATTATATTTTTTATTTTTTATTTCGTCCCTTATTATTTGAATTTTTTATTTGGTATTAATTCCTTTTGTTTTTTCGGTCCTTCTTAGATAATGTTTATTTTTACTCGTATTTATGCACCTATGCTTTTAGTCATTGTTTTTATTTTTTGTTGTTTTATTTTTTTATTGGGGTTTTATTTTTATTCAGTTCAATCCTGAAATTTTAATTTATATTATTGATTATTTTAGAATTAATATTTCTTTTTTTTCTCTTTGTTCTTTTTTTTTTGTTTTCTTTTATTTTTATTTGTTCTTCGGGTAAGATGATTTTATGATTTCCTTGTTTGCGCAATAATAGTGATAATTTTAATGATAATATTTTTATTGTTTTTTTGTAAAAATGTTTTTTTTTATTTTATTTTTTTGGGCAATTTAATGATTTTAATTGTTTAGGAAATAATAATAATTGTAATTGTTATAGTCATGATAATGATGGTAACATAGAAATAAAGTTTCAATGATGTTTTTTTTTGTAGATAAAAAATTAACTACTTATTTTTATTATTTGATTATTGTAGGTGTTTTGACAATTTATATTTTATTTGTTATGTTTAATTTAAATTGGATTATAAAATGAATTAATCCTAATACAGAGAATTCGATAATTTTGATATCCGAATCTTCTTGCTTTTTTAATGATGATGATAATTTTATATTGGTGATTTCATTGAAATCTATTAAATAGATAAATTTATATCGTTTTAAAATTCATATATTTTATAAGAAACTTGCACTCTACAAAACTTTTGCACAAATTTATATTATAATAAAAAAATCACACAATTAATATTTTTTTTGCGTTGAAAAATATATAATTTCAGCCAGCGACGGGGCGTGGGTCAGTGGCTAGTATATATAAACGCACATGCTCTCTCTCTCTCTCTCTTGTATTCTTCACATTTTTCTTTTCTTTTTTATTTTCGTTATCTTTTATCGAGCATATTTTCTGTGTAATTGTAACGTCTTAATTATATAATCTTATTAATTTGTCAACTTCATACTTTTTTATTTGAAGCCAAGAAGTTAATCAACTTTGGTTTTGCATAGAATATTTTATATGAAATTGTTTTTATTTTTAACTTATATCTAGTTTTTGTAAACTACTTTAAAGAAAAATAGGTGAATATAAAATATTTTACGTCTAACTTTAAACTTTTATTTATTTTCTAAAAAATATTTTCACCACTTTAAATTTCATGAAAAAAATTACAATATTAATCTATGCATGATATCAGCAGTCACATCACTACTACAGTTAATCCAACATCACCTCCCTGTAAATCTATATTTTTTGCCCACCATGTTTTATAATTATCATCACTCATCTTCATATATATCATTAGCATTATAATATTATTGTATTTTTCTATATATATATATATATATACACACACATAGTTGTTTAATAAGCTTTGTAACTATTTTCTTCAATGATAATAAATAAATAAGAAAAACCTATCCAGGAACCTCCCGTCCTGCCATTGTAACTATTTTCTTCAATTAATCTAAACATAAAATGAATCAAATCCAAAACGTTGGTGAAAGTAAGTTCCTCCATAGTGCTCTCTCTCTCTCTCTCTCTCTCTCTCTCTATATATATATATATATATATATATATATATATACTAGCTATATTGTCCGTGCGTTGCCGCGGGTATTTTTGTGTATATAATTTAACATCATTAAATCAACAACGATAAATTTATATGATATAACTAAATAAAAGTTATTGATCAGGAGATAAAATGGACAGAAATTTAAGTACAGTTTATTGCGCAAGTATAGATTACATCTTTTAGAATGTAGATATTACGCTATAAAAGATCACAAAAGAGCGTGAATTAACATTTTCCAAACCAGAGCAAAATATTTTAATAAGGGAAAAAAAATTAACCACAAAAACATTATTGTGAAAATAATTAAATTATTATTATTATTATTATTATGCTAGTAATGAAAGGAAAAAAATAAATGAAAGAGTAAAATTATCCTATAAACTTTAACAACAGATAAGAGAAAAAATACAAAAAAATTAAAATTATGATTGCTATTATTGTAAAAATAATAAAAATATATCAAATTATCAAGAGGGAAAAAAAATATTAACAAAAGAGTAAGCAAGAAAAACAATTAAATTATTATAATTATTATTATTATTATTATTATTTTTATTATTATTATTATTATTATTATTATATTGAAAAAGAATATATGAATTAATATCAAATAGAAAATTAAAAGAATAAGGACAAAAATGAAAAATGACATATATAAATTAATTTCAATTGAAGGATAAAATTGAAAAAAAAAATAATTGGAGGACCAAAAATTAAATATTTATCAAATGCTGTCATTGGATTAAAAAATTAGAAGAAGAGGGACTGAAATCAAACTTTGTATATATTACCAATTGCAATTGGAGGACGAAATTAAAGAAAACAAAACTTCGGTACCGGACAAAATTGAAGGAACCTAAAAGAAATCGAAAATCAAAAGTACAGGGACCGAATTAAAATTGCCTTATATAATTAGTTTGAATTGAAGGGCACAATTGAAAAAAATAAAACTTTCAATTGAAGAAATCAGGCAGACAATCGAAATCAAAACCTCAGGGACCGAAATTAACTTTCTACACACATGAAGGACCGAACCTGACATTGGGCCCGGAGGAGAGAGAAAAGCGACAGCCGCGACAAAACCGGCCACCGCCGCTTCCACGGTCATCTATGATGGAAACGCGCCGCGATGGAAGACATATCACCTGGAGGCGCACCGTAATCACCAGCGGAGACAAATTTTTGACCGCCGTATGTACCCGCACGCGCCTCCTAAAGGGCGCGTTGGAGTTGCGGGCCGCTTCCGCGTCCTGACGACGCGCCAGGCGTTCGGCCGGAAATATAATAAAAAAATAGGCTAATTACCAGGCCACCCCTAACCCAACCCAGATCTACGAAAAAACCTCGGGGGAAAGGACGCCCTTGTCCCCGGTTACTGTGGATGTTTTTGTCGTTTTCGAGGGCTTTTATCGTCTGTGCACTGTGCATTGAAGGAGGGAAAAACCGAAAGCGCCCCGCGTCCCTGTGCTCTATTTTGTCGTTTTGGAGGGGTTTTTGCGTGATTCCACTGTGCACATTGCGGCTAATTCAAAATAATTAAAAAAAAGAAGCCAAAAACCGAAAATACCCCCATTAAATAAATACAAAACGCCTCAGGCTCAGACCCTTTGTCGTCCCTGCACTGCCACAATCCACAATGGATTGTGAGGGCAGCTACAGGGCAAAATCCCACGCCCTTTAGTTGGTTTTTAATATATAAATGATGAACATCTTTTTTTGGCTATTGTGTTTTCCAGCAGGAGGACCATCGTGAGCATTTGCTGCGACAGTAAACGGAATCCATGGCGTCAAAAGCCACTCCATTCCCCATACTCCATGATTTATATTATTGAGAGACACACATGATAGCTAGCACTGCGAAAGAGGTGTCATCTTGTTAATTATATTTTTTTTTATTAAACATGTGTCCCAGTTAAGTTAACTTGCTTGTATCTCAATAAATTTTAAAATTAATAATTATATAAATATTTAATAATTATTATATTAATAACCAAAATATTCAAATATAAAATTACATAAAAATAAATCTTTTAATCTCAATCTCGATCAGTATATATGTAAGTAGGTGGTTTGTTAATTACATTTATTAGATAGAGTATATGTACCCCAAAAACAACTTTTTCATAACTTTTTTTATTATTATTAGATGGGGAGAGTGAGTTCTCAACTTGGCATTTGGGTGGTGCGAAAGATCTTTTTATTTCTTTCATTACTTCGCAGGTCCAGGGCTTACCTTTTCTGAATCAATCCTTTGTTTTGGTTGCAATTACAATGCTACCATTATCAATTTACAGACGGACAGCAATTACATGTGTACTAGCTATATTGCCCGCGCGTTGCCGTGGGTATTCTTGTGTATATAATTTAACATAATTAAATCAGTAATGATAAATTTATATGATATAACTAAATAAAAGTTATAGATTAGGAGATAAAATGTAAAAAAAAATTAAGTGCAGTTTATTGCGCAAGCATAGATTACATATTTTAGAATGTAGATATTACGTCATGAAATATCATAAAATAGCGCGAACTAACATTTAAAAAATAGAGCAAAATATTTTAATAAGAAAAAAAAATTAATCACAAAAATCATCGTTATTATTGTGCAGATAGTAAAATTATAAAAATCATTTAATACAAAGAGCAAATTTAAAAAAATAAAGGGAAAAAGGAAGCAATATTAATTTAAAATACTATAACAATAGCAACATCGGAGTCTTAAAATCTAAACTTATTGTTGTTGTTATTATTAAAACTATAAAAATTATCAAATTATACCGAGGAAAAAAAAGAAAAAGCATGAACAAAATAGGAAGCAAGAAAAACAATTAAAATATTATTATTATTATTATTATTATTATCATTATCATTACTATTATTATTATTATTATTATTATTATTATTATTATTATTATTATTATTATGAAAGAATAAATAAATGAATGAATTAAGATTAAAGAAAAAATATAAATTGTTATAAGACCTGTAATAATCAAATAACAAAAATAAGTAGTTAATTTTTTGCTAACAAAAAGACAGAAACATCAATTGAAAATCCATCCTGATGTTATTTTTATTATCATCGCTATAACATCTAAAATTCTTATCAACATTACTATTAAAATAATTAAATTGCCCAGGGAAATCATAAAAAAAAAAGGAAAAGAGTTTTCATAAAAAAACAATAAAAAACCAATAACCAAAATTATCATTATTATTGCGTAAATACTGAGATCATAAAAATAATCTAATCTAAAGAAGGAAAAAAAACAAAAGGAAGAAAAAAGAACAAAGGGAAAAAGGGAGCAATATTAATTCTAAAATGATAACCAATATAAAATAAAATTTCAGGATTGAATCGATTAGGAAAAACATCCCAGGGAAAAAAATAGAAAATAAAAATAAAAGCATAGATGCATAAATACGAATTAAAAATAAGCATTGTCTAAGAATTAAAAGAAGACACTAAATGAATTATTAAAAAAAAAACCCTCCAATAATTAAATAACATAAATAAATAATCAATTCTCTATCAACAAAAAGACGAAAACATAAATTGAAAATCAATCTTTATGTTATTGTCATTATCGTGACTATAACAGTTAAAATTATTATTAACATTACTGTAAAAAACAATCAAAAAAATTAAATTGCACAAAAAAATCATTCAAAAAAAAGCAAAAGATTAAAAAAAAACAAATAAAAAATAATCGCTGAAATTATCAATATCATTGTGTAAATAGCAAAATCATAAAAATCATCTAATCCAAAGAACAAATAAAAAAAAAGAATAAAGGGAAAAAATATGCAATATTTATTTTCAAATGAATACCAACATAAATTGAAATTTAAGGATTGAACCGATTAAAAATAAAATAAAATTAAAAAAACTAAGAGCATAAATGCATAAATATGAATTAAAAATAAACATTATCAAAGAATTTAAAAAAAATGAATTAATATAAAATAAAATATTCAAAGAATAAGGACTGAAATTAAAAATAACATATATAATTAATTCCAATTGAAGGATAAAACTGGAAAAAAAATCTTGGGACCAAAATAAATAATGAAATAATAATAATGGTAATTGCTGTTATTATATCAAAAAAATAGAAGAAGTGGGACTGATATGAAAAGTTGTATATATTAAGAATTTCAATTGGAGGACCAAATTAAAGAAATCAAAACATCCGGACCGAAAAAATTACAGGAACAAAAAAGAAATCGAAAATCAAAAGTTTAGGGACCGAAATTAAATATGCTTTATATAATTAGTTTTAATTGAAGGGCACAATTGAAAACAATCAAACTTTTAATTCAAGAAATCAGGAATAAAATCGAAATCCAAACCTCAGGTACCGAAATGAACCTCTTATATACATGAGGGACCGGACTTGACATTGAGCCCGCATGAGAGAGAAAACGTACAACCGCCACAAAACCGGCCCCTTCCATTTACCCTGACATATCTGACGAACACGCGCCGCGACGGGAGATAGAGGACCAGGAGGCGCACTGTATTCACCGGCGGAAGGGAATTTTGGACCGCCGTATGGAACCGCACGCGCCACTTCATGGCGCGTTGGCGTTGAGCGTCGCTGTCGCGTCTGGACGACGCGCCAGCCATGCAGACAGAAAAATAATAAAATATAGGCTAATTACCAAGACGCCCCTGACCCAATCGAGATTCACGAAAAAACCGATGGGGAAAATACGTCTGTGTCCCCGTTCACTGTGCATTATTTTGTCTTTATCGAGGGGTTTTTTCGTCAATGCACTGTGCACTTAATGTGTGAAAAGCCGACGGAGCCCTCGTTCCTATGCACTATTTTGTCTTTTTTAGGGTCAGAGGCGTCAATGCATTGTACAAAAGCTAAAAGGTGAAAAAAAACCGAAAACACCCCCAGAAAAAAAACAAAGCACTCCGGATGATGAAGCCCAAAATTGTCTCCACGCTGCCGCAATCCACAGTGAAATAAGACACAATGCACAGCAATTTGCACAGTAATTATCCCATGCCTTTTATTTGGTTTGTAATATAGAGAGAGAGAGGAGATTGGGATTTCCATTTAAATATTTGGGATCTTACAACTTGAGTTAATAAGTTTGATGATTAATTCAATAATATGAAAAAAATAATTCTAATTTATCAATAAAAGAATATTGAGCAAACTCGAGTAATGAAGAATATGTTAATCTTTTAAAATTATAGCCCGTAAAATCTCAAATGAAAAATTAGTTAAGAATTTGATAAAATAAAGTGACTTTTTGTATGACCATTAAGTTGAGATCAATCTTTTTCAAATGATTATACAAGCCTAGCAACTATCTAAACTTTCAAATGATTATACAAGCCTAATAACTATCTAAACTTCATAAGACCTTCAAATTAGGCTTAGATCATATAAAATCTATGAACATTTTCATAGGATAAAACCAACAGTAACCTTGACTAATTTAGTTATAACAGTTCAAGATCAAGAGAAAGGTTATAGATAGTTAGGCCCTATGGTTTAGGATATTTAGAATTAAGTGAACCATGAATATAGTTAAATAGAGTGTATTACGTTGTTGCTGGAGGGAATGTAGTGTAATTAATATAAGAGAGAAGTTTGTAGAAATAAAATATTTATATATTTATACCCTCACTGATCATATTGCTTGTTATGGTAAAAATTCTAGTAAGATAAGCATAAAAAAAGTCAATAAGAGGGACATACCTTGTTGGCTACTCAAATAATATGGTGAATACATAGTGATTAATTAATTCAATCTAACAAGAAGTTTAAAGAGATTCAACAATAACTCATATCGACCATGTAAATGATACATTAAAGACGATTTAAGACTATTGTATAGAGAAAGCCTAAAATTGATACTAAACTTGGTAGCAAAGATTCAAATGTTATAAAAGCAATAAAAATGTATTCTCTTCACATTAAAAAGAGTTAAGGATCCAATTGATGTACATGATAAGAATTAAACTCCTTGACAATTATACTATCATTCTACTGATAATTTTATAGTAAAATTGTATTATAAGTGACAAAACTCTTAAAAACATGACACTAACAATTTTCTAGTCTTTAAAAACCAAATCTAAAAGCTCTAGAATTATTTTAGAGATTATAAAGTTTAAGTGTGGAGTATTACTACAAGGAGATGAAAATTATCGTGATTAAAGTAATGTTGTAGAGATTAGAGAGGCTAAAATGACAAGTTTTTTTAATGGTTTAAATAAAAATATTACCAATATGGTTGAATTACAATATTATAATGAGCTAGAAGATAAAGACATAGTTGAAAAGAAAATGTAAGACATTCCGAAAAGGTAATTCAAGTTCTTTTTTTTAGCTTAAAAGTTGAAATATAGGACATAGAGGGGATACCCCCATCAAAACCAAATATAATGGGGAACAAATTTGAATCATCTAAAGCTATAAATAATGATTTGGCCACTACTCTTTAAGGTAAAAGCAAAACTCAATCTAATTATAATATGTATACATTCTTTCTCAAATGATTTTTAATTCGATGCAGATTATTTTCTCTATTTATGCATTTAAACTCTTAAAATGTTCTTAAATCGATGTGTTTTTTTCTAGTTGATGTGGTTTTTTTCCAGATGATTTCCAATTTAATATTGATTATTTCTACCTATATTATATTTGGATTTTTAAAATATTTTTAAACCGGTGTGATTTATTTCAATCAATGTGTGTGTATTTCTTATCAAAATCATTTTTATTCCAATGTGAATTATTCATCCATATATTGTGTATGGAGATTTCAAATATTTTTAAAATATTATTTTTCATGCTACCTATTGTATATGGATTCCTATAAATGAATTTTAATCAAATATAAATTATTCTTTCATTTATTACCTTTACATTTTTTTTATTTTTTTTAAATTGATGTTGTTTATTCCACCACGTTTGAATTTATTTTCAAATAATTTTCAATCCAATAGGGATTATTCCTCTATTTGTTGTGTTTTGAGTTTGAATAGATTTAAACTAGTGGGATTTATCCCATATAAAGTGTGTGGATTTTTTTGTTAAATAATTTTTAATGTTATGCAAACTATTTATCTATCATTGCATTTAAAGTTTTCAAATATTTTAAATCAATGTGATTTATTCCACTTCATTCATGTGAATTTCTTTTCAAATAAATTCTTAGTCTCTAGCGGATTAGCCCTCGCTCATTGATTTTTCAAATATTTTTATTTTTTAAACCAATATGGTTTATCTCAACTCATTAGAGTTTTTAAGATAGTTTGATCATGTTAGCGAGTTTATTTTCAAAAATCAAATTTCACACTTGTCTCAAATTTATTTCCAAAACTAATCTTATTGTTTCAAGGTGATTTCAAGATCCAATCAACTTCATTTTATTCAATGTTCAATATATAATTTCAAATATTCAAAAATATTTTCCTTAATAATAATAAAGCTTTGAGGAATGATTAGTTGATAATAATATTGCTGATGTGTTTGTGTTTTGGTCCCCTTTGGTTTAATGTTTTATTTAGCGTTAACGAGGAACTAACTTAATATAAAACCAACTCTAGCATTCATAAATCGAACCTTGGTTGTTTATGTCCTTAATTTTATTTATTTATGCTATCGAGTTTCGAGACCACTATTCTTTCAATTATAGGTTTTCTATTCATAATCTACTTGTTTATTGAAAACATATACCATGAATCATGAATAAATAGATAAAATATCCTAATTGATTTTCATGTTTTATATTTGGTTGCATGAACTTACTAGTTCAAAGCCACCTCACATGAATTTTGTACTTTTTATAGAAGAAAACATTTGAATATATTTTTCTATAATATTAATTTTTTTTATCTTGATATACAACTTATAATTTTTTTAATTTTATGTTATAACTTCGTGCTAAGACATTGACTTGAGTGAGTTTTTTTTCCTTGCATAATTAATTTTTTATTCTTAATCTATGCACAAACTAATCATTACATTTTTTTGTAATTACTTTAAATATTAGATTAATACAGTGAAAAATATTTTTATAAATGTATTTTACCATTAAAATAATATTTATGTATTTTTGTTTTTAGCATCAAGCTGTTCTCTTAAGACAAAAGTGTATTATAGCTGCTGTCCACTGTCCACTAGAATTGGACGGTAGCAAGTGGACAGGGAATTAAATTTGTATTTATTTTAGTGAGAAAGATGTCGTATAATATACAAACGTGTGTTTTCCATTTTGTGTGTGTATATAGTATATACTATATACAGATGGGTAGTTATAGCGCAGAAAAGATATTCGGATAGAGTGGCAAAGGAGGGTAATAAGAGGATGTGAAGGGGGGCAAAAGAAGAAGAGAAAAGAAAGAAGGATATAATAGTAATAATAATAATAATAATAATAAAGTGGTGAAGGAACGGAGCAGTGCCTGTCCTTTGCCGATAAGCCCGGAGGTTTGCTCTAAGTGGTAAGAAGCACGCACAAACTGATCCACTCCATCGTCTTCCTTTTCTTCTTCTTGTGCTTTCGAAACACCTTTTCAGCTGCTACCTCTTCGCTTTTTGATAAATTTTCTCCCGAATTTTCCTTCCTTTGGTATTTCTTTTCAACCCTGAGCACACATTTTTTTTAAAAAAAAAGATGAAAATTCTGTTTATGTATTAACTATCATCTGAATTCTAGTTCTTGTTATTTGCTCCACTTTGTTGGCTCTGGTAAGAAATGGCGAGTCTTGAGTTATACATATGTGCGCGGGAGCGCGTATGAGCTACTTAATGGCAGTTTTTCAGGCTAAAATCTCTCGGAAACTATAACGCTAACAAGTTTATCTTTTCCTTGAAAAGAAACAATTTGATGATGCCAATGAGTTTCTGCGTTGTCTTACGAGCTGGGATTGCATCCCTCCCCCCCTTTGTTCTTACTTGAGAAGCTAGCTTGCTTGAAGTAATTTGATACCGTGTCGTCTTCTTGTAAAGAAACTGATCTGGGAAAGGTTTTAGGTTAAAAAATTAGTACATTTCATATATTTTAGAATAACAAAATGAGCTGAGAAATCTGTTTGATATGTAATTTCTCTTGCAGTAAAAAGAGTAGATCTGTGCGTTTTGGTTGATAGGGGGTAAAGATCTGTGTGAACTGTGAAGTATACAAACTGGTGAAAAATCTCCATATTTATGTTTTTAAGAGCTCGACACCTGTTAGGAAACCTAAAATTATTACTTTTATTTATTTAAACTATTTATTCCTTGTTGGTAATTCTGAAACACCCTTGTCATTTATTGTTCTTGCTAGCTACGGTGAGTAGTAGTGTCTGCCACTTTTAGGGTCAGCCAAAGCTAGTAAACAAAACATGAGGGAAAAAAGAAGATGGTTTGGCTGAGATCGGCTACCTGTTCGTGATTACCTCTCTCTCTTCTTTTTAGCTTGTTTTCAAGCAATCACGTCCGTCTAGGTGTATTATATAAGCAGTTTCTGTTCAAGCTAGCTAGCTTGCTAGGTTTTAATTATAAGCTAGCTGTTGGAGCGTAGGAAGCCAATAAGTCATGGGTCAGATCTACATAAGCTACTGTTTTGATTATTCTAGGTTATTTGTTATTAATTTAAGGGTTTTTTTTTGTTCTTGTTGCAGAGCTGACGAGGAGGTTTGCTTTTTAGAAAAAAAGAGGACTGTGCAGAAACCGAGCTGAAAAAAAGAAAGCTTTAAACGTACAGGAGATGGTGTAGACTAGGGTCTGTTCTGACTTGGATTGAGATACATCAAACTGTTTTTTATTTAAAAAAAAAAGAAGAAAAAAGGAAAGCCCAAGAGGACACGCTGCACTCATCTCTTCAATTAGCTCTCTCTATCTCGTTCTTTCTAGCTGCCAGAAGGACAAGGGATAAGGGAAAACCAGGAGGTGTAGAAGGCAAGCGGTGGTAATGAACTAAGAAAGGCAAGGAAAGGAAGTGAAAGAGGAGCCTTTTGTTTATTTATTTATTTTAATTGGAGATAAGGCATGAAAGTAGTGCTATGGAGGCGGAGGAGATTCAGAGACAACCTTGTAAGTTTTCTAGAGGTGGCAGTGGAAGAAGTGACACCAGCAGAATAGCTCAAAACGGGTGTGGTGACCACCAATATCCTGATGAAGAAGAAGATGGTGAGCTCAAGAGGTCTAATCCTAGCAGCGGTGGTGGTGCCATCAATCGTCTTCGGGAGTGGCACCATTCTTCACGCATAATTAGGGTTTCTAGAGCATCTGGTGGAAAAGATCGGCATAGCAAGGTATGGACCTCGCAGGGGTTGAGAGACCGGAGAGTACGTTTATCGGTGACCACAGCCATTCAATTCTATGATCTCCAGGATCGGTTGGGTTATGATCAACCAAGTAAAGCTGTAGAATGGTTGATTAAAGCAGCTCAAGATTCCATCAACGAGCTCCCTCCACTCAGTCATCCGTTCCCTGACACTCCAAAGCAGCTAAGCGATGAGAAAAGAACAAGTGATGGAACAGAACAAGGGTTTGATTCAGCTGATGTTGAGCTTAATGATCCAAATTTCAACCAGAACCAGAACCAGAACCAGAACCAGAACCAGCATCTCTCTCTATCTAGATCTGCTTGCAGTAGCACTTCTGAGACGAGCAAAGGTTCAGGGTTATCGCTCGCTCGGTCTGGTCTTCGTGTTAATCGTGTCAAGGCTCGTGATAGAGCCAGAGAGAGAACAGCCAAGGAGAGAGAGAATGAAACACGCAATGCACATCACCACCCCATCTCTCAGAACTCGACATTTACTGAGCTTTTAACTGGGGGGATAGGTAATGTTAGCAATAACAACAACAGCAACAGCAGCAGCAGTAACAACAACAATGCTGCCAGTCCTTCCGAGGCAAATTTGTTCCAAAAAGCAGCTGCTTCAAGGCAGTGGCCTTTGACCCCCATGGACTACATCGGCACAGGGCTTTTGGGGCCCTCCTCGTCACGGGCAACTCATCACTCATCGGGGTTTCCTGGTCAAATCCAGTTAGGGAACTCAATCCCGCAACCAATGACAATGTCGGTCCCGCCATTCAATGTATCAGGAGAGAGTCACCAAGAGCAATTGCAACATTTTCCTTTTGTTTCCGACCATTTGATCCCAGTAGCGGCCACAACCCAACCCGTTGGGGATTATAATCTGAATTTTACCATATCTTCAAGCCTCGCTGCTGGTTTCAATAGGGGGACCCTTCAGTCCAATTCATCATCACCGTCTTTTTTTTCTCACCTCCAGAGGTTTTCTACTTCTTCTCCCATTGACGGATCTACCACAAATGTACCTTTCCTTCTTGGTGCACAACCACAATCTATGGAGAATCACCACCACCACCAGTTCCCACATGGTTTGCAGCTCTGCTATGGCGATGGAACCAGGCATTCTGACCAGAAGGGCAAAGGGAAGAACTAATTAATGCCGGGAGGCATCCTTGTTTCTTGCGCCATCTTCTTTCAGGTAACATAAGAGCAGCCCAATCTTTCAAAACTAGTTCTCTTTACAGTAATTTTACCTTTTACCCTTAATGCGTTAGGTTTTAGTTATATTGGCCCTCTATTCTCCTACAGTAATTTGCCTCTTTCTATGTAATGGTTTTCTTTCCGTTCCCCTCTCTTTTTGCTGATTCCTGGATATAAGCGGATTGCATAAAACCACTCCACTAAAGATGAATATAGTTATAATAATATATAACTTTCTTTCTTGGTAATCATAAATTAAGTTAACCATTGGTTGAAATCTCTTATGAGTGTTACTGTTCAGTATTTATTTATTGTCTTCATTTGATTCCTGCATGGATCGCTATGAATAGGGTATCGGCTGGTTGTCCCCTTGTTTGTTCTCTTGCTGGTTCCCTTCTTCCTAACATCGTATTGGGGGCAGGCCAGGTGTTAAGAGTATCTGTTGCTAGAGCCATGTGTTCTCATTTCCTGGAACAAGCGTTCACTTTTCTCTTTAGTTTGGGAGGGCTGTTTTGTTTTTTGTTTTCTTTTCCCAGCAAGGCTTCATGCAATGAATCGACGCTGAGGTTTTAGTTTCAGAGCAACTTGTTGGCATAACCTCCTTTAAGAGACAGAAAATATGCGAGGAAAGAAATATATTAGGGCAAAAAAACCATCTCTCGATTTACCTTGAGAGCAGGGTTTTCATCTGGCTGCCCAATACAAACATGTATAAAACAGTACTGAAATAGATAGCTACACTCCTATAGTGCTTTAATTTATTAGAAACTGGGACATCTAATTAATAGATAATGATATAAACATGAATGTTAAAAAAAGAAGAAGAAAAAGCTTTCCCTAATCTAGAGCTACTGACAGGGAATAAATCAGTATCGCCATAAAAATACTCAAAAGTATTACCTGTAAAAGTAGACGATGCAAGATGTGCTTGATCACTTAAAAATTGCCTTGTTGAAATTAATTTATTTATACTTTAATCTATAAGTTACTGTTGCACATTTAAGTTGCATATGCTCTAAGCCAAAGTAGAAAATTTAACCTTTGATTACTGATATTGACTCCAGGTTCACTGAGTTTACAAAATTTGAAAGAAAGTAATATAATACACGTTTACCTTAATTATTGTTCCCATTTTTAACTGTCTCAAGCAAAATTTTGAATGTAATTAAAACATGCGTAGGTAATGTTGAATGCATGCACTGGTTATTATTATCACTAGTGCAATATCTTTGGCATTCCTAATAAAGCAATTGCCATCATGGACAAGCCTTAGGTGGCTGGCTTCTCGAGGATATGCAATTTCATTACCTTCATAAATCACAAATAAAGTCTTGATTCTAAATTCTGATATGCTGAATTGTGTTTAAATCGTTTTGCAAAATCATCAAGTTATTCTGATGATGTTTTTTAAATTTAGAAGGATGATTTCTCATTTATTATACCATTACATTCAAACTAGAATGGTACTTTGAATTAACCACTTTTGTTTTGTTTTAACTATCCAGCAAAACTTTGCATATCCTTCTTGGATATCGGTTGTTTTGCTGGAAACTAGTTTTTCTTAAAAGTGATTTTTATAGAAAATAAATGCCTGGAAAGTGGATTATTTTTCGATGCTTGACAGTGTATGGAAAATGTGTTGAAAAATAGTTTTCAATGTTTGGCAATGCCATGAAAATAAGCTGGAAAATAACATATCAATGTTTTTTTTTTTACGTTTAACTAGCACGCGCGCACGCACACACACATATAACACAATGAATGTAACCATTTGGTCACTTACTATAAATAAAAATGAGATATAAAAAGTATAATTGTGAAAAAAATAGAATTTATTATATCATATATTTATATATAGTTTATTTTTTAAAATATTATAGACACATAACCTTGTTAAATATTTTTTGAAGTAGATTTCATTTTTAAATCCTCAAAATACTATTTTTTAGAAAATTAATGAAAAAAACAAATTAGTTAATAATATTACTTAAGAGTTAGACATTTGGATTTTTTGTTATGAAGATTTTGTATTGGAGATAAATGTATACAAAGATATTTTGATGGGTTTTTTGGATAACAGTTTTTTTAAAAAAGAGGTTAGGCACATATTTATTTTCTCCAAGTATTAGAGAATAAATATAAACACTACCAAATTGTTTTTTGCTTCTATATTATATCAGCCTCTTCTCGTGCTAATACTTCAAACATTCTTTCAGTTTGGCATGCTATTAATCCTTAGAATTCATGCACGATCTCTATCCAAAAGTTATGTTTGGTGCAATGGTGGACTGCTAAAGTATAATCAAGTAATAGGGATACAAGACATTGGTTAAAGTCAAATAGTTTTTCTAAGAACCTTATCAGGAAGTCAAACGTAAGGAGTTAAGTTGGGTGCTTTTGATCAATTGAGACTAGCAAAACTCTCATGCTTTTAATTTGTGATGGGAGAATATTAAATGAGGCTAGCAAATTTCCCCAGAAAATAATCTTTGGTATGTGTGTGGGTTTCTCAATTTACATTCAAGATGTAGGACAACTTTGAATTTTCGTCTCTCAAAAGAATTTGTGGGGAGCTATAATTGGAAATTAGTGGGTTAAGGTAGGATTAAGGCTTTAGGTTCTAGGTTCTAGGTAAAAATTTGTTCGGCAAGAAAGTTCATCTTTGGAAGAGATTTTGTGCAATTTATCACTCAACTAGTTAATTCCAGGTTTAAAATACTGCCACAATGCAGCTTGAATTTAGTGACGTTTGGCTTGCAAATATGTATTCTTTCCAACTTTGGATGACATATATGTTTTGGTCATCTTCATACATTTGAATGATTTATTAATTGGTGTCTAAACTTCGTTCAAATTCTCCCATAAGAGTGGAATGATCTTCTGATGATGGTGTATGGATATATGATCTTAAGTCCAACACCATCTGTTAAGCTTCAGAAGGCAGGCTATTTTGTGTTTATGAAGAAAAATTTGCTTCACTGATGGCTTTTGGAATTGTTCTTCATCTTTTTCCAATTTATAGTGAATGGCATGCACATAAATTATCCGTGGTTCACTTTGGTACAGGAGAGTGAAGATGGAGGAATCGCAGCAAGTCATGAGCGAACCCGTTCCTTCCTTGCACTGGACGATACCTTATTGTTATGCTTCTGAAACTGTTGGTATTTCTGCTTTATCCATTTTGAAGTCTTTCAGCTTGCATTCATTCACATGTGAGGATGCGTTAATCCATGCGTGCAAAGCTTTGTGTGTTTTGAAGAAATATAACAAACGATTCAATTTGATGTTATTCTTTTCCCCGTCTACATTTGTTTTGAAACTGTCAATACCATCAGTTGAGCAAAATAGGCTTGTTTTGGAATCTGCCTCTCGAAGGTGATTCATTCAAGTTTCTAGGAAACCAACATTTTTGTTTTTCTTTTGGTTGCGAAATTGTTTGGGGATCTACTCTGCATAGGGACAAATCCCCTGCAACTCTCCATTGTGCCCAGAATTATTACAAAATGCTTAGCAACAGCACTTGAAGATGAAAAAGTACTTCAACTGGCAGGCACCAACCGGCTTCAGGGCTTCATTGTTGCAACTTAACAGTCCTTGGGCGTGCATTTTAGTCTCTTAGGTGCCTCTGGCTCCACTTGCGGCTGCTGCTCTTATGATGTTGAGCATTTCAATGCCACCAAAAGCACCAACAGTTGGCCGATCGGGCAATAATGATAGAAACAGCAGTGGTTATCACTAATCGCGTGTCCTATCCAGCATGTATTTATATGCTTATTGCCGAACCTGTAGATAGAATCCTGTACTTGTAGGTAGCCAAGTGACAGAACTGCTGCTTCGGAGCAGCAGGTTTTTCCGTTGAGTTCTTCTTGCCATGGTAGAAGGTGAGCGCTGAGTGATGTGCGGGCATGTTGGGTTTCACAAGTTTTGAGGTAGCCGAAGAATCCAACATCTATATGCTCAATGCGAAAGCTTAGATAAGGATGGCAATATATATAAACAAAGTTTACGAGGTTTGTATGTCTGCATCTATTTTTTTTTTTTTTAAATGTTAAAAAAAAAATAATCAGATTTTGAAGTTAGTTTTGGTATTGTCATTAAACTTTCTACAATAATAAGTTTTTCTGTCAGCATATTTTATTTATTTATACTAAGTCAACTAAATGCTTTTAATGGAGACATTGTTTTTGTTTCTGTTTAAAAAAAAAACAAAATAGAATGTCAATATTTATATGATTGAAAGCTAAAAACAATAAATTATTAATAAGATAAATTCATGCTCTAAATGTATTTAATACTTTAATAATAAACTCTTGATTTCAACTGAGTTTTAATAAATCGTTTGGTGTTGTAGATAATGCAAATGGACACATCATTTCTAAAGTATAGGGTTAAACAATCTCTCGTCAAACATTTTATCTTCACTATATTTAGTACAAAAAAAGTAATTCTTAAATTACCTTTGTGCATTAAAATGCTTTTGCAATGCAATGAAATTAATAATAATGATTGAAAATATTTTTTTATAATAAAAGCATGATTGATAATAAAATAGAGCAAATGCAATTTATGTAACAACTTAGTAAACTCATAAGGCATCATGCATCCATCATCTTTTCTTTTTTTTAAAAGAAAAAAAAAACTGCTTTTCGAGCATCCTTCAGTGGTAACATCTGCTTCTTAGCATAGATAGCATTATCATCACTATCATCATCGTCTTTTAATTATCTAATCAACTTCTTTTCATGTTATATTTATTGTGCACTAAATGGATTAAAATTTGCTCCCATTCCTTTAGCTATAATTGTTTTTAGTGTTTCCTTTAAGACTCAAATTCATTTGATGATGAACTTCAAGGGAACATTTGTAGCATTGTTTCACTTCTCCTTTACTTTCATCTAAATGCTATTTTAAAATATTAAAGCTAGCACCCATAAATTTTTTGGCATAATATATACAAATAAATTTGGTTTTTTTGCATCCCACACTAAGTCCAAGAGCTTCTCTATAATGATCCCATGTAAAAAAAACATTTTTTTTTCTCTTACACCACTTGACAAGTACATTGAAGATCAAGATGGTTGGGCTATCGAAGGATCACTATTTAGAATAGAACCATCACACATTGAAAACAAATTCCCTGTAAAAAGACATTTTAAAGACCTATTTTAAACCAAATAAAAATAAATAAAGAGATCTAATTAACAATACATCACACATTGGTATTATTATGTAACTGCAATTTGATAAATGAAGTTAATTAAACAATAAAAAGGTTAAATCAACTGCAAGAACATTGTTAGCAAGACATTTTTATAATAAATATATTGTTGTTATAAAATATTTCATGCCCAACAAGTAGTATACCTAATCTAAATCAAAATGCGAAATCTGCTTTGATCAAGCATAATTTTTAGTAATTAAAAACTAATTCAAACACAAACACAAACACAAACACAAACACTCATGAAACATTCCATGCCTATAAACAAAAATTATGCCAAAAGTAATTCAACATACAAACTCTTATAAGTAGGGGGTGTGATTAAAAAAAGTATAATTGATAAAGGAAAAGGGAGCAAGAGATGCTGTACTCCAAATAATAATAAAAATAAATAATACTAATTAGAGAAGATGACGTGGAGCATCAACCTAGAATTTTGTGGCTTGGAAGTGAGCAACATCACTTGAAATGTTTCAGAAAAGACATGTAGGAGCGTGGGAGAGACATCATTAATGTATATCGGACATAGGCATAGCATGTAGGTTTCCACCACTTCACGAGTGCCATTGTCGGGTTTCTTAGCTCAAAGCCGAATCTTTTGATTTTTATTTTTAATTTTTTTTTTATTTGGAAATATATTAAAATTATATTTTTATTTTTTTTAAAAAAATAATATTTTTTACATCAACACATAAAAATAATATAAAAAAAAATAAAGACAAACACTCGTTCAAGTGATTTAATTAAAAATCCCCACTCCTTCACCTCCTCCAAATCGCATTCATTGCTGGCGCATAAATAAACATGTGGGGTTTGTTTTTCCATATCACCCCTTCAACTCTTTGCTCTTAATAATAATATGTCAAGCCACCCGTGACTTCTCCTATCATGAAATTGATTGATTTTGAATCACAATCCTATCTTTTTTATTTTTAGTACTATTCCATGAATCGTAAAACTAATAATCAAATAAGTTTCTAGTAATCTTGTAGTTTAGTGTCTTTTTGAAAGTGTGGTTAAAATTATTTTTGAATGTGTTTTTCGATCAGAAATGCATTAAAACAATACTTTTTTATTTTTTTAAAATTAAAATGATCTTAAAACATAAGAAAATATTAATTTAAGATAAAAAAATAAAAATAATTTTTATTTTTTTCAAAATTATTTTTAAAACATAGTATCAAACACTTGAATCCAGGTTTGTATCGCGCCAAGGATAACGCTAAGATGTATCATGTGATATACAGAGATGAGGCAGGGGCAGAACCGGCTAATAATTAATTGGTATCGATTTTCAAACTTTAAAAAGGGATGTGCATGCACGGGGGGATAGGCAATTGCTGCATATTAAAAAAAATATATATAGTCCAAAGAGGCGTCACTCTTGTATTGTGAAGCAAAATTCATTGCTACTATATAATAATATTTTTATTCTTCATAGTACAAGCTAATTAAGTGTACATTAAAGGGCAAAATAAGTTTTTTTATAAGGTTGATTTAATATTATTAAATTAATCTGAATTAAATCAATCATTTTATTTTTTTCAGCACAATAAAAAAAAACTTAATCATCTTTAAAAAGCAAAACCAAACATTAGTTTTATGTCCATGGGCTTCTTCATATTTTCATTTTTTTACTCTTAAGAAAAAATGAACTTCCCGTGTCACAGGTTTTTTTGTCTTTTTATTATGTTTTTTTGTCTTTTTATTATGTTTTTTTGTCCATGTGGGTTGAAAGATGATTTGGTAATTTATTAAATATAAATATTATTTAAAAATATAAAAATATTTTAATATATTTATAAACGAAATTTATTTCAAAAAATAATAGTTGTCACAAGAACAAACAACCAATAGTTCTTTTTATATTTATATCATAATCGTTATTTACAAAATCTAGATATATATATATATATATATATATATATATATATATATATATATATATATATATATATATTTGAAAAGTCAAGGTACCAATTAACTTGATCTCTCTCTCTCTCTATATATATAAACCATAATAGTAATGCTATACGTGTGTATATCAAATTCGATTTGATCACGATTAACAATTTACATTTCATATTAAAAAATCAAGTACCAAAAAAGTCATTCAAAATTAGATTTAAATCAGGTTTCAGATCAAGATTAGCAATATATTAGAAAAATAACTACCAAAAAACTCATTCATTGGGGTCAACATCACTGGATTTGGATTAAAATGATAAATAAATGGCAGCTTCCTTCCCCCCCCCCTCTTTAGCATCATCATCGATATGTTCACAGGAAGAACAGAAAATGCCCTTAATTGTTTCTTTCTGATGGTTAAACACTATATTATGGAGCCACTTTGTTACGAGATCTGGATTTTGTATTATGCTAAGGAAAACTAACCAGAAAACCATGAACAAACAAGGCCTGTAACCTATACATACATCTTTTATTTTAATCTCATATCTACCAGGTCCATATTTTCATTAGAAAGTCAACTGTAATTTCCAGATGATTCTAAGGAGAACAGAATTTAGGCAGGGATAACAGTCACGACCACCACATAACTAGACATGGCAAGAGACAGAATTCAAACAGCCTATGCTGATGCTGAAGCAAGGCTTCCTCTTTTAGGCAAACACTGTTTGACACATTTAACCACTTTAACCCAAAAGCAATTTACCATTTATTAATTATGATCCCCCATCGCATTAGAGCAGAACTAGCCCCAATGGGAATTTTAGAAACAAACATAGTTGATTTCAAACATGTTCTTGCAAGAAACAAAAAATCAAATGCGATTTAGTTGTAAGCACAAGACCAAAACCCACAACAAATACACTACTCTTTTTGTTTAGAACCCAGATAACGATATTGCAAACATCGACATGCATCTATACAATCCAAAGAATTTGCTCGATCGAGCTTCGCAAAGGCAACGATCAATGTACACAGAATCCAAAACCAACCACCAAAGCTAGCTAAAAGAAGCATTTTACAACATCATTGCCTAAACCAATGATGGGACACACTATATCCCAACTTCACTACCCTTTTTTTTTGGATATCCCTAGGGATCGGGGGAACCACATGACCCGGAAAGCGCCCTTTGTGGGCCCAGGGCATGTGTAAACCTCCGGCTGTCCCAGGCTCTTACGAGAGGGCTTGCTGGGGTTCGAACTGGGGCTGAAGTTGCTGAGCAAGCACTCCCCAATGTTCTTACCGCTGCGCCACCCACCTCGGGGACCAACTTCACTACCCTTGCAATGCATCCAAGGTTGATCATAGTACTCCTGATGGAAGCAGCTACACGGCTTACTACACAGGTGCATGCCACAAGTTAAGTCATTTACAAGCAAAACAACTACATAAACACTACCATTCACTCGGCATGCATCCATACAATCCAAAGAATTTTGCTTGATCAAGCTACACAAAAGCAATGATCAATGAACAAAGAATAAAAAGACAATCAAAGCTAGCTAAAGGAATCATTTTACACCGTCATTGCCTAAACCAACGACATGACACACTATATCCCAACTTCACTACCCTTCTCTTGCAATGTCTAAATATCTATCCTCATGCTCCAACCCTAGCAATCATCCTACTTAAGTCTTGCAATACATCCAAGGTTTATCATAGTATTTGCGATGGAAGAAGCTAAATGGATTACTACACAGGTGCTTGCCATAAGTTCAAGTTATTTACAAGCAAAGCAACTACATAAACGCTAACATTTACTTGACTGCAAAAGAGAGCGTTTTAAGGTTAACCAAAAGCACATTGCTTAATGTATGACAATAGTGTAGCGTAATCGCAACATATTCACACCTACAATATTCACATACATAGATTCTAAATTAAAGTAAATCACTACAAACTCAAAGCACTTGTTACATTCATCTAGTTGCATGTGTGAACCTTACAAGCCTGAGATTAAAACAAGCAGCAGATGCATTTTAGCAGTCAGCTCATGCACAAAAGGTTAAAAAGACTGCAGGGCATCATCAACCGAGGATGGGATCAAAGTGGTGGTCCAAAGAAAGATCCAGCTTCATGAGACACTGCATCTGGCTATAGTCAAAGCATAAAGCAGCAAAACTGTTTTCTGATTCTTCACTCGAAATATCATTTACATCCCCTTTTCCTTTAACCATTGAGCTTCCCCTGAAAGGGCATTACAAATTGTTTAGACCAAAAGTCATAAAGTATTATGCTAATTGTTAGAGTAAATTCTGAATAATAAGTGACAAAACACAGATACAGGATCAATTTATAAGCAGCAGTGGAAAGTCAAAACATCCTGGTGAAAAGTAAAGACGTGTGTGCATATTATGATGCGCAAGCTTTCACTAGACATTCAGAGAATCCTAAAACGGCACCTTAAAATTATGGTCTCAGTAGTGACAGCTAGATCCCTAACTTGAATTGAAAAACAAATCTCCCACTTTCCTACAACCATTATGTTTTTCCCTTTCTAATACAAGTTAAGCAATCAAAGGGCAACCGGCATGCATCACATGGTGAAAGGTAAGAAGAAGGCATGCACATGGTCATGGCTAAGAAATTATGTATGTAACTAAGATAACATTAGTCTGCAAATGTTCGTGAAAAATAAAAACTATCTGAGTTGTGTGCAATTGGGCATTAAAATAAATACACGGAAACCAATACAGCAGTGACAATCAATATGCAGAGATGCAAATATTCACCTCAGGCCCATTATTCTAATCAGAATGAGTTCATCTCCAAGCAGTAAGTCCTTCTCTTCACCAGCATCTTAGCTGCTGTACCATAAGGCTCCTCAAACGTGGAGGAGACCCAAGAGATATCAGACACATCCTTCTTAGAAGCAGCCTGTTCACTAGGCCTAATAGCAACCAAGGTTGCCCCTTTCAACACAACCCCATCAGGCAATTCCAAGTGAGGAGCATACCAAAGGCGCATATTAAGTGCAGGCACAAGAGTTCTCTTGGAAGCAGAAGATGCCGATAGCGGCTTAACCCTCAACTCTTCCAATTGCTCCCTGTTCATACACAACACTCCCTGTCCATCAGCATCAGCCAAGACCAAACTATCAAGAGTCTTGTGATCCGCAATAATTGGTTGAAGCAAATAATGCCTGGCAGATGCAGCAATTAAAGAGCTAATAGTCCACACAACTCTCAACTTCAACCCCCCATTGGTGTAAAACGACTCCGGTATGCTTCCATTATCATCATCATCGGCAGCAGCCGCATTTTCTTGTTGCATAACACGAGAAATCTTATTATTGGTAATGACAGAAGCAGCACCAAGAATAACACAATTATCAAGGGTAGATCCGAAATCAGCCCTCCATTTTAAAAGAATCCCATCATCAATTCCCAATTCCCCACTGGGTAACTCGATTCGTAGAAAGAGAATCTCATTAAAATTCTTAAGAACCTGAGTTGGAGAATGATGTGTGACAGCAGCTTGATCCAGCTCCATATCATCGTCGGTAGCGACAGAAAGGGAAGGCCCATTTCCATTTCTCGAATTGACCTTGGGTCCAAGCAACTGAGTCAGAGCTTGGAAGGGTTTGGAAATGCCACCGAAGACTAAACGAAAGATGGAGGAGAAGCCAGAAGAGGAGGAGGAGGAGGAGGAAGAGTGTGACTTGATGGAGGAGGAGGAAGAGGTGTCGTCATCGGAGATGACACAGTCTACACGGACAACAACGTTGTCGACTTGAGGAACGAGAGAGTGGAAGCGGCGAGAAACAACACAGCAGCGACCAAGAGCTTTGACATCGCCAATTTTATTGAAAACAAATAAGAGAAGAGAGTCAGGAAGGCGGTCGAAATGGTCGATTTTTGACGAAGAACAAAGACAACTTGTAGTTGCTTCTGCTTCTGGGTGAATTTTGGAGGTCGGCGGATCTGCACGAAGGGAGCTCATTTCTCTTTCTGATCCAAGGATGAAAGAGAAAAGCTTCCAAAATTCTACAGAGAGAGAGAGAGGGATTGGATCTATCTATCGACAAGATTAAGCAGATAATCGCATGAATTTAATCACGAAGAGGAAGAAGATAAAAGATGGAGATGAATGGTACACCAAAAAATAATAATAAATAAATAAAGTGAGGAAGACAGATCCACGGTTTTGTCTTTAGAAAGAAAAGGGGAGAGAGAGAGGGGGCGGGGGGGAATATATATATATATATATATATATATAAAGAATTTGCATTTATTAATTCATTTCTCAATTGCCGTACATATGTATAAGAAGTTATTTTTTAAATTGTTTTTTTTAATATATTAAAATGATATTTTTTATTTTAACAGAATATTTTTGACATAGTATATTAAAATGATTTAAATAAACTAAAAAAATTCAATTTAGAATAAAAAACAAAAACTCCAAATTTTTTTCAAACACCCTTTAATAACAATAAGTAGAGATTGGTGGTTGAAACATGAAAAAAATAATATTTTGGAGATGGTTGTGTTCTTAAATAAAAAAAATATCAATAATTGAGTTAAACTTTGTTTATGGATGATGTGTGGGTTAAAATTCACTTAATTTAATCCAATTTGTATAGTGGACCAAAACTTGAAAGTAACCTTTCTTTTTTTTTATTTTTTTTCACTCTTGCTTGCATAATTGTCTTTTGTTTGCTTAATCTCTTTTATTTTAAATTTCAATTCTCTTCGTTATATTTGTTTTTTTATTTTTATGAATTGAACCTTTTATTTTTCTTTTGTTAAAGCTATTTTTTTTTTGAAGTTGAAGTTTAAGCAAATCTTTCAACTATTGATGCACATGAAGAGACTTGTAATTTTAGTTTTATTATAAAGTAAATGTGAATTTAATGAATTACATTGTTCTTTTTTTCAGTTATTATATTAGTAGAAGGTTTGTTGATTGTTGATTTTCCTTAATGAAGATATAAAAAAAATTATCTTAGGTTTCTTTAGGATTCTTCTTTATTATAGATATCCATTAATGTAGTAAACTAATTTATATTGTCCATCATATATGTATTTTAAGGGTATGATCCAATTTTGTGATTAAATATATAAAAAAAATATATGCTTACCTCATGAATATCTATAATATCCATGAATTTTTTTGCCCTAACCTGATATATCCAATCTTCTCAGTTCTAAAAACAATAATTAAATGGGTTAGAGTGATAGTTTATAAATATCAGAAGTTAGGTTAGTTATAATTACGAACTCAAACCGGAATTTACTTTATCCATGAGATATAATTTAATAAAAAACGAACAAAAACTTCACTCAATTTGTTTGTTAAAGCATTAACATCTTCAAGCATTCCATACCAAGAATATTATAATTACGAACTTAAATCGGAATTGACTATATTCAAAAGTTGTGTATTTTTTATGGCAAAAATAGGTTTCATGAAAAACATTGCATACACAAAAACATTATACTAAAACCAAATATGTTTGGATGTCAAAAGACACTTTTACTAACTCAAATGAACCCATGAGATTATAGATACCAAAACCAACAAGTTAGGATATTTTTTTGTTACAAGAAAAGAAAGATGAGTAGTATTTGGGTAATTGATGTTAAAGATTTGTGATTAGTGACAAATCCAAATTCACTTTCTTTTAAGAGAAGATTAAGATTGTTGAACATGTGATATTCATAGATAATACCGAATAAAAGATAAAAAAAAGTATTGTTAATATTGGTAATTCCTCTACTATTAAGCATAATTTAATTGTTGACAATTTAAAATATAATTTGCTCAATATTAGTCAATTATATGATATAGGTAATAAAGTCATATTTGAATCTTTACATTGCTTGGTTATTTGTGTTCTTCGAAAAATAACATATATAGGGAAAAGACTTAGAAACACTTATATGATTAATATAATTGAAATGGATAATGATGTTATGTATTTTAGTGCATTATTAGATTAACCTTACATTTCATATAAAAGACTTGGGCATGCCAGCTTGGAATATCATAAAATATTAAGGAATTAAATACAAAATCAAAGTGATATATGTGTTTGCCAATATGGGAACCAAGTCTAGATTTACGTGGGTTTTATTCTTGCTCATAATGATGAACAATTTCAAACTTTTATCAAAATTTTGTAAAAGAATTAAAAATAAAAAGGGTTATTTGATTTCTAAAATTAGAAGTGATCATTATAGAGAATTTGATAATCTTGCTTTTATTTTTGGACAAAAGCCATTAACACTATATGAGCTTTGGTTTGAATGAAAATCTTTTTTTGTATATTTAGGTCAAAATAGTTTATTTTATAATTTGGAGAGTTTGATGAAAAATATAATGAAGGAATATTTCTTAGAAGTGTTTTTACTAGTAAGACTTATAAAGTATATAATAATATAACTATAGTAGTTAAGAAATTTATACAAGTTATGTTTGATGAGTCTAACCCGTTTGATCTTCAAAAACAATATTGGTGTAGATGTTATTTTTATTAGGTTAAACCTAAATGAAAAACAAAAGAGAACTTATAGAAAGAAAGATCAAAGAAATAAACCGTAAATGATTCTTCAACAACAAGATCAACATGACAAAAAGAATTTTGCAAAGTCCTTCCAAAGCAATTAAAAAACCAAAAGGATTTTCATAAGATTCAATAATTAATGACATATCAAATGGAGTTAAAACATGACCCTTCATGATTAATCAAGACAGTAATGATGCTTTCATTTAAAAACTTGAACCTAAAATTATGATGAAGCCTTGTATGATAAGTATTGGATACTCTCAATGCTAGGAGAGCTTGATCAATTTGAAAGAAATAAAGTATAGAAATTCGTTCATAGACCCAAAGGTCACTCTATAATAGAAAACAAATGGGTATTTTTCAACAAAATTTATAAATATAGACTAGGTATTAGAAATATTCGACTATGATAAATTTATGATCCCGTAGTAAGAATAGAATCCATTCATATATAGCTTGCTTACCAAATACATATTTTAAGAATTTCAGACTTTTTAAATGGATGTGAAAAGTATTTTCTTAAAATTTTCATGTTTTTAAGGAAATATATTGAACAACCTCTTAGTTTTAAAAACCATGTTTTTCCAAACCATGTTTTTCCAAACCATGTTTTTAAGTTTAAAAAGGCTTTATACGATGTTAAGTAAGCTTCTAGAGCTTGGAATGAGAGACTAAGTAGATTCTTAATTTTAAAAGAATTTAACATGGATAAAATTTATTCAATATTATTTTAAAATGTAAAATCATGATTTAATTATCATATAAACTTTTGTTAATGATATTTTATTTGGTGCTACTAATTAATCTTTATATAAAGGATTTGAACTATGTATGCATTCAAGATGAGCATGATGATAGAGTTAATCTATTTCCTTAGATTTTAGATCAAATAAAAAAAAGGATGGTATATTCATCAATTAAGATAAATATACCAAAGAACTAATCAAAAAGTTTGAATTCAAATTTTGATGTTTAACTACACCAATGAGAACAACCACCAAACTTGACAAAGATGAATAATGTAAAAAGATCTACATTAAGAGGTATCAAGGTATGATTGACAACTTACTTTATTTAACAATTAGTAGATCCAATATCATGTTTAATGTTTGTTTATATGTTATATTTAGAGTTAATTATATATAATCTCACTTTTGTTTCGTTAAATGTATGTTTAAATATCTAAAAGGCACAACTAAATTGGACCTTTAATACCTTCAAGTGAAAAGTTTTACTCAATAAAATCGGTACAGCAGTTTTAATTTTTTCAATTTTGTCCTTTGATTGAAATTGATAATAAATTTGATTTTCATTTCGGTCCTTATACTTTTAATTTTGGATTTTAATCCCTTTAAATTTGATTTTTTATACTTTTAATGTTTTTTTTAATCCCTTGATTTCTTTTTATGATATTAATTTTGTTCAAGATTTTATGGTTTTTTTAGTCTTTCATTTATTTTATTTTTTCATTATTAACACAATAATAATAATAATAATAATAATAACAATAATAATAATTTAATTGTTTTTCTTGCTTACTATTTTGTTAGTGTTTTTTTTTTTCTCGGGATTATTTGATAATTTTTATTGTTTTAGCAGTAATAGCAACGATAATTTTTGTTTTTGTTTTATTCTTTTGTTTGATCTTTTGTTGAGGTTTTTAGGATTTTTTTTCCTTCCATTTTTTTCTTGTCATTATTAACACATAAATAAAATAAATAAATGAAAATAAAATAAATAAATGAAAATAATAATAATAATAATAATAATAATAGTAATAATAATAATAATAATAATTTAATTGTTTTTCTTGCTTACTCTTTTGTTAATGTTTTTGAGGGTTTTTTTCCTCGGGATAATTTGATATTTTTTATTATTTTGGCGGTGATAGAAACGATAATTTTTTTTCTTCCATTTTTTCTCTATCATTATTAAGACAAAAATAAAACAAATAAATGAAAATAATAATAATAATAATAATAATAATAATAATAATAATAATAATAATAATAATTTAATTGTTTTTCTTGCTTACTCTTTTGTTAATGTTTTTTAGGGTTTTTTTTTCCCTCAGAACAATTTGATAGTTTTTATTGTGTTGACAGTGATAACAATGATAATTTTTAGTTTTTATTGTATTTTTTTTGGATCTTTTTTTGTAGTTTTTACAAAAAAATTTACCTTTCATTTATTTATTTATTCTTTCATGATAATAATGATAATACTACTACTACTACTACTAATAATATTTTAATTGTTTTTCTTGCTTGCTATTTTGTTCATGCTTTTTTTTTCTCGGTATAATTTGATAATTTTTATTGTTTTGATAGTAACAGCAATAATAATTGTAGATGTTAAGACTCCGATGTTGCTATTGTTATAATATTTTAAATTAATATTGCTTCCTTTTCCCCTTTATTTTTTTTTATTTGCTCTTTGTATTAAATGATTTTTATAATTTTACTATCTGCATAATAATGATTTTAGTGATTAATTTTTTTTTTCTTATAAAAATATTTTGCTATTTTTTTTAATGTTAGTTTGCGATCTTTTGTGATCTTTTATGAAGCAATACCTACATTTTAATATATGTAATCTATGCTTGCGTAACATACTTTACTTAAAATTTTATACATTTTATTTCCTAATCTATAACTTTTATTTAGTTATATCATATAAATTTATCGTTGTGAATTTAATTATGTTAAATTATATACACAAGAATGCCCGCGGCAACGCGCGGGAACAGTTAGCTAGTATATATATATTTCCAATCGTTCCATCTTATTTGCTTCTTTTTTTCCCCTTTCCCTATTACTTGCAAGAATAATAATAAAAAAGAATATACTAAAATGATTAATTAATTAATTAGAGAAAAAAAAAAGAGTATTCAATTCGAAAACTAAGTTATATTTTACAATTTACTCTCTTTAATATATACCCGACCCGACCCGACCCGACCCACGAAACTCTTTCTTGAAGCCTAGGTCACATGAGAACAGTATAAGAAAAAAACCCAAACCCAACTAGAAGGTCGATCAAGTTTCACGCTTTTCTCATATACAAACCAATCGATTAAACCAGACAGTCAGAATCTCCAAACAATCAGCTTGAAACAATGTCGAACAATTCTTGCATGGATTTACCTGCGAAAGGTGGATTCAGTTTCGATCTTTGCAAACGAAATGATATGCTATCGCAGAAGGGTCTTAAGCTTCCTCCATTTAGAAAAACTGGAACTACCATTGTGGGTTTAGTTTTTCAGGTACCGCCCATTTGTTCTCTTACTTGTATTTTTGTTTTGTTTGTGTATGTATTATTCTTTCTGGGTCACTGTCTCTCTCTCTCGTTCCTCCAGTCAAATTGATTGATTGAGTTTCAAAGTTAAGAATTTTTTTCGAGTTAATTTGGAATTGACCCATGCTTTTTTTTTTAGAATATGTTTTAGGGGTAGTGATATTGTGTTTAGTTTCACTTATGGAGACTATTGATTTCGGTATTAATTGATTTTGGCAAATAATTCTATGTAATTGCGGAGACTGGTCGATTATTTGATTTTTTTTACTTCGATGTAGTGTCAGTGTTCCCCCCCCCCCCAATGAATTCTTGGCTTTTATCAGAGTATAAAAGAAGATGCCCCTGAAACCTTCTTGTATAGAATACATGTACATTAGTGGATATTTCACGGAATTTCAAACAAGCCCTCTGGTTTATCAATGTTTGCGTTGCCAGCAGCGGCTACTTCTTAACCTGTTCAAAAACCTTTTTAAAGTATGCTACTTTGCTACCCTTTTAAAAGGAGTTGTAGCATAATGAAACAGAAATAGAAGAATGAATGATGGTAAGTTTAGGATAGTTATGAAGTCTGTTTACCCTGTCACTGCTACTTGGATTTTGGAACTGCTGAGTTGGGTAATCCATGTTTTGGTAAAGACTTGTCATCTTTGTGTGGGTGTTGAAACCTTAGCAATATATAGAAATTCAAATTTCTTGCACGATATCTATTCTTGTAAAATTTATTTATGCATATAATCTTTTTGTTTTTTTGCTCTCACAAATTCTACCCAGGATGGTGTCATTCTTGGGGCAGATACAAGAGCAACAGAGGGACCCATAGTTTGTGATAAGAATTGTGAAAAAATTCACTACATGGCACCAAACATATATTGTTGCGGAGCAGGAACTGCTGCTGATACAGAAGCAGTAACAGGTACTTTTAGGATCAATTTAAGGTGTAGTGTAGTGCTGGTTCTTTGTAGAACTTTGTATTTGAATGCTGGATGCATTACCGTTTACAGACTTTCTCCTTTTTTAACATTACTAAAGCTAATGCAAAGCTATGGTGTTTGCATTTTCTTAGACATGGTCAGCTCACAGCTGCAATTACATCGTTACCATACTGGCCGAGAATCGAGGGTTGTTACTGCGCTCACTCTTCTTAAGAAGCATCTTTTCAAGTTGAGTTTCTCTTGTTTCAAACTTGTGTGATTTTCTATGTATCTTTTTATAGTGAGTGCATATTGCTGACTGCTTAATGTTTTGTCTAGCTACCAAGGTCATGTCTCAGCTGCTTTGGTGCTTGGTGGGGTTGATTGCACTGGGCCTCATTTACACACTGTGAGTTTTCTACTTTAGAAGCAGATGAATGGGAATTATTCTTTTGGCTCGTACAATTATTTGATATCTTACCAATAAAATGGCTTATTTTGCAGATATATCCCCATGGGTCAACTGACACTTTGCCATTTGCAACAATGGGTTCTGGTTCTCTTGCTGCGATGTCTGTTTTTGAATCAAAATACAAAGAAGGCCTTAGTGTAAGTTAGATTTGCTATAGAGGGTTTAGAGGCATGAAGAAATAACAATTTTAATATAGTATTACTCATTGTAATCATCCATAAATACTATTAGTTTGATGTATGAGTTCTGCTGCATAATGTGTTTGTGATTGACAGCATGAGTTTGTTTAAGATTAAACATACTGTGGAGAGGATCAAAAAACAAGGAAGTAATCTATCCCCTATATTCTGTTACATTCATGCTTCCCATTGAGTCTAAAAATTATTATCCTTGCAGAGAGATGAAGGAATTAAGCTTGTGAGTGAGGCTGTATGCTCTGGCATATTCAATGACTTGGGAAGTGGAAGCAATGTTGATGTTTGTGTTATAACAAAGGTATGTTATTTGAACCAGTCCCTTCCTCTATATTGTCAAAGGATGTCTTGAGCTCACAGTGATGGAAGTTCTCCATTAAAATTTATTTTGGCACAGGGACACAAGGAATACCTAAGGAACCACATGTTACCTAATCCTCGTACCTATGTCAGTGAACGAGGGTATTCTTTTCCAAAGAAGACTGGTTAGTAATCTTTTATTACCCATTTATTACCCAGAGCAGTATCCTCATATTCAAGACTACTCCATCATGCTTATAATAAAACTTGCGCATATAGAGGAATAGCAGGTCTTTACCATTCTCTCTGGAAAGTTACCTCAATTACCATAACTCATTTCCATTCTCTCAATCTTTATTACTCTCAGAAAAGTTAAACTCAAGAGCCATAACTTGTTTTCATTGTCTCACATTCTTATCTAGACACAGCTTCTGTGTTCTTTTTCTGGAGTTTAATCAATTTTCATTACCTTGATTTTTAGGTTTTGACTGCGGTGTTTATGTTTTTGTGTCCGCTTCCTTCCTTTGGATGCTTCTCTTTTATGAAACTGGCGTGCTAGGATTCACACTCCTTTTGTTATATATTTTTAATGAAATGTTATTGATCCCCAATGCTTGGAGGGAGGGAAGAATCCCTACTACACGACTTACTCAATGATGCTACCGGAGTAAATAAAATACCAACTATCTAATCCTTAGAATAGTGTTTTGGACTTATCAATGTTGCTTTGTCAGCAATAAGTGTAGTTGAATCCTGTAATTACCCCTGTTTGCTTTCCTGCTCTGGCATGATAATGTTAATTTTTTCAACTTTGACAATTTGTGGGTTAATTTTGCTATTTGTCTGGTTACAGAGGTTCTTATGACAAAGATTACTCCCATGAAGGAGAAAGTGGAAGTGACTGAAGGAGGTGATGCAATGGAAGAGTAAACAATCATAACAATCAAAAGCACACATGGTTGAAATTTTTCAGACTCTGGTAGTGACCATCGGGATGGATTTACTCCATTATATCCACTTCTGAAACTTCAATGACTTTATATTGAAATGTTCTGGGTTTGGCTTGATGCTAGTCCCACTTCTGTACTATTCAATGTTTAGTTGACATGTCTTGAGGATTTTCTCATCTGTACTTTTGTTTTTAAGTAATGCATTTTCCATTCTAATGGGTGTGTATAAAAGAGCATCTCCAAAGGATAAAGTTATTTATAGAAGCCAATTTAATAATGGCTTTTTAAATAATATAAATATAGTTTTTTTTTTATATTTGCATTCCAATGAAAAAAAATAATTTACAGAAATCAATTCTATTTTAATATATATAATATTAATATAGTTATTTATTAATAATAAATAATTAATATAAATACAATTAAGAATATATTTTTTGCATAGAAATATATTAAATAATTTTTAGTTCATTTAATCAAATATATAGAAATATCTCTTTAATTTGAAAATATTATTTTAGATGTTCAATATAACTCTTTACTTAGAGCTATGAAAATAAAAACTAATTTTTTTTATTTAGCTTTCTCATCGGAGTTCTAACATTGTTATAGTTTTTACAATTGCGGTTTGAAAAGGTAGATTTTAAAAAAGCTACAAGTAGCTTTTACGTAACCAAGGTTTTTTTTTTTTTTTTTTTTTAAATTTCAAATTAACTCAAAATTAAATTAACATCATAGAAAGATTCACACACAAAAAACAAATGCCCTTATAGACTCAATCTTGCAATCCTTTTAAGAATGAAAAGTAAAATGTTTAACATGTTTAATGAGAGCCCTCATAAGCTCAATATCGCCATTAGTTTTGCAAGAAACCTTTTGAGAATCAAAACTAAATTTTTGTATGAAGGCCCTCGGAGGCTAGAAAGATTTGCTAGTCCTATAAAGCTCAAAAATAAAGAAATATTTATAAGATGCCTTATAGGCTCAATATTGTAGATAATTTTGCAGGCACACACCAGCCATCCACTATACTATATAAGATACTTCCTCCTGTCTTACAAACACAGACAAGACTGGTTCTTTAAGGTAGCAACTGCTACCATAGTTTCCATACAAAAGTGAGCAACAAATTATCCGTCCACCAAAATATACAAAATTGTCTAAATATTTGTCTTCTGAAATACTATATGAATCTACAAACCTTACTCTGCTACCACATATGCATATAACCATAATAGTTGTATCGACCACATGCTCACCAGATTGATCACCCAAGACCATCTTTAAGGCTATCAATTTCAAAGCATGAAAAACAGAACAAGGCAAGCCAAGGAAGTTTTAACGTGACTATCGACATGGGCTTTCAAGAGAGAAGGCCATCACTATCAACAATAAAAACACTGTCAAATGGAAACGGTTGTTTGAATTATATGTTCACCACAACAAGTACAAAAACCTAGATGGGCAATATAGACATGAAAAATTGAACCCCCCCCCGGAGATTTAAAGAACTAGAGTAAGATCACTTGGTCATCAATAGTCCATGGCAACAGCCGACCATAATATGGGTAGTAAAAGGAGCAGACAAAGGGTGGATTATTCAGATTAAAGAAGATAGTATGTTATCAAGTCCCCAAGAGACATGACATGATGACAAATGGCTTGAGATTTGCATTACAGGTCTTGGATTCGAGTCAAGGCATGCTCACCTTATAAGAGTCTGGAACAGTCGGGGTTTTACTCGCTTAACCCGGGCTGCAAAGAGTGTGCTTGAAGGGGAGTGGGGTTTCCTCGAATAAAAAAAAAGTTTATATTTATAACAATGTGTAAAAGAAACCATGATTTTGGATTACAATATGAAAGGGTAAGTGCTGCTTTATGAAGTCAAGTGATGAAGAACTCAAGCCTGAAGCTTGCAATTAGAGTGCCCAGGTTCAAGACCCCTCATTCTTAAGAAGAAAATATTGATGTATCGAACCCAGGATGGAAAGTCTACCACTCTGACAACTGAGTCCAACCTAGGATATTTTCAATTTAAAGAACTAGAATAAGAGCAGCTGATTGTGAGCTTTCTCTGACATAACTAAAAATATAGAGAAAAAAGGAAAGGAGAAGGTTGGATTGGTAAGATTAAACCAAGAGCATTTTTATATCTAAACATTGCGCAAACAGTTGCAATAAATATGGCTCATGTTTGCAGTGGGAATCTGTGGACACGAGTAGCAACACACTACTTCCAAGTTCCAACAATCTTAGTAGAGTTGGTATAGTGACTAGAGGATGTTTTAGGACATGGGAGCTATTTCTATTGGTGAAACAAGCATCATCAACTTAGTGAAGCTTGCATTTGGTGTCATACACAAGAAAAATAATGGACCGACCCACATTCCCAGTAGAAAGAATCACCATAAAAAAAATTGGTGACTGCCTATAACCCGAGAAACTACTCGATACAAAAAAATTTGCTGCTGAAGAAAGCACAAACCAAGTTGTTCCAGAAGAAATAGCTGATTTGTGAATATGGACCCTGACTGTTCAAACACAACAGTTAAGAAAGTACATTCATGTGATTTGTACCCATGGAAACCTAAGAGCTGGAAAAATGATATTTGGAGTAAATTTTACAGGGATTTTTTAAAACAAACCCTGAAAGATTTTGATAGATTAAATTGCTAGAAATACAAGTTAAAACTAGAATAAAACCCAGAAACCAAACGGTATGAAGCAATTTGACGATTTAATCTCTACAATGAGTTCTTCATAGACAGAAAGACATGGGATTCTGAAATGAAGAAAAGAGGATGAAGAAAGACTGAGCTCCATAAGCAAGAGTGAATGCCTATTTTGATGCAAGACTATCAATGCAAAACAGAGGAATATTGAGTAGAGATTCATCACAAACGCACCAACTTGAATCATCGGTAGAAAATATCTCTCCAAAAAGAAGTTGAGAATGAGATTGTACGGCCAGAAAACAACAAACATACATTATGAGTTTGACAACATGGTTTACTGAAAGTAATTCCTAGGGCCATCATGAAATCAGAGTGTAAAAATTGCTGGAAATAAGATAGACTTCCCACAGCTTAATGATAGGACCTGGTAAAACAAAACAAAAGGAAAGAAGAACCTACAATGTTCTAAGATCTGCAGATGGAAGAATCAATCACGCAAACATCGACAGGAACCTATAACCAGGGTTATTAAACTTGCATAACTTCCCATTTGATCGTCATAGGCATGTTTATAAGAAACAGGAGGATTCCAGCTATTGAAGCCTAGAAAACGAAGTCAACTAAAGATGAAACCTGATGAGGCTAAGGAAACATTTGAGGAAGATGGGAAGAGAATTCCAAGATTTTTACTATTCACCTTCAAATATCTGGAAATATTGCCAGGGCTTAAGTGGCCATAATAAATGCCTGGATCAAGTTTTCAGCAGCCTGTTTTTGCTCTGGTTTTCCAGATATATGAGCAATACGATCACCCCTTGCAGACTTGGCATCAGAGATTTCTATCATTGCTCCTGATATCTGAAATGTCAAAAAACATAAAAAAGGAAATAAATGATATCCATGAGAACTTCTTCCAATCAAAGCAGATTGTGAGAAATAATAAGGGGGAAAAGCATTGATACAAGCAGATTTCAAAATATCTGAGCATTATTGATGTACAAACAAAAGAAAATTTTAGAAAAGAAGCATATACTAAGCCAAAATTCACAACTTTTGTATCCCATGTTTGTTATTTTTTAAATTAAATAGCAGTAATATGAAGATCAAATGCTTGTATTACAATAAGCATAATAACAAATATCATTGCACAACCTCTAGCTGACTCGACAATTTCAGGTCTGTTAAATGTGAATATGCGACGACCAGCTACCACATCCCTGCTTTTCTCAAGAAGAACTTTAACAATCCAAACAAGTGACTCATTACTTCATACTAATTAATCAGTTGTGCCCTGAAGCTACTGTGTGGCCACTTGAAAAATAATTAAACACGTGATACGGAGGAAGCAAGGTATGGTGGACTGTTAATAGCCTAAAATGATGGAACCAAACCAAGCAAAGGCATTAGTGATACTGCCAACAAGTATCTGGCGAGTTGGCTCCAATAATTCAGAGTCATGAATGCTGGATTTCTATCTTCTTTCCCTTCTTATGTGAGTGGAATAGTTCAATAGATTTTTACATAACCAGCCTCAGTAATATATACTTCATGACTGCAGATATCCACATTTGCCACCAAAATATAAGGCCATAATTAAAAACAAATATCAAGCATGAATTTACCACAGGCTATTTATAAATTTTTAACAAGCCAACCCAAGCAAATAGTGATAGGCAACAAGCATCTGGCGAATTGGCAAACTGTATTCGAAGTCCAAACACCATACCACAAAATTCACTGTCATGAATGCTGGATAGCTAACTTCCTTTCTTATGTGAGTGGAATAGTTCGATAGATTTTTACTTAAAAAACCTTAGTAAGATATACTCGTTGTTGGTTGCAGATATCCACATTTTCCACTAGACTGAATGGCCATAATTAAAAAACAAATCATTGGATGAATCTACCACACACTCATGTTATTTATTAATTTATAACAAGCCACAGAAATGTACCGTCACTACAAATAGTTACTGCACCCTTTTCATAAAATACGAGTAATTCACTAAAATTCCCTAGGAAAGATCCAGGAAGAAAAGACAAAAGGGATCAACAAACCTTTCGGATGTTGGCTATATTTGCTCCTCCTTTACCCAACACTTTACCAACTGCATTAGCAGGCACCAGCATCTCAAGAGTTGAGGGTGAAGACAATCTGAATAAGTGCAAGAAATCAGCTTGCATGGACGGTATAGAAGTCAATGAAAACAAAATTCAGGGCTTTCAAGAGCACAGTGTACTAACCCTTCATAAAGCTTAGACAAAGAATACGAGGCAAGAGAACCATAGCTATTTTCTCCCATCTAATAAGGAAAAAACAAGGGAAATATGATCGCCATATGAAGCAAGAAAAGATTAATAAAACAAAAGAAAATCATTAAAAAGTGCAGCAAACTCCAGTAAATGAATATCATTGGCACAATTTTAACAAAGCCTCATTAGGCCACATTCCTAATTGCTTATGATGGAGGAAGATTTTGGTAGCATTTGATGCATGGGCTAGAAGTGGTAACCCCACTTTTACTAGTGTTCAGCACAAGGAACAAGTTTTTAATCAATTTAAACCAGCCTTATCCCTCTTATCCTACGCAGTCCTGCTTAGTCTTGTCTCGCTAAATGCTCCCTTAGGATGTAATCTCTTCCCACATTTTTTTAATAGTATCAGATTTTTGGTTGTGTTGTTTGCTTTTTGAAATGAGTCACAGGTTGTGTGCAATTCAGAGTATCAGGTTTGTTTTATGATTTCTTATGTGGGGTTCAGTAGATGGAAAGACAGTGAGATCGGTGATTCTATGTTGTTTCTTCTGTTTTTTGTGTGTCCAGATCATGAGAAATCCTAATGTTTTCAAGGAGATGCCTTTCCATCCAACAAAGAGTTCAAATATTGTATTGCTGTTTCTTCTGTTTTTTGTGTTTCCAGATCAAGAGAAATCCTAGGGTTTTCAAGGATATGCCTTTCCATCCAACAAAGAGTTCAAATAGTGTATTCACATTTAGAAGGGAAAAAGAGTGTCTTTCCATATTCAGAAAGAGGGAGTGTTTTGCAGCAGATATCACAAGACTGAAGCAGTCTTTTACATTAAGAGTCACTTTGCTGTTATTTTCCTGCTGGAGGATGATTGATGCAGTCAAGAAAATGAACTGTTGAAGTTTTACTCCAATTTTATTTGTTCCAGAATTTTCTTATTGTTCTGGGATTTAGGAATTTACTATCATTAGGCTACTTTTGTATTTTATTTTAATAAAGTTTTTTTTTTTCTTCATTAGTTTAGGACACTTCAGGATTTTGTTGTAGCTAAATATGCACAATTATTATACATTTCAGAGTATTTTATGATAAAAAAAGAGATTCAGTTTCAGCTTTTAGAGGTGGATTCCCCTTGTTTATATTCTATCTTCTGATTGTCCTAACCAATAGGCATCGAAGCAAAGATAAACAAGTGGACTCCACCCATGAGCCATCAACCCCACAACACTAGAGGAAATCCACCTCCAAGAGTTGAAACTGAAATTCTCGATTTAATACCATAAATGGCTTCTCCAAACTACAAAATATTAGCGCTTGCATGGTCACACCAAAACACTACAGAATAATAAGTTAAAGAAGGAATCAAATTTCCTACTAAATTAAAATACTAAAATGACAACAACAATAAATTCCTAAGAAAATCAATATATCCTAGATTGTCAAGGAACCATCTCACCTAAAAACGTAAGCTGTTAGGTAAGGTCCCAAAATATGATTTATATTATTCTGTAACACACCCTCAAGTGAAAACCCTTTGGGCTTGAAACTTGCACACAGGTCCATACTACCTTGTGCTTGATTTTTATCAAATAGAATAAGGGTAATGAGATTTGAACTCGTAACCGCTAGGTCAACAAGGTTCTAATACCATTTTAAGGAACCATCTCACCTAAAAGCTTAAGCTGTTAGGTGAGATCCCACAATATGATTTATATTATTTTCTAACATAGATAATAACATAGCTCTAAGAAACTAAAACTAATGAATCAAAAGCAAAACTGCAATAGTACATTCTCTTGACATCATCAATGACCTATTCTCTAGTTATCTTATACAAAAAAATATTTTATCTTAAATTGATTTTACCAAAGAGATGAAACATTTAATGTAAATCAAAACAATAATAGTGATGGAGCATTTGAGATGATCTATTTGTAATTCTCCTCACTCACAGTAATGGCCCTCCACCAACTGCATAGTCCAAAACTCCAAAATAAATGTACCAAAAAATTTCATAATAATTTTGATAAGAAAACTAAATAACAACTATCATGACCAAAGAAGTTGAAAAGAAATTTCACCACCAGCTACATACCAGTAAGGATCCATATCCATAAAGGCTGTTTGATGAAAGCAGGCCCAAACCACTTCCACTTTCAGCCCTCTGATCATAACCCCTTGGAGCAACTGGAGGAACAGAAGGTAGGATAGATGGTATAGAAATACCACCACGGACAGAGTAGACAGAATCAGTACTAACAGAAGAATTCAGACCACCATCCTTTTCTTTCAACACATCATCTCTGAGCCTTAGAACAAGCTGGACAAGTGCATCTCTCACACTAACAACTTCTCCAGCCACCTATCAAGAAACAAGGCCAACCCAAAAAAGTATTTACAATTGAAAAGGATTAGTAAGAAACTAGGTAAGGTTCAGAAATCAGACCTCAACAAGTTCATCATTATTATCAGCACACTTAAGTTTATCCCCTTTTGAGATGCTGACATCAGCATTAGTTCTCTTTCGAATTTCATTGACAATTGCACCACCTTTTCCTATGAGACACCCAATAACTTTAGATGGAACAAGGAGTCGAATGCCGACAATGTCATTGTCTTCATCATTAATCTTTCCTTGAAGCAATAAAATAGCTTCAACTGCCATGGATTTCAAATCATCGGGAGCCTGCCAAATGGTAAATATAGATAAATAAAACCCAGCATATACCATGAGAAATATAAGCATACTGATATCCCATTTCCAAAGCCCACTCAGCATTTTCCATATAGGTAAAATTTAAAAAGGTTTTGCAAACTTGAGCCACTTTTCACAGAATAAAAGAGTCCAAAATTGTGATGGAAATCATAAATTACTTGTTTTATTTGTTTAGCTCAGCGACTTTGGACAAAAATCAATATGCACGCTGAACTCTAGAGACGGCAATATGAGATATGCTGTGTTGCTCATTAAAAAAGTGCTGGTTGGCATTCCCATTTAAGTAATCTTCAAAGACAATTCAAATCTCTAAAGCTCCAAAAGAATTGTGCATTTGATGCTCTCTTTAACAACATCTCCATAAAAATCAATGCAGAAACATGCAGAGCTCTTGCAATAATTCGAAAGAAGCAAATCATAAACAAAGGTAAACCATACCTCAGTTGCAATGACTGTAACAATACACTCATCTCGATCAGCCTTAGTGTCATCAACCTCAATACGGGCACCACTAACCTGCCTTATGCTTTTAATGGTACCCCCTCCCTTGCCAATGACACGCCCAATCTTGTCAAATGGGCATAATAGTCGTATAATTAACTCAGATCCAGAGGTGTTGCCAAAACTGGGAACTACAGGGACTGTGGATGGATAAATGGGCCAAGAACTCCTCATATCCCCATAACCCTGAAACTCTGGTATATGTGCAGCGCCTAAGATTGGTGGAACAGATCTAGATGAAACAATTGGATCTGCATTTGGATAGAATCCACCCGGTTGATAAATAGGGACATCTGATGATATAATGATGCTTGGAGGAGCTTCTGGTACAGTTGTCTCAAGGGGAATTTCTTCCTTTGGATTGAACTTATACATGATTGCAGAAACTGCAAACAATGCTTTCTTCACTGCTTCTGATTCACCAGTTATCTGTCCATAAGAAAAAATTAACTCTCAAAGCCCTCAAACATCAACCTTCACAAATTGCTAAAGAGAAGCATGGAAAAGCATTACACATTCTCAAGGAAAAGCAACAAAAAATCACATGTGAATTAATTTCATCATAGATGGAGACTAAAACCTTAATTTTCAAGATAAAGAAGCTGCATAGTTCAAAAAACACTATGATTCTCAGGCTATGTTAATGATACATGTAACAATATGAAATGAACTCGTATATACTAAACTCAGAAGAATACACGTTTCTATAAAGTTGCCCCACAAAAAACATCAACAGGCACTTGGCTTGCAATTTGGATCCAAAATTCTACTTAACTAAAGTAACTGCATCCTTAACCTTAGTGACACTGACATCAGTCTCAAGCTGAAGAATCTAGGTTGAAACCTCTATCAGCAATCTTAAGCTTTAATTCAACATGAACACACCCCGGGGATCATCTACAAAAGTTGTTCAGGATTTTGGATTCCATCATGATCAATGGCAATTCACACAAACAGAACAGAATGAGCATTTCATGATGAAAGTCAAAGAGCACCTAGATTTTTTAATTCCTACATGAACCTTATAGTTAAAAGCTTTTTAAATAACAGTTTGTATTTTTGTTGGGCTTTATTCAAGGAAAAACTGGTTCAACTGTTAAAAGATACACACACACACATTTCAAAAAAAAAAAAATATAGCAGACAAATTAGAGCCTAATAATTAGAATTTCATTAATTTTAACAGATAAATTCAGCATGAATAACCTCGACAATAAATCAGAAGGAAATTAAAGTCCCATGTACTAACCAGAAGAAAGTTGTCAAAGTCCATAGCACATGAGTGAGTTGGATCGGAGGCATCTTTGGAAGTGATTTTAATGTTGGCTCTGGTCTTGCTTCTCAATTTCTTTATAGTTGCCCCAGCCTTACCAATAATATTTGCAGACTGGCTAGTTGGGACAAGAATTTGGCATTCCTCCTTATCTCTGCGTCTCTTGTCAGAGTCCCCAAGAGATGCAGCAGCATTTGAAATTGCAGCATGAACTTTAAGAAGAGCATCTTGTGCAGAACACAAAGGTTCGGCCTGAAGGAAATCATCGTCAGCATCAGCATCTCCCTTCTCCTTGACATAGCAAAAAATTGTTATGACCCTGTACATGGCGCCTGGAAACGGGTCCACCACCTTAACTCTCGCCCTCGACTCATGCCTTATGGAATTGATGACTTTTCCACCTTTACCAATGACACTTCCAATAACCTCAACAGGACATAGTATTCTATACACAACCAGTTCATCATTATTAGTACCTTTATTATCTTTGTGCCTCTTCTGCTTATTGGTATCCCCGTCATAATCTCTTTGGGGAAGCGATCGTTTGCCACTCTCCACCATTTATTACAATTATTATTATTATTGAAATACCTGAAACAATTAGATAGAAGAAATTTAATAAACAGTAAATTCATCACATACAGTGCCTTCACTGTCTATTTGATTATCACAGAAGGATAAAAAATACTTATCAATGCCTTCACTGTCTCAAATCATCTCAACATGCATCAAATACATCAAAAATCATAGCAAAAAAGAAGAAACTAATCTCAAAAACAGTTCCATAATCCAAACACAGTAAAAAAAATGCTTTTGGAATGTAAAATTACGAGAAGCAGAGTAGATAAACCCATTGAAATTTAAAGCTACAAAAAATACGTACCTGTTATAGTTTGTTGAATGAAGGGGAGGGAAATATATATTATTATAAATAAACCTATTGATGAGCGTGGAGAGGGAGAAAGAGAGAGGAGAGGGGAAAACAAAATGATAAGAGATGGGACGTCCCTTGCACTAGAAGTGTTTGATTTTGTGTTTAAATCCGTGTTTAAGACTTTAAGTAGGTTTTAAAAGTGTTTTTGTCCCATAAATATATAAAATTAATATTTTTTTAATAATTGTAATATGTTTATGTTAAAATCTAAAAAATATAAAAGCGTTATTTTAATATATATTTATCAGATATAGTGCACCTAAATACTCTATACGGAATAAAAATATCTTTGAAAATATTATAAAAAAATATGTTTTGCTTGAAAATATATTAAAATAATATTTTTGATTTTTAAAAAAAATTGATAGTATATCACAACAATCCAAAAATATATAAATAAATTATATAAATAAAAAAATCATTTTTTTAAATATAATTGCACTGTAATGTTAAAAAGAATTTAAATATATATTTGATATTAAAATAACTCTTTTAGATTTGTCTGTTTGCTCTACCCAAAAATTAGCCATATAAATAAATTTATTTTTAGTGTGAGTTTTTGTATTTTCAAAACAAGAGGTATAGATGAAATATGTCTCCATGGATAATATTTATAATTTTATCATTCCTAAAATATTCTTGTAAAAAACTCACAATCCTAAAATTGTCAAACTAAGACATGTAATGATAAAAATAATTATTATTATAGTATTAAAACTCAACTCGAGAATCATTTTAAGTTAAGAGTCGAAATGGAGTTTACTATTGACCGAAGTTAATATAATAATAAAAATAATTATTATTATAATCTAAAAACTTGATTTAAAAATTAACTTTGGATAAGACTCAAGTCACTCACGAGTTAAGATGAAGTTAACATAAAATAACATAATTATTATTATAGTTTTAAAATTTTAAAATGAAGCAGTAGAATCCCTGACATGGATGAAGAAGGTGAAAGTAACGACACGGGGCAACTTGTCGAGCATACAGCCCAGCTTAATTAAGTCCTCCACTTGGCAATGCTTGAATGCATATAACCTGCATCACAGACAATACTGATGCATGCTGGATGCAGTTTCTTCGTTCTGTGCAAGAACAAGAAGGGAAGACAAAACCTAGATAGCAATAGCAATATATATATTATATATCCTTACTACTACGGCATAATTTCACAAAGTTTGTTAATAAATCATTCTCATTTAAACATTTAGTTTATTAAATAAGAATTCAAAATACGATTTATATTATTCTTTAACACCTTCTTTCTCAAGTGATCTAGGCTTGAAACTTGTAGACATACTCATATTATATTATGTTTAATTTTTATCAAATAGAACTAGGGTGGTGAGATTCGAACTCATGACCGCCGGGTCAACAAGACTCTGATATCATGTTAAAGAACCATATTACTTAAAAACTTAAATTATTAAATAAAGACCATATTAAACAGATTTAAAAAAAAAAAAAAACTTTTCCATCATAACTTGCATTCCCTGCTCCAGCATCTGAGAAAAAGAGGAGGGAACGAAAGGAAAACGAACACTAGAACTAGAAACATGAGCTTATGGGAACTTGAGCAGCCGAGGAATCGATCTATCTTTGAGAAGTAAAAGTCAGCAACCAGCATGCAGGTTATAAACCTGCTTTTTACTTGCTGCATCAATTAATGCAGCCAGCTGCTTCCGGAGATTGCAGTTGGGTTTTTGGTGAAGGGCTACACAATCATTAATATATGTCTGTATCTTGTATCAACCTACATTCAGTGTTCTGTCCTAAGAACTTCCAAGAGAAATCAATGATGGATCGAGGTTGATGGATTATTAATTTTCAACATCTTATAACATGGGACTTTGCCGTATAGTATAGTGGCTTTTATGCAGCAATACAACGACAAAAATCATGGTCTTGTATTGAGTTAGCTTAATATATATTAAGATTGCTAAATATTCAATGAGGGACATGGCAACAGCTTCAAACAGTTGCAACATTGGTTGTGTTGGGAAAACTGAAACCAAAACTAAAATCCGTAGCTTTGGAATCTGATTTGGGGTTAATTAGAGCAAGATTTAGGTTATAAACGTAAGAGAATAATATAAATTATATTTTGTAGACTCACATGTCAGCTTAAGCTTTTAGGTGAGATGGTTCCATAACATGGTATCAGAGCCTTGTTGATCCAACGGTCATGAATTCGGATCTCACCACCTCTATTCTATCTGATAAAAATCAAGCACAAGGTAGTGTGAGTCTATGTAAATTTCAAGCTCAAAGGGCTTTCACTTGAGAGGGTGTGTATGAGAATAATATAAATCATATTCTGGGGCCTCACCTATCAGCTTAAGCTTTTAGGTGAGATGGTTCCATAACAATAAACCTATGAGGGGAAATATATAGATAAAAATAATTATTTTTATAGCTTTAAAATCCGACTTGAGAGTTGATCCGAGAAAAGGTTTGGACCATGATTCAAGAGAGTCAATATATGAATAAAAATAATTATTATCATAGTTTTCAAACTTGATTCGAGATGTAGCTTGAAATAAGATTCGAATCCTGAGTCGGGAGGATCAATACAAGTTGACTCAAATTGATATATGGATAAAACTAGTTATTATTATAGTTTTAAAATTCAATTCAGAAAATTGATTAGAGACAAGATTTAAGTCATGGGTTAAAAGCAAAGTTATTGATCCCGTCCCGTTCCGGCCGGAACGGGCGGGACGCCCCGTCCCGTTGCAAAATCCGGGACAAAACGGCGACGTTTTTGTCCCGGGTAGAATCCCGGCCTGTCCCGGAAAAACCGGGCGAATTCCGGCCGGAACGCCCCGGTTCCGTACCGGGCGTTCCGTTCCGGCCTGAAAATCCTTTTTTTTTTTTTTTTTTTTTTTTTTTTTTAACTTTTAATTTTTTTTTCTAATTTTGAGATTATATTTGTTTGACTTTGTGTTTATATTGTATAATTTAAAGTTAATTTGTCTTGAATTTTAATTATGCTTGTTAAATTAAGTTGATGGAGAGGACATAAGTTGGGAGAGTATCGAAGCACCTTTCTCTACTTTAAATTTAGATGATAAAGAGACATGTTGATGTAGAACAGGTTGCGGAATCATACATGCTGAAGAGGGATCACCCGAAATTCAAAGGCAACTGAATTTCGGCATCCGGGTCGTTGAGGTTGGAATAACGCGAAACTCACCCAGTCAATGCGTTTCGTCGTTTTCGGAAGAAATCAGTAGCTTCGCTGCTGACCTCGACCCAATTTTGGCCAAATTCCATCGTTTCGGCCCCGGAATCGTCATTTTTGCTATTTTAGGAAAGTTTTGTTTTTGCAATAACTTTTGAATTAAGAGTCCGAATTGACTTTGGTCAATTGGTACTCTCTTAGAATTCATAGGCCTTTCACATTCTGCATTTATCTCAAATTTGCCATTTATGGCAAATTTAATGTTTTATGTCCTTTCCTTTTCTGTATTGAATTAGGCTAGGGTTTTCTCCTTAAGTATGTTTGTAAACCCTGCAGCCGACTTCAACTATCATTTTATCAAATAAACACTGAGTTTGATTGAGATTTATTCTCATTATCTTTAATTTTAAGGAATATTGACGTTGGTCGTATTCCCGCGTGATTTTCTGCTGCGTCACATGTGTAAATGAGGAGAATGAGCTTGGTGGAAATGACCAACTATTGGAATGTCTTGTTGATGACTTTCCTTATGTTCCACAGCCAGATCAAGATCCTTATTTTTATATTAATGATGTAGAAGATGTTTGATGTATTTTTCTTTTATTTTAGAACATTTTACTTTCATAATATTTTGGAATTTCAAAGATGTTTCTAATTTTGAGATTATGTTTGTATTGTATAATTTAAATTTCATTTATCTTGAATTTAAATTATACTTGTTAAATTAATATTTTATTTTTTTCATATATATAATTAAATAAAAATGAACAGTACAAAACCGGAACGGTACCCGGAACGGTACCGAAACCGGGACGTCCCGTTCCAAACACAAATCCGGAACCGGGACCGGGACGGGATCAATAACTATGGTTAAAAGGGTTAATTCAACTTATCCTAATTTTTTTTTTGTAAAAAAAGTCAATGAATTTTGACTTGTGTTTTATCCTGAATTGATCTAAGTTTTTGATTGGGCTAATTCAAACCAATTATTTTAATTATTTTTTCTAAAACTCTAACGTAGATCAACCTTTAAAGTTGATTATAATTTTACAATTAAAATTATTATAATAGTATTAATGTTATCACTTAATATAAATTAAAATAAAATATGAAGCTCTTTTTTAAATACAATTTTGACTTGGTCTCATTTTTTGTCTTTGTTTTTTTCTGTCTCCGGTCCACTGTTCTAATTATGCATGTAGGTGACCAACTACATACATAATACATACATACATACATTCATTATGCATGTAGGTATAGATGACGACGCTCCTTATTTATTCCTTTCTTGTTTTCTCACGGCCGCTGGCTCTGCTCCTCGAGTCGCCCATTTTCATTTTGATTGTCATCGGATCGGACCGGATCACCTCAAATCAAATCAATCGTCATCCACATATGACTGTCTCTATCTCTCCGCTGTAGTTTTACCTAAATACAGGGAGATAAATTTGGGGTTTGCGATCGATTCTCCTTCATCCACTCCAATCGTCTTTGTTCCACCTTCGACATAGATGGTGGACCCTAAACCCTACAGATACTACCTACTACTACAGTTTCCTTCCTTAATTTTATCTCAGACATAAGCATATATTACTAACACTTGCTTCTTTCCTTCCCCTCTTCAGCTATTATCAATTTTTATCAATTTTTAATATTAGTATTTATATCTATGATATACAGTGATTGAGTGAGTGACGGTGTGAACTTTGAAGTAACTAGCTAACTAGAGTAGCATCCGTCGTAATGGGATCCTGCTACTCCATCATGGGGGAGAAGAAATCGTCATCAACAACTTGGAAGAAGAAATCACCCTCGCCATCAGCTACTAATGCTAATGCTGATCCAAGTTTGCTCCTTCATATTCCTGGCAGGTTCTCCGCCAGTGCTGCCACCAAAATCGGCTGCTTATATACCCAGCAGGGCAAAAAAGGCACCAATCAAGACGCCATGCTCCTCTGGGAGGTACCTCGTTCTCGATCATACGACCTTACCACCTCCCCCTTTTCTTTCTCCTCCATCCGCATTAATTATCACTACCACTTTGCATTCCTAGCCCACTACTATAATGTGATTTCGAGAAAGAAAAAAAACTTTTTTGTTTTCTTCAATTTGCAATGTATGATTCTAATTCGAAGACAAATAATTAATAATAAGAAGAAAAGATACGACATTGTTTCATAATTTTTTTTTGACACGGGTTTTATTTTTGATTGCTCACCTGGCTGTAGGTTTGATATAATGTTGATTGACTCTGACTGGGTTGGAAATTGGAATGTTTATCTCTGCTGTAGAATTTCAGCTCAACCACAACAAGTGATACCGTTTTTTGTGGGGTATTCGATGGTCATGGTCCTTACGGTCATTTGGTAGCCAAGAAAGTTCGGGACTCCCTTCCGCTCATAATATCTACTCACTGGAATCCTGCTCAACAGTGCTGCCTTTCTGACACTGCAAATGCTCCTGCACCAACTACAAATTCTGAGGACGCTGCTTCCTCAAGTATGGACGATGAGTCCCTCGGTTCCATAGACGTTGAGGAAACTGAAGTACTCCCAGATATGTTTCTTCCACTCAAAAAGTCTATATTGAAGGCCTTTAAATTAATGGACAAGGAGTTGAAGTTGCATCCAACAATCGATTGTTTTTGCAGTGGGACGACTGCTGTTGCTCTGATCAAGCAGGTACTTGTTCTTTCTACATTCTCAAACTTTTTATTAATGGTTTTTCTTTTAATATTGAGACCAAATTCAGTTTGTTCCGCATTTCTGTTTATTTTGAGTAAGCGCTAGTGTCATTTCAAATCTGAGTGCTCAGTTCGTAGCAGCATCCCATCCTCAAGTTTTAGTAGCTAGGAGCAACTGCATGGGCCAAATTAGTAGCTCCTTTTTTTCTATAGCAAAGTTTGAGGTCTATTTTAAGCTTTTTGTTGATCTACATTCTACGGAGGAACTAAATGTTGTAAATGATGTATGTTCTCCTTGACATGTTATCTTGATCAACTCAATTCCTTTTTTGTATATTGACTTAGGCTGAGATGTGCTTGGGCATTGGTTTAGCCTCTGCTTTTTTCAATTGTCTTTGCATGTTCTTTGAGTAGGGATGTCAATGGACTTATATTTTTCCAACTTTATGCAGCCTGAGCTTGACCATTTGTCATTGACTGAGAAAATTGTCAACCCAGTATTCTTAAGCTGCATCTGGAAGTTGATGAAAAGATCTAAGATTTGGTGTTCTTTCAGTTAGAATGGAATAATCTTTTAATTTGATTTTATTTTTCTTGAGGATTTCATGTTCACTTCTGAGTATTTCTCTTTGATTTATTGCATTGTAAAATCATCTTATTTTAACAACAAAAATAATAATTATCATTGAGGTATAGTTTCTTTGCTTATTTGCCACATATTAAGAAACATGTCTTGTCTGTGTCTCGTTTAAATCTCCCAAAATGACTGTTTTTTCACACAATAACTTAAACCTGGATCTAACAAGTCTATCATGTGAAAACATGTCTTTTTAGGGCCAAGATCTTGTTATTGGAAATGTTGGTGACTCCAGGGCAGTTCTGGCAACAAGGGACAAAGATGACTCTTTGCTTGCTGTTCAGTTGACTGTTGACTTGAAGCCTGATCTACCAAGTCTCTCTCTCTCTCTCTCTCTCTCTCTCTCTCTCTCTCTCTCTCTCTCTCCCCTTCTCTCTCTCTCGCTCTCCCTACACACACGCACATACATGCACACTTTCATATTTTGCCTTAGGTTCAGTTGTAAGCAAATAGAAAATAGAAATGAAGTCTTTCTCCAATATCATATATTAGAAAACTGCTTTGAAATTGATTGAACTGAGCAACTTGTCTATTCTGCTTAGGGGAAGCTGCCAGGATCCAGCAATGTAAAGGAAGGGTCTTTGCATTGCAGGATGAGCCAGAGGTTCCACGTGTATGGTTGCCTAATAATGACTCGCCTGGTCTGGCAATGGCTAGAGCTTTTGGGGACTTCTGCTTAAAAGATTTTGGTTTAATTTCTGTTCCGGATGTTTATTATCGCCACCTTAACGATAGAGACGAATTCATTATTCTTGCCACAGATGGGGTATTATTCCTTTCTTTCATTTTAATCTATTTGAGAGAATCTTTTTCTTATTCTAGGGCATTTGGCAAGTTAATGTCTGAGAAGCCTGCTATGTTTCCATGTTTTTGCCATGATCTTGATAGTTTTTGCTTTGCCACTTTGCTGTCATGCTAATATGAAGCTTTATTATTGTCGGATAATTAGAAAGCTGATGGATCTGCACTCTTGTTAAGTGTGCATTAGACAGAGAATAACCACCCATCATCATATGGATGAACTCCATCCCTACTTTTCCAATACTGATATCAGTGTTGAATTGTTGATATCCTAACACAGGTTTGGGATGTCCTCTCAAATAAGGAAGCTGTTGATATCGTGGCTTCAGCCCCTGGCCGATCAACAGCAGCCAGGGCTCTTGTAGACTGTGCTGTCCGAGCATGGAGACTTAAATACCCAACATCCAAGAATGATGATTGTGCTGCTGTATGCCTCTTTCTTGAGCATCCAAGTGGAGTAAATGGGGAGGTAGAAGATTTGAGAAAGATTCCTATGGAGCCAGGGGAGCATTTTGTGACTGATGAGAACACTGGTCAATTAGAAGCAAGAGAGGTTTCCCATGATCCTATTCTTATGCAGTCGGGTACCACACGAAACTCTGACGAGATTGTACCTGTCTCTGAGTTGACAGTGCAAAACCCTACTGTAATGTCCCGGGGCCAGTCCAAGAGGAGCCTGGCAGAGTGCATTTCAACTTCAGAGGATGAGGAGTGGTCAGCCCTAGAAGGTGTTACAAGGGTTAATAGTTTGCTAAGCCTTCCTAGGTTCCTGTCTGGAGACAAAAGAGCAGCCAGTTGGAGAAAATGGGTTTGATAAATCTGAAGCTTCAACACCCATATACACTCAGCAAATGCGGTTTCAATAACTTCTTTGCAATCAAATGTCATTCTCCGAGGAATCAAGCTGATGAAATTCGTTGATTTTGCAACTGTATATAGTTTGAAGTTGCTGGCTACAAACTGAAATGTCTCTCTGTTTATCAAAAAGGGATTATATTCAAATTAAAGGTGCTGTTTTGATTAGATCAGGTGAATATCCTACAGAGAACAGTGGCCTCATGATTTTTTTCGTAATATTGTTCATGGAGCATGACCTTATGTTGTCTGTTGCACTGGAATTAAATTGATGCTCCGACTCTTTTCTCATCTTTTTTTTCTCTGTTGCTTTTGAATCTTTTGCTAAAAAAGGCCATTGGTTTGTACGTCTTGTTTGGCAAATAAGAGAATTTAAAATCTGGAACAACATCAAGAATGCGCTCTGGTCTTTGGTGAGTGCTGTTTGGAATACCCCATTTTTCTTCCCCGCTTGTCGGGGCGATGTATAAGTGGAACGATTCACCTGGTTCTGCCTTTACACAATCATGATGGACGAAGTACTGCAAGAAAAATGACTGTGACTCCATCTGATCCTGCCCATATTAGATGGAGCTACGAAAGAAAGAATCAAGCATTCTGGTAGTGATTGGTGGTATATATGTCCAGAGAGGTATTAGTAGATCCAAAATGCTCTAGAGCCATGTATAAATTTGACCCACGACAACAAAGTTCAGTTCAATTTGCCATAACCTAGCTAGGCTTGCATGCTTAGTAGTATGCCAATGAGATCGATTATTTCCCGGAAAAAAACACTTAATTGTAGTTCAGAAAAGCAATGCATCCCACCTCAACTGGCAGAAAAAAGAAAAAAAGAAGAACCAAGAATCCTTGAAAGCCACCAGTGGGGTTCTTGCGTTATGTTTCAATGAGCAGCTGAACTAAACCGAGCACGCAAGGGTGTCAGCCTGAGTTTCTCGTAAAAAAGAAAAGAACCCTCACCTCATCATGCAACTAGATGATAGAAATTAGGGCGTGCCATGCATACCCTCATTGAGAGATCTTTAAAAAATTCCCATGAGAACAGAAACTATGGTGGCCTTTTTAGCATAAATAGTTGTTGCTCAAAAATCATACCTGGATTACAATTATTTAGTTTATACTCATGCAATGCAATTGATATCAAATCATAATACTAGCCTGAGATATAAAATATTTATTTGTTCAAACTGAATATAAATTGTTGTCAATGATCAATCCTTAGTTTTTGGGGCTTTATTGCTCATCATTTGATGCAAATAAGATATATGCAATCAACCACCTAGGGTTACGAACTCAGGCTCTGAAATATGAGGGGAACACAGAGGAAACTAAGCTGAAATTGAGGTGAAAAAAGTGCCGAAATTCTTTCCAGAAACACTCCTCCCTCTTTCAGGCCCCGATTCAGACGTTGTTTCCTCCTCTGCTGGCCTCTGCTTTTCCTGTTTCTATCTATCACTGATTACTTGTTTGTCATTTGATATATAGAAGACTACTAATAGTTGTTAGTGAATAATATAAATCATATTCTAGGATCTTACCTAACAACTTAAACTTTTAGATGAGATGGTTCCTTGACATAGTATCAGAGCATTGTTGACCCAACGATCACGAGTTTGAATCTCACCACCCCTATTCTATTTGATAAAAATCAAGCACAAGGTAATGTGGTCCTGTACATGTTTCAAGCTCAAAAGGTTTTCATTTGAGCGGTGTGTGTTTTAGAAAATAATATAAATCATATTTTAAAACTTTACTTAACAGCTTAAATTTTTAAATGATATAGTTACTTGACAATGCTATCTATCTAAGCCCGCATGCCATTATTACAATTATGGATGTATCATTTGCAGACACCAATAATTCCTTATTGTCTATTCATGGTTCAATTAAAAAGTTGTATCATTTGCAACTTTTTAAATCTTGAATCCGGGTTTAATTAAAAAAGTTATATCTCAACAATCTAATTTTGAAGGATGAGGTTATTGAGAAAATAAAAACCTAAAAAGAAAAAAATAGCACAAAAAATAAGAAAAAAAATTGATTGGAAAAAAACCAAAGATGAAGAAAAATTAAAATAATCCCAAAAAAATAGTAATCAAGAGAATCCAGTCCAAATTTGAGAGAATATAAAATCACAGGGGTAAAATTGAAAATAATTTATAATTTGAAAGATAATTTTTATATTTAAAAATAGCAGAGGGTGAAATTGAAACAATAATATAGAGAACTAAACCAATAGAAGGCAAACCATAAAAGATAACAAAAAAAAAATCTCAAAAAAAGAACAAAAAAATCAAGCAAATCTAAGTGACGTTCTTAATACTTGTCCAATCTCTAAAATTAGCAACCCGTGAAATCATGGACTCAAACTCAATAAAAAAATTAGTTCTCAATAAATTTAATTTTAGATGATGAAATCATGAAAAACAATTAATAAAATAACCTATAAACGCCACACGCACAAAAAAACCCCATAAAAAACAGGGTTAAAATTTGACAAAAAAACCTAATGAGGATAAAATATGAATGGAAAAAATTATAAAAAATGTTGTGAATATGAAAAGAGAAGTGAGTGAAAAAAAGGTCATCATTGACAAATTGAAAAAACATTTGTATCATTGTGTAGAGAGAGCAATGTTATCTTCTTTTTTTTATAACCGGGGTGTTCGGGCCAACTTGCGCGCGTCACAACTAAATCCCCGGGACCACTGAACATCCTACAAACCCAATGAGCATGTAAGGCACCGCGGGGGTGACAGGCGTGTCTAACAAGGCTTGAACCTGGGATGAGAAGAAGGGAAAACTCCTTCATGACCACCAGGCCAAGACCCCGCTGGCGCAATGTTATCTTTTAAACAATATCATAGAAAGCAATGTTTGGTGGTCAAAAGTCCCTACACGTGTTTCTTGATCAACGCTGGAGCCATCCATATGCTGGTACACGCAAAGGACAAGCCAACAATTATTTTTATAATAATATTTAATATATGATAATTACAATAACACCTCTAAGTAACCTCCAAAATTATAACAAAATTAATGCATAATGACTAAAAAACCCTTATGAGAGAGTAATATTATTTTTGGCTGCAAGGTTACCAAAGTGAATAATATGTATTTTTATTCTATTCTGAATAAAATAAAAAATACTAAATACCCCTAAAACAAAAACATAAGTATTTTTTATTTCAAGGCTAGGTGGTATTTTTTATTTTTTTTTGATAATCAAAGTGTCCGGGTCAGATTACACGCACCACGACTAATTCCTGGACTTACTGAATACCCTGCAAGCCCAGTGAATAGATAAGCACCACAGGAGTGACAGACATGTACAAAAAGAATCGAATCTGGAGAGTAAAGAAACAAGTCACTTTCCCTGTTAGGCAGGCCACGAACTCAAGTGCGTTATGTCATTACATTGATTGGTGGTGGTGTTGGAATTATGTAACGAAGGAAGAAGATTGGAATTCACTATATGGTTTCTGCAGGGCGTAAACTGATACATTTGAAGATCAAAACCAGTATTCAATACAAAAATGTCAGTCTGAAAAATATCATTTTGATTATATTTGATCTTGTTGTGTGCTTACAGCTGAGGCATATGTCGACTGAATATATCTTCCAACCAATCCTGCCATTTGCCCTGGCATGTTGCATGGATGGCTACGGTTGAACTGAGCTCCAAGCCTCAGCAGTCAACATGGAAATTATGATCCTCGATCCCTTCCTCGCAGTGATCACACCATGCAAGACTTTATTAACAACAGAAAATGGGAGTTAATTATCAGAGCTTTTCAAAACAGTTCTTTCTAGTCATTTTCTTGGTTTGTTCGATCAAATCTCTTCTATCCTTCTCAATACTTCACTCATCCCAGGTCGTTTTTTTGGTGCCATATCTGTACACTGCAGAGCTATCTCTGTCAGCTTCAACATTTGACTATGCCCTTCTCTTGAATCCAATATCTCTACATCTAATATGTCTGTAGACCAATCATTATTCACCACCATTCTAACCCAATCAGAAAGGTCATCCACTTTTTCTTCTGTTCCTGCTGGGGAAGTCTCTATTGGAATCTTCCCAGTTATGACCTCTAATAGGATAATTCCGAAGCAGTATACATCAGCTTTGTGTGTTAGCTTCTTCCCTTGACAGAATTCTGGTGACCTGCCAACAGCTATCCTTTCAGATGATTTCCGAGAAGGCAGCAGAGGCAAGAATCCATAGTTTGTGAGCTTAGAATGGTAACTTTGGCGATCTCTGTGGATCAACACATTGGATGATTTGAGGTTGGCATGGGGGACCTTGTGCGAAGGTAATTGTCACGACCCGATTCCCGGATCCGTGACCGGCACATAGGCATGGTCCCCCTCCAAGGTTCCACACCTATGCGAACCCAAACTTACACACAAACTTATCATTCAACTTCAGAATTTAACGCAACGGAAATATCAAAGTAAACTTTATAACATAATTTGATTGTCTTAATACAAGAGTTGATTATATACAATTACAATTGTGGAGCACTAACTAGACATATGAACAAAAATATCAAATACAACCAAAATAGCAGGTTCCAAGAGTTGGACAAAAATGACCTGCTAGCAAGCTACGACCCTGAAAATGATAAATAATGAGGGAGTGAGTTCAACAACTCAGTGAGTAGATAATATCCAATATACACATACGAGATAATATAGCAAAGAGAAGTATATTAACAAATCAGCTCAAGGTTCTTACAACAAATTTCTCAAATAGGTCATAACAAGAATATAGGTAAAGCTCGTCAGAAAATCAGAATGCAATGAGCATGAGGCTCCGTACTGTGGGATGATCAGTCCATACAGGTTGGTGACTCCCCCGATCAACTAGGGTTTCAGATACGATGTGCACAAAGGCTAACACTACCCTGTTAGCATGGGTATTCTGACTGGCATACCATAGGCATATCTTATAATCAAACAAACATATCCATATCTCAAGGCTCAACTCATGGTATCAATCAAATGAGGAGCTATCAATTCACAAACAGATATAGGCTCATATCAAGAACGGATATTCAACAAATGATTATGCTTTATCGTATCAAGAATATAATCAAGGTATATATTATCCAAAAAGCATAATCCAATTCATACTAACAAATTCAAATATTTATACTATTTCTCATGCATATTAAATGTTATCCACTCACCGGACTCAAAAGCAGACAAGTTCCAAAAGCAGAATGTTGATGAAACTTTACTGATGTCCCGCGGGTAGAATATCGGGATTATCTGAATATATAAAAGAAGATATACTCAAAAATGACTCAAAAGAAGTAAAATACCTTTAATAACATATCTAAGAGTTCAAATCATAATCCTATGTGTTTTTGAATCAAACTATCCATTTCTTCGCAAAAACCTAAAACAAAGGTTTCTTCCGAAATCAAATTCCAAAATACACAATTCATAAAATTGATATTAATCCATCAAATGAGCTTCAATTATCCATCAAACCAATCTGAAATACTAATATTTCTCTTAGGGACCATTCTGAAATTTTCTTATATTTTTGGGGTCAAATTGTAATTTTATCAAATTGAAGGACTAAATTGAACACTTCATAAATTCATAGCTATCCTAAAATCTTGTCCATAATTCATTCTCAATTCTGTCCAGAATCTCCAATTTCACTCCAGGGACCAAACTGTAATTTTTCCAAAGTTCGGGGACTAAACTGTAATTTTCACCAAAAGGACCAAAATGAATTTTTGTCATCTTCAACCTCAACCCAGAATTTCCAGCAAGGGATTTCGAAATTTATCAACATTATTCACCATTTTTTCTCAATATTTTCTTAAACCAAACATCTCAAAATTTCAAAATCATCTACAATCAAACTAATTAAACTATTACCCAACACATTCAACCCTTAACATCTCTCTTAATTCATCAATCAAACCCAAATAAAATTCTCAAACCCTAACAACCCATACAAGCAAAATCATAGCTAATAATCACATATATACATAATAAAACACACACATTACCTTAAAAACTTATTTATCCTTCTTCCTTTCTCTTCCTCTTCTCTTTCCCTCTTTTCTCTTCTTCTTCTTCTTTCTTCCTCTCTTCCCGATTCTCTCTCTCAATTTCAGACCTAATCTTTTTCTTTTTCTTTTCTTTTCTATTTATATTTACTAGCTTGTACAATTACTACAACACCCTTAGCCTAATTCTAACCCACTAAGGGCATTCATGTATTTTCCTTTTTAAAATTTTCAAAAATACTACAGTAATGACTGGTGAAGGAAAGCCATACCCTTCGCTATGTCTCTGATTATTGACAGTCTCGCGGCCCAATTCAAAGGGACTCTATCATCTCCTCTATTCTCTAGCATCCACAGGTATATATATAGCATGTCAGAAGATAAATTTGTTATGAAAATGTACGTAGTTCCTTGCAATTTTGTTATTTATTAATCTGGAGAACCAGAATTTGACACAAATAATCATTAAGATGATGGAAAGGGAGAGGAGTTGAACTAACCATGCAGCAGCTCAAATAAACTTCCATCTTCTACAAACTCATAGACAATCAGCTTTTCCTCCTTGGAATAGTAAAAGGAGATGATATGAACAAGGTTTCTGTGACTCATCTTTCCCAGCAGCTGCATCTGCTGAATAAATTCCTTCTTGCTCAAGCTGTTCATGTATTTTACTCTCTTAACAGCAACAGCAGCACCTGATTCCAGGTTTGCTCTGTACGTGGGCCCAAGTTTCCCCTTTCCTAACACCTCCGCGGATGCTCTTAATAGATCATCCAAGTCAAAAACAGGTATATTCTTGTCGAAAAATTGTAACTCTATTCTTCTTTCAGGATCCTCAGTGCTTTGAGAATGCTGCATTTTCTTGTCTGCCCACTCTGGTGAACCATCTTCCCCTATTGGAAAATGGAACATAATTTTTTTTTAAATAAAAAAAAAAACCTATGATGTAAGAGAATTGAACATGTAGCCAATCATGTGGAAAATTCAAGATAATCATTGTGCTGTACCTGCCTGCTGTTCTTTTGGTGTTTCCTCTTCTTGTGCCTTCTTATAGCAGCACAAGAAAACAAACATGACCAACAACGGAAAAAGAGCTGCCACAACCGCAATCAAGACAATGATCCAAATTGGAAGCTTCCGTTTTTTTCTATGTGGTGGACTTACAGGAGGAGATGGAGGCAGCACAAGCGGAGCAGGAGGCAGATCTGGGCATGGTTCCAATGGAATCCCGCAGAGATTTAAGTTATGATCATAGGAGCTCTCCGAGAACCTCCCAAGGACATCAGTGTCAGGAATGGAGCCTTGAAGATGATTGTAGGACACATTGAAAAGGGTCAGTGTTGGCTGGTTAAAAGGCGGTATCTCCCCTTCTAAGTATTTCCTCTGCAACTCCAATTGTTTCAAGTTTGGCAGTTCAATGTATTCAGATGGAATTGAACCAGTCAAACGATTGTATGAAAAGAAGACAGATTCCAAATGCACAAGATTGCTGAGATTAGGAAGCGGTCCATAGATTGAATTGTTTCTGAAACTAAGATTAGCCAAGAAAGTAATGTTTTGTAAGAATACAGGTGGGAGAGAACCTGTGAGTTGGATTCCTTCAAGCACAAGACCAACCACATGCCAATTAGAACAAGTAATTCCTGACCATTGGCTCGAATTTTTGTGACAAGGGGGTCCAGTCCAATTTCCATGCAAATCCAGAGTAGAGCTGAGAGAATCTATTATCTGCATCAACGCATCTCTTTCTTCAGGAAAGAACTCCTTGCCTTGATATAATGAATGAACAGACATGGGAGTAATGGGTAGGGCAAACAAAACAACATATGTTGTAACAGCAGCTAAACTCATGATCATGTCTTATGAAACTGAAGAAAGGAGAAAGACATGGATTAAATGATCAGAAGAACTAAAACGTGGGTTGCAAGCATCAATTTATTGCATAAATAAGTCATTGCTCTTCTTTACAGTTCGGACTATTACTAGAGTTTGACGATGTGCACAAGGCAAGGCCGCAGTGATTCCTGCCTTGCACAAAATTAAGCGGAAACAACAAAGAACATTATAAGAAATTAAAAATTTAGGATATAATAACAATGTGACAGCAGATGCTTCCTTGATCGCCATGTGAATTGTTTAGGGTTTTTTTTTCTCCCTCGTTGGCGAGCTGTTCCTTCGTTAATGTGAAAATGGATTTGATTATTATACATAAAATTAGAAGATATTGTTCTTGTTTTTATTTGTGGAGGGAGGAATTAGGCAAAAGGAAAGTCAAAAGAGACAAAGCAAGCAATTGGAAATCGTCCTCTATAGTGCGATGCCACTCATTGTCAATCACAGCTCATCTTAAAATTATACTTTAATATAATGACGATGAAGGTATCTGGACCATACTATATATCTTGCATTAATTAATAAAGCATGGTTTTCTGGAAAATTATGTCATCCAGATCATGGGGGAAAGGACAATTATATATAGTTCGCCAATATTCAAATTGAAATTATAAATTTATAACAGAAGAAGCATTGTAATTATTCTATATATTATCCAAAAACAGTTGTTACTGTTCTATAAAAACATGGAGAACGTTTTGAGTTGGAGCACTTTGTGACACAAGTAGAAGGAAGAACCACTCTTCTCCAAAGTGTTTTTAATGATTCGATTTTTGATGATGCAATAAATTAGCGAGTACCTTTATGGATCTTCTCTTGTAAACTATTTGATGGTTTTTCCATGGATCTTACACCTGAATATTCATTATAATATTAAAAGATGGGCACCCAGAAACTAAAGTGAGACTAATTTCCTAATTAATTTATTGATAAATGTGATTATTGAAATTATACCAGTTGTGTAGTTTCATTGTTTTGTTAGAAGATAATTTATTTATTTTATTCTTTCTAAAGAGATAAATCAATCAAGAATCACCTGAAAAGAAGGAAGAACGGCGGGAAAGGAAACAAGACTTGCAACAATTTTGTGTCATTCAGTGAATCGAGATAATCAGACATGCCAAATCGAAAAACTGAAGGCATAATAGTCTGTTTCTTCGACAACAGATAATATGTCGTAAGACCTCATCATTCAAAGGGGGTAAATAGAATTACTACACAAGTTCAATGTTTTCCAGAAATCTCTATTCTTACCACGCAAAGTTTGACACACAGTGGTAGCTGGATTTTCTGGACAGAATGTTCCCTGCAGGGGAAGTTCATCCACAGCAGTTGTCTTCATGTGCTCTTGTACCAAATCAGATGAAGAATCAATCCCAAAATTGTGTGCACGTTTTCAATCCATCACCTTTCTCTGTAATATTGTATTAATCAAGAACTTGTGCGAGGATTCACTGTCCTCGCCCCCTTTCTTACTAATTATGGAAGACACCAAAGGAGTGACGCTCTTTTGATTGGTTTGCTCATCTGGTCAAAAGTATCTAGAAATGTGATCACCATGGCCTACAAGACCTGTATACAGCAAAAATCTCCGGCAAGGTTAACCCTGCAAAGGTCTGTCGGCAAATTCTTAAACCCCTATCATCAGTAGAGCCTCCAGGAACATTAGTATCTGGATGTCTTCTAATTTCAGACATCATTGACAATGACTAGGAACATGGCGGACCAGCTGCCATGATTTTCCAGCAGAGAATATAGACTTAGAAATTTCCTTAATAAACAGAGGACATGCTAGAAGGTCCTTTATGTTAGCCCCCCTTCGTTTTGTTGAGTTGGAAAAAAGGGTAGAATTTTCACCCATTTCAGACTTGTTAGTCGATAAGGTATTGAAGAATGTTGAGCAGGAAGCTCAACATCTAACTTCCTGCACAGTAATCGTCTTGACTCGTAGTTCTTCTCCCAGAACTCAGGCTTAATCGATTGGATTGCTCTGTTTGCATAAAATAACATCTGCAGAGAAAACAGGTTGTTTTTATAGGCTAAATTGAGAGAGGTATAATTATTCATTACAAGTAAAATAACATTGATCCCAACAATTATTTTCCAAAAACAATGATCATCTAAGAGTTAGAGGCAAGCTTTCAAAGGATCTTCAGTAAATAAATTTACATTTAAAAAAGCTATTACTCCATGGATTGCAAATAAAATGGGTATGAATTTTTGGCACAAGAAACTAATTAGATAAAACCATTTCAGAATATAGAGTTTGGTGTATGAAAAAAAAGTTTGAACCTAAATTAACTCTTCAAAAGGATCATCAAGAGTTCCTTCAAAAAGTCAAGAATCAAGACATTCAATATACGGTAGCATACTTCCCCACAAACATATTGAGTAGCATGAGAACTCTTCTACCTGGAATTAACAGATATTGTGCATTTGAAATGATACGGTGTAAAGCAGAACCCTTGAGAAATGACAAAAAATAAGATTGATAGAAAATAGTCCCAGCCTCACCACCTTGCACAAGACACTCGATTCAGTTTCATGTAAATAGTTCAGGACACGAACAGCGATTTCAGCTGGTGGCACAGATGAATTAGGGTCAAAACACAAAAGGGGAAGAGCTCCATGAACAATTTCAATAAATATTCAGCAGCTGAGCAGAGACTAATAATATCAACAAAATTCATCAGTGAATGAAAGAAGTTCATAGTGGCAAACAGCAATCATGGATAAAATCGAATGATTGCAATCACATAACAAACCCATTTCCTATCTCCAACCAGTCACAAGAAAAAAGAACACAGCAATGCAGGACAGGAGGATAAGAACCTTGACAAAGAGCTTGACAATCCCAATAAAGTAAGAGTAAATCCATTTGCAAACTCTTCTAATTTCATTAGATTTGTGCATCTTCGTTTCTTCCTTTGAAGCAACATCTCTCAAACTCTATTGTTCATATTACCAAAACCATAGTGTTAGTGTCTATAATTTAATGTTCAAATCTACTGCAAAAATCAGAAAGTTCACATTAGAATACTTATGTTTATAGTAAGTAGAATTTTCACAGCGTGCAGCCATATTATGTAATCTATACCTTCTCTTTCCAATAATAAAACCAAAAACTGCACGTCCCGCAGTCTCAGCTTGACCTTGCAGGATCTACTATATAGAAAGGAACTGATTAAGCAAATTTCACAAGCTTAATGATATACATCCATATCAATTATTAGACATCTGAAAGCATCAAGATGCCAGAAACAACATGCATAAAAAATCAGGAACACAACTATTTCTTTGCCCTTCATATGAACTCCATAACAAGCACATCATGACAGGTAAAATATACCAGAGTGGAAATCCCCTCATTTGCACGTCTAAAAGCATGATAATATAGATCATTTACTGCATTAGGACTATCAATCATTATGACCTCCATCTGCCCTGTCCAAGAACAAATCATTCTCAAATAATTTGCCTCGGTTGTGTGCATAGATTAAGAAAATACTTTTTATTTATTTATTAACATGCCCATTATTTGTTGGAATTGACCTAACAGGCTCCAGCGGATGTCAAGAAAAGGAAAAAACAGAAAGGAAAAAAAACTGGAAAAAATGGGAAGAAAAAGGTATTGTAAGAGGTGATCATCTATCCATGCAATATACATAGCAAAATTCATATGATTTAGCAACCATCTTCATACATACTCAGTTCAAAAATGGGAAGAAAAGGGTATAGTAAAAGGTGATCATCTATCCATGCAATATACATAGCAAAATTCATATGATTTAGCAACCATCTTAAAACAAACTCAGTTCAAAAAAGAAAAATAAGAAAATAAACCAAAACTCAAAACATTAAACAATTAAAAACTCAAATAAGACCCAGGATTCACACTTCAAAAGTTATGATTTTTCAATTGATATTCCATTAATAAGGAAAAATGTTTTTTTTTTTTTTCATTCCAGAATGCTTCTATCATAAATAGAAACCAGAAGAAAAAAGGGAAAAATGCAAAACTGCTGCCAACAGTACAATTGAACTTTCTTGATAAGTTTGTAGGATGCAGGAGCTTAATGATTCTCACTCTTAAAATACTCATCATAAAGCACAGCTTGGATACAAAACCGACCTATAATGCATGAAGAAGAGAAAAAGAACACTTAAATCTGTTGCAGTTGCACTTCGGAGATCACACAAAATATAGAATCAAAACCAATCCTATGAAATGAAGCACCATATAGAAGCAAAGTTACCAAAAAAACAAGGCAAAAAATCAATGCTTCTTATATGTAAAGTAATGTAGGGAAGTAAGTATTTTTTAAACCAACTAATTTTAATTAATAAACATACTTTCAAGCAAAGTGATCTTCCTTTTCCATATGAAGTCATTGCAGATCACATCACATCTCTTTCAAAACCATGTCCATTTCCATCCTCATTTTCAAGATCACACTTGATAAACTATCCAAGCTCAACTTAAGCTGCACATAATTGAGTACAGTGTGAAGCGTGAACAGGTTATATTGATGGAGATGTCAATTATTAATTTTGAAATTGACAGACCACTTGTACCATGTAAATAGGATCTGGGCTGAGTAAAAATGTTGGCTCAGTTCTGCAAACAGTAGTTGACTGTATTTCTAGAGCAAATTTCTGGCGAGGGATGTGGTCTACCTGAAAAGAGAGATTCAAAAGCACAATGACATGTTTACATTAGAGGTTGCATAGCTGGTAATGTGGACACAATTTAAAATCCAGTAAGAAAAAGGGAAAAAATAATTAAAATAATGACATGATCTACTTTTGAATAGTTTAATAGCCAGTTCAAAGATTTTAGGTTCATCCAGTTACTGGTATTCACTCATGCACTTACTTAAGAAACTGAAACTTTTCACAGCTTCATCCAGCCATTATAGGGTGAAGTCATCTGGTTACATCTCCTTGACAGAAGCATGATTAATAAGGTTCAGTTTTGTAAGTACCATATCAACATCTCTCCTGTTACGACAGCCAGATAGAAGAGCTGTGCATGTTGCTATATCAGGTTCTACTCCTCTATAGATCATTTCATCATAGAGGCCTATGGCATCCTCAAGTCTGTCTACCTTACAATGTCCATCAATCAAAGCTGTGTAACAAATAACATCTGGTCTGATTTCTGTATTCTGCATTTCTTTCCAAATACTTGAAGCAGCCAACTTTACTTCCTTGCTTTTCCTTGCAAATGCTTCAGAATGTGCCCTCTTTAAATGTCCATCCAGCAAAACAGTAAAAGTTACTAGATCAGGCTTAATTCCTCTGTGCTTCATATCCTGGAAAAGATTGTGGGCTTCCGACAAGCGATTCTGTCTGCAACAAACATTTATCATTGTTGTGTAGGTAAAAATGTCAGGAGTTGATCCACTCTTACGTAAAATGCCAAAAACTGTCTCTGCACTTCTCATATCTCCAGCCCGGTAACAAGCAGTAATGACTTTACCATACATGTCTTCGCTAGGTTCCATATTCAAATCCAACATTGTCCTAAGCAACCAAAGAGCTCTATCCTTTTCACCTTCTTCACAGAGTTTTTCAAGTAGCTTATAGATATAACCTCTATCCATTAGAAGACCCTTTTTTGAAAGTTCAAAGAAAAGTTCAGAGGCCTTTTCAGTATGTTTAGCTTCACAGTACCCAGTAATCATGGCACCATAATTATTTAAACTCTTGTCCTCTATGTTACAGAAAAATTCTTCAGCTTCAGTAACTTTGCCTCCTATACATAAACCTTCAATCATCACATTGTGTGTAATAGCAGTAGGTTTTAGATCCTGTGACTTCATATAATCATATAGCTTAAGTGCCTCATTTGCAAGGCCTCTCCTAGAAAAGGCAGCAAGAAGTATGTTGTAAGTGACAACATCTGGCTTCAAACCCTTTCCTTCCATTTCCTCAAAAACCCTAAATGCATCAACCAGCTTTCCTACTTGACAATACCCATTTATTAGAGTAGTGTAGTGCATAATGTCCATATCCATTTGCTTACCCTTCATTTCATCCAGCAATGCTACAGCTTGATCCACTTTCTCTTGTTTGCATAAAGCATCAACCACGATGTTGTATGAAACCTCATCTAGAAAAATTCTTAAATCCTGAAATCTTTTAAATCCTTCCACCACTTGGGAAAGCATTCCCTTCTCACAAAAATATTGGAGAATTGTGCTGACAATGACACAATTTGTTTTGATACCTTTTGATTCCATGTCATTGTGGAGTGCCAAGGCTTTCGAAAGATCTCCAACCTTGCAATATCCACGAATCAATTCACTATAGCAACGCGCATCAGAAATCAACTCTTGTTTTTCCATGTCTCCCAAGACAACCTCTGCTCGATCCATCTTCATCTCATTACAAAATCCACGAATTACAGCCACATGAGCATACACGTCAATAGGAATGTTGCCTTCTTTCCACGCTTGAAGCACCTGATATCCTAAGTCTGACCTCTGATTTGCACAGAGTCCTTCAATGTAAGTTGTGTAAGCATAAGCATTAGGAATGACCCCACAAAGTTCCATCTCTTGAAAAACATTTGAGGCCTCTACTAAACTGCCCTTTCTGCAAAAGGCCTTTATGATGATGGAATAGGTGTAGTCGTTGGGGCTCAAACCCAAACTCTTCAGCTGCTTGTAAATGGCCAATGCCGCATCCACTTTACCATTTTCAATCAATCTATTCATGAGATAGTTAAAGGTGAAGATACGGGGCAGGAATCCGCGCCTTTTGAATTGAAACAAAGCATTGATAGCCTCATCAAGCATGCCTGCAGTGACATAGGACTTGACCAAGGCATCATAGACTTGGATCAAGAAAGAAGATCGATGCTTTACAGTGTCTTCCTTTTCAAGATCAATGTCAATATGATGAGGGAGAGAGAGCATGTCAAGCAAATGGGAAATATCAAAAGAAAAGTCATTGTTATTATGGTGAAGATGAAGGAAAATGGAGTGGAGCATCTTGTGGAGACCCCAATGACAAAGGATTCGAATGATGGCAGCATAGGCGGGGATGTCAGGGTGTTTGAGGTGGGAAAAGATGGAGAAAGCAAGGTGAGGCTGATTCTTAAGGTTGTATAAGGTATCAACTATCTTGTGTGATTGTAATGGCTGTTGTTGGTCATCATTTTTTGCAGGGTCTGTGTGGGTAATAGCAGGAGTGGTGGTGCTGGTGCTGGACATGCTGGCAAATGATGCAGTGGAAAAGGATCTGGAATTAGAGATGAAGTGTGTCAAGAGTTTACTACTACTCGTTACTTGTGTCCTGAAGGGTGCACACTGCCCACCCATCTCATGGAGGCTGTTATCTCTTGAAGCTCGCCTATAACACATACATAAACAGTTCCACCAGGCGATCCATCTCAAGCATGATACTTGAGATATTGCATTTGTGCCTAGAATTAACAAAATAGTTTGCAGAAATTTATATTTACTCTCCACTAGAAAAAAGTATGAAGAAATAAACAATAAGACAAGCAAAAACACTAGCTCATACCTTTTATGCTCAGCTGAGAATATAGACCTGTTGCCTGCAATAAGTCAGAGATTATGGGTTAAGTATCGAATCGCCAGAACCCGGGAAACAAGATTTTTTAGAATCATTAGTTCATAATTACGTTCAAGAGCTCGGTAAAAAGGAATCGTTAACAAATAACAAATCTTCTTGCAATCAAACCATTCTAAAAGTACAAGTGAGGAATACTCTTTCAACAAGTTTGGATCAAATACTCAATATTATACCAACAGAAACAAGGCTGCCAAACAGATGTTACGTTTTTGACATTCCATCCATAACCCTTCAATATTTCTTCTTTAATATTTCTTCTTAAATACCAATCCAGTAAACAACCATGATTTTTACATATACATCTGACTTGTGCTATGCTAAGAGTGTGTTAGGTAATATAATATGACATGATGTTTTTCAATTGAAAATACATCAAAATGATGTTTTTTCTATAATTTTATAATAATGCTTTACATCAGAAAAAAAAAATCATTATAAGGAACTAAAAAATATCAATTAACAAAAATTTTGATAAAAAAAATCCATTCCCTGCGATTATTTCAAATAATGGATTTCATTCATAAGCTTCGAAATCATATAAAAATCACGGATTTCGTTCATATTTCATAATCATGCCCTAAAACGACCAAGCCCAATTACTTCAGGGGGGAAAAATGCATGATCCCTTACATATATAGTATCATCTGTCCCATCATCAGAATGTGATGGTGATAGAAGTGAGTACCAGTTTCCTTGAAGATGTTCTTTCCACTCTCTTTGTTGGCCTCCATCACGACACACTCTAGCAAAGTTTTTTCCCCTTGATTCAGCTCATTGACGAACTTCAAAGGTGACGACTAGACAAGGGGCGCCACTGACGAAGGATGGAGAAGAGCTGCACTTTCTGTTCGTTAAGGAGAGTGCGGAAGGGAAATTGTAATTGTTTTCAAAGGTTTAAGATTATTGATGTATTTTGAGTCGGATTCAGGTAAGTTAGGCAATATTCATACCCCATTCAAAATCCTTTTTTTTTGCCTCCAAACCCAATCAGGTGAAAAAAAATCTCTATTCAGATCGGGTGGGGTGGGTATCTTTGGGTTGGGTTAGGGTAGCAATCCATTTAAGCATTTGTGATATCAAATGGTAAGAGGTTTGTGCCTGACTTTGATATTCCTTCTCCATATGTTGTTATTAATTAATGGTTTGCATGTGATGTAATAATGGAGAGAATGAGACGAGAGGGGAGGGACTGGCCTGAGAGAGAGGTGGTTGCTGTGCTGGGAAAAAGAGAGGGAAGGTGGTGCGTGCCTCTGTCAACTGTGCTGAGCGAGCGGGATGGAGGATGGAGGATGGAGTGTTGTGGGGTGGTGTTGTCTTCTTTGCAAGGCGGTAGAGAGGGAGGAGGGTGGTGGCGCGGCGAGTCGGGGAGAGAGAGGGAGGGAGGAGAGAGTTGGTGTTTGAAATTTTGTGATGACAATGTTTGCCAAGTGGGTTTTGTCGGGTTTGAGGTTTAGGCCAGTCCCCTTCACTTAGGTTTAAGGTTTTAGGTTACTTGTTTTGCAAAACACTTGAGTGGCCATGCCGCCATTCATTCATGGATGGTGAGCACAAACAACACATGGTTTCTTCTTCCCCTTGTTTCTGCAGATTATAATTGCTGTATTTTCATCCTCAACATATTTTTTATTATTTTTTTAAAATCAGTTTTAATACGGTACATCAAAACAATTTCAAAATTTAATGCAACTCCAAAGCAAACACAGCCCCAAACTTAATTCAAGAGATCAATGGATGTGGATTACAGAAATTAATAATATGCCATTCGTTGTCTGATGCTAGTGATTATTAATTGTAATTTGGATAGAACATCGAATTTAATTAAATATAGCAAGCAAATCACTTCAGTTTTTCTACTATTTCCTTCGATCATTTAACTTGATGGATTGGACGTTAGCTTCAAGGCCATGGACCATTTAATTTCGGAACCTTTTATCTTTTTCAGGCAACCGATGTAATCATCCATGGCATAATGATTCACCATTGTCAGTGCATCCTGAGCTTGGACAGATATAACACGCTATATTCATGGCAGGATATTCTTCTAGATGCCACTCTTGGATCTACAAACGTTACTAATTCAAATGAACTTCATAGTAAATGAATCAAAATCTCTATAAATAATTGATCTCTCTGGGACATGGAAATGATGCAGGGTCAATTAGCAAACAGTCTCTAAGAAGGATGGGGAGAGGTATATGCAATTGGTGGACCCGGCATTCAGAGTACTATTTCTGCCATCAGCCTTCCAAGATAAAGGAGGGTACACTATCATTCCAACTACTGAGAAACTGATGAAAATTCTCCAGAATATCCTCAAACTGGTGTCCTTAATTTCTCAACAGGCAACATGGATGAATGGCTTTAATGAGTTGAGCATCTCATGGAACTTCTACTGTGTGGATGATTTATTTGAAACTGGAGCTTCTTCTAATCAAACAGGCATAGGTAAGGCAAAGCTTTAACTACAATATTCAACAATGGTTTTAGGTTGCAAATGCCAAATATGTTCATTGGGTGCTTTAAAGTGCTCAAATTCGAGATGCTGATCCAGAACTAACAGAGAAAAAGATGAGCAATTTGCAACATGACCATGGAATAACTACACATCATAAAAATTGTATAGTATAGCTTTGGAAAACATAGAATTCACTGCGAGATACTAGTGGTCAGATAACAAGCCTATTTTGTACTTATGAAAACATTACAAAAATCAATAAAAGAACATTCAATGCACTGTACCAATGCATCAGCACATTATTATCGATTCTAGTCTTCTTCTTCATCAGAACTTGCATATGCTAAACCTAGCAAACTTTTAACAGGATTTTCCTTGACCTCATTTTTAACTGAATGTTCCACATTTGTCTTGCCTTCTGGTTTGCTTGGTGCCGGTAAAATGTTCTCTTTCTTTTCCTGGTTAACCTCGAACTTGGTTTTATTGTCTGAAGCACGATCACTTGAAATTAGGGTGGAATATTTCCCATCAGAAGAGTTTGAAGCTTTGAGCCGTTTTGGTTTGACTTCAACCACCTTTTTCAGCAAATCTTGCTGCCTACAATCAAGCAAATTTCAGAGCTCAAACCAGCACAGGAAGCTAAAAAGAATGAACCTTTTTAGCTAAAACATAAAAGGTTAAGAGCGTGTTGGGACAGAAATACCTTATTCCACTCTTTGGCTTGGGTTCAACACGAAGTGACAAGGGAACTGATGCGGGTGAAGAATCTGCCAGACTTGCAGCTTTGTACTCGTTGGTTAGGGAAGACAAAAAACAACGGAGAGAAGGGTAGCAATAAAGACAGAATTGTGTTAAGATATAGGAGACTACCGCATGATAGACCTAGAATATAGGAATGCCAAAGTAATGATCCCTTAAAATCAAAGGGGCATTCCAGATCTGCTAATTTAAGGCTACACTATTACAGTAGGAGGTTCAGATGTGAGATATGAAAAATACTGTATGAGTTTTATTAATGGAAAAAATGAAAGGAAATTCCAGGAAAATACTGATAGCGCATGCTTACAGCATAAGAAAAAACAGTGTTCACCAATTTAGCATCCGAGTATGAAGTAACTTACTGAAAACCGCAATTTTACCTGACTTTTTAAGGGGAAAAAACTAGAATGGAAAAAATAGTGATTGGTAGATGGATAGATTTGTGAAAAGTAAGGAGGGCTATGACATTGAAAAGGCAGAGCAGATGTGTTTTCTAACCACCACAAAGACAAGAAATTGTGAGAAACTACAAGATGAATGAGAACTGACTGACACAGATGTCTTTCTCAGTTTAGTAGATTATGTTTGTTAACCATCGCAAATGGTACATGGCTTCAAGAAAATCTCTTTTTTTATATTTTTTTTTTTAAAAAGAGCACATAAAGTAAATAAATTTTGACCCTATAAACTACACATTAGAAGCTACCTGGATCGGCGTCATGAAAGATGTGATTAGATGGATAATAGTCATCAACCAAAGCACAAACAAGCACATGCTAGGACTGGGAAAGCAAGACTTCATTTATTAGAGGATGATATGGAAATAAAACAGAAATAAAAGAGCAAAAGAAGGATATTTTAAAAGCGGCAAATGCCCTTTTCTCAGTACGGCGTAAGAGGCGTTCTGCATCCTCTTCAGCCTCCATTTGCTCTTTGAGATAAAGTAAATCATCGCTATCCAGTGCTGCATAAACAAAGCTCACGAGGGTATATGTAAAAGAAATAGGTTTTCCAACAAAAATGAAATAACAAAAACCCATAAAGAATAGGTGTGTATATATGGAGAAAGAGAGGTAGGGAGAGGTAGATACCGCCTCGGCCATGAAGGTAGCCACCACGTTCTCCAGCAACCTCTTGCATCTGGTAGCAGCATTGAATCAAAGCCAGAATCCCTGCCAGGGCATGTTATCAGAAACTAACCTCGCTTAAAATCCTATATATATATATATTGCAAAATCAATCAGCAGCAGCAGTAAATAATGGGAATAGGAAAGACGAAAGAAAGGTCTAACCTTAGCAACCATGCGATGAAAAGTGATGTCTTCATCATCAATTACTTTGTCTCTCCCTCCTTTCCCCGCCGATTTCTTATCTAAATTAAAATTCAGGATCAAAACAGTATAATCAGTCACATGCAAAATTGAATTTGAATGAAAGAAGAAGAAATTCATTTACCTTTAGGGTCAGTGAGATTAGTGTATTCCCTTACTTCTCTTCCTGCCATTCTTATTGTTAATTACTACAATAATAATCAAACCCAACCCTCCACCACCACTCTCTTCCTTCCTTATTGGCTGCTGCTCCAAAATTTCTATTTTCTTTTTACGATTCAAATTTCCTAACAAAACCCCTTAACTATTTATTTTTAATAAATCAAAAAGGGGTTTCTCAGTTTTTTTAAAAAACAATGTGATAGAAATTTTAGGTTTAGCGATCTGAGATGAGGGGATGAGATTCACACTAAGATACAAAAAAAGAGGTGAAAATATCGATAGTCACCGCCGTATCTAAGATATTCTCCACTTCCCTCAGAGGCCCAGATCAAACTAGCCCAGCCCACTTCTAAATATTCATAAGCCCAGTGTAATCCCACCTGCACCCTCTCTCATCTGTTGTGACCTACCGGGTTGTAATCGACCAATCCCATTCTGACATTGTTATGCATTGTATTACTCTCCTCAATTTTAAAAAAAAAAAAAATTATTTTTTATTTTAAATTAAATTTATTTTATGTTTTTAGATATTTTCATGTACGGTGTTAGAGTATAATATAATCATATTCTGGGGCCTCACCTATAAACTTAAGTTTTTAGGTGAGATGGTTCTTTAACATGGTATCAGAGCCTTGTTGACCCAGCGGTCACGAGTTCGAATCTCACTACCCCCATTCTATTTGATAAAAAAAATCAAGCACAAGGTAATGTGGGTCTGTGCAAGTTTCAAGCCCAAAGAGCTTTCACTTGAGGGTGTGTGTTAGAGTATAATATAATCATATTATGGGCCTTCACCTATAAGCTTAAACTTTTAGGTGAGATGATTCTTTAACATGAAAAGTTTCAGATTCAGATGAAAGTTTAGTATATTGTTTTTCATGCTTTTACATAGATACATTGTAACCTTTTATCAAGGTTGTCAATTCCGTTCCGTTCCGCTCGGAACGTTCCGTGCCGTTAAAAAACCCGAGACGAAACGGCATCGTTTTTGTCTCAGTTTTAATTCCTGTCCGTTCCGGAAATTCCATCCAAATTCCGACCGGAACGTCTCGGTACCGTTCCGGGTGTGCCGTTCCGGCCTTAAAATCCTCTTTATTTTGATTAACTTGTGATTTTTTTTTCTAATTTTGAGATTATATTTGTTTGACTTTGTGTTTATATTGTATAATTTAAAGTTAATTTATCTTGAATTTTAATTATGCTTGTTAAATTAATATTTTATTTTTTATATATATATAATTAATTATATATAAACAGTACAACTCTGAAACGGCACGCCGAAACGCTCCGAAACCAGAACGTTCCGTTCCAATAGAAAAACCGGAACGGCGACCGGAACGGCGACCGGAACGGTATTGACAACCTTGTCTTTTATAGGTTTTAGATGCAATGGAGATTCATTAACAGAAAATCAAATTCCCTAATCTCCTACCAGAGTTCTCTCAATTACAACCTTCCTTGTCTCTTCCAGATTTTCCTCATTGCATGTGCGTGATTTGCTGATTTGACCATCATGCTAATCTCCTTCCAGATTTTCCTCATGTTCATTACTGCATGTGTGTGATTTCCTGGATTGTTCCACAGACTCTTCTACACGTCCTCGCAATCTGAAGGGTAGTGAACGGACATTCAAATTGGCCAAAAGTTTTGGAAAATGTCGCGTTGATATTGGCTTGGTCAATGGATCAGCTAGTTGGTTTTTGGTAGAGATGAATTGAACCGTGAGTTGCTTGCGTTGAACTTGATCACACACATAATGAAAATCAAGTTCAATGTGCTTTGTACGGGCATGAAACATAGGATTAACAGTTAGGTAAGTGGCCCCAATTTTGTCACACCAGAGTACTGGTGGTTTAGGGAATGTGATACCGATTTCTGAGAACAGAGACTGCAACCACTGTATTTCTGAGGCAATGTTTGCGAGGGATTTATATTCAGCCTCAGTGCTGCTTCTGGCAACCGTAACATGTTGCTTGCAATGCCAGGAGACAAGGTTTTGGCCTAGGAAGACACAATAAGCACTGATGGACCTTCGATCATCGCGGTCACCTGCCCAATCAGAATCAGAGTAAACTTGAATTGCAGTGGGTGGTGATCGACCAAGGAAGAGACCAGTGGAGATGGTATGTTTAAGATATCGAAGGATTCTTTTGACTGCCTGCCAGTGAGGCTCTAAAGGCTGATGCATGAACTTGCTAACTCTGTGGATGGAGAAGGCAAGATCCGGACGAGTGAAAGCCAAATACTGAAGGCTACCAACAACTTGTCGATAGAGGGAGGGATCAGAAAATGTTGTTCTGTTTGTGGCAGAAAGGTTACAGGCAGTGGACATGGGACTGGCACAGGGCTTTGCTTCGGTCATATTAGTACGCCGGAGCAGTTCAGCAACATATTTCCGTTGAGTAAGATACAGACCCTTGTGTGAGCGTAGGACCTCCACCCCCAGAAAGTAGTTAAGATTACCAAGCTCTTTGACAGCAAAATCTGAATGTAGGTGGTGAAGAACTTGTTGTATTGCAGTGCTAGATTTGCTAGTTATGATAATATCATCAACATATATAAGAATTAAAACCAGTGTTTCATGCTTGCGCCAAATAAACAAGGAAGGGTTTGCCTTGCTAATAATAAAGCCAATGACTCGTAGTGCATCTGTCAACCTAGAAAACCAAGCTCTTAGGGCTTGTTTCAAACCATAGATGGATTTATGGAGTTTGTAGATATGATTTGGAAACTGAGGGTGAATATAACTGAGTTTGTAGATGGATTTATGGAGTTTCAAAAAATAAATAAAATATTATTTTGATATAAAAATTAATTTCAAAAACAACCAACCGCAAATATATTAATACTAAATAGACACTTAAAGTAATAATGTGTGCTAGTTGTATCTTTTTTGAACGAGTAATTTGGCGAGTTCATAAATATAGCTTGGTCATGAGTTATTAAATTATAAAATCAATCAATTTTTCTCAAGAGAGAAGAAAAAATGTATTAAAGAAAAAAAGAAAAAATTGGAACTGGTGATGAAGTAAAAAACACATGCGTGTGTGCACATGTGTGTATATTTTGTATGCCATCTTCCCATATTTTAATTGATTTGCTTTTGAGATTATTTTTTCAATAACGTTGTGACCTCTATTGGTACCGGTATGGAGACTGGATAAACTCTTTGATGAATTTAATTTTCTCTTCTTCTCGAACATGATTAATTATTTTCTTTATTGCTTGCATTATTTACAATTCCTTTTTAAAAAATTATTTGTCAATTTAACTAGATTTGTTGGACTTGATTAAATTAAAAGTTCAAATCTCATATTTTATGTAATTTTTTAGAAACACTAGATCGTCTTAACATTTTTTCTTACACTAGGAAAAATGTTTCCCGGCTCATGATATAAATATAAATAGACACACACACAAATTAACCATAACATATATCATCCATGTTGAAGAAAATGATGCATACATACATACATACATACATACATACATAAATAAATAAATCATCAATTTTGAGATGGAAGGGTGTTATCCGTGACATGTCGTTTTGTCAAGCGAATTTGGAAACCATTAACTAAGCGAGCGGATGGAAAGAACGACATCCTGTCTTCCTTTAGCTGACTCCACCTGACACGCAGAATCAAATATTCTATGATTATTTTGTTTTAAATATGTTTTTGAAAAAAAGTATTTTTATTAATATTTTCAAATTACTTTAATACTTTATATTAAAAATAAAATAAAGAAGAAAGAGAGGAATCACATACGTATATGTAGTCACAAAGTAGTGGAGAGAGAGAGCAATCTGTAGACGAGACAGCTCTGCTCCTGGGCAAAACCGAGCACCTCCTTCAAAAGGACAATAGAACGGGCTACTTCTCCAATTTCTCTTTTCCTTATTTGTTAAAAACATATTCAACACAGTGTGCTCTTAGAAATTATTAATTAACACCACCATTTATTGATTTATTTTCTTGAATATTTAGCATGCAATTATTATTTAGTATAAAATAAATACTTTTTTTTTTCAAAAATACTTTTAAAATGTAGAAGAAGTACTTGATTTTCAGGGTCCATCCATCTCCATGGATTGAAGGTGGTGGCTTCCTTGTACAAATTTTCATCCAAATGAACTGCTTAAAGAAAGGGCACCACAAAGCTCCCTTTTGGAATTACATAATCTGAAATTCGCAACAAATTATTAGCCAATCACTTAATTAATTCAATTAAATATTAATTGAGGTACCATGTTGTACCTTGGTATACCACTTCTTCCTTTGCCTCCCTCATTAACCATATCGCAATCCCCCCGAGTCGAAGTGCTTCATCAATTACCTATTTAATTTGTTCCATCAAACACCTAATTCATTTGTGATTTTATGTTGTTTTTTTAAATGTTTTTAACATTAATATATTACAATAATCTGAAAAGATAAAAAAATAAAAATAAAAATATTTTTTTTGAAATACACAGTACCAAAACATCACGACTGGTTAAGGACTATTATAATATGACTTACACACATAGTGAAGGACATTGCTATGTAATCTTGCCATGCTAGCATTCCAACCCCATTACAATCACCCCTCAAGCTATCTTGTTCATCCTGTTTATAAAATTAAGTAACAGAATTTTATTTTATTTTCAAAAAATAAAATAAAACTACTCCTGCCATGTATATATAGATAGATAGATAGATAGGATACGATGAAGGAGATTGCTTGAATCGTAATAGAGAGGAGGCGTGGAAATCAATAAAAGTAATAATTAAGCAACAAAATATTATTAGTTAGGAGGACATGGTGAAGATCAGTAGTTGACAAGGTGGGCATTACCTGTAATTGCTGCATTGCCACTGGACACTGAGTGAGGAAATAAACAGCAAAAAACATAGTTTTAGCGGTTGTTTCACTCCCAGCAAAAAGGAGATTGATGATGAAGTCTGCTACTTCATTATCAGGCAGATTTTCTTCCTTTAGCAACCGTCCGAGCACCCCATTTCCACCTTCCGATGACCCTTCTCGTCGGCGCTTCTCTATCGTCTTGTTTATCTTTCGTATAATTCTCTCCCATGCCTAATATATGCTCACCGCATCAGCAAGGATACGTACGATCGATACTCCTAAGAATCGACATTGCTGAGCAGTTATACAGGTTACCTTCATGGCAGTATATATGGTAAGCAAAACCTGGAAGATTTACGGGAAGAGAAAGACAACCATCGACAAAGTCAGAGAATAAGTGGGCAATCTCCTTAATTTCTGTCTCAGTTGATGCCCCCAGTAGTTGATTCACCATCAGATTTATTGCTACCTGAGAAACAAAAAATCATTAACCAGATACATATGTGTTGAAATAACTAAGAGCAAACTCATAAAAAGGAGGCTACAATTATGAGTCCTTAATTTAACCTAATTACAAATAAACTATATATAGGTTAAACATAAAGTACTATTCTACCCTTAATGAATAAGACTAAATAAGTCAACATAATTATTATTTAACATCTTCCCTCAAACTTACGATGCGGCAGCTATAAGCATCGAGAGTTTGCCAACTAGAAAGCGAAAACGAGAGATGGGATGCGCCTTGGTGAATAAATCTGCAATCTACAAGGTAGAAGGAACAAAAGGCAAAACAATGGTGCCGTGTTTGAGATGATGACGAGTAAGATGACAATCGATCTCAATGTGCTTAGTGCGCTCATGAAAAACCGAGTTGTGAGCAATCTGAATAGAACTCTGGTTGTCACAATACATAGGAGTAGGATGAGCAAAGGAAACTCCCATATCAGCAAGTAACCATCGTAACCAAACAATCTCTTTGGTAGTAGACGCCATGGCACGATATTCTGCTTCGGTGGATGATTGAGAAACAATAGATTGTTTCTTGCTCTTCCAAGAAATAAGAGAATTACCTAAAAAGACACAGAACCCAGTAATAGACTTGCGATCTGTGGGATCACCACCATGATCAGCATCAGAGTATGCACGCAACTCCAAGGAAGAGGTGGATGAAAGTAAAAGACTCTGAAAAATTGAACCTCGAAGATATCTTAAAATCCGAAGAACAGCTGCCCAGTGAACAGTAGTAGGAGAAGCAACAAACTGACTAACAATATGAACAGCATATGCAATATCTGGACGTGTAATGGTGAGATATACCAAACTCCCAACAATAGTGCGATATAAAGTAGGATTTGTCAAAGACGTACCATCAGAAGAAGAGTACCTTGCGTTAACTTCAATGGGAGTATCAACAGTTTTGTTATCAGTAAGTTTAGCTCGCTCAAGAATATCTGCAACATATTTTGACTGAGAAAGAAGATAACCTCTAGGTGAGTGTGCTACCTCAATACCCAAGAAATATCAAAGTTTACCCAAATCCTTCATTTCAAATTGTCTTGCCAACTATGTCTTCAAAACCGAAATACCAACAATGTCATCACCAGTAATAATCATGTCATCAACATATAAAGACAGAATGATACGACCTGCATCAGTGCACTTAATAAAAAGAGCAGAATCATGACTGCTAGAAACAAAGCCAAGAGACGAGATCACAATAGAGAATTTCTCAAACCAAGCTCGGGGTGCTTGTTTGAGACCATATAATGCTTTCTTAAGCTTACAAACATATTCAGAGTCATGTGAAATACCAGGAGGGGGGGCCATATAAACATCTTCTTGAAGATCTCCATTCAAGAAGGCATTTTTAACATCAAGTTGAGAAATATGCCACTGACGAATAGATGCTACGACAATAAGAGTACGAATAGTAGTCATTTTTGCAACCGGGGCAAATGTCTCCTCGTAGTCCATACCATACTGTTGAGAGTATCCTTTTGCAACCACCCTAGCTTTGTATCGCTCAATAGACCCATCAGAATTAGTCTTGATCTTATACACCCAATGACAACCAACAACACTCTTACCAGGAGGAAGAGGAACCAGATCCCAAGTATTTGTCTTATGCAAAGCAGAAAGTTCCTCATCCATAGCTTGCTGCCAAAGCGGATCAAGAATTGCCTCTTTATAGGAAGAGGGCTCAACAAGACAATGAACAGAAGCTAAAAAGGAAGTAAATGATAAAAAATAACAAGAATAAGCAAAATCTGGTAGTTTTGTGGACTTACGAATGCGGATGGACTGACGAGGAGGTGGATCCACAATCTCAGATGAAGCTTGAGGGGGTGGAGATGAGAATGGAGCTTCAGATGTGTCAGAAAGTAAAGTACTAGTACCTGCAGAGTTATGAGTACAAATTGATCGAGCATGAGGAACATTACCCGAATCCTCAAAAAATGGATCTATACGAAATAAGATCAGTTTTAGTCAGGCTATGAGTAGTGGACGGAATAGAAAAGAAAGGTATATGCTTAAGGAAGACCACATGACGAGACACATAAAGTTTTTGAGTTGCTGGATCAAAACAACGATACCCCTTTTTACCTTCACCATAACCTAGAAAGACACAAAGGGCAGATCGAGAGGATAGCTTACTGCGCTCTACATGAGGACAAAGGACGAAACAAGTACAACCAAAGACTCTAAATGATGAATAATCAGGGACATAGCCATATAACTTTTCAAAAGGAGATAGACCCGAACTATGAGAATATGGAATCGTATTAATCAAATTTACAGCAGTAAGAACAGCTTCTCACCAAAACTCACTAGGAACAAAGGCAGACAACAAGAGAGAACGAGCAGTTTCGACAATGTGCCTATGTTTTCTTTCAGCAACACCATTTTGCTCAGGAGTATCTGTACATGAAGTTTGGTGAATGGTTCCATCTAAGGCAAGCAATTGGCAAAATTTATTAGAGGTGTATTCCCCACCCAAATCACACCTAAAGCATTTGATCACAATAGAATGTTGAGTTTTGATAAGAGCTCGAAAAGATGCATATATCTCAAAGAATTCAGAACGATGTTTCATTAAATAAACCCAACAATAACGAGTATGATCATCAATAAAAGAGACATAATATCGAGACCCTCCTTTTGTGGCAACAGGAGAAGGTCCCCATATATCAGAATGAATCATATCAAATGGTAAGGATGAAATAGAAATACTTCTATTAAAAGGTAAAGCAGAAAATTGTGCCAGTTTACATCCACTACAATCAGAAATGTCACAAGTTTTCAAATTTCCTAAAGCTCCTGTGGATGCCAAAAATCTCAAACGAGAAGACGAAACATGACCTAGATAGGAATGCCATAAATAAAAACTAGAAGATGAAACACTCAATTGAAAGGAGGACAAGTCAACAGTATTGGTAGCAGCAGCAACAGCAGCAGCAACTGGCACTTTAAATTCATCCAAAACATATATTCCATTCTCTCTATGGCCTATCCCAATCAGCTTCTGAGACTGCAGATCCTGTACCCAACAAAAAGAACCAGAAAATAAGACTAAATAATCACCAGAATCACATATTTGACCAACAGACGCAAGATTCAATTTAAGATTTGGAATAAGATAAACATTAGGGAGAGACAAGTGAGGTGTGATGACAGAACCAACACCTGCTAAATGCATAGGAGTGCCATCAGCAGTCATAACAGGAATGGAGGACAAAGGGGACACAGAGGTAAAAGATGAGGAATCGGGAGACATATGATGAGAAGCACCAGAATCCAGGACCCATTCAGAGTGTGACATACCTGAGGAACTTTGAGGCAACTGACCTATGGAAGGAGAAGCAGACATAGCTTGTGGCTGCAAGGAGAGAAACTTCTGAAATTGCTCAGCCAAAGTATTAGGATCAGTAATAGAGCCTGGGGAAGCTACTGTTGCAGTGCTATGATGTGATAGTTTATAACCCTGAGATGGTCTATGAGCATTAGATTATGACTGACTACCATGCTTCCAGGCTTGATTTTGATGTCTCAACTTAGGACACTGAGCTTTCCAATGACCTTTCTGCTTACAGAAACTACACTCATCGAAGCCAACCCTTGTGTAAGACTTGTTCTGATGATTAGAGAATGGTTTAGAAGGTACTGCTAGTACAGAAGGATTCAAAGCAGAAAGAATTCCCTTTTCAGAATAAGACTGAAGACGTATTTCTTCAGCCAATAACTCACTGACAATAGAGTCAACAGAAGGCAGTGGAGAACGGTGCAGAATTGAACCTCTAAGTCCTTCGAAATCACTGCGAAGTGCTGTTAAAAATTGTACCAATCGTTGTTGCTCTCTACGCTCAATATAGGCACCACATGCCTTTAACTCTGCCGATTCTGTAAGAGCCAACTGATCCCAAAGATCTGTCATAGCAGAATAAAATTCTTGAATACTCATATTCTTTTGATGAAGAGCTCGTATGTCATTCTCTAATTGATACTGTTTTGCAAAATTTGACTGTGTGAATAACCTTTGCAGATGATCCCAAACCTCTTTTGCTGTCTCATATTTTGCCAATTGTGTACCTATCGAATGCTCAACAGAATTGTTGATCCAAGTAATGATCTTTGCATTATTTGCTTCCCATGTATCTATCAATTCAGCATACTTCTCCTCAATATTCTTAGGTACCACATAAGTTCCACTAACATACCCCCACATCTTCTTACCCTTCAGAAAATTTCTCATCACATAACTCCAATACGAGTAGTTTTTCCCATCCAACCTCACACTTACAGACTGAAGCGAATCATCTTTTGAAACAATCACAAAGAACCAGAATGCAAAAGCAGCGGAAAACAAAATACCAAATTTTGCAGAAGCGGAATACAAAATACCAATACCAAATAATTGCAAAAACCAAATGCAAATATCAAATTGCAGAAGCTAAAGGGAATATGAAATACCAAATTTTGCAGAGGCGGAAGACAGAATATCACTCAAAAAAAACATCCGCTAGTCCAAATCCCTTTATTCCATTCATCTTGGATCCGCGAAGTTGTGTTTGAGATTAAACCTCATTCCATAAAACTTGCTCTGATACCATGTTGAAATAACTAAGAGCAAACTCATAAAAAGGAGGCTACAATTGTGAGTTCTTAATTTAACCTAATTACAAATAAACTATATATAGGTTAAACATAAAGTACTATTCTACCCTTAATGAATAAGACTAAATAAGTCAACATAATTATTATTTAACAATATGATCATGCATGATGGCCTTAATTAGTTTTCCTTAATTTTAATGGTCAAATTAAATGCTGTTAATGTTAGATATATGATATAGGAGTAGGAATAGCTAGTACTTGCCATTCTGCAAACATCTTGGAGGAGAATGATTTGATTGCTGTCAAATTTATTCAAAGTTTGAAGCATAACCAACTGAATATCATCCAAGAAATGAAACTTGAGCTTCTCTAGGCGCATCATATTAGATGCAATTCCATGGAGTTTTCTTTGTTGCTCTCCTTGGACTGTGATCACCCCATTTTGGATAACTTGATTGAAACAATTTGCCCTCGTTTTGCATTATAAACCGGTTGAAGGTCGGGTCTGCTGATACCACAGCCCATTTTCCAAACAAACTGCATGAGAATATCTTACCAAACCTGTTCATGTCAGCTATATATCATCAGAATACCTTCATATATCTTTATAATTGATTGGAGTTGATTTTTCTCTCTCTCAATATAATCAATATACGGTAATTATGAATATACAGATAGAAGATTGCACGTACCTATTGACCTGTTGCTGAACAAACTGAGGGGGATGAGAACCTGCAACAGCGTTGTACCAGCTGAAGCTATCACCAATCAATGGCCAGCCTCTTCTACCTGGTGGCAATCTGTACCTTGTTTTTTCCTTCTTCTTTTTGCGAACGAGTAGCTGTACAAGAAAGACAATGAACAAGAATGACGGGATCGTAAATGTTGCTGAATAAATCCCTCTCATTTTCTGCGAAGATTGTTAGGGGATTTCCAAGAAGAAGAAGAGGAGAGAGGGAGATAGAGAGAAGGGAGAGTCTTGAAACCTGCCAGCCAGAGTAATCCAAATATCAGCTATACCTCTAGTAGGCAGTTAGAGTTGATAATCACTTCTTATAGCTACAAAATAAATAAATAAAATAATTGTTAATCACTTGCTTAACTCAATATTACATTAACGAAGCAGCTTATAGCTCAATTAACGTTCAGATCTTCCTCCCTGTGGAAGGTTCCAATTCAAGACTCTATTTAATTTGTCAAATAAAAAAATGGAAGTTGATATATTAATAATTAACGTGAAAAATGAAATGCATAATTAACAAACTTATAAAGATTCGTTGACCTTAGTTTTGAATACTTAATGTAGCCACGTTGGTTGAGTAAATATCATTCGTATATTAGAGCATTTTAAGGGTTATTTGACTTTGTTAATCACTGTCTTTCTTTTTTATTTAAGATTAAATATTAAAAAAATACTAACATATAAAATAACATTGATTCAATAAATATAATTAATACAATTTATTTTCATTAAGTTATTTGAATTTTATTCTCTTTTATTTTTATTTTTTATCACAGTCTAATAATAAATAAAATCTAATGAATACAATTCAATAATCATCAACCCTCCACGCCTACACTAATTATATAAATGATATTAATTAAATAATTATATATACTATATAATTATTTAATTAATATCATTTATATAATTAGTGTAGGCGTGGAGGGTTGTGCAAGGATTCACTATCCTCGCCCCCATCCTTACTGAGTAGCTGTTTGGCTCCGCGGTTCACGTTGCGTTTGCGTTGAACCGCGGAGCTAAAATTAAATATTACCAAACGGGACCCTAGCTTTTAGCTGTGGGTCCCACATCAAAACTGATTTTCGTGCCGCAGATGCAAAAGCATCTCTCATTGCAAATCACGGGTGTCTCCCTCGGTCCCTCACCTGTCTTCTCCCACCCTCTCCATAATATAGAAGAAAGCCATAAACACACACATAAAAAAGACGATGTCTTTAGCATTTGATTTATTTCCAGAAATGCAATTCCATCCTTTGAATATTTCTTTTTGGGTCGTAGATCCAGGAACCATGAGAGTAATTGCAGGAAGTGGAGAGTACTGTTGGGGTGGGTCTGAAATGAATGGTTTCTTTAGAGATTGAGGCTCTTTTGGAGAGAGAGAGAGCAAGGACGATGGAAGCGAAGCAGAGGAGAGAGAGCAGAGGAAAGAGTGGGAGTTTTTTGGGCTGCTGGTCTTTTGTGGCCATGAGGTATTGGGGAGGGAGGGTGGAAATGGAGATTGCCGCACGTTAGCATCCACTTCTGGTTTTTTGCTTTATATTGAAACTATTGTTTCAATAATTATTTTTATCAATTATTCTCACCCCTATAAACTAGAGGCATACAGATCTGCACATCAAAAAATTAAATTTTGTTTGTATTTTTTTTTAATCTTGAATAATTGATTAAAAAAGAAACATTGGGATCTGACAGAGAAAAAAAAAGTGGGATATTGAAGAATTGATATAATAAAAATGGGATATTTAATCATTGACATAAAAAAACAAAAACAAAAAATTGTACTTGATTAATTGACTAAAAAACAAGAAAAAAATGTGGGATAAAAAATAATTGATAAAATAAAAAAATAAAAAATGGGATCTTGAATAAATAACATAAAAAACAAAAAAAATATGTGCTTCAATTATTTCGAATATTTTGTTATTATAATTATTAATAAATATACGAAATTATTCCAACAAAATATTTATATATATACGTATGTATGTGTGTGTATACATGTGTATTTTTAATTAATTTCACAAGTAAACAGTAATATAAAAAACATGGTAACCAAACACACAAAACTGCTTTTTATTAAACTCAATCTCAACCACAGTTTTAACCAAACACTTAAATTTCAGTTATGAACCGCAGCTAAAAGCGCTTTTCATGAAACTGTTTTTTGTCAACCTCAACCACAACAGCAACAGCTGTGCCAAACAGGCTCTGATTATGGAAGACACCAAAGGAGTGACGCTCTTTTGATTGCTTTTGCTCATCTGGTCAAAAGTATCTAGAAATGTGATCACCATGGCCTCCAAGACCTGCTACTCAGACAACAAAAATCTCCGGCAAGGTTAACCCTGCAAAGGTCTGTCGGCAAATTCTTAAAACCCTATCATCAGTAAAGCCTCCAGGAACATTAATATCTGGACGTCTCCTAATTTCAGACATCATTGAGGATGACTAGGAATATGGCGGACCAGCTGCCATGATTTTCCAGCAGAGACAATAGACTTAAGAAACTGAAACTTTTCACAGCTTCATCCAGGCATTATAGGGTGAAGTCATCTGGTTACATCGATCTCCTCGACAGAAGCATGATTAACAAGGTTCAGTTTTGTAAGCACCATATCAACATCTCTCCTGTTACAAATATAACATCTGGTCTGATTTCTGTATTCTGCATTTCTTTCCAAATACTTAAATGTATATAGAAATACATTTGATACGCGCTCTTAATACCATCCATAATAATGGAATTTGATAACCTGACAGCCTTGCACGCGTCCTCTAAATAACATGAGAGCCATCACACGGGTCATTAATGTTTTCTTAATAAGACTTAGTATATGGGAATGTTTTTTTAATAATACAGATTCAGTTGATTTTCCTTTTTCTTCTTATATTTGCTGTTGATTTTCCTCTTTGTTCTTTCCTTGATGTCTATAATTGTTTCTCTGCGTTGCCATTGGTTGAAGGTTTCCTCAACTTGATTTGTGAAGGGAAATATAAAGTCTATGATCTCATGTTAGAATAAGAGTTGCTAAGAACTTAAGATTAACCGGAAACTACTCTTGTAAATGGATTTGATTCATAAATCAACTATCGTTTTGGAAGCAGATTGAATATTACATAACAAAAGCGAAGTATTTTTCGTTAATTTTGTAAGGGAAGAAGGCTGTAAGAAGGACACAATTGATAAACGAAGGAGTCTTAAGGGGTCGATTTGTCAATAAAGACTAGACGAGGGGGGAGAAAAATGAAAATGAAAAATTAAGACGTCAAATAGAAGAAGTCTTTTGGAATTAAGACATTGACTGACAACTCATTTTATCAACGAGACATTGGAAGAAGAAGAAACTCGATTCCTCCAAAAAAACATGGCACTCTCCGTTGTCTCTGTTTCTATTAACACTGCCTCCCCATGTGCCTTGGTATGAACTCTTGCTCTCAACTACTTCTTCTTCTTTCAACTGTAATTGATTGTTCTGTCTGGAATATTGAATGGAAACATAGTATACTGTAGAATTTGCAGAAGTTAAGGAGAGAAACCACGTTACCATCATGGCTGAATCGAAGCATCAGCAGCGAACATAATAAGCAAGGTCTTAATGTTGTTAGGGTTGTTAGAGCTTCTTGTTTATTTAACCCCACCAATGAACCCATCCTCAAAGATGCTCTCAAGGTACCACACTACTTTCTCCTCTAATTCATTTACTCCTGCTTTCAATTGGCCTTTATCTCTTTTCTATTTATGGTTTTTTTTATGGGATTGATATTTTGAGGTCTGCTTGAAGGGTTCTTAAATCTGGTCCCATCAGCAGATTCTTGAAGCATGATTATGTTAATAAGTTGCTGACATCTTGCGCTGAAGATGTTGGAGAAGCAATTTTTATTTTTGTTAAATATAAAAGAGAAGAAAAGGAGCTTCCTTTTTGTCTGCAGATACGTTTTCTTTGAAGTACTGAATGCCCAATAAGATATTTAGAATCCATCCATTGGTTTTAGAGTAATAAAAGATAAATAGAACCAATTGATGGGGTTATTGATGGTCCGCCTGTAGTGCATCTCCCAATTGGCTGGGAATTCTGAGTGACTTCTTTGACTTTTGTATACATAATTATGTAAATGGAAACTAGTTATAAGCTTGACTTCAGGACATGATAAAGCTTTTGCAGACTTTAATCATATCGGTGTTGCTCATTGGGAGGGAAATAATCAGGCCACTTTAGAATGAGTACTAATGCATGCCTGTTTTCGAAATCTGGATGTGGAAGCACCAACCTCCTCATTTCATTCTAGCAACATTTTAAATTCCTTCATATATTTAGTAAGCATGCTTCTCCTGAAGCTTGACAACAAAGAGCACCTCTAGTTGCTGAATGCTACAATAGAGTGTACGGCATCTTCTTCGGTAGAGCATACCCGTTGCACCTTTTTGTACAATTAATTTCTTGATAAAGCATGGTCTAATAAGTCTGATATAAATTGTGACAACACTCTCTTGGCACTTCCTTTGATGTAGTCCATAAGATATGAGGTTTAAAGAACAAAAAATACATCTCCTTACTGATTTTGAGCAAAACAATAACAGAAGAAGATATATATAGTAGAACAAAAGGAAGTCTTTTTTTCCTTCTCTCCATCAAGTTTAATTTTCTCATGGTTCTTCTCCTCTTTTTGCTTGACAAAACCTAAACCTTAACAAGCGTACTTTAGCCTTACACCCACACCCCTTGGAGTGAGGCTATTGGAGTGCTGTAGAGAACCTGTCCAGGATTTGATCTACTGAATTGGTCCATGGAGATTGGTTTGACAATTGTTTTGGGGAATGATTGGGAGTGATTCTGTAGCAGATGAAAGATCCACCCACAGGATTAAGTTGGATTTTTATGACATAACTTTCTTAGCTATTTGTTTCCCACCCTTTCAGTAATCACAATCCTTTTCTGTGGATCTTTGAATTAGATCCTGTGTTTTTTTTTTTGTACTTGAATATGTACCTTAGAGTTCGGGGATTGTAATAACTTGTATTTGTAATCATATGCTTAAATCATGTGAATTGGAGACCTGTCAATTCATTTTCTTTGCCTACTGTTTAGCAGGATTGAAGGATTAGTGCATGGTGTGTTTGCTATAGTGGTATCAGTTCTTTTTCAAAAGCAAGTCTACTTGAATCATTTCCCTGAGTAGTGAAAGTATGATGCGTTTCAGAAATCTAAATTCTACTTGACGTGGATTTGTTTTGGTTATTTTTCACTTTTCTTGCTCATATTTTTGCTATGGTATACAGAACCTGATAAAAAGGTATTGCTCCTGTTAGCATTTGGGGTCTCAAAGCTGTGATTTTACTATTGTTATAATGTTAGTGTTTCCTTTATAGGAACCAGTTGCATTCATGGGTGGGATGTTTGCGGGGCTCTTAAGGCTCGATTTAAAGGAAGATCCACTTAAGGAATGGGTCACAAGGACTGTAGAAGCCTCTGGTATTACTGAAGAAGATATTGATGCTGAAGGTTCGCAACAAGAGGAACAAGTGCCGCTAGAGATAGAAATTGAATGAACTTATAGTTATCTATGTAAATGATACAAGGGTTTCGCATATAATTGACAAACCTAGAAAGACATTTGATCAAAAGAGTATATGGTTCTTTGACCTCATGGCCCAAAGGTCATTCATTGAATATAGTATAGTTAGTGCATGAAAAGAAAAGAAATGGTCACTTGTGGTTTTGTAGCATTTCAACATTACTAATTACTGTGTCCCATGCGTAGCAGTGACTTAAGGTATTATTGGCTTATAAACTTATGGCAACTCAATTGCATAGTATTAGCATTAACAATCCCAAATTGAATTTAGCTTTGGATTTGAAGTTTCACTTTCCGGTACTAAACCAGTGCCTCATTTTTAAGCCCGACTTGAGTTGAGGATCATTTAAGGGGAACCATTAAACCTCCAAAATTTGTATAATGTACATTAAATTCGGCATATATCCATTGATGAATCTAATAAGGAAAAAAGAACACATTAATGCAGAGAAATAACAGCTAAAAGATGGAGGTGATAGGGAGTGAATGATTTATGACTAAGAAGCAACAGGTAAGAAATCAGGAACTCTTTCAAGCATTTCTATCATTATCTTAAGATGGACTTGAATGACAATTTGATATTTGTTATCTCATGGTTTCTGTTAGTAACATTATTACACAGAATGAATGATAACATATTGGTACAGGTGACAACTAGTTTAGTTGACGAGTTTCTGGGAGTAAATAGAACTTCTAAGGGACTAAGGATTGGGCCTTTCATATAAGAGTGTGCTTACTCTGTTTCGATAGTACTGGAAAATCACATTAACACAGAATTCTCTTTGACCGCAAAACCTTTCGCTTCTATCTGTTTCTACAATTTATCCAGAGTAAATCTAAGCTGCTTATGAATATGAATACTGAGTTGCAAATTGAGATCATTTTTGTAGTTGATTTTGGTCCCATTGCAAGCAACATATCTTAAGGATTTTCTTTGTGGACTTCATTATGTATTATTTGAGGAATAAAAAAGATTTTAGTAAACTTCTCCAGCATTCTTTTCTAGAATTGTCAAATCTTGCACTTGGATTAGTTGATAGTTGCAGCGCACTGCTCATTTTCCTCCTATTTATTGGAAAATCATGCTTGGGTGGTTCTTGAAAAATCAGCATTTTAACTTCAATTACGGGCTCTGCTCTATAGTGAAGGTGCTGCGGTAGATTTGTTGGACATATTAGTGCAACCCTGTAGATCCCATACAACAATATTGATGGCTGGATAACTTCGGAAGGGTGAGAGAATCACTCTCCTGATGAGGACCAAGGTAGGCTGCTAAAAAAATGCATACAACAGAGCTAGGAGGTTGTGGAATAAGAAAGGAAACAACAAAGTCACGGCAGAAATTCCAGCAGCATGGTCGGTAGAAGAAGTTCGTAAAATAAATAGAGGAGGATTTTCAGCAGCAGTAAGTCAGCCAGATTAGTTGTGGCAACTGGAGAGGGAGAAAGAGGAAGTATCCTAAAATAAAAAGAAGGTTCCAGCATTAAGAGGACTTACATGCAGCAGAGACAGCCTTCAAGGCAGCAACTCTACCTGGGAATAACTTAGTTTCTGACTTGAGTTTTGAGTTCTGATTTATTACAACATTAATAGTTTCAACTTAGCAGCCTCAGTACTGCTAAGTTCCACACTCAATGTGTTGTGTGCATCTAACATATGCCTACCCATTACATAAATATCTGAAGAACTTTAACAGAGAATCATGTCTAGTTGTGGTCCCTGGGGCTTCCCAAGCTTGTAGTCTTGAAGAAATGAAAATGGATATCCATGATCAGCAAGCTTGGAAATAGTGGGATACAAAGGAGTAATAGGGATGCATGTAATAAACATACAAAATCAGTGGAACCTGAAGAAATTCTGTTTTCACTTTGCATCATGCATATATATATATATATATATATATATATATATATATATAGCTGCAGTAGCTGAGGAGGCCTCATTCTCACAATCCCTGCAATAATAGAACATGCTATCCTCAATCAAACATCATTAGTCTGTCTTAAATAATTGAAATTCTTTTGCCAAAAGAGCAGAGAGTTTCAACCCAAGACGCCCCAGCTAGAAGGAACACAACTCCTTTTAACTTCAAAGAAATTTAGTGGGTTTTTAGACATGATTTTCTTCAAAATTTGATTTTTTTGCTTTAAATTATTTTTTTAATGTATTTGAATCTCTGATGTCAAAAATAATTTTTTAAAAATAAAAAAACAACATTATGATAAAATTCTGAACAAAAAATATTTTTAAAAACAACTTTAATCACACTCCCAAACCTGTACTGATTAGGGTATCTCAAGCTAACTTTTATTTTCACTCTAATTAAGGAATTGATTATTGTCTTTAACCAAGAGATAGACCAAGCATATTAATTCCCAAGAAATTTTTTATTTTATTTTGAATAAAGATGATTATATTGTATGGAAATAAGCAGAAAAGGTCATTTTTGGAGTCCACCATAGAATGGATTTTGGATGGGGTTTAAATTAATAACAATAATCTCCTGGATTCGCACGCAGCTAGCTAGCTTCTGATGTGCTTATATATGGATGTGCTGATCTTGATATCTTGTAGAGCAGCAGCTTCAGCACTGAAAGGGGTGCTTGCCATAGCTATGAAGTTCTACCTCAGGAAACAAAAAGGAGCCTCTTTTTTTTTTTTTTGACAAATCTCAACCTCGTCTTTGTAAACGTTTGATCAATGTTGTTTCGTGTGAGCTTAATCACTCCATCAAGAAGGTCACCACGTTATCGTACGAAGAATTAACCAAAATAATTCTTCAAAAAACCAAAAAAGATTGGTTGTAGTAATCTTCTAAAATGTGTCAATTATTAAATCAAGCTTAGTACATCGGACTTTTTCAAGAAACTAATGAAGCACAGCCGGATCAACTAACCATTTTTATGACCATTCTGTCATTTTATTTTTAATTAATATCACAAGTAATTTTTGTCAATTTTTTGCTCCCTTACCAACTGAATCTAACTGTTTCATTATATATATATATATATATATATTCCCACTTCCATTGCACCAACTACCAAACTTCGAAAAGTCTCCACTCCCCAGTACCTACCTACCGACCTACCTACCCCAACTTTGTCTCCTGCAATTTACTAAACAGAGAGAAACACAATATCTCATTGACTGTACCATTTCACTTGCAAGACCTTCAAGATTCTCTTATTTGCCACCATATCCCTTTGAAAAAGCAATCAAAATGTCATCTTCGATCAAGCAACCCAATGTCATCACTTGCAAAGGTAACTTTCTAGTTTTTTTTTTCTGAATTGATGGTGATGATTTGCTTATCTAAGTTTATAACATTGCATTGCTGTTTGTTTAATGAATTTCATAAAAAGCTGCGGTGGCATGGGGAGCTGGAGAGGCATTGGTGATGCAGGAAGTGGAAGTGAGTCCACCACACCCTCAAGAGATCAGAATCAAAGTGGTCACCACCTCTCTCTGCCGCAGTGACCTCTCTGCATTGGATTCTCATGTAATTTAACCCTACTTCTACTTACTTTTACTTCCCGTTTCATAATTTTTAGTCAATCCAAGCCAACCAATTCTACTTTCTTATTGAACTGGGCTTAGAATGATAAAACATTAAATAATGGCAACTTCTCAAATTCAAGTGCTATATATACTGAACTGGACTCTAAGCAAATGCAATTGCAACTGGTGTATCTTGAAATTATTCTGGAAGTAAAAGTTTTCATTCAAGTTTTTGGGAGGTGGGTTATCTTGAAATTAGTATGTCTGTCCACCGTTCCTCGTCAATCGAAACCAAGATATTTATGCTCATGTTTATGTTATAGTTAGAATTTCTTGTTTCATTTAAGAGTTATAAATCAATCAAGTCAAGAGACTGAATGTCTAATAGAACATGCTTGTTTGTTGCAGGCTATATTTCCTCGGATATTTGGCCATGAAGCATCAGGGTCTTTTCTGCAACTTTTTACTTGTAATCTAATTTTATAATGCTCTGCATGCCTGTACATAATCATGAAATGATTTACTCAAAATTGAGGGTCCTATGATTACTGGATTTGTTTAATTGGTCTATATCAATGTTCAAACAAACATGTATGTGCATGTGTTGGTCAGTTTAATATGAGAGTCTAGACCATCTGTTGGCAGCTAAAATCTGTCGTAGAGTTCCTAACAAAAATGTTCTGTGATAGAGAATTTGCAAGATAATCTCATTTTATATAACTGTGTTTTGCATGAGAAGCACTAATGCAAATTGTACATCTTACCACTACCGAATTGTACGTGAGATTCAGCGAGGTTGGCAATTTATGTTAAATTTATAACAATAAATTTGCAGGATTGTTGAGAGTATTGGGGAGGGAGTGACTGAATTTCAAGAGGGTGACCATGTGCTCACGGTGTTCACTGGAGAATGCAAGACATGTAGACAGTGCATGTCTGGAAAAAGCAACATGTGTCAAGTATTGGGGTTGGAACGGCGAGGTGTAATGCATAGTGACCAGGGAACTCGCTTCTCAATCAAAGGGAAACCAGTTTATCATTATTGTGCAGTTTCAAGTTTCAGTGAATATACAGTGGTGCATACTGGATGTGCTGTCAAAGTTAGTTCCGCTGCACCTCTGGAGAAAATATGCCTTCTTAGTTGTGGTCTAGCTGCAGGTATGGTATTTAGAGTCACGATATTATTATCAGGTTACTGTTAGGGTCTTCTTTCTATATCTTCTTATCACATTCAATCCCACAATCATCACCAAATGTTGAGGTATGCACCTGCAACCAACATGGTAGCAGAAAAAAATCGGGGGTGTTTTTTAATTGAATAGGTGAGAGGTCCATGGAACATGGCTAAAAAACCAGGGATAGTCGGTCACCGCAGGATCCAAGCCAATGGTGTTCAGGATTTTTTTGGATTTCTGTGCTGTTTGGGAGGGAGGGCCAGAGGTCAAAATATTGAGTCTACATCCAATAGCACGTGAGTGTCAATGTATTCATTGATAGGATTGAGCATGATAAGTATTGTTCAATTTCAGGTTTGGGAGCAGCTTGGAATGTTGCTGATATATCCAAAGGATCAACTGTAGTGATTTTTGGTCTTGGGACTGTGGGCCTTTCTGTAAGTGTGCTTGTTAGCAACATATTTAGCAGCAATATTTTCCAAATACCAGTAGAGTGAACTTTCATGAGCATGATTTTGACATTTTTTTTTCTTTTTATGATTAGGTCGCTCAAGGTGCTAAAATTAGAGGGGCATCTCAAATAATTGGTGTTGACACTAACCCTGAAAAACGTGACAAGGGTATGATTAAGCATTGCACTTAAAAATTCTTGGTTCTGTGTTTATAAGCAATCCAATATCTCTGGATCTTAATGGAGATTCTCTTATGGGCTCAGCAAAGGATTTTGGAATAACTGAGTTTATCAACCCAAATGACTGCAACGAACCTATTCAACAGGTATCATTCACCTAAACTACATGAATGAGGAATTTCTTCAATCTATAACATCAAAAATGTATTTTAATTATAAATTTTGATACAAGGGACATTCACAAGGCAGTTAGATGATTAGTTAGGGATGGAAAAAGGACTGCAAAGATTTACAAATAGAGGGATGGCTGTTTCTTGTACTTTTATAAAATGGGAAAATGGAAACACCAGAAGCCACCTTGATTTTATATTAGTTTTACCTTATCTTTGTGATGTTTAATTTTTCAGGTTATCAAACGTATTACTGATGGAGGGGCAGATTACTCATTTGAATGCATCGGCGACACTGGAATGATTACAACTGCATTGCAATCTTGCTGTGATGTACCTATCTTTCCAATACTCCTGCTTCTTTATTTACTTGAATCTTTGTTGATTTTTGAACTTTTTGGTTCTTATTGTGCACACCATAGGGATGGGGATTAACAGTTACTCTCGGTGTGCCAAAAGTTAAGCCTGAAGTAGCTGCTCATTATGGCCTATTTCTTTCTGGAAGAACATTGAAGGGCTCTTTATTTGGAGGTTGGAAACCAAAATCAGATCTTCCTTCATTAGTTGACATGTATATGAATAAGGTACGTAAAGCATCATAAATTCATAGCAGATCCTTCATGATAATCACTACAATATTTTTCTAGAGTGCATTATATTAGCAACTGAAGGTTGTTTTGATGAAAATGTTACCCTATACGCTTCAAGTTTGATCAAAACACCTGCCTCTTTGTACCTTGTCCACTAGCTTGACGAGTTTTACATTTCCTGATATGCCATTATCGAGTTTATACAAAAGCATATACTGCGTTGTGAAATAACAGGCCAGTTTACTGGTTGGTTGATCCAGTCTGTGTCCATTCCTGTCACTAAACGAGACCTTGATGTCAAATTCTAGTCACCAGGATCGATTGTCTCTAAGTCCATAAACACTTGGCATCTATAACACAAGTATCTTTCAAATATAATTCGCCAGATGTTGTACTAACTTCACAGTTTTAATACAGGAAATCAAGATAGATGAGTTCATTACACATAATCTGCCATTTGAGGAAATCAACAAAGCTTTGGAACTCATGCGAGAAGGGAAGTGTCTACGCTGCGTCATCCACATGCCAAAATAGCTCGGCTTCTGGCTGAAGAAGTTTGCTAGAGAGGGTAAGTGGACCAAAGATGAGTGTTTATTCAACGTTATGCCCGGTTGCTGTTTATGTGATCATATAATTGGGATGATTGTACCTGTGAAGACTTGTTTGAACTTGATGAAATGGTTCATGTTCCACAACGAGGCTGTGCTATTAGTGTATTCTCATCTCTTTTCTTGTTCTTTGTTCTGTTAGTTTTTGTGTAAGCTCACACAATTTCTCATTAATCCTTCCGAGTTATTATTGTTCTGTAAACAAAGTTTATGCGAAAGTGGATGATGAGAAATCACATTATATGGTTAGCATCAGATTTCCCTCAAACAAATTTTTGAATCATTGTTGCCCAGAAACAATTTTTATTTTTCAATTGAGGCCATCTATCAGGATTTCTTAACAAAACAAAATATTTAGTTCCTTACTTAACAAAGTCGTTTTTTCTTTTAGATGAAAATCCCTTTTAATTAAAGACCAGAGTATCTATCAGATTCAGAGGTTTCCAATCTTTTAATGTCTAACGTGCTTGATTGTATTTGTCAAGCATTGAGGTCACTGGTCACCTACCTCATCACTTTGAATCAGTCCTGCTCCGCCCCCATTCATTCCTTTTATTAATTTCTAGGGTAGACATGCTGCCTATGAAGATTCCTGACTTGCAAGACGTTGAAACTCCAATAAATCCATCTTACTTAGCTGAACTACCGTGTTTCAAGAGTCCCTATGAGTTATAGTTAGGTGCGGAAGGTAAGACCTTACGTGTCCAAAAGTGCCTTGTTTCAAGCACAAAATCACTAGCCTCCTCTAGTCAGCTAGCTCCCTCAACCTAATATAATTATGAAAGGGTTTAATATATTTCAAAGCTTTTGAGGTGCAGCTACTGGTTTAAGTAAAGAAGAGAACAACGTTGAAAAGAAACTCCAAAGTCTGCAAATAAGTCCTGATATAGGAAAACAAAAAAAGAAGAGCAAGAAAGATTATTATAGGTGATGGGAGATAACCCCAGAAAATTCATCCAGCAGTAGATGTGAAAGCGCCACCACCAGCAGCACCATTGGTGTCTCGACGTTTGGCAGCATCTGGAAAGGGCGGTTCGAGTCCGGGGTCAGCAGCAACCTCCACCGTCATTACGTACCATTCCAGCAGTTATGCCGGCGAGTAAGTCATCACAAACCACAAGAAGTTTCTGTTGCAAGTGCATATGTTGGACAGTAGGTCTCCTTGTCCTTCTACTAGGGATCGTCGGAGCTACCGCGGGCATTCTTTACCTTGTCTTCAAACCAGAAATTCCCAACTACTCCGTAGATAGCTTGACAATAAGTGACCTGAGGCTCAACTTTGATATGACCTTGTATGCTAAATTCGATGTGAAGATCACAGCAAATAACCCCAACAAGAAGATTGGAATTTACTACGAGAAAGGTGGGCGGCTGAGTGTATGGTACACAAAATCTAAGCTTTGTCAAGGTTCAATACCAAAATTCTACCAAGGTCACCAGAACATAACAAAATTGGATGTGAGCTTAACAGGGCAAACACAGTATGGAAGCACTTTAATGAGGACATTGCAAGAGCAACAGCAAACAGGACGTATTCCATTGGATCTTAAGATTGACGCACCAGTTTCTATCAAACTCGGGAGGTTGAAGCTGAGGAAGTTGAGGATCTTAGGGAATTGCTTGTTGGTGGTGAATAGCTTATCTACCAACAATCTGATTAGCATCAAGGCTAGTAATTGCAAGTTTAGATTGAAGCTTTGAATTTCAATGCATGTATTGGATTATAATTCTGTTTTCTTTCTATTTATTTATTTTCATTCCCCCCCGCTTTCGGCACTCATTTCCTAGATATGATGATGATTTTTCTATATTAACATTCTTTTGTAACATCGGTGACTAAGGATATAATTATTTTTGGATGTAGAAACTTGTTAAACGGAATGCATGCCGCCTGCGAGCTTGCTGGCTGACATCAAATCAAAAACTTTTCTGACAAAGAAAGTGAGCTAAAACTTCTTACAGTGGTAAACAACTTGTTCTTGGAAGACTCAGACACAGAACTAGCATGATAGTAAAAGAACCATGATTAGGTCACAAAATCCAGGCAGTCTACGCAAAAACCACGACCAAAATCACACCCAATCTTCAAAATGGCACGCTCTAAACGATAAAACTTGTTCAGAATACCACATTCCGGACTAGGCTAGACACGGAGAGTTGCCATATTGGCGAAAGAACAATGATTCGGTCACAAAAATCCAGCAAGTCTTGAGAAAAGACCCCACCGGAAACCCCACTGTTATTCACAATGTCACACTCCAAACTATATGATATGTTGAGAAAAAAAAATCAGCTTTAAATAACCATATCAACAAATTTGGAAATCCCCTGAAGATGGTCAATATTATTCTCTTGTTTGCACCGGCTAAGACAGCGTTTAATTAAAAATTATATGCTAAGATTTTTCCAGTTAAATTCTTTCTCCAAATGGCAATTGGTGGCTATTAAAGCTAGTTCTAGGAAGCACCGTTGCAAAACACTACACGGATTAAATGAAGCAACCATTTCATAGTAAGCCAATTTTTTTATTCTTATGTACTAAAGATGTACAGCTAGTAACTAATGAATAGCTAGATAAAGTTTTGATACCTATGATTGCTAACCAACACTTTTTATGGCTAATCAGTCACATTTGCATACAACTAATCACCAGTTAAGGCCCTTGGTCTATGCTCGATGGTGAACAGGGGCATCCCAGTCTGTGAAACTGCTCGCACAAATGCCATATTTGCTGTTAAAGTCGGAGCACGCCAATGGTCACCACTCCCAAAAACGACCTTGTTCTTCGATGCCAACTTTCTTGTTGTTGGGACACTCATCATGCGTTCTGAAGGACTATCTGGCACGACCCTGTTCCAATTTCTTAGCATCAGTACAGTAAATCACACATAATATCCATAATCCATACATCAAAAAAGAAAAAAGAAAAGAAAACAAAAAATATAAGGAAAGAAAGAAATGAAATCCGGAATTGAGCAAAATATTTGTGGAAATGTGATTCAGTTGGTTTCATGCAATTACCCTAGGACCAGAACTATACCAACAGAGTTTACTCGCATTCTGTTAAAGGGAGGGAAAAAAGGAAGCACGTTTAGCACTGTAATCCTGGAACCAAACTATGACACTTTCAACTAAGTTGTGGGATGAGAATCATTTATTATTTATAGTTGATTAAAACGGCTTTAGGGAAACAGAGTTTCATGGATTAATATGTAAGATTGGCTGCTATACGGTTAAAAATTAAGCTCAAATATAGAATTCAATGGCTGGTTTCAGATCTTGTTCATACTACATATTTTATGTTCTGCTAAGAAAGAAAGAAGAAGCACGATAAGAAGAGGAATTAATAAGATGGAGGGTAGACTAATTAGAAGAAGAAAACCCGAGAGACAAAGGAAAAAGAAAAAAAGAAGCAGCAGCTCCAATAACACCAACAGTTCCATGATTACCAAAATCAATTCTCTTGAACCGTTTTAAACTAGATTCAATGGCTTAAGAAAAGCGTAATCTGTCAAATAACTTACATAAGGCATTTCAGTATTTTATCCGCTCTAAGCTTCTCATTAGGCCCTCCACACATTGATACCAACTGTTTAAACTCTGAAAGAACACTTTCACATATTATGCCTCTCTTTCCTTGTATAACACCAGCCATCTCTGCAAGTATTGGATTCTGAATTTCAGATTTAACCTGGCAGGAGGTTGAGAAAGATTTAGACATTGAAATTGGAGGAGTCCATAATGGTCAAAGTAAAAAAAATTATAAATTAAAATAGCAACACTCTTGAAGAGAATTAATAAATGTATCACATTTTAGCACACATCTTACAGCATGCCACTCAATACAAGGACATCTGAACAGCTATGATGTATGCTAACTTAACTATCCATTTTCAGCTTTGCAATCCATGCAATATATTACAACAGCTATTTGAACTTCCAGTTGAAATACAAGCACAAATTACACCCTATGTGATATAAATGCTAAAAATTGCGTGGCAATGACACAGCCAAAAACAAAAAATCAAATCATACCTGTGCAATCACAAACTCATAATTTCCTTTAAATCGCTTCCTTAATTCATCCTCTGGTGTAGCCAAAAGTTTCTCAGTACATCCATTGCTAATTCCTGATACAATTGCAATCAAGGCAGTTGTATCAAAATTTATAAAATCATCACCGTCATCATCTCCAATGAAATCCCCTGGCCCAACAACATCCACACTTTCAACTTTCATTAATGATAACTTCATCTCTGAAATAAGAGAATAAAAATCATCATCCATGTTTTCTTTTGTAATCTCTTCCATCATCTCCAGCCCAGTAGGATTAAGACTCAGTGACCTCTCAACCCCATATTTAGAACCCAAAACAGTATTTTCCTTTGTACCACCAACCTTGATTTCAAAAACACATGCCTCTTGAAATGACTTTGCATTTGCAACCACATTAATCCATTCACCATCTTCTAATTCTTCACATAAATCAAAATCAAACAAAGCAAACTCTAATCCAAGCTGACATGCCCCAAATTCTTCTCTAAGTTTCTCATTAACAAAATCACTAACCCCGTGTGAGAAAAACAAAACAATAGAGCAAGGTTTCATTATCTGAGTAGATTGAACAGCACCCAAAACTTGTTCAAGTCTAAATTTTAAGCCTTTACTACTTTTACCATCTCTAAACCAAGAGACATATCTTGGGTTCCTATCAGAAACAATAATCCAAACTGGGTTTTTATTAAGATTACAGACAATATCAACATGAACAGCATTCTCTGTAAGAGATTCATTTTTTTTCCTATTTGGAAGTGATGAAGGAATTGGCTTGCAAACCCGTGAAACTCCAGTTATACAGGGTTGTTGCAGAATGTGAATCACAGCCTCTAAGTGCCCAATATTAACACTGCAAAACAAAAACAAGAAACTTTAGAGTAAATTGTAATATTGGATTTGTTTCAGTGAGGAAAAAGAGATGGTCTTTTTTTTTAAAAGAGAAAACCTGAGGGGCGTGTGGTGGGGGGTAGAAGTGGAGCAAGAGGAGAGGAAATGGAGCTCAGACTGGGCTAATTTGAGGAGAGTGCGTTTGCATGATTCAGTGATGTTGGATTGAGAAGGTAATTTGTGTATGGTGTCAATGGCTCTTGAGCATCTCTTTCTTGCTGCTTCTACTTGCTCCATCATCAATCAACAAATACAGACAACAGCTAATCATCGCTTATACGTTAGCTCATCATATCCTCTCAAATCGAACAGGTTTCTTTGAAGGAGGAGGAGGAAACATGGGATGCGAGTTGTGTTTTACCGCTGCAACATGGCAGTATTGGTCTCTCTGTGTCCGTAAAGGCCCATATACCATCGCGACCCTTAAAACCCATTTTTGGAATCCTGTGGCCCAGTTAAAAGAAAAAGGGTCGGTTGGATTAGACCCATATATTTATTTTTCGAAGCATCCTATTGGAGACTAGAGAGGAGGCATAGGAGAAAAAGAAAAGGGAAAGAGAGGGATTGCATCACTTGCTCAAGGTTAATTTGAAGCATCAATCGTGGAAGGAAGACTGTAAGTAGTAATGGGTTTAGAGGAAGAAGATTCAATTGAACAAGCAGCAGCAGTCCGTCGTGAGAGGCTTAAGGCTCTCAAAGCTGCTCAAGAATTGCTAAATACTCCTGATGCTGATTCTGCCAAGACTGCCGACGATGATGACGATGAAGCTGCCGAAGAATCGTGAGTATAGCTTAACATGTCACCCTCTTCCCTTTATTTAACTTTGCTCATTAACCTAACCTCACAAGTTGGTTAATATGTTTTTGTTCGCATAAACAAAGATATAGAAAATTGTTTGCTTTTTATAGTTAGGTTAATGGTTACTGGTTAGCTAGTTTCTTTGTTTATTGTTTTTCACTGGATGGGTTGAAGACAACTGCTTAGACTGAAGATATTGTTTCATACTAGAAAAAAAAGATACCTAGGATCTATAATGATTATGTCTATCCCAACATGTAGTTATTTCGGAAAAATATTCTGTTAATGCTTCCCAAAGATGGAATTATAGTCAGTCACCACCATCTAGGAATAGGATCCATCATGTGTAGAAGCTATTTGATTGGATATATATTTTATCGTTTCCAAGGAAACTTTCCAATGACTTGAAAAAAGAAAAGAAAAACAAGTGATTCTAATGCCATGGAACTTATCTAATATAAAGGAAAAGGGTTTTATGAATCAAAGATGGTCAAGAATAAATGTTTCATTATGCATGAATTAGTTAGTGGTTTGCTTCCCCCGCCCCTATTCGCTGTGCAAAGATACAATGAAGATTGTGAGTGAGATTTTAAAGATGATCAGACTTTCTACCTAGCACCCCCTCGCTCAGAACAAAACAAGGTGCAAATAGAAACGTTAGCATATAGTTAGATGGTTTCGTTCAAACATGCTACAAATTTGATTTGTTTATGGGTGTTATTGTCCAGTGTGCGTGTGTTGATAATATCATAGAGTATGTTTTAACATACACAACTGCCCTCTTTTCAGTAATCCCAGTATGAAGTTCCGAAATTATGTTCCTCAGGACAAGGAACTTCAGGAGGGTAAGCTTGCTCCACCAGTACTGCCAAAGTTTGAAGATCCTGTTGCAGCTGCTCCTCCACCATCAGAGAAGGAAGAGGTAATTTTTACCTTCAAATACCAAGTTTCCTTAGTAGTGGTCTATGTCTTGTTCTTTCTCTCTTTTTTCTTTTTTTTCTGCTCATATTTTCGTATTCTGAATTTGGGTGTGTTTTTAGGATCCTTTTCTCAACATTGCCCCAAAGAAGCCAAACTGGGACTTGCGAAGAGATGTGCAGAAGAAGCTTGATAAGCTTGAAAGACGTACGCAGAAGGCAATATTTAAACTAATGGGTAAGTGATTGTGCAGTTTGCTTTTGCATGTGTGATGAAATCTCGTGCGAATATCTCAATTGTTCTCGTCCATGATTGCATTTGACCATTTTTAATTAGCAAAGAAATCATCATTTTATTTGCCATTTGCGGTAATGTAACATCCATTAAATTTGTCTAATCACTGTCATTTTTGCAGAGGAACAGGAAAAAGAAAAGCAATTGACTGAAAACGGTGGCAATGGTATCGAAGATTAGCAGGGGAGTTTATCTAGAACAGAGTTGCAGCTCATTTGGGCAGCCGAAGTTGCAGCTTCGTGAGAGAACTTTTTTACTTTTTCAGTAACCAGTCAAACAATACAAAATTGGGAATATTAGCAACGCAGGAAACCGATATCCTTCATGTGATGGCAATATGACAACCTAGTTGTATGTTTCTATTGTCCGAGTAAACTTCCCATGCCACAGGCTGTCTGTGGATAACCACCAGGCTTGTAGTTTCTGCTAATTTTAGATGTTTCTACTGTCATTCTCTACCACTATATTTATCAAGTGAAGTAAAGATCTTTTTAGGATAAACTAAAAAAATACCACTCATATACAGAGTTAATGTTATCACCAAATAATTTTTCATATCAATTTTAACAGCACTTTCAGCCATATTTTCAATCAAAGTATATTGTTTTCCTTCTAAAAAGCAATGTCGTTTTGTAGCAAATATTTTTTAAAGTGATTTTTTTTAATTGAAATACTGAAATAATTTGGGTGCAAATAGCTTGGTGATGTGTTTCTATATATATACATAGAGAGAAAAGGGGAGAAAAAAGAAAAATCATCTGTCGACGTTCCTTTGACCGTCGTTCGACGATACATGTATCATCAAGAGGAAGAGAACATGGTGATGCACTCGTAGATACACCAATCGAACATTTTACACCGCTAATAGACATGGTACGGGCCGCCTGAATGGTATGTACGCGTAAAAACTGATGACGCACATGTAGTAACTTCAAAAAAATAATAAAAAATACAGAATTACTTAAACATCCTTGGACCCAGTGATAACCACGAAAAAACCAGACATGACAATACGATCATGCTCTTAGCGTAAGACCTTTGTTTTTGTCATTTATGAGGGTATTTAAATAATCTCACTGTGAACAAAATATAAAAAACCTAAATTACCCTCGCTTCCAACTCCGGCCTGTGTCCCACCTGAGAAAAAAGGTGATATTTCACTGTTCAACATCAAACAAAAAACTGAAAATACCCCCAATCAGCCATTATTTTTTTTTGTTAGCTTTCAAGGGTAAATAGATAATTTCACTCGCAAATCAATATAGAAAAGACCATAACACCCTAAAAAATCTGCAAATATCTGTGTCTAGAGACAATAAAACATCAACACCTTTTATATTATTTGTAATATATTGCAAGCCAATTTATTCAATAAATTTGAAGAACTAAGGTTCAATTATTATTGTTGTTACTTCTCGGCGTTCATATGCCAAATGAACAATCAGCACTACGATGACACTGTCAAAAAAAGTTTCTATAGCTTTACAATCCAATTTTATTATCCGACTTCAAATGACAATTTCATTTCGTGTCAAAAAAAACGAGTTTGACATCCTTAATGACACTCCACAGCTGGGATTTTTCAAGATGGCACGGAGCACCTAAAGCTGTCCTTTTGCTGTCAATCATTCATTTAATCTTAACGATGACATTCGACTGCTGAGATTTGAGAACTGGAAGAAGTAAAAGCAATATGGCTACCAATAGAAAATAGCAGAAAAATGCTTGCGAAAAAATGTTGCCCTTATTCCTTTCCCATGCCATTCATATTGTGCGCGCACAGATACACCAGCTTTATTCAATTTTACACACCAGCTTTCTATCAAACTAGACAAATTTGCTAGTTTCAAGTTCAATGAAGACAATGACATGCGTTATTTTGGTGGTGGTAATGAAAATCAACCCTTTTCAAGCAGTACCCAATTTACACATAACGGGAAATTGTACAGAGCTCTACTGCATGAGAACTTACAGATCTTTGACAATGAGAGGAGATAAAGAGGGGGGGAAATAACGAAGTCGGGACGCGGGGTGTGCCGAAAGTAGATTTCGCACCCAATGGAAGAATGGTTCACTTGTTGGCTCACCCTTCTTTGTCTCTAACAATTTTTAGGCCACATGTGTAATGTAGTGTGGCTATCCTCACTCGCTCTTCGGACGGTTCGAACTAGCTTGTCCAGCAACTACAGTCTCCTCATTCCAGGAAGAGACCGCTGGAGGGAGCTGAAAGTCATCAGGTTTCAGCGCCAAATCAAAATCAGGCAATGTTGGTGCTGTCTCCATGATTCTACAGTCAACATCACCAGAACCCCAAGTTAAAGGATCTTGTAATTTCACTGATTAACTAAGAAATTTGCAAATAACTTGAAAACAAAAAATTCACCTAATAAAAGCATCGCTTACTTTTCATAGGAGTATAGATCTTGGTTTATCCGCACTTTGCTAGAAGTATCTTTTGGAATTTTGTCAGAGAGGTACTTCATGGTTCCCCAAAGCGGCGGGTTTCTGCATCAAAGTGAATTGAAACATGAAAACTAGATGCAAAATTTGCCATTAAGTGAAGGTCTATATCACTACAGAACATTTGAATGTATCACCCACCAAGGATTCAAAAAAATAAGTCACATAATCTGGAAAACCAGGTCCTAGCATGCAGAAGCCCATGGAAACAGCATGGCCAAACAGTACCAATGCCATAGATATACCAAAACGTTAAAGCATTAATAGACAGACCCTTGGCAATTGTTAACTTTTTTAATAGTTGCCTAGAGTTCGTAGTAGCATGCAGTAAGATCAGGAAACAAATACGGCAATGGTTTTCTTTAGTGGAGATTAATTCCACTGAAAACTTATATTAAATTGCTATTATGAAGAAAAACTATTCCATAAAACCAAGATGAATAAGTATACAGTGCATTGCCCATCACAGAGAGGCACGCTATGGAGGTCCTAAGCAGGAGGGACTTTGATAGATTGATTACCTTGACAATGGAGAAGCTGCATTGAATGCCTCACATGCCCTCTTACTTTCTTTAAAATACTCATCTGCAGCTTGCAAAGCAGCTACATCCATCCCATGAGACCTCTCCGTGTTCCCCTCATCAAGGATTAAGCCATGATAATAGTATGCTGCAGCCTGGTTTGGTGAAAGAATATTATTAAAAGAAAAGTTTGATTTAATCTCTTCGATATAAAATGCAAATTACAAGAAACCAAAACAGTTGGAAAATTATTACAATAAAAGTTAAAAGGATTGTTTAAATGAAAAGAAAACATTCTATCTAAATAACATTATGATTACAGGAGATTGAGCTAAAAAGAACAGGCCAACAAATCCGTGGCTACAGAAGCTAACCAATTTCAGCCTACTGAACCAAAATGAAAAAGCAGTCTTGTGGCATGGGAAGGTCAAATGACAGAAAAATAATTTTTGTTATCTGCTTGCTCCTGCATGTGTGCGTGTCAATGGACAATTTTGAGTGGACTAAATGGTGAGGTGGTACTGATCCTGTTTGATCAAAACCACTTTTTTAGAGCTCAAGAATCAGGAGAAAATATGCCAGGCTGACATGAGGTTAAAGTCGAGTGCAATTCAAGAGTTGTGAAAGCAAGTACAGTTTCTAGAGTGCAAGTCAGCTTGATCTACCAAATAATTGATCATTGATGTGGAAGAAGGTGAGACTAGGGAGCAAAGAAGCATATGGTAAGGAGAAGAGAGGAAGTTGGTCAAGTTCATTGCAGTTATATTCCAATACCAATCAAATAGTTCAGTTTTCGGTAGTTCATCTTTTTCATGCAACAAAGCATAAGAAGAATACATGCTATCATTATCATAAGTTAATATCTAAAAGTATTAGTTATACCACAGACATGAGGACAGTTTCTATTGTGAACGACAACAAAATACTGAGACGAAACAAAGGAATGAGCAATTTTTGGATACCTTTGCTTCCACATATTTCCACTTTATGAAAAGTCGGTGCTTTCCCCCCCAACCATTTGCTAATGGAAGATTCATTATATTATCTTGAGCCTGTCAAGAAAGCAGTAAAGGAAAGCAAGTTATACTCCATAACTGCAAGATTGAACTTTCTTATTCAGAATATGAAGTAGGAACAGATTAGAAAAAAAAACCAAGAAGCAATGATTACCCCCCCCCCCCCCCAAAAAAAAAAAAAAAAAGAGCTGGTTTTGATATACTTCCAAACCTCTTCCTCTCAGGAATTGTTTAAGAAAAACCTCCCTTCCCATGCAATCTTCCACTCCAAATATAGTGCTAGACTTTTGGTTCCTAATTAGAGAATTTACCATTCAAATGGCTGCCTTAAGAGTGAAATTTGATGATTGAAATTGATAATATTTTTTTCACATCGGAATATTCTTCAATTGCCTCTCCCCTCCCCTCTCTTTTTCCCCCTATTTCTCTTTGTTGCCTTTATTCACTGCAACTGGAAATGCACCCTATTGAACTAGTAGGGCAGTTGAACTGTAAGCCTCAAAACAAAACCCTACTAGAGGTATTGCATGTGAAAGATTTGATTTTTATTTCTGATGGTTGTAAATCCCTAAACCATAATATTTGTTGGAAGCTATTGAGAGGTAATTTAATAATCATCACAATCCAAAGAAAATGAGAAAAAAATGAAGCTACAAGAGTAAAAAAGGCCATTGCCCTCATACCTGCTGCCAGGACTTTACCATCTCGCAAGCAAGCCTTCGCTTCACTGCAAGAGTAGCTTTGGCACTATCGATTGCCATTCCTAGTTGGATATCAACACTCTGCATCAGATGGAAAGAGTATAAGACAGTGGAAAGAATATATGACCAAAACAGAGCACAACAAGAAAATCTTAAAACTGAAGAAGAAATTCCTAATCAATAGGCATTAGCATCTCAAAGAGACAGCCAATAGGGGAAAGGAGGAAATCTTAATCATTCAGATTATGTCAACTGATAAAACGAGTTGTTCTAATAAATCATAAATTAATTTGATGGAATGAAAGAAACAAAGAGGTAACTTGCTCTTAGTTTGCCATGTATGTGCTACAAGTTCAGAAAGAAGAGGTGTTGGAGTCCAATATATCAAGTGTAAGAAAATGATTGATATCAGTCAGCAGGTAGCCAACTTATATATTGATAATCAAAGAAGAAGAAGTAAAGAGAGGTGTTTCATCTCAAAACTGCAAGATAAGTCTCCATGTACAGCTACCATTCAGAGGTATCAAGGATAGCATAGGTTGAAATGATAAGTTCATCAAACAAATCCATTATGATAGTACCTGCCCTAATGCTTGAAGGCAAAGTGCTCTAAGAACACCTTCTGCGAGGTCCACTGGCAAATCTTTCCTGGAAGCAAAAGTGTGTCAAATAAGAATAATTATGAAATAAAAAAAGATGGTAATGAAAAAGAAGCAATTCAATTCTGGACAAGTCTATCATCTTTGTAAACCTTAATGGAGTAGGTAATTGTGGGAGCACATTCCGGATAGCACAATCCAGATATCCTGCAGCCTTTAAGAAAATATCAATTGATGCTCGCCTGCTCTCTGTGAACAGCAATGAATAGAGATATAATGTGAAACATAGTAAAAGGTAACAAATGAACATGTGAGCATGAATTCATCTACAACAATATTGCTTATAAATTACAAAACCTCCACGTGCAAAGATTTCATCAAACAAATGCTACAGAATTGCATTATCTCTTATTTCTTCCTTCTAGGGCCATGTATGCGTAAGAGCACTAGTAGGTAATGGTTGAATGGCATTTGGTCTTTCAATCTCAGAGGGCATATTTCATTGGGTTCCATTAATTTTTTACTCAATAAGTCGCATTTCACACCGCTCTCTACCTATTACTCATATTAAGTTATTCTTTTCAGAGCTACTTGTTGATTAATTAAAGGCTAGATATTGAAAAGCATATTTATGTACCAGCATGTTGCCAATATTTATGTCACTAATTATACTAACACCTCTGTCTGCCACACCTACCAATCTATTACAGTATAGCCAGGACCCAGCTAGAAAGTATCAGAAATACCATGAATAGCTTCCTGCGCCAGCAGTCACTCTCCAACTGCTGGACAAGGGCATTACCTTTTGTTTGCCAAAAGAGTTTCTAATTCTAGAAGAGAATTGTTTACAGAACAGATTTTGCAGCTTCACATTACAGGCAAGAAAGAAACTATTAGCCAAGCTTCATCAATCGATGCACATAATTTTTACAGGAAACACCTACCTTCAGATACTTTTGGATGATAACCAGCAGCAGATGTTCTTGGAAGAAGCAACAAGTTAGCCTGTGATAATGATAGCATCGCCATCAAGTGCAAAACTGACAACACCTCATACCATGCATTAGAAATTGCTGTTTCCTGCAGTATTCCTCACTAGTATCAGATCAATGATTCTTCAGCACAGAAGAATGGAATTGCAAACCATAAAACAGAAGATTTCATCAAAAACTAGTGAATATATAAGCGAGACCACACATCCACCCACCTCCACGTCATCCTCTTGATTGATCCACACAAATTGTACTTTGTGTTGTAGCTGGCTTCCATCTTTAACTAATCCCAACAGAACAGGCAAATAATCTTCAAGAGCCTGGTGAAGATCGGCCAATGTCGAGCCTCCTGTAGACAACAAATAAATTGAAACGCAAAACAACAAATAAATTGAAACGCAAAACAACAAATAAATTGAAACGCAAAAGACCTCACTTAATGCTGATATCTGCACCAGGATTATTACAACCTACCATGCTGTGTAGCACTTTTTCTTCTTGATCTTGAGACTGTTGGTGCTTCTTGGCCAGCCATAACTACAATACGGGTTCTTAAAGCAGATAGGCTTTCCATTAAATTCTTCGGCAAATGATTGCCAAGTGACAGAGAGAAATCGACAGGCTTAGGTATCCGAAAACCAGGTACATAAACAGACACATCCCCTATGCTCCCAGGTCTCCTTCTATTTCCACCCAAATCCTGCGGAGTAGACACCAGGCATCCCATATCCTAATAGTTACTGTATACAGCAATCCAAGGAACAGAAAGTCAGTTACTGCAATAAAAAAAAACTTTGACATATATGATCACTCTTGCAAGGAACAGCAGTGATTCAAAAAACAACAAGGGTATTGATTCCCATGGCATGAACTTGGACAAAAGGATGGTAGCAGTAATTAAATTCAAAGAATGCAGACAGCAATCACAAGGAAAAGTGGAGGATTAGCAGTAAGCAAGCTACAAAAAAGAAATTAAATGTCCCAACCAACAAAGTACAAGTTGTAGGTCACTCACGAGCTGTGTGCAGATAACACTTTCTAGAATTCTCCTAAAGCTCTAGAAAAAGATGCTTTGTGTTTAGCAATTTCAAGCTATATGTATATATTACCCTTCTCCTTAAACACTTCATCACCAAACAAAAGTAAAAGATAGATTAAATCACCTGGTCGGCAATTAGAAGATTGACAAATGGGTAAAAACTTCTAGTAATATCTGCAAAGAAAAGGGAGATAACAATTCAATAAAAGGGGATCCGATAAAAGTAACAAAATCACAGGAAAAACATCACGCTACATAATTCACTCTCTTCCCTGTTATGAGAAAAGGAAAAATGCAAAGCGTTATATAATAACTATAATTTAGAGAGGGAAAAAGTGATGTGTTTTTTCCCATCACACATGAAATAAAACTTTGTAAGAGAAATGTGAAGGTAAAATGCAATTGGATACAAACAGAATTGAAACAACTTTGAAGAGACGGCAGCAGCAGCAGCAAAAAGGGAGGGATGTAGCAAGCACATCAAAAAAATTCATAGGACTGAACTATGAACATGAAAAAAATATGCAAATAAATTCCATTAAAGTAATAATTACAACTGTAGAAAATCGAGCAAAGATTGTGAGTAAAGTGTTTCCAAGACCAGTTTGAAAACAGAAACAAGCAACCTGAAACCCATGAAGCAAAGTAAAAGCCATCTCTCTATTTTTTTATCATTTCCACTGTACTTGAAATCGATAAGACTAAAGATCCAAACTCCATCAATACAAACAAATGCCCAAAACTCAGTTGTGCCAATTCAGCAGATTTTTGAAACTTATCTGAGTTCGACAAGAAAACACATAATCGTAGAATCTCAAGACTCCAATAAAACAAACTTTTTTCCCACATGTTAATCTGTAATTATCTTCTTTACATCTCTCTATGCAAACAAACAGCCCAAAAGGATAAGGTTATCGTTTTTACAAACATACTAGAAAAGAAAGAAAGAGACCGTCTTACCATCAAAGCTTTTTGTTGCCGTGGTAACCGAAAGACACAATTGAACTGAAGTGAAGCAAGATAGGGCAAAAGGGACTCAAAATCAAGTATCAAGAACTAAAATTTTCTGACAAAAGAATAAAAATTCAACAAAGCAAGAGGGAAGGAAGAAAAGGAAGAGAGCTGTTTAGCTTAGAAGGTTCGAAAGGAAATTTTGTTGCTTTTTTTATGACATTGAGTCGAACTTTCTTCGTATATATACATAAAAAAGGGAGGATTTATCGCTAGTAAATTAGTATCAGCGAAGTAAAAAAGAGAGTAAGCTTTTATTTTTATGGTTGCAACTGTGCGTGGATGTAGCGTTTGATAGGCGCCTAACACAAGCGCTCACAGCACACACGCACCCTTCCATAGCCTTCAACCCTTCCATAGCCTTCAACTTTTGACTTTTTTTTTTTGTCTCTCGATGCTCTTAACTTCTACTTCACTTCTCTTCTTGTGTTTTGTCACAAACATTTCGAGATACCGACAAAAAAAATAATAAAAAATAATAAAAAAGTCTTTCTCAATCATTCTCAAGTTACTATGTTTTATAATTTTTAAATTCAAAACTAAATAAAATTTAAGTTTTTGCCCTCCTGAAAAAAGTTTGTGGCTCCGCCCCTGGATGGGAACAAGACTAATAATTAAACTGTGACGGCAAGAATGTATGGATTTAATATCTGCTTCACATTTCAGAATCATAGTCTTAATTAAATGATTAATTAACCTTTTCTTAACAGCATAATCCCAAAGAATGTCTCCTCCAATTCACTAAATTAAACTTCTTTGCTCAGCAATTGCTTAGATGGTCTGCGGATTTCACATCTAATTATTAACTAATCTAAACTATTGGATATGTATTGACTTGCTCCACGAATGAAAATATACTCATCATCGATTAGATTAAGCATATAAGAACTTGGATTGTATAGGTTTTCAGTGTCCCACATCATGAATCTCATAAATTTATTGTAATTTTGTGAGATAGTGTGTGCTCTATTTTAAAAATATATATATATATATATATATATATATATATATATATATAACAAATAATAGTGTTCTTTTTCGCTGTACTTGGTAATAATTTATTTTTGCAATCAAACCATGTTTTTTAATTATTTTTAAATATTATTTTAATGTATACTAAGCTAAAAATACATTGAAAACAACTCTACCTTAGACTGATTTATGATCTAGGCTAATAAAATCAAACATGTTTCTGGTGTTTCATGTCAAAGAAAGAAATGGATACATAATTTTTTGTGGGAAATACATTTGTGACTCCTCAACTTGGGCTAGCTGTCGGGCAAGGCAGAGGGGGCCGAAGTGTGCGACACATGGCCAGCTAGTTCCTCGTCGAAAGGAAGACGTGACCAAATCTTACAAGCACGAACGATAATTAGAAGCAAAGTGACATCATACACATGCATGCATGCCTCCACCTAGTCAGGAAAAGTTTCAAAGAAGAACGATGATGCTCTGAATTATTTAAATCCATTATTATGAAGATTAATCATCAAGATTGATTATGAAATTGTGTATTTCATGTATATATATACTCTAAATTTACGTTACAACGTGTAATTAGCATTCATATAACATCACATAGCTAGCTAGCCTGAGTGAGGTTCGAAGTTGAAAAAGAATATGGTCAAAATGCATGGATCCAGCTTTCTTTATTCGCTGTGAATTTCAACTTTGAACTTTATATATTCCACTTGTCCTCGTGAGTCTAGCAAGCTACTTGCTTGTTTTAGCAGGTGGGGAGCTTGAGACTTTTTGACAGCTTCACAGGCCACACTCACTTGCTCCATATTCTGCTCGTCCTTCTACGAATTCAGTCATTATTATCCGCTCATCATATGCCAATTTCAATTCTGCAGGAAAATTTGAACTAACAGTCCAGCTGGAAACAGAAGCTATGCAGCGTTTTGGGTGAGTTTAGCTGATTAGGTCAAAGCTGGGGACATAATCTATGAAGAAAAGGACATAAGGGGCTGTCACTCGCATTCAAAAAGAGTTGATGCATACTTCTCACCTCACACATGGCTCGTACGTGTTACTGTTCCACTTTTGCTCTGCAATCCATCCGTTTCTTATATATATTTGCACGAATATTTTTTTTTTATTAATGTGGTTGATCGGATAATTTGTATGTATCTTGACTAATTTTACGGGTTTTGAAAGTAACGACCATGTAAATCTCTAGTGATCTTTATATTCAAAAAACTTGAATTGATGACCTTTAGAGAGCAAATCTATGATCTGACTAGTCAAACTGTACCTTTAGGATTGCATGAACAAATTTATTTTTATATAATGTGGTGGCCGAGGAATAAAGCTTGATTTCATCCACTAGATCATCATTGTTTGTGCTTATCAATGGAGGAAAGATTTAACAATGATCTCTCTCTCTCTCTGAATTGGGATGGGAAGAACCTTGTATCTCTTGCATGCCTCTTCTTAATTTGCCCAGAATAACTATAATTTTACTTGATCTCCACAATTAATTTGTCCACTATTAACCTATACTTTATACAATGGTTAGCTTAATTTCTATCCCGGGATCCGGAGTTATTTTCTGTATACTATAAAAAATTTCGTAAATTAAAACTCGGGGAAAAAATAGAATGAATTCTTCAAGACATGAGAAAAAGAAAAGAGGTGCACAAACTTATAAGTTAATGAAATCTAATTATTAATTTGTAAGCTCATAATTAACATAATTCAATAGCTTCAGTCATATATCAACTCTTTTTATATATATTCTCTTAATTAACTCAACGAATTCACTCTAATGATTTGTAGATCTTGTAATCCGATTAAGTGGTTTGCATGAGATTTGTTGAACCATCTATCTTCGTCGTCATCTTAAATCAACCACTTGAACCATTCCACCTTGATTAATTATATCAGATGCGCTCTCATCTTCACATATATATATATATATATCCAAAAAGCTATGTATCCTTGAACAATCTCACCGGTTTTTTGACCGATGAAACGACAAAAGCCACGTTATGCATGGCAGATAAAGGATTGATAGACAAAACCGCTGGTGCTTTCTTATGGGAAAGTAAGGGTTTGGAAAGGAGTAAGAAGTGGACAACACAAATACATGAAAATCCTCAAAATAATACTGGAGTATGACGAGTCGTTTGTTATGTTATTGAGTAGAATTAAGACAGCAACCGAAAGGAAAGGACCAGACATTTTGCCCTCTCGGCTAGAACATCAGAAGTCACGCTCTTAGCCCACCGCCCATGTTCTGCCAGCCTTCCACGTGGACTCACCGAAGCATGACGTCACCGGATCCTCATCTCATAAGTATCTAATCCTTGCCCCTCATTGGTCCATCATGGAGTTCACGTCGCAGGGCGGTGATCCAAACATTAATTATTTAAATTTAGTGGGATTGTTACACGTGTAGAGTGGACACGCGGCCATTTGACGAGGTGTTTTCGATCCGCATGATATTTGCCATTTCGGGTGGGTAACTTTGTGCTGCTGCCACAGCATTGTTAGATGGAGGTTTTCTTGGAGCCGTTGAGAAGGTGCCACCTGTACGAGACAAAGCATCAAATCAACTGTGCAACGGTCAGATTGCTCTGAAGAGAGCACGTATATTCAATCATGTGTGTAGGTCCACCGTACCTTGCTTAGTCGTTGTTTTGGGGTCGTCCTTGCCTGCCTCGGTGGATGATATGACCATGGCAGTCAAAATCGAGATTTTGACACGGATCGGAAAGGGCTCCGAAAAATCGGATCGTAAGATCGGATCGTAAAATCGTAGAAAGATTGTAAAATGTCCGTACAAAAATTATTATTTTTAATTATATTTAAATTTAAAAAATGAATTTAAATATAATTAAATATTATTATTTTTTATTATTATTATTATTCTACGATTTTTTACGATTTTTCTACGATTTTTCTACGATTTTGAACGATTTTTCTACGAGTTTGACCGAGTTTGACCGGTTTCGATTTTTCTTTCCGGTCCAACCAGGTTTTCGGAGCCAACTCGCAAAATCGTACGATTTTGCGAGTTGGCTCGCGATTTTGACTACCTTGGATATGACCACAGTCCACACCCCTCTCATAATTCAAAGACTTTTTTTTTTATTTTTATATATATATATATTATAGTACAGTTTATTGTACTATATGTTTTTGTTAGTATTTTATAGTACAAAATTATAATTTAATATTAAGTAAAATTGTTAGAAAAACATAGCAGGGATTCAAAAATAATTTTAAAATGTTCCTTGAATTCATTTTAGATTTTTTTTTAAATTATTTAGGGTTTGTTAGACTATATACTAAATAAAAACAGTCTAAATCTAAAAAAAACAATAGAGTGAGTTTGAAAAACACTCTTAACCTAAAATCATAGACACTAAAAATGTATTAAGTCATTGCTTGAAAACAAGCTTTAAAGACAAAAACGAGTATCCTTTGGCAAAAATAGATCGTGCCAAACATACGTTTAGGTATAGGCTGGGTTTGACCTAGCCATGGTTTATTGGGCTTGAAATTCAAGTCTATATGGGTAGGATGATATTAGGCCCAACCCAAATTTTGTTGGGCTATAGACAGCACAATGAGCCTCTTCTATATTTTTTAGATGAAAAAACCAGCAAAAAACCTATTAAATCGGGTTAAAGCATAAACATTGCAACCATAGATATAAAATTGGAATAATCTTATAGAAAGAAGCATAATTTTTTTTTGAAGACCAATTCATAATAAATCAAATGAGAATACAATAACTCTATAAAAAATAAAAAGAAAAAAGGTGGAGCTCAATCTTTAGAAAATAGAATATTGAAGGAAGAAAATTAAAAAATATAATTAATTAAATGGACAAATAATTGAGATAAACCAATAAAAAGAAAAGGATAAAAAAGACAGGAGATCAATTTCAAATAAATTTTGAATAATAAAATTAACACAAATGATTTTTTTTTTTAAATAATCATAAAACATAAAAATCAATCCCTGTTATCCTTTGAAATTGGTGACTCAGCTCATGAACCAAAGACTAATTTCATTAGTTAATCCTAGTAACATGTTATTGTCAGGAAGACAAGTTGACAATGTAGTTTGTGAGCAATCTACATTTTATTCCTCCATTTGTTGGAGCAGTCATTTTTTAAGCTCCTTTTTTGGAAATAACTCAATAAGTTAAATTAATTTTTTAATAAATTCTAAATACTGTTTCGACAATTTCAATTAAAATCTTTTATCCAACTCATATCAACATCAAAACTAAAAACTAGTGGAGCATATGAATCTGATTGTGCCCAATGTTAAATACAATTTAGTGTCTTTAATTTATATTTTATTCTAGTTATTATAACTAAAGTATAGTGGAAATTAATAAACAAAAACCGGGTATAACTATATTAGTTTTCCTTAAGAAAATCCTCAGGAACTGACTGGAAAATCACGAAAGGCAGATTCCTTGCGAGAAAATTTAGGGATAAACTTTCTTTTCCATGTTAACAGATCGAAGTCACTTGTACAAAGACGTGATATGATGATAAAAGATTTGAAATTTATATAGTAGGTCTTAAGTTTGAGTGCGTTCATCTCTTGTAAGAATCTGAGACAACAAAAATTTTATTCATTCATCTGAGCCAACACAAAATATGTTTTTCAGAAAATAAAATTTCATGAAATCAAAAAAATAAATAAATTGAAGTCACTCGCTAGATAGCACAAGTTTAATTTATTTCAATCTTATATGATATTACTATTGGATCATTAATCCAACGTTGAGCTTATATGAGAATAATTATGTGTTTGTGGACTGTCAAATAAGGTGAAGCCTAATTAAAAATGATCTGCTAAGTATTTTTAGGCAATTGAGTTTTGGTGTATCTAATAGGGTGTGGACCTTTAATGTGTAGAGATTACGGGGTTATTCCTAATTTAATGATGGGCTAAAATAGGAATACCAAAGGGTGGGAATGTCAAAAGACATGAATACCAAAAGGCACTTGGTTACCTATATATATGGTCATGGTCCCCAGATTACACGGGCTACATTCTCATACTGACATCCCATTATCAGAGAGAAATAAGGCTTAGGTTAGAGAGAACAAAAGTGCTCTCTAAGGTTAACGTGTTAATCTGGAAGGTCATCCGTACGACTCTAGATAGCGACTTCCGGATATGGATTCAGGTACGCTTCTGTTTTATAATTTATGCAGTTTATTCGTTCTTGATAATTCGACATGAATACAATTTCTATATGTTATGAAATGTTAGATGTAACAATTACAAGAGTCGCTTTATTGTGTTTGCGAAGGCCATTAATGATCTTCAAAACTTCTTGAACATAACTTTGAAAGGCACGTCGCTAAGAGCCAGACGCCTGAATCCTTCACTGTCAACATAAATGCCGATATCTCTGCACAGAACCTCGCAGTCATCACACACTGTAGGACAGAAAACCAGCTTGTAGCCATTTCCGTACCTCTCAATCTTAAACCAGTTGTCTAAAGTTTCAGGACCAGGGTTTCCATCAACCCCAGAAGTTGAGATAAACATCTGGCCAGTCAAATCGTCATAATTTTCAACCTTCCACACCGCCGATGGGGCGCAGCTTGCCGGGCCAGAGAATTTGATGTTGAGATCGGTAGAAAGACGGACGACGCCTTTCTTGCGGTTCGCAGGAATGAATTTCAGCGGGAGACCATCTGATTTGTCATAATCGTCCTGGAGAACATCCACAGGGCAGCTTTTGTGTCCGGTGCAAGCGAATTTGATCCCACCTCCTCCGCCACGCATTGCCGGGAGGATGTTGTAATCGGTGCCGGTTCTAAGTATATTACCAGCGACGTCGAGCACCGTCTCAGGGGCAGCAGCAGCTGAAACCCTAGGCAATGGCTTTGCAGCGAATGCAAATAGAAGGAAGAATAATACTACGAACGCAGGTCCCATCCTCATCGTTGCTGTGAGCTCTTTTCTCTGTGCGTAATGTGTTTCTGCAGCAAAGTCTGGGAAGAGGCTTGACTTTATAGAGTAGCCATGCATGGTGATAGTAATTAATTTAAAGCTGTGGTGGATCGAAGAAATCATTTAAAACTGGTGGCTCTGTACCTAAAATCGATAAAAAAACAAAATAAATTCGGGATGGTCTTCTCTTCTCGAGCGCGTCTTACAATGTGATATGATTTGTTAATTTAATAAGTTATTGTTTGATGGAATTGGGATGGTATGAACTATGAAACCACAACCTGCTTCTGGGAATTAAGAGTTCATAGATAATAAACTAAGTCTTTAAAATACAAGGGACAGTTAACTAATCTCTCAACGAACAGACACTAGTATTGGTGTACTCTGAGAAAAATGCTCTGCCTTGAAGGGGAAGAGATCACCACAGAGGAGGCTGATTTACTAACAAGATCAAGCAAAAAGGTGAAAATAAGAGATACAAACTTAGAAGAAACAACGACAGAGGGCAACAGCTACATTGCATCCCTTATGGGAAATTCTTTTATTGCAACAGAATCCATTGACAACAACCATGATACTGAATACATTTCAGAAGATGATGAGGATGATAGCGATGAAGAGGATTGTCCAGTGATCAGAATCTCAGCGGAAGAGAAAAAACGTATCAGGGCACCATGGACACAGACCCTGATCATAAAACTAATGGGTCGAAGGGTGGGATACTCTTTTCTCATCAATCGACTAAAAAACATGTGGAAGCTAAGGGGTGATTTCACCCTAACAGATTTGGGGAATGAATTTTATTTAGCCAAATATGCCAGCAAAGAGGATAAAGACCATGTTTTATTTGGGGGACCTTGGATGGTGGCAGACCATTACTTGACAGTAAGAACATGGCACCCGAATTTCAACCCAATTGAGGCATCAATCGACAAAGTGGCAGTGTGGGTGAGACTACCAGACTTGGCTATGGAGTACTATGACAGTGCAGTATTATGGAAGATAGGAGATAGAATCGGGAAAACCTTAAAGATTGACAGAGCAACATCGGTAGGGCTGCGGGGAAATTTTGCTAGAATTTGTGTGGAAGTCGACCTCACAAAGCCATTACTAGCAAAATTTAAACTAAGAAGAAGAATTCGTCGCATTATGTATGAGGGATTACACTTAATCTGCTTCCAATGTGGACAGTATGGTCATAAACAGGAAAATTGCCCTCATACACCTCCAACAGAAAATACAGAGCATGAGGAAAAAAGAGAAGTTGAACCTTCCGAAGTACCTGAGGTACCACTGGTCAGACCGGAGATTGTGGAGTCTTTTGGTACATGGATGGTGGCTGAACGGAGAGCTCGCCGGACGACCAGAAAGGTGGTGGCCGAACAGACCACAGTAAATGGAAAGCGCGGAGATCACGCCAATAATCTTGGCAGTTCATCAAAGGCAATAAAGGAGAATCAAGTAAATGTTTCTCAACGGTTTAATGTGTTAATGGCCATTGATGAGGGCACCGATTTAAGGGGAGCGGGAGGAGCTGTAAATGGGAGTGAAAAGGAAAGAGAAGCTGATAAGAGGAAATTTGGGGGAGAAGAACCAATTAAAAAGAAAGGAGGAATGCTGGGCCAAACGACAGCTCGGGCAACGGGAATAAAAGAGAGAAAAATGGGCCGCAATGCTAGACCCAATGGACCGCATGAAGAGAGACCGGACAGCCTGGTTGAGAAAAGTCAGCCCAAAGTAGGAAATGCTGGGCTCGGTCCAGCTAAGAGAGACAAAGGAAAAGAAGGAAATGCTGGGCTCGGTCCAGCAAGGAGAGACAAAGGAAAAGAAAAAATGGAAGGCTATGGTTTGATATCGGAGAACACAAATACAACCAAATACGTGACAGAAGATGCATGTGATAACATGCAGCACGATCATATGGAGAGTTTATCTCCACGTTCCCAAATGGCCAACGGTGAAAAGCCATTGTTTCATCAAGCAGTGGAGAGAAATTTAGGGCCAGAACCTCCGGATGAAGTAATTGGGATGGAAGAAATCAGTGGCTTGCATACAAAGAATGGAAGGGAAGGTACACAGACCATTTCCGAGGAGGACAACTTGATGGAAGAAGGGGAGTCCAGGGGACTGATCTTGGATTGAAGAAGTAGCTCTTCTGCTTGGTACGATTAATTTATAATTTATTTATGAATTTTTTATTTTGGAATTGTAGAGGGGCTGGAAATAATGGGTTTTGTGCGGTAATGCATGACTTAAAAAGAATGCATCGGTGTAATATTTTGGCAGTGGTGGAACCTAGGGTTAGTGGGTTAAGGGCTGACAAAATTGTAGAAAAGTTGAATTATGAATCTAGCTTTCGAGTGGAAGCGCAAGGGATGTCAGGAGGGATATGGTTATTGTGGAATCAGTCAAGAGTCAATATAAAGATTCTTGATTCCTCGAAACATTTCATTCATGGTATAGTGAATGAAGGAAGCAGTGATGAGTGGATGTTTACTGTGGTGTATGCAAATCCAATTATTACTTTAAAGAAACAATGTTTCGAAGAAGTGGCTCAGTTGGCTAGAAATATTACTAAGCCATGGATGGTAGTAGGTGATTTTAATGAAATTTTATCGGCGGCAGAAAAAATAGGGGGGGCTGCTGTTGACAGTAAGAGAATCCTCGTTTTGCAGGATGGGTCCAGGATTGTCAATTGATAGACTTGGGCAGTAAAGGCCCAAGGTTTACTTGGCGAGGGGGTATCAGGAATGGTTATGGAAGAGTTTATGAAAGATTAGACAGATGTTTTGGCAATGTGAGGTGGAGACAGATGTATCAGGATGCGAGTGTGGTAGTGCTTCCGAGGGTTAGATCTGATCATCACCCTATTCTAGTTGAGCTAGAAGAAGAAAAAAGTGACAGGAATAATAGAGGAGAAAAGCCTTTCCGTTTTGAGGCAGCTTGGTTATGTCACAATGAGTTTAAAGAATTCATAAGGAAGAGCTGGGAAGCAGGTAAAGAAGTACCGGAGGCTTTGGGAACCCTATCTTCTCAACTGAAAATATGGAACAAGGAGGTGTATGGTAATATTTTCTGGAGAAAAAGAAGGGTGTTGGATAGGCTAGGAGGAGTCCAAAGAGCTATATCGGGTAGAGGAAATCCGTTTCTATACCAGTTAGAGCAGGAATTATCTGCTGAATATCGCAAAATTATTCGGCAGGAGGAAATTTATTGGTACCAGAAATCTCGATGCCAGTGGATTTCTTTTGGAGACAGGAATACTGCTTACTTTCACACGAAGACTATTATTAGAAGACAGAGGAATAAAATAAAGGCGTTGAAGAATGAGCAGAATATGTGGGTTTGGGAGGAAGACAATTTAAAGGTGATGGCCAGGGATTACTACCAGAGCTTATTTCGGGAGGATCATGAGGATTTGTTGGTTTCTAGAAGATCGGTTGGCCAATTCCCTAATATTGAAACCAGTCGCATGGATAGTTTGGTTTCTCCAGTCCTTGATGATGAGGTTAAGGATGCTATCTTTGGAATGAAGCCGTATAAAGCCCCGGGGCCAGATGGGTTCCAACCTATTTTTTATCAATCTCAATGGCAAGTGGTGGGTCAGTCAGTTTGTAGGTACATTAGAGAGGTGTTCTCAGGTAATACAGATGTGGCTCAAATTAACCAATCATATTTGGTTTTGATTCCCAAAGTTCATATGCCTGAAAAGTTAAAACAATTTAGGCCGATAGGTCTATGCAATGTGATTTTCAAGGTAGTGACGAAGGTGATTGTTGGGAGGCTAAAGCATTTGATGGCGGACCTGGTAAGTGAAGTTCAGAGTAGTTTTGTTCCAGGTCGTCAAATTACAGATAATATAATTGTTGCTCAGGAAATTGTGCATTCTATGCGCAAAATGAAAGGTAGAAGAGGGTTTATGGCCATCAAAGTTGATTTTGAAAAAGCCTATGATCGCTTAAGATGGAGTTTTATTAGAGATACTCTGAATGCTGCGAATATTCAGAGGGAGCTAACGAGGATCATCATGGATTGTATTGAAACTCCTTCTCTTAGCGTATTGTGGAATGGGGGTGCTACTCAGAGTTTTAATCCCAGCAGAGGTATAAGGCAGGGTGATCCTCTATCTCCTTATATTTTTGTGCTTTGCCTACAAAGATTAACTCAGTTAATAAACCAGAATGTGGAGGATAATAGGTGGAAGCCTTTCAGTGTGCGGAGAAATGGAATGAAGATTTCGCACTTGTGTTTTGCAGATGATATGCTTCTGTTTATAGAGGCAAATATGGAGCAGCTTGAGAAGGTTCGTAATTGTCTAGATATATTCTGTTCAGAATCGGGCCAGAAAGTGAGTGTGGAAAAGACAAGGATATATTTTTCCAAGAACGTGTCGGCATCCTTAGCGGCTGATATTAGTAGGAGAAGTGGTTTTCAGGTAACACAAGACTTGGGGCGTTATCTGGGGGTGCCGTTACTTCATCAGAGAATTACTAAGCAGACCTATGGGTACTTGGTAGAGAATATGCAAAAGAGATTAGCAGGTTGGAAAGCAAGTAATTTATCTCTAGCCGGAAAAATCACTTTATGCAAAGCGGTTTTGAGCACTATCCCGTTGTATCCTATGCAAGCAGCAGCTATTCCGAAGCATACTTGCAATGAGATAGAGAAAATATGCAGAAGATTCATTTGGGGGCAGCAGGAGGGGAGAGACAAAATTCATCTTGTTAATTGGAAAACAATGTGTAAACCTAAGGAGGAGGGTGGTTTGGGTTTAAGGAAAATGAACACGATGAATAAAGCTTTTCTAATGAAATTGGCCTGGGGATTGATGAAGGAGAACAGTCTATGGGTGAGGTTCCTAAAGGACAAATACATGAAGTCTAATAGGGGGGAAGGTCATCCGGTGGCTAACGCTTGGGACTCGGTGTTGTGGAAGTCCATATGTCGGGAATGGGAAGTGGTAAACCAGAATGTTAGATGGAATATTGGAAGTGGCAGGCATGTTCTATTTTGGACAGATAAATGGTTGGAGAACTATGGTCCTCTAAGTACTCATCTTCATCCAGAAGCTCGGGTGGATACTCTAAGCTATACAGTGGCAGATATGGTGGATAGCAGGAGCAATTGGAAATGGGAGTTGTTTGCGCACTTATTGCCTATGCAAATAGTGATGATCATTGCTGGTCACATTCCTCCTATGCAGGATACGGGAGCAGATTCAGTGGTTTGGGACCATACCGCAGATGGGAGGTTAATAGTTAAAACAGCTTATAAGGTGCAGGAAGGAAGAGAGGGTATGGATAGGGACCCGTTGTGGAGAACCATATGGAAGTGGAAAGGCATGGAGCGTTTTAGAGTGTTTCTTTGGACTGTAGGCCATAACGCTATTATGACCAATGAAATGAGATGGCGAAGAAGGATTTCGGATAATAGATATTGTTGTCAGTGTATCAATGTAGTGGAATCCTTAACTCATGCTTTAAGAGACTGCCCTAAAGCTCGGAAAATTTGGGAGGTTTTCGTCAGGGGAGAGGAAAAGGGGCTATTTTTTAGCCAAAATTGGTACGTTTGGTTGGTTTCAAACTTGACTCCCAGGAATGGAAACACTCGTTTTGGAGATTGGCACATAGTCTTCGGTGTAACATTATGGTACATTTGGAAAGAAAGATGCAATAGAACGTTTGGTGGAGACCAGTTTCATTGGTATGGGACTATCCTCAATATAAAAAGGATGGTTGAGGATAGTAAAAAGATTCAGAGGAATGAGCATGAGGATAGTAACAGTGATACGACATATGCTCATATCGGATGGAAGTACCCGACGGAAGAATGGATAAAGCTTAATGTGGATGGCTGCAGCAAAGGTAACCCAGGGATCGCAGGTGCAGGAGGAGTTATTAGAGATCATTTGGGGTCTTGGATAGGAGGGTTTGCAAGAAATATTGGTATTTGTTCATCTATGACTGCGGAATTATGGGCTATCTATGTGGGGCTTCTTATGACATGGGATAGAGGTTTCAGAAAGGTGATTTTGGAGTCCGACTCCAGGGTAGTAGTAGGTCTTATTAATGGGGAGAGTGAGAGAGTTGATAATAATTTTAATTTGATTATGCAAATTAAAAATATGTTGGGTAGAGATTGGGAAGTTGAAATTTTTCATGTTTACAGAGAGGCTAATTGTGTGGTCGACTGGTTGGCAAATCTTGGGCTAACTAGAGATCTATTAGATAGGGGGGCGGATTTTCTTACTGATCCTCCGGCAGGAGTGTATTCCTTATTGTATTATGACCTTATTGGGTCCACTATTCCTCGTTTAATTTAGAAGGGCGTACGCCCCGATCTTTACAAAAAAAAAAAAAAAAAAAAAAAGTCTTTAAAATACTTATTTTCTTTTAATTTTTTAAATAGATTTTTTTTTCAAACATATAAATTCCAGGGTTGTTAATACCGTTCCGTTTTGGCCGGAACGTTCTGTGCCATTAAAAAACCCAAGACAAAACGGTGTTGTTTTCGTCTCGGTTTTAATTTCGGTCCGTTCCAAAAATACCGGCCGGAATGTCTTGGTACCGTTCCGGCCTTAAAATCCTCCTTATTTTGATTAACTTGTGATTATGTTTCTAATTTTGAGATTATGTTTGTTTGACTTTGTGTTTATATTGTATAATTTAAAGTTAGTTTATCTTGAATTTTAATTATACTTGGTAAATTAATATTTTAATTTTTTCACATATATATAATTAATTATATATGAACAGTATAACCCCCGAAACAGCACGCCGAAATGCTCAAAAACCGGAACGACGACCGGAACAATATTGACAACCTTGATAAATTCAGTTCAAAAAATCATTGTTATCTAACTCGCGAGTTGACTCGCAAATTCGGACGATTTTGCGAGTCAACTCATGAAAACTGGTTAACTCGGGAAGAAAACTCGAATTCGGTCAAACTCGGTCAAACTCATTTAAAATCGGGTCGGATCGTACAATCGGATCGGATCGGTCCGATTCTACGATCCCAGGTGTTCGGCCTTCACTTCGCTCTTCAACTTTCAAGTTTCAATCTTTCTTTTTCATAGTCATTGAAGAGGATGAGGAGGAAGAGAGTAAAGGAGAAGAGGATGGGGGAGATGAGGGTGGGCGGCGGCGTGAGAGAAGAGAATTAGGGATTTAGGGTTAGTTAGGGGGGGGGGGTTTATACTAGTAGTTATAACTTATAATAATAAAAAAAGAGAGGAGGTTTCTACTTTCTTAGGGGGTGTGTGTGTTATAAATTAATAATAATAATAATAATAATAATAATAATAATAATAATAATAATAATAATAATAATATATACGGGGGAGGGGTTATGATAATAATAATAATAATAATAATAATAATAATAATAATAATAATAATAATAATCTGGAGGTTTATAATAATAATAATAATTAGCATAAAAAATAGTTAGCATAAAAAATAATTTTAAAAAAATCCTATTAATTTAAGATAATAAATAACATTAATTAATTTCAAATACAACAATCATAAAAAAATATACAATTACTTGAAAAACATAAAATAAGTAGTTTAAATTTCAAATCTCAAATATTGTGGGTCTTTTAATTATATTTAAATTCATTTTTTTAATTTAAATATAATTAAAAATAATAATTTTATTGTTGGAGGGTTTTTCAAAAGTAATTATTTAATTATATAACTTACTCCTATTAATTATGTAATTAATTATATAATTAAACTATATATAAAATAATTGAACTTTATTTAAAATAAAATAAAAAAATGGTTCTCCAAAATAGTTTTTATCATTGGAGAACACATCAACAGGAAAGTCATATATACACTATTTAAATTTTTTTGATGTTTTTAAATCATTTTCATGTCCTGATGTCGAAATAATTTGTTGGAGTTGGAGCTACTACTAGCAATATTGATGTTGATACCAGTATTAGTACTAATAATCCTTTCAATAATAATGTTTTTGATGAATGTATTAAAAATAACGAGAAAAATGACGGTCATGAGACTGATTGTAATTTATATATCACATCAACAAAATATTTATTTTTAGTTTGTTAATTTTTACCTAATGAAATTCTATGGACATAATTGTTTTGTAATGTATTTTTCAATTATTTTGAATCATGCATGAACCTTAACTAATGAAGTTTTATGACCATAATTATGTTATATTATATTTGGAAATATTTTACTTACAATTTTACGATTTTTCTACCTACACGATTTTAGCTGTCATTTTACGATTTTTGTACGGAAAATTTCAGGTATGATTTTACGATCCGAGTTTTCGAAACCCCTTCCGTGTCGTGTTAAAATCGCGATTTTGACAACCATGCAAACAATCACACAAGAGTTTTGTATATTAATTAATCCACCATTAGTAATACTGACTTTTTGACCATAGATTTGTAATATGAGGTCTACACATCATGTCCTTCCTTAACCAGTTTTTATAATTTTCTGTGGTTTTAAATGGGATAGTCAAATACTTTACCTCCCTTTCCCTAGAAAAAGAGATAGTCAAATACTTTGCCCCACATGGCTTGCTCGATAAAAATAAACGCTCGCTTTTAATATTTGCAATTTCATCCTACATTCTTTTATTTAAAATACGGGAAATATTGTTTTATATAATTAATTTACATGACAAATTTACTTTTTTGAAATAAAGATATTTCGTCAATTAAATATTTTTTTTTCATTAGGAGCTCTTATAAATCCAATCTGATAGTTAAAATATTTTTCGTGAATTTTATAATATATAAAAATAACATTCTTCTTAACAAATGATTTGATTACAACTCCAAAATGATATTAATAATACAGAATGTCATAAATCAATATTATTAGTTCGAGAAAAATTATAGTTAATGCTTTTAATATTAGTTCATGGAAATATATATATATATATATATATATATATATATATATATATATATATATATATATTATGAGTATAAAAGATTATATATTAAATATATATTTTCTATTAATTCCTTACTCTCGATATTCCTAATTACTATCTATATAATATGCGTGGGGTTTTCACTGTGCCCTACGCACTGTGCACTCAGACACAGTGCACTGTGGATTGCAACAGTGTTTTATTTTTTTTTTGCTTTTTTTTTCCTGATTATTCTTTTTCTTCTTTTTTTCCTCCGTTTTTTGCTTCTTTTTTTTTGCCTTATTATATTTCTTTTTCATTTTTTTCTTATTATATTTTTCTTTTTCTTTTTCTACTTATATATTTTTTTGGTTTTTTGTTTTTTAATAATCGGGGTATCCGAGCTCGCTTAAATGCACCACGATTAATCTCCATATCCAAAATTTTTTGATAACCAAGGTGTCCAGGCCAACTTATTCATACCACGACAATCCTCGGACCCATATTTTTTTTCTAAAGTGCTTTCCTGCTGGTACATTTTTTTTTTATTTTTTTATACTTTTGTTTTATTCACTTATACATTTATTTTATAACCGGGATCTCCGACCAGCTTGAGCACACCACGACTAATTCTTGGGCCGAATTTTTTAAAAAACAATATGGATTGCTACAGTGCTTTCACGCTTATATTTTTTTTTTTTGTTTTCTTTCGCTTATACATTTTTTTGTAACCATGGTCTCTCAGCCAGCTTAAGCTCTTTTTTTCACTTATACATTTTTTTTCACTTATATATTTTTTTTATAACCACGATCTCCGGGCCAGCTCAAGTGCACCACCACTACTCCTCGGACCACATCTGTTTTTTGATAATCGGGGTGTCCAGGGCAGCATGGACACACCATGACTAATCTCCGAACCAATTTATTATTATTTTTTCCTTATACGTTTTTTTGTTCACTTATATAATTTTTTTATGACTGGGGTCTCCAGTCCAGCTTAAGCACACCACGACTAATTCCCGGACTGATTTAAAAAAAAAACAATATGGATTGCTACAGTGCTTTCATGCTTATATTTTTTTCCCACTTATATATTTTTTTATAACCGGGGTCTCTGGGTTAACTTAAGCGCACCATGACTAATCCTCTGACCCTTTTTTATAATCGGTGTGTCTGGATCAGCTGATGCGCACCACGAGTTCTATAAGTACGTATATACCCCCTATAAGATAAAATCCAAGAGTTGGTTATAGGGGTGTATTGGTAATTTACCAATTATATTTTCTATAACGGTGTTATGGGCGCGTCTTCGGGCGCGACGCCAATTTCAGAGCTCATGCACATTTTGGATGGCGCGTGCGGCGTAGAACTTCTAAAAATGTATATTAGTTTTTTATATATTCATTTTATTATGTAAAGTGTGTTTTAAATAATATCATGGTATTAGAGATATTTTCATTTTCTTTCATTTATGTGCATAGTACAATAATCATAATATCCTCAAATAAGACGAAAACGTTATTCCACTATTCATATGACGAAAACAAAAAGACTATTGCAATCCACAGTGCAACTTATTGTTGATAGAAAATTACAACTTATTTTATACTGGTTATCTCATTGAAACCTACTAAACAAATAAATTTATATTCATTTAAAATTTATATATTTTATACAAAACTTGCACTTCATAAAAATTATATACAGATTTATTATTTTGTCTAAATTTATGCTATGATAAAAAAAATCATACATAATAAATATTTTTTTACGTTGAAAAAAATATGATTTCGCCCGTGACGAGGCGCGGGTGCCATGGCTAGATGTTTTCTTTTATTTTTATTTGTTCTTTGGATTATATGATTTTTATAATTTTATTATTTGCGCAATAATAATGATAATTTTAGTGATTATTTTTTTTATAAAAATCTTTGATTTTTTTTAAAGATTTTCCTGAAATTTTAATTTATATCGGTGATCATTTTAAAAGTAATATTACTCTATTTTTCCCTTTATTCGTTTTTTTTGTTTTCTGTTTCTTTATTTGTTCTTTAGATTATATGATTTTATTATTTATGCAATAATAATGATAATTTTAGTTATTATTTTTTATTGTTGTTTTATAAAAATCTTTTGCTTTTTTCTATTTTTCATGGCAATTTAATTATTTTAATTGTTTTGGCTGTAATGTTAGTAATAATTTTAGCTTTTATAGCAATGATAATGGCAATAACGTCAGGATGAATTTTCAATCTATGTTTTCGTCTTTTTGTTGATAGAAAATTAACAACTTATTTTTTTATTTGATTATTGTAGGTATTTTAACAATTTATATTTTATTTTTGTTTGATTTAAATTGAATTATAAAATGAACTAATTTTAATACAGTGAACTTAATAATTCAGATATCCGAGTTTTCTTGCTTTTTTAATGATGATGATAAATTTATGCAGATTATTTCGTTTGAAACTACTAAACAGATAAATTTATATCGATTTTAAATTCATATATTTTATAAAAAACTTGCACTTGACATGAATTCTGCACAGATTTATTATTTTAGCTAAATTTATATTATAATAAAAAAATACACATAATTAATATTTTTTACATTGAAAAAAATATTGTGTCGCTCGCGGCGAAGCGTGGGGGCATTGTCTAGTTAAATATAAAACAAGTAATGGTTATTTTGGAGTTGGAGTCATTAAGGCGTAATGACAAGAAGGGCAATTATGTCTTTCTCTAAAATTGGCCATATATTTCCCTCCTTCGTTTCACTCTCCACTCTCCGGTGTATTTAAACACACTAATCGTTTCAATTTAGGGTTTCAAATTCAACTCCAACGGTAACAATTAATTAAGGTTTGCTTTCAAATTCTACTAGCATTCTTAGCTAAACCCATTTATTGATTTCACTTATTATTCATCTACTTCTGTCTAACTGAATGGTTTCGCAGATTTGCACTGTAAATTAGAGTGTTGAAGAGCATGGAGCAGAGGGGATGTGAAGAAAGAGGGCAAAAAGTTTCTGACTTGAAGTGTAAAAAGATTGTTCCTACGGTTGATCAATCAAATCAAAAACCAGAAACTATTGAAACACGGAAAAGTTTGGAAGCTAGCATGTTTGCATCTCAAACACCTGCCAAGACGAATGAACCTTTTCATGCTAAATTCAGAGAAGGAGAACTTGAAATTTTAGAAAGGTGGGTTTTTTTAGTTGATGCATTTCTTTCAACTTGCAAGAGAGGTTCTCTCTTTCTCTCTCTGTATTTTTTTCTTTCAATTTTGGGTTGTTGATACTAAGGTAGGGATTTTTTTGTGTTTGTTTAGGTGCAATACAATTGTAGAACTCTTTGATTGTATGAATTGCTCATTGAGGCTGCTGGCTCTGAGTAAAAAGTCACCTACTTTTCAAAATATATCTGCCCAAGTTGAAGTCTTGACTCAAAGGTACCGGCCACTTTTTTCCAAATTTTGTTTTAATTTTTCTACGCAAATCTTTGACTCTTTGGGTTTATTGAGTGTTATTTAAGTTTCGCCTTTTCTTTCTTTCAGGAAGTTCTCTTACAGACATCTTGCACAGATAAAATATTTACTTCCTGAAGCTATACAGACGGATAAGATTCTTGTGCATGACAAGAAATCCCTATGCATGAAACCAGATATGAAAATAGGAGTGCTGTTTGATGTTGTAGAAGGTCACGATGAAGAATCTGATTTTATTGCTCTGCGCCAAGTTTTCGCTTCTAGGCTTGTTGATTACTTTATAAAACATCCCGAGGTATGTGTCTGTCCCTATATCAGTTTTCTTATTCATTTCTTGCTGCCTGAGTTTTGATTGGATTGATTACTGCAGAATTGTTAATTAGTTGGCTCAAATAAGAATTCAACATTGTGATATATCTGACTGATTGCACTGTTTGTGAGCGTTTAGCCACTGCTTTGATTCAACCTAGATAGATTATAGAAGTGCAAAGTATGGTACAGACTTGTTGCTTAATAAATTATGGTTACTGTATATAGAACCAAAGATGAGAAAATACATTGGGGTACATATACAAATATTCTGGACTTCAGCATGTATGAGAGATTTAAACATTTTTAGAGGACATGCTTGTATACAGCTTCCATCTGCGTAAAACTTTCCTGCAGGATGAGCATATAAAAGAACTCTGGTGTTCATTGATGACCTTAACATTCTGTTTCTTTTAGGTTTAGCTCTATGGATTTATATGCCAAAATAAAACTTCATAACATTTCCTTTACCTTGGGTTACAAAGAGTGAAAAGAATTGAGGCAGTTCTTTGTTTTTCTGCTTGCCAGGCCTGTGATATTCCACAGGCTATATTACCAGGTCCATTTAACCATTGTAAGGAGGCTGCTTTTGAGGACAAGGCCTGTGACAATTCAATGGCTGTCTTTTGTGAGCCCTTTAATGAAAGAAGTGAGACCATTGCTCCAGAGCCAATGTTCGCAGATCATTCAAGAGAATATCTGCCAGCTGCCACTGAAAGTCAGATGTTGTCTACTCCATCACATCTACAACTGTCTTTCAATAGGCACTTCTCTCAGAAGACTTTTGCTGAAGAGGTGAAGACGGATCTGTTAGCATCTCCGGTTCCCTCATCAGTTTCACCATCTGGCGATCTGCATAATGAGCATCTCAATGAAGCAAGAACTGGAGAATTTACTGAGTTTTGTTCTAAATCTAATGGCCAGACCAATCTGGACATCAAAAGCGAACAAGCAAGACAATTGTGCATCCCTTATTCCATATCTACTTCTGTCAATCCTCTGCCTAGCCAACCAATCAATCCTGAAGTCTCTGCTGATGAGTATACTTCTACCAGCCCCAAGTGCAAACCTGACTCACCTGTTGATAAATTACTGTTAGAAACCCCTGCACAGTCAACTCCAAGGAGAGCAATGCATAGCTCTGATGACAAGCACAATGACACTGCTGGCCAGAAGCAGACATTATCTTGTAAGCCTGCAAAAAGGGTGTTAGATTTCTCATACTTGGATGATGATAAAGGTGCATCAGAATACTGTGACTTCTTACATGATAATAGCACTCAACCTCTTGCTGGGTCTTCTTCAATACTTAAAAAGGTGTGCCATTTCCTGTACAATCAAGTCATATTTGAGGCATCATTTTGGAAGTCGATAAATTTTACCTTTAAATGAAAATCTTGTTTTCTGATTACCTGTGGTGCCATCATTAACAATACATTCCTTCTCTTGTTATTTTCAATGAATATATATATATATGAAAATAGTTCATTCAGCAGCTATTCAAAACCCTTGATAAGATGATAGTTGTCTAGTCATTCTTGTGAGGTAGAAAAATAAGGATGACATCCACATTTTGCATTTTGCTCATTTATTTGGTAAACTTAGGAATATTGTTTAGGATTAGCTTATACATGGCAGCATGTACGTCAGACATGCAGACATACATACTGAATTTTGCCTCGTGCATTCATTACTTGTACTGGCATGCATCGATTGCATTTTGTCCTTGGAGCAATTCTATTGACTCAAAAACTCTGTACTTATTCACTTTGCAGGTGGAGGGAAGCCTTGGTCACTCATCTGTAGATAAGAAAACCTGTCAGTCTGATACAGTGCCCCAGCAGATGTCTATTCAGTTGCCTGACCTAGTTTCTCTGGTTCACCACATATTCCAGTCAGTTAACTTCTCTCCAATCACAAAGGAGGAACTTGTGCACAAGATAATTCTAGATAGTTTAGATATTGTTGACAGAAGTAGGTCACGATGACTCTCCCTTTATAGCAGCACCCTTCATATTTTTCTCATTGAATCATTGATTAGTGAACTCACTCAGTCTACTTTTACAGGGGAGGTTGAAGAACAGATTGGAATCCTTGAAAAGCAAGTTCCAGATTGGATTTGCAGGTTACCAGCACCTAGTGGTGATGTCTTGTACAAGTGGGTGTATAACACATATTTTTGGTCTCTTATGCAACTATCTATCCATGGGGAGAAATGTAAAGAAATATTGTGAGGCACCTAGACATTATAAGATGGATATGCATGTTTCTGTATACGTGAATATTTTGCAAATGGTTATAAAATGTCACAACTAAACATGTTAATCTATTTAATTTTAGGTAACAAAGTAACAACATAATTTCCTTCTAACAATATTGTTAGTTTCATTGGGGCTTCTCATGTAGATGAGAAAATATGCTAAAAATGTAATAAAAAGATTTCTAAAACAAAGCGCTCTTTTGTGTGAAGTAGAAAGCTTCTGAAACTTCTTTTCTTCAGCAACCTCAAATCCTATCAAGCTGTTTTATTTTTCTGTAGACATATGACCTTCAATGAAGTTAAACTTTGATGATGTGGATCAATTTTGTTATGTACATTGCTTTATGAATTTTTTTTTCTATTTTTGTTAAAGTTTATTTTGTATTTATGAGCTGGCCCTGTTGTCATTCCCTCATCCCTTTCTGGCCTTGTGCAGGATCAAGAAAATGTTAGACTTGAACACAGTTCGGGCGATGGTCATAGCATAGGTCATTATCTAAAGGTATCTTGATCTAGTACAAATTATTCTGGCCCTAGAGGGGAAATGTAATCTGATGCATGGACTTGGACCCTGAGTTCTCGCTAATCCCATCCTTGCCCAGTTATTTGCTTTCTTGCTTAATTGTCGACACAGTAGATTTTGTCGCAAAGGGAGGTGTCAACCAGATGGTGCAAAGCAAAATTTGTATTTAACTTGATTGTTCGTTGAATGTTATGTTAGTAGGTGATCTATGCTTCCATTTTTATCCGCAGGCTATTCATTTCTACATAGTTTTTTTTTTTTTTTTTTGTGAAAACGTGCCATGAATCTGCAACCCTGTTTAATTCGATGTACAGTATGAATCTTGCAGACCAAACTTTAGCTTTAGCTTGCAAATTATAGAGCAAATACAGGGCAGCCGGCAAGCTGCACACAAGGTTTTTGATGATATTCAAGACCCAGATACAGCAAACATATACTGTAATTAATCCTTGGACATTCAACTTGGAAACAAAGCCTTTTCGGTTTTTTTCGAAGTTGATAAATAAGGGCTTAAGGGCTGACAGCCATTCAGTTGTTGGCACATTATCAGCTTCTGGGAAAAACCAAGATTTGCTATGTGGGAAGTTAGTTCTAGGGATGATCTTCAGATTTCTGTTGGGGGCGAATAAAGCAATTGTAGGAAATGTTTTGATTGATATGAATTGTAGTGATGGTGAAATAAAGATAGCCCAGTTGGTGTTTAAGCAAATGGGTACCGAAGATGTGTCTTCCTGGACTAGTTTGCTTGATAGGTTTTTAATGAAAGCTTAGGGTGAAAACCAGCCTACAGTTGTTACTTTAGTGGCTGTTCTGTCGGGTTGTGCTGATCTTGGGGCTGATGAAAAATGATCATGGTTCAAAGTGAAGTTGAAGAAAGGCTTGAAGATCATCGTCGATCAGGAATGCTACATTTGCAAAAAGCTAAATAACGTAGCTCTAGGAAATTGAAGTGTTTCTGTCTTTGTAATACAGCTAGTTGAATTAAAAAAACAAAATCGTTATATTTGATTTTCTCTTCATCAAACTTCATTTCCCCCTCTCGTTTCAGTCTTCAAATTTACTTTTGACAATGTTTTGTGAAACAAAATCATGTGTGGTCATCTTCCTCACGTTAGCAATCTCGTTCATGCAACATTGTGTGCATGGAGCCGTACTAGTGCCCTGCTTTTTCCTTCATCATGTTTGGTAATGGCAACAACAATTCTTAGTCGGAAATGTTATTGGCTTTTTGCCTGTTTGTTTTTAAGTTTTGAAAGTGTTTTCTTAAAAAAATATTATTACTTTTACTTTAAATTAAGTGTTTTTTTTGTATGCTTTCATATCATTTTGACATGGGAACGCCAAAAACATTTTTTATAAAAAAAATAATTTTATTTCTATGTATTTTCAATTAAAAAATACTTTAAAAAATAAATGGTATCATAGTAAATATGTTTGGCAAGCAGGCCAATTTATCCATGTAAAACAAGCATCAACTTCTTCATTATTGACACAACCACACGCATCCAAACAAATCAATAACAACCAATCTCTGATAGACATATAAAGAACAAGGAAGATGGAATTTTATCGATGAATCCTTTTATGACAGAACCAGTGATTAGATACAGAAGGAATTTGCCGTCGATATTATGAAATATTCTAGTTGCGGTATCTGCTATCAACACGTTCTAGTTATGAAATCCTTCCGGGTTTTATTTTCCAACTTTCTATATCAATGGAGACACCGGCAATTAAGCTGAAGAAACGTAGCCGGCCTCCTTACTTGTCCGGCAATTGAACCCATTTTTAAGATCTCCAAGACCAACTTAGCTCACAAGTTTAATCCGTATCACAACGCAGAATAAGCAAAATATAAAAAAAAGGGTCTCATTATTTTATTATTATTGCTGCTGCTGCTAATTATTTCGATACATCATACATGGATCCATCGAAACATATAGGTATATGACTATACCTGCAGAGCCATGATCGAGCCGGCTCTGCCTTGAGTAAGAGACAGAACCCCATTGAGACCGCAAGAAAGAAGGAAAAAGCCAACGAACATGGCTAGAGACAATAGCATCTAGCCTGTTCCACCATTATTTAGCGCTGATATATTTTCAGCATTAATTCATATGGATGAACATGAAGACCCTGAAGACCCAACCTTCTTGAACACAACCAAGAAAGGTGATAATGCATCACTAAGAGATAGAATTCTACCTTTACCATTCTCAGAATAAATCCCAATATCTCTGCATAAAACCTCGCAGCTACAAATGTCTTCAGGACAGTAAACCAGCTTGTATCCTAAGTTGACCTTCTCAATCTTGAACCAGTTGGCTATTGTATCCTTACCAGGGTTTCCTTCTACCCCACCCGTGGTCACAAACCACTGTACCTCCGGGTTGGTAGATTTCTGAATCTTCCACACTGGTGATTGGTCACAGGTTTCCTTAATAGAAAACTTGATGTTAAGTTCAGTGGAAACTCGGATGACGTCTTCTTCGGAGTTGGCAGGTGAGAAAGTAACTGGAAGACCTCGTAACAGGTCCGAAGAGTATTGAATAACATCTGTTGAAATCCAAGGTTGATTCCAGAACTGCCCAAGTGAACCGGTCGACCACTTGGAAGAAGAAACTCCACCGGTCGACCGCCTGGTTTTTTTTTAAGTTGAACAGAGTGCAGGTGCGTAGAAGAATCGAAGAATGAAGAATTGAAGGTTGAAGAATCAATCGTTGTGATTGAGTTTACATTGTAGTAAGTGTGTTTAAGTGTTCTGAGTCAGCATTCTTAGTTAATTTCAGTTTATAGTCAACAATTGTCAAAATAGGAAATTGTAACCGAATGTTGAATTTTATAGCCGTTGTAATTTTATAGCCGTTGTAATTTTTTCCTATATAAATAAAGCTAATGGGATGGCAGTAACCATGACGAAATTCTGCCCATGGTCATGTTCTCTTAATTCTCGAAGGGGTTGAAGTTCTTTTGTTCTTTCTTTTCTGGAAAATGTTCATCAAATTCTGGAAATTTAACCATTCCCAGAATTCGATTGCTACAGTGCGTGTTTGTGTTCTTTTTCGCACAAATCGTTACAGTAGCTGTTCTCTCTATTTTTTCCAGAATTCAACCCCAAATTCCAACATGGTATCAGAGCGATTAGATCTTTGAGAAGGGATTTTTTTTTTGAGAGAAATACATGAGAGAAAAAGAATTCAAGGATTGATCAAACCTTGAAAGAAAAAGATTGCACCTTCTCCAGAAATTCCAGAATTCGTCAATCAAGAAATCAGTCTTGATTTGTTCTTTTAAAGGACTAGTAATTGAAGAATTGATCAATTATAGTTCGTGTTCTTTGTGAGTATATTACTCCTGTTCTTTGTTCTGTGGAATTCTTGGAAGGAAAAGAGTGCAAGAAGCAAGTAAAAGGGAACTTGTTCGTGAATGGGCAGATTTTTGAAATCAAGAAATTTAACTTGATTTGTTCTTTAAGAGGATAATCAATTGATAGTGACGATCAATTGATATCCCTGTTCTCCAGTATTGTGAAGTCTTGGAAGTAAAATACAAGGAAAAGAAATTTTTCGAGCAAGATTGTTCTTGACAGACAATTCGAAGGCTTAAAGATGTGTATGTGATGAATGTGGGTGATAGCAGGGCAATCGTTGCCCAGAATGAGCCACAAGATGTTGGTTCCAGTATGTATGGAAATGAGTATATTGGCACTGCACCATAAGGTGTTGGATACCAATCCGGAGCTGGCATTGATGGGCTCGTGTTTGCTGGCTGTGTTGATGATGATGATGATAGGTTAAAATGAAATATGAATGATCGGATTATGAATTGTTTAAACTTGAGATTTGTTTTACAGGTTACCAGGAAAGTGAAATGGCTGGTGGAAGGGTTGCTCATGTGACCTTAAATGAAAGAGATGTTGTCAGGAAGATTTGTATTGGGTTAGCACTTGGATTGGCTGCTAGGTAATCTTTGGAAAATGCATCCTGCCAGAGCAGAGGATGCAGCAATTGACTGAGGGAGGAAATGTTGACCCTGCTATAGAGACTCAGGGTGATTTGAAGCCTACCATGTTAAGGCAAAAGGGGATGGCCTAGGAGAGATGTCAATGAAAGAGTAGTGAAGAAGGTGGCTGAGACTCCTGTGATTGAGCCTGTTCCAAGGGTGTTATCCAAGAACCAGGATCCTAGCTTGGTTAGCAGAAACAAAAGAATGAGATTGAAGAAGTGAAACTTGCCAAGGAGTGATATTTGTTCAATGCAAGTAAGCTGGAAGTTATCAAGACCGCATTTAGTAATAAGGAGACAGTGGTGGAGGAGATGAAGCAACAATGAAGACAAGAATGGTGGAGAATGTGCAGCTCAGGAATCAAGGGGGAGTGTTGAAATCCAAGGTTGATTCCAGAACTGCCCAAGTGAACCGGTCGACCACTTGGAAGAAGAAACTCCACCGGTCGACCGCCTGGTTTTTTTTTAAGTTGAACAGAGTGCAGGTGCGTAGAAGAATCGAAGAATGAAGAATTGAAGGTTGAAGAATCAATCGTTGTGATTGAGTTTACATTGTAGTAAGTGTGTTTAAGTGTTCTGAGTCAGCATTCTTAGTTAATTTCAGTTTATAGTCAACAATTGTCAAAATAGGAAATTGTAACCGAATGTTGAATTTTATAGCCGTTGTAATTTTATAGCCGTTGTAATTTTTTCCTATATAAATAAAGCTAATGGGATGGCAGTAACCATGACGAAATTCTGCCCATGGTCATGTTCTCTTAATTCTCGAAGGGGTTGAAGTTCTTTTGTTCTTTCTTTTCTGGAAAATGTTCATCAAATTCTGGAAATTTAACCATTCCCAGAATTCGATTGCTACAGTGCGTGTTTGTGTTCTTTTTCGCACAAATCGTTACAGTAGCTGTTCTCTCTATTTTTTCCAGAATTCAACCCCAAATTCCAACAACATCATCAGGGCAAGTTTTGTTGGTAGCTGAAACATCCCCGCCTCCGGCCCCCCAGAAAACTGAACTGATGATGTATTCCGTGCCTGCTTTAAGTTCTTCGCCTTGAATGTCAAGCACCGGCTCAGTATCAGCTGCTATGGATGGCTTTGAGGAAACAAAGGCAAAGAGAAGCAAGGAGAAGCACACCAGCAATGTAGACTTCATTGTTATTGAGATTTATTTTCTGTTGTTGGATGTGAAAAACAATGCCAAGAAGCTTGCATTTATAGAGCTAGAATTTGGAAGCTCAACAATTATAATTAATCAATAATTAATGAAATTATGGATCATGAGTCGAGCTGCGCTGGTCTTCTATCGTTTTCTGATTTTCATGTTGAGAAACTCGTGGTGATTTTTTTTCAAATGAGACCGGCCACTATCTATCTATCTATCTATTTTTTTTAGCATCATTTTATGAATTTAAACATCAAACACATTAATTATTTCTTAAACATGTTCGCATTTTTACACAGTACGAGGACATCATGTCATTATTCTTGTATGGCCAAACTTTATATGTTAGTTCTTATTATGAAAATTAAAGATGTGGATCAAAATCTCATCATTAGATTTTGAGTTATGTTTAATAAAAATACATGTTTATCATAAAAACCATGAGGTTTGAACGGAATGTTAAAACTTAAAAGTGCAAAAAGCTAAAACAAATAATAATTTAAGACATAAATCACTGCAAATCCATGAATGGAATAAACTAGCCTATATATACACAAGATAAGCATCGACAAGAGGTAATTTGGAGTGTGGTTGAGGTTGTTTTTTAAAATGTTTTTTTGTTTAGAAATGTATCAAAATGATGTTTTTTATTTTTAAAAAAATATATTTGACATCAACATATAAAAATGATCTAAAAACAATAAAAAAATTAATTTAAAATAAAAAATAAAATATTTGTATGAATCTCAAATTCAAATCAAATATATATTTTTTATAAGAATCTAGAATCGCTTGAAACGTAATTGTCCGAAATATATAAATCTCAATAACTCCTTCCTTCTTATTAAATGATCATAACTTAAAACACCATAAGAAAACTGTTCTAAAACCGGTCCTTGATTCATGCATTTGTGGACCATGCTTTTGATTTCGATGCAGACAAAACTCCGACGCCTATCTTTTGTACTCAAATCAATTAGTCCATATGGACACATTTATCATGTTTCCATGAATAATTTCAAAGATAATCAACATTGCCCTAATCGTCAATCGACTCCTAAAAAACATATATATCTATATCTATATCTATATCTATATCTATATATAATGGACTTGAACAATATATATATATATATCATTTATGATAAAATCCATGTGGCTTGAACTGCAAATCAAAAGCTAACATGAAGCATCAAATACCAATCAAAACATAAATTAACGGAGAAGCATGAATGCATGGTGTATAACTAGCAGAAAAGAATGAATGTAGTCAGTCATGGCACCAAGCACGTTTATGGCAATTAACATCAATTTGTTGCATTTTTTCGATTGCTTGATCTCTGCTTCCATTTTTATCCTCAGGCTATTCATTTCTTCCTAGTTTTTTTTATATATAAAATGTGGCGTGTGGCGTGTGACATGATGATATAGAGCTTGTGATCTGCGCAACAGGTCTCGAATTCGAGTCAGTATGATTACCTCTTATAACAGTCTGGTGCAACCGATATTTTATTCGTTTACCTGAACCCACAAAATATATTTTTCGAAGAGTGAGGTTTCCTCATATAAAAAAAATAATTATAACTTAAAAACCATAAGAAAACACCATAAATCTCTTCTAAAACCACTCCTTGTTCATGACATTTGTTTCCTTGAATATATATATATATATATATATATATATATATATCATTTATCATAAATTCCATGAATGCATGGCGTGTACTTGGTAATTAACTAGCAGACAAGATAAGCATCGGCAAAGTGAAAAAGCATGTGGTCATGGCACCAAACACGCTTTTGGAAATAAACATCAATCACTTGTTGGATTAAATAAGGTTATTTTTTCTATGATTTATATTATTGTCGTGGGGGAAGAAGACATGTAATTTTATTCCAATCAATGTCAGTTGCGTTCCACTGACCAAAGTTTCGGAGATTGTTTGGCCAATAATCTATACATTTTTTATTTTTATATTTAAATTAATGACGTGAATCAAAATCTCACCCATACATTTTCTGAACAAAATTATCTGCTCACAGGCTAATAGTGTAGTAGATAAAAAAAAATAATTTTTTTTTTATATTTATCTATTTTTACTCTTAAATTAAATGGAAAAATAGAATTAATAATCTCCAATTTTAATTTTTTAATGCCAAATAAAAAAGCATAATTTTTTCCATTTGTTTTTTTCTTATTTATTTAGACACTAAGTGAAGGAAATAATTTTGTTTTAAAAAAGGAAAAAAAAGAGATTTGAGTTGTTTATTTTCATTGATTCAGTTCAATCGTTTCATCTTTTGCGTTTTCGTATGCTTTGGAATTGCTGGCCCGCTGGATCCACAACCATTTTAGGCATTGAACAGTTGTTCCCTTTAACTATGAATTAAATGGCTCGGGTTTTCTACTGTGCCTCATCTTATCTTCTCATATATTATGAACTCTATAATTTTTTTTGTTTTTCTAGTGATTTAGTTCTAATTGAATATCAATTAATTTTAATATTTTATGAAATACTAGATTACGTGTTATAAATTTTTAAAAGATGCACTTTGATTCTCAAAGTTAAAAAAATAATACAAATAATTATAAGATTTTTGTACCTCAAAAATTATTTTTTATTATTTTTTAATCTTTGATTAAGAGAGAAAAGGAAAAAACTGCTGAATTTTCAATATTTATTCAACCCACTAAAGCAGAGTTTAATTTATTTTGATAAAAAGAGTTCATATATTATGTTTTTTTTATCACCATTAAATTAGATTGAGCTCATTACATTCATTTCATCTTTGGAAAACAAAGTAAAAGAAAGGGCTTCATTATTATTATTGTTGCTGTTGTTATTTGATGAAACATTCATGGATTCATCGAAACATACATCATGAGATCAGCAGGAAAGACGAGGCCAGCAACCAGGACAAGAGACATCAGAATGCAGCAAGCCTGGTCCCATCACTGCCCAGGTATTTTCAGCACTCATAAGGATGAACTTGTAGAGCTAGCTTTCTTGAAATGAACTAAGAAAGGTTGCAGTGAGTCACTGAGAGACAGAGTTCTAACTCCATTATCGTGAATATAAACTCCGATGTCTCTACATAAAGCCCCGCAGTCACAAACTGTAGGGCAGAAAACGAGCTTGTAGTCATCGCCAGCCTTCTCGATCTTGAACCAGTTGGTAATAGTTTCAATGCCAGGATTTCCTTCCACCCCACCAGTTGTCACGAACCATTGTATTTCCGAGCTGACAGACTTCTGAATCTTCCACACTGTCGACTGAACACAGATTGATGAAGAAGAAAACTTGATGTTGAGATCAGTCGAGACACGGATGACTCCTTTCTTGGGATTCACAGGGGTGAACGTAACTGGAAGACCCTCTGATATCTCAAGAGGGTCCTGGACAACATCAAGCGGGCAGGATTCATCTCTAGTGCTGGCCATCGTGAGCCCACCTCCTCTTCCACGGAATACTGGCAAGATGTAATATTCAGCGCCTGCTCTAAGTTTCTCGCCGTCAGTGTCGACCACTGCCTCGGTCGCATCCAAATCACCTGCTGTTGATGGTTTTGTGAAGACAAAGGCAAGGAGAAGGAAGGAGAACGATACTAACAGTGTAGACTTCATTCTTATTTCTTGTTTTTCGATGAAAGAAATGAATGGAGAGAAGCTTGAATTTATGGAGATGGAATTGGAATGCTCACAGCAATATAGAAAGAACTTGTGAATGACTTTCCTCAATATTTTTTTCTTCTTTTCTAATTTTAAAACCATTTTCCTGCTGGAAATTATTTTTTTAAGTTTGATGTCAGAGAAACTTATCTGCCGCTACTATTATAATACTCTTTTTCGGTGGATGCTTATCCTGTCTGCTACTTAATAAATATAGGAAGTGCGCATCATCCTCTGTGTTCATGGATCTCTTCTAATTATTGTCTTTGATTGGACATCCTTTGTTCATGTATCTGAATAAAGTGTAGTTTCATTTTTCACAATTTAACCAAAAAAATTAAGGATTGGAGTGATGAATTCTAACAAGTTTAAGAACTTTGTTCTGTTAAAACTATTATTACTTAATTATATAATAACAAGAATAATTTTTCATAAATCAAGCATTAATAAAATACAGGACGTTTGTTTGAAATTCCAATTACTTTATAAAAATCAAATTTAATATCAAATAAATATCAACAAAAATTAAGCAATATTTGGCGCTCTTTTTTATTTTTTTTTACTAATTAAGCAAATTAAGCATATTCTTGCATCTACCATTAGTTAATTAATTTGAGGACTATGCGGTATCAGAATTTGGGTGTCATATTGTGATATATCATACATGTAGTTTGGCAATAGAATAATATAGTCTCTTAATTATAAGCTCAGTTCTTTCCAAATTCTCTTTTCTGAATACAAGAAAACTTCATTATCTGAAAAACATATTTTATAGATCCAGATGAATAAATAAAACTCTGATTATCCTAATCTTTTATAAGGGGTGCACGTCTTGACTCGAACTCGATACCCCCCCTCTCTCTCTATATATAGTAATCTAATCTATATATGAACATCAGACTCATGAATACCATTCAAGTCTATAATCTAACAAAATTATATGCAAAAAAAAGTCTCTTATGATTTAATCACAACTCCAAAGTGTTTTTAATTAATCTCATTAGCTTCATATAATGTATACTAACAATGATTAAGAGAAACATACATGGCGTTATCATTTGGCCCTCTTTTTTTTTTTGGAGTAATTAAGCATATTCTTTAAGCACCTAACATAAGTTAATTAATTTGATGATTAGTCAAAATTTCGTTGTTAACTTGTTATCATCACCGACAGGTCCTGGAAGAGACATGGGATGACAGCAGCCCACCTAATGTTTGTGTATCATCACACTCCAGTCCTTGTACTTTCAAGAGTTACTAATTAATTCATGATGATGAATCCAAAACCTTAAATTGCAATACCATCCTTTTAACATATTCAACCAGGCCAACCCCATGGCCAGGTTTCTCTGGCTAGCATTCACAAGGGACCATTGGCTTCTTCGACCAAATCCCTGTGTAATTGGCAACATGCGTCCTGCAATATAATATACTAGCTAATTGACCCGCGCGTTGCCGCGGGTATTCTTGTGTATATAATTTAACATAATTAAATCTACAACGATAAATTTATATGATATAAGTAAATAAAAGTTATAGATAAAGAGATAAAATGTATGAAATTTTGAGTTTAGTTTGTTACGCAAGCATATAATACATCTTTTAGAATATAGGTATTGTGTCATAAACGATAACAAAAGAGTGCGAACTAACATTAAAAAAAAAACAGAAATATTTTTATCAGGAAAAAAAATAATTATTTAAATCATCATTGTGTAGATAGTAAAATTATAAAAATCATTTAATAAAAAGAGGAAATAAAAATAAAATAAAAAATAAAGGGGAAAAGGAAGCAATATTAATTTAAAATATTATAACAACAGCAACATCGAAGTCTTAACATCTAAAATTATTATTGCCGTTAGTATGAAAAAAATAAAAATTATCAAATTATACCGATGGAAAAAACATAAAAAGCATGAACAAAATAGAAAGCAAGAAAAACAATTAAAATATTATTATTATTATTATTATTATTATTATTATTATTATTATTATGAAAGAATAAATAACTGAATGAAATATTAAAAAAATTGTAAAAAAAAAGAAGATAAAACAAAAAATACAATAAAAACTTAAAATTATCATTGTTATCACTTTTAACACAATAAAAACTATGAAAATTTTCTGAGGGAAAAAAATCCTCAAAAACATCAACAAAACAGTAAGCAAGAAAAATAATTAAATTATTATTATTATTATTATTATTATTATTATTTATTTATTTATTTTATTTTTGTGTTAATAATGAAAGGGAAAAAATGGAAGAGGAAAAAAAATCCAAAAAACTTCAACAAAAGATTAAATAAAAGAATAAAACAAAAACAAAAATCATCGTTGCTATCACAGCCAAAACAATAAAAATTATCAAATTATCCAAAGGAAAAAATCTTCAAAAACACTAACAAAAGAGTAAGCAAGAAAAACAAATAAAAATTATAATTGATGATAAAACAAATATCAAAATTATTAGTTGGAAAAAATTATTTAATCTGAAAATTTAAAAAAAAATATGTTCTATGTTGCGGGTTGAGCGAACAATTTTTATAGGATTTGTTGGATCAAAATTAAAATACAATAATTATATATGCAAAATTTAATATAATAAAATTGCTAAACACACCTTATCATAACAATAGAAAAATCAAAGCCTTAAAATCTAAAATTATCATTGCTTCTATTATTAAAACAATAAAAATTATTAAATTATCCTGGGGAAACAAACTAAAAAACCATTAACAAAAGAATAAGTAAAAGAAACAATTAAATTATTATTATTATTATTATTATTATTATTATTATTATTATTATTATTATTATTATTATTATTATTATTATAATGAAAGAAACAAAAATAAATGAAAGACTAAAAATATCCTAGAAACTTTAACAAAAGATAAAAAAAAAACACTATTATTGCTATTACTGTCAAAACAACAAAAATTATCAAATTATCCGGAGGGAAAAAAAACATTAAAGAAAGAGCAAGCAAGAAAAACAATGTAATTATTATTATTATTATTACTATTATTATTATTATTATTATTATTATTATTATTATTATTATTATTATTATTATTATCACTATTATGTTAATAATAAAAGAAACAAAAATCAATGAATGACTAAAAATATCCAAGAAACTTTAACAAAAGATAAAAAAAACACAAAGAAAAAAAATTATTATTGCTATTACTGGCAAAACAAAAAATATTATCAAATTATCGGGAGAAAGAAAAAAAAATAGAAGAGTAAGAACGAAAAATAATTAAATTATTATTATTATTATTATTATTATTATTATTATTATTATTATTATTATTATTATTATTATTATTATTATTATTATTATTATTGTTGTTGTGTTAAATACACTTATATATACATGGACAAAAGTAGGGATTATTCTAGAAATATAAAAAATTAAAAGTATAAGGGCTGAAATGAAAATCAAATATAAAGGGATTAAATTAAAAAATTAAAAGTCAAAGGGATGAAATGCAAATTACATTTATTGTCAATTGAAATCAGAGGACAAAATTGCAAAAATCGGAACTTGTGTACCGAATTAATTGAGGTATATACAGCCAATCCGGAAATCAAAAGTAGGAGGACCGAAGTGAATCTTTCAAATTCAATTAATTAAAATCAGAGGACCCAATCGAACTAAATCAAAACTTATATAACAGAAATCAGGACCAAAAACGAAATTAAAAGTCAAGGGACCGAAGTGAAAAGTAAAAAAAACTGGGGGACTCTCCTGCACATTTACGTGCAGGAGAGAGAGAAACGTGGCCGGCGGCTTTAACCGGCCTCCGCCGCGTCCACGTATATTTGGTGGTTACACGCACCACCGTGGGAGGAAGACCACGCGGCGGCGCATCGGGATAGTCTCCGGTAGACAATTTCCGGCCACCGCATGACTACGCACGCGCTACTTAAACAGGGCGTGAGGCGGAAAACCGTCTGGCGCGTGCGCCTCACGCCCTGACATACACCGATTAAAAAATTGAAAAAATAGGGTCAATTACCGTTCCACCCCTGCACCCAATTTATGGTTTTTGTCTTATTAGGGGCTATAATCGTATTTAGCCACTTCAGAAAATATTAAAAAAATAAAAAGTTGCGGCGGACCGGACCGGGCCGGTCCGGCCGCGCGCAATTACGCCGGTGCCTCTCAGCCAGATGCCTTTTTTTATCTTATTACCGGGGACGAAAGCGTCAATACACTGTTCACAACCGATTAAAATAAAAAAAAAGGAAAAACCCAAATTAGCCCCGGTTGGCCGTCTGTTTTTGCCGCGCGGACGAAGGCTAAAATCGCCCCCACACTGTCGCAATCCACAGTGTAATGTGAGAGGGTGTACAGTGCAATTATCCACGTTTATTTGGTTTGTAATATTTTTTTAAAATAAAATAAATGGAGCCAAAAACTGAATCATGAATGATCTTTCATCCTAGTTTCATAGCAAAATTCTCATGAGTACTGGTAATACAGGCAGCTTCAAATCTGAATGGGCGGTGCGACCTCTGCCAACTCTTGTTCATGCTGTTCAGCTCAACTCTTGTGCATGGTGGTCTGGTTTTACCCGAGGTGAAACCATTATCCACATTTCAGGGAACCTCGATCTCCATGATTGATTACAAAATGCTCTATCCATCCTCTCATAAACTCGTCCATATCCTCTCCTTTCCTGTCATTTCTACGTGGATTTTGGTCCTAAACTCTCTAAATCCATCAAACCACAATCCTGGACCCGATTTCCAAAACGAAGGCATCTTCTAGCATCGGCTGGCACCCCTCCTACTTTCTCTGACTCCGAAAGAATCTCATTAAAATCACACAATACCATCCTAGGAGAAGAAATGGAGTGGGCTAAATGCTTAATTTGCTCAAAACGTTCTCTTTTTAGTTTGTCTTTAGGATTGAGAATTTGAGATAAATCGCAGTGCAAAGCCTGTGATTCGCCTCCATCATTCACTTTAAAATGAATATAGTGGAGAGAAGACGGCACAATCTTAGCATCAAATTTCAGCTTTTCTCCCATTTTATCCGCAACCCTACCACTGACTTTTGGCTCGGCTATCGCCAGAAAATCAAATTATAATGGAGGGAGAGCGGAAGAAATTAAATGGAATGGAAGGAGAGGGAAGATAAAGAATGATCAGTCACTGAAGCACGTGCATGAAGGAACAAATGACTCAATTAGTCTACTTCTTCAAGAACAATTATTGATAAAACAATGGAACAGTAGAGAAGGAATGTAGCAGCCAAAAACCTTGTGGTTTGCCGTGTCTTTCATTAGGGTTTTAACTTTATTTATAGAAAAAAATGAATACAAAGATAGAAATTCCAGTTCATTACAATTAATTCTACTGAACTGGAAAATAAACAAAACAGGAAAAACTTACTTAGCTAAATAGGAAAATGAATTTGCTGAGATCAATTCAATTTGATCCCTAATTAAAACATAAATTCAAAACTTAAAACACTTCTAATGATCTTCAAATTTCAGTCTTGGAATCAAAGTCTTCAATCTTCAATCTTCAACACTCCCCCTTGGTTCCAAGACTTCATAGCTGCACATTCCAACTTTTGCCCTTAAATCTTCAAACCTGTCTTTAGCAAGTGACTTGGTAAACAAGTCAGCCAATTGCTCTTTAGTAGGGACATATTTCATCTCCAATTCTCCTTCAGTTTGGAACTGTCTTATTGCATGAAACTTTATCTTCATGTGCTTGGTTCTGTTATGGAAAACAGAATTTTTGGAGATTGCTATAGCAGCCATGTTGTCACACATTAGGTCTGTGGGATTAGCTTGTTCAAAGCTTAACTCCCCTAATATTTTCCTCAACCACACTAGCTGGTTTGCTGCAACATAAGCAGCAATATACTCTGCTTCGGCAGTGGAATGGGCCACCACTGTCTGCTTCTTTGAGTTCCAACTGAAAATTGTTCCACCCATTGAGAAACAGAAACCAGAGGTGCTTGTCATCTCTTCATCACTCCCTGCCCAGTCACTATCTGAAAAACCAACTAGATTAGTGATATTTGTTTTGGTGAAGTTCATCCCAAAGTCAATTGTCCCCTTCAAATATCGCAAGACCCTTTTAGCAGCCACAAAATGAATTTGACTTGGATTTTGCATAAATCTTGATAAAATATGCACACTATAAGAGAGTTCGGGTCGAGTGAAGCAAAGATAAATCAATCGTCCTACCAAGCGACGATATTTTTCCGGATCGGTCAATGCTGTACTGGTGGACAAAGCAAGACAGGTTTGCAATTGTTCATTGCAAACTTGTCCAGAATCTTCATGGTGAAGTTCTTTTGGCACAAAAAGCTACCTTGTTGTGATTGCATGATCTCCATACCAAGAAAATAAGATAGCAGCCCAAGTTCATTCATTTCGAACTTGGTCTTCATGTTGAGCTTGAACTCCTTCACTAATTCTTCTTGATTTCCTGTAATCAACAAGTCATCAACATACACAAGAACACAATTAGTATGTTATCAGCAACCCTTTTTACATACAAGGTGTGTTCATTCATGCTTCTTTCAAACCATAGCTCGTCAAGGTTGTGAAAGTTTAGCAAACCAGCACCGAGGAGCCTGTTTCAATCCATAAAGCGACTTTCGAAGTTTGCAAACTGCCCCAGTTGTCCCAACGCGAAAGCCAGGCGGAAATTTCATGTAAACTTCCTCCTGAAGATCACCATGCAAAAATGCATTATGAACATCCATCTGATGCACCGCCCAATTCTTCGCTGCGGCCACCGCAAGAAATACCCGTACGGTAACCATTTTTGCGACAGGCGCAAAAGTTTCCGTGTAATCAAGACCTTCAGTCTGATGGTTGCCCAGAATGACTAGACGAGCCTTCAATCGCTCAATAGTACCATCAGAATTATATTTGATCTTGTACACCCACTTGCATCCCAAAGCTTTCTTCCCAGCTGGGAGACTCTGAACAACCCAGGTCTCATTAGTTTCAATCATCATCAACTCTTCTTTCATTGCTATCATCCATACATGTGAATTCATGGCTTCTTCCACATCACTAGGCCTGAAGGATGCAGTGGGACGGGTGGTGAGAGAGATGGACTCTTTTGAATAGTGTTGGTGACATAATCATGTAGTCGGATGGAGGGATACCGCTGACGATGTCCTCTTCCCATATCAGGATAAGTGGCAGATGTATCCAAGCGGTCGACCGGTTCGATCTTCATTCCACCGATAAGTGGCGATTTTCCACAGCTGTCGAATGTTGTCTTGATGGTCGACCGGTCATCCATTGTACCATCCCGTGTATTCCATACTTCGTCAGGAGCGGGGACTTCGATGGACAAGGCCCATTTTGACATCTTCTAGCAATTATCGGGAGACTTTATCTTGTTTCCAAATCATACAGACGCCATCCCTTCTTCCCATAGGGATAACCAACAAAAATACACCGACGACTTCTACTAGCCATTTTATCCCCCGTCTTCTCATGCGCATAACACAAAGAACCCAAAACTCGCAAGTGATTGGGTTCATACCCAAAGATTCAACGGTGTTTTTCTCCAGCACTTTAGTCACCATTCGTTTCAAGAGGTATTGATCAAGTGCTTCACGCCTCTCCCAAAATTTAATTGAAGACAACCTTGCCATCTCATCAAGGATGTTTTCCCCTTTAACTTACCCCATTCGGTTGAGGTGGAGTATGGCACAGTTGAAGCTTGATTTCCTTGTAATCTTCAAGTTTTGAGAAGGTGAATTTCGGACATTAAATTGTCCCGTTATCGCTTCGGAAAATTTTGACTTTCCGAGCAAATTGTCTCTCAACCATGGCAAAAAATCTTTTAAGCATACTAGACACTTCTTTCTTGTCAACAAGCAAATAAATCCACACAGCACGGGAAAAATCATCAACAATAGTTAAAAAATACGAAGCACCACATGAAGAAACTGTTCTATATGGTCCCCATAAATCACAGTGAACCAGTTCAAAAATACCCAAAGTCTTATTTTCGCTAACAGAAAATTTATCTCTCCGCTGTTTTGCTCTTTGACAAACATCACAATTTTTATTCAAATCCTGGTTGCTAGAATTAACTTCAGTGTTATTCTCTTGTTATGCCCCGATCGTGATGCCGAGATTTCAAGAGACGCTTTTTGCATTCTTTCTTCCATTGGTCATTAGTCCGCATCTCTAACGAAAATAGTATCTCGTTCTCATCAGGCTATCTTTGTTGTGCACATGTTGCCAATAAAATAATTTTCTTCAAGTGAATAGTGCCCACAAAACAATTTTGTTTAATTGCGTCAGATCAATATCAAAAATTGCAAGTGTCCTGGCACATATAGGACATTTTCAAGACACAAATCTCCCTCTGCCTTTGACTTCCACATATTGTCCATTCGCAACCTCAGCACATATTTGAATCATCTGAAGAGTTGTAATCTGCACCGATTAGTGCACCCATCCAGCTATTTTTACATCGGTTACCTCAATTTGACCGCAATGTGATTCTTTAATGGTGTCCAATTGCTCTTCCTTAACACCGAATGGCATCCCATGCAATTTGTTGAGTTGTTAAGTGTATTTTGAATGTGCGTCAAATTGTTTGCACTATTCTACATTCGGCTCTTGAGCCCAAAATAACGCCAATTCAAGGTGATTGTTCTTGTGATCAACGGCGAGCACGAGCTTCCTCCTTCGGCTCCCATCGTGCCAGAGCTGGAGCCGATGTTCTTGGCAGTCTTTGTAGGAATTCTGGGGACGATGAGCTCGTGGTCTTCCTTTGAATCCTGCCACGAAGGCTTCTTCACCTGCACTTTCATGCCTGAAAGCTTGCCTTTGCTCCACTGCTTGAAGAGCATTTATAATCTTTCAGGTAAACTGACGAGAACTTTTTCCACCACTCTAGAGTCCTGAACTTCTTCTCCCAGAATTCTCATTTGGTTGACTAACTGGAGATATTAGAGGAAAATTCTTTGATTGTTTCTGACTCCCTCATCTTCAATCCTTCGAACTGCCTCTTTAAGTTCAGAATTTGCATTCTTCTAGATTTTTCGTTACCTTGGAATTCAGCTTTCAGTTTATCCCATGCATCTTTAGCACTTTCACAAGCCATTATTCTTGTGAAAATATCTTCACTCACTGCATTATGGATGTAGGTAAGAGCTCTGAATCTCTTTGCCTTCTCTTCATTATGATCTTTTCCAGTATTGAACCTAAATTGCATGTGCACTTCCCACACTTGCACGCTGGCAATTGCTCAAAATTGCCCAGCTCATCCCATAATTTTTTCAATTTCCCGTAATAATCCATGATAGTCATTCCTCTCTGTTTGCAATCTGCCAATTGAGACCTTAATTGTTGAATTCGGGGTCCATTGGTGATGCTGAATCGGTCCTTGATGTCCAACCATAAATCCCGTGCAATCTCTACATGGGAGATGGTTGATCGGAGTGTGGATTCGATAGTGTTTCGAATCCAGGACACCAACAGTGAGTTGATTGTCCACCAGTCTTCCCAATCTTCTGATTCTTCACTGGGTTGTTCAATTGACCCGTCGATGAACCCGAATTTCTTTCGGGCTCTCAGGGCTGTTCGGAACGAACGTGCCCACTCTTCATAATTGTCAATAGCTAAATTAAAGAACAAACTGTTACTGTTCAAATCAGTAACTTGAACTGCCAAATAAACCCAGAAAAACAGACACTGTAGGAATCAAAGAAGAACAAGTGCTATTTTTCTATAAACCGTGAGACACAAGTTAACTCACACAAAGACAGTTTCGATTGGAAAATTTAGGAGCAGAATCTTACTTAGGTTACTGCCATCCCTTAACTTCATTTATAGAAAAAACTGAATACAAAGATAGAAATTCCAGTCCATCACAATTACTTCTACTGAACTGGAAAATAAACAAAACAGGAAAAACTTACTTAGCTAAATAGGAAAATTAACTTGCTGAGATCAATTCAATTTGATCCCTAATTAAAACATAAATTCAAAACTTAAAACACTTCTAATGATCTTCAAATTTCAGTCTTGGAATCAAAGTCTTCAATCTTCAATCTTCAACACAAATGACTCAATTAGTCTACTTCTTCAAGAACAAATATCCTCCCTACCTTTGAAATTTTATCCAACAGCAGCTCTTATTATATCATAAGTTTCACTTTTGCTAGTGGGTTTTTTGCCACCATTTCTGACATGACTCACTAATGAACTAGCTAATCCCATACATTTGTTCTTTTCTCTCTCTCTCTCTCTCTCTCTCTCCCCCTTTGAATGCCTCCTTTCATCTTTTTTTCTTTTTGTGGTTTTTGCACGATATCTTTGGCTTGAAGTAGACATTACTTTATTTATAGATTTGTCCCAGCGTTTTTATTAATGGTCTCCCATGTATTTTGGGAACTTAACCAAATTTTTATTTGAACACACTAAGTTTTATAGTTCTTAGCAAGCTACCCTACTCCAACAAATGACAGAGGAGAGGATTTGGTTCACTAGTGCAATTCTTCGAGTGGACAGATTACAGTGCAGTCAGCCTGATCTTCAAGAGAGGCATGGAAGCCAGCAGCATAGAAATCAGGTCAGTTTTAAAGGATGGAAATAGTCTACGTTGGAGTGGCTTAAGATGAATCTTGATGGGTGTAGCAAAGGCAATCCTAGGTTTGCAGGGTTAGATCTTGCTTGGACTCTCTATCTTTGTCGGATAATCCTAGAGTCAAACTCTAGTTATTTCAAGATTAGATCTTACATGGACTCTGTCTTTGTCAGATAATTTTGGAGTCGGATTCGATGTTGGTTGTCAATTTCATTACAATGCAAACAGTCAAAGTTGACAACAATTATGCTTTGATTATCAAATCAAAGGAAGTTCTATCAAGGGACCGAGTGGTCAGGATTGGTTGGCTAATTTTCGAGAAGGGAGTGCTGCAGCGGATTGGTAGGCTAATTTTGGCTTGGCTAAGAAACGACAAGATTATTAATGACCTTCTTGAGATGTTGTATTCATTTTTGTATTTTGATCTGATTGGATCAATTTTCCTTAAGCCCTGTATTTCAACCAAAAAAAATAAAATTAATCGGTGCATCCCGTTTCCAATTCGTGCTCTGTAATTCAATCCTTCTCCATCTATTTTGCATAAAAAAACAGAATCTCAATAGGAATGTAAAACAATGGAGTCTACTACATTGTTAGTATTGTCCTACCTTTTCAAGGTCTTTGTCTTCACAAAGCCATCATTAGCAGCTGATGAGGTACGTAGCTGTGCTTGATATTGTTGGCGAGGAACTTAAGGCAGACACCGAATATTACATCTTGCCAGTGCTCCGTGGAGGTGGAGGAGGGCTTACAATGATCAGCATTGGGTTTCAGCTGTAACATCTTCTTCCACTTACAATCACACCAGCTGCCACCGACAAGAATGGTGTGATCCATGTTTCTACTGATCTTAACATCAAGTTTTCAGCTGAATCAAAAGTATAGAAGATTCAGAACTCTGTCAACTCCAAGGTACAATCGTTTGTTACTACTGGCGGGGTTGAAGGAAATCCTGGTTTTGATATGGTGACTAACTGGTTCAAGATAGAGAAACCTGATGGTGATTACAAGCTAGTTTTCTGTCCTAAAGTTTGTGATTGTGGACTTTTATGCAGGAAGATTGGCATTTATATAGAGGATAATGGGGTCGTAACTCTGTCTCTTAGTGATGCATGATGTAGAACAGGTTGCGGAATCATACATGCTGAAGAGGGATCACCCGAAATTCAAAGGCAACTGAATTTCGGCAACCGGGTCGTCGAAGTCGGAATGACGCGAAACTCACCCAGTCAATGCATTTCGTCGTTTGCGGAAGAAGTCAGCGCTGTGCCCTGATGTCGACCGGTTTTTGGCCAAATTCCATCGTTTCGGCCCCGAAATCGTCATTTTTGCTATTTTAGGAAAGTTTCGTTTTTGCAATAACTTTTGATTTAAGAGTCCGAATTGACTTTCGTCAATTGGTACTCTCTCAGAATTCTAAGGTCTTTCACATTCTGTATTTATCTCAAATTTTCCATTTATGACAAATTTAATGTTTTATGTCCTTTCCTTTTCTGTATTGAATTAGGCTAGGGTTTTTATTTTAAGTATCATTGTAAAACCTGCAGCCGACTCAACTATCATTTTATCAAATAAACACTGAGTTTTATTGAGATTTATTCTCGTTGTTGTTGATTTACGGAATATTAACGTTGGTCGTATTCCCTTGTGATTTTCTGCTGCGTCAATGCATTACAACCTTTCAAAGTTCAGCTCAAGAAGGCTTTAAAAACAACCTCGTGAATGAATGTTGAAAACATCTGTGAGAGCTAAAAAATAGTTACAGGGGGACCCTTTTTATCTGGTTGTATGGTCCTGCTTGGCTGCTCTAATTGTCTGAGTTCTTGGTTGTTGGCTTGTTCTTATACAGCTATAATATACAGCTCAGGAATTTGCGATCCCAGTGCAGTTGCAATTTTTTTTGACTTCATTTTTTCTTGGTTTATTGATGAAAGAAGTGACTTCAGCTTTCACCAAGTAAAAGAAAAACATGATTTTAGCAATTATTTTTAGAAAAAAAAGAAGAGAAAACTAAAAAATTCCCCTTGATTGGCTAAAAACTACAATTTGACACATAAAATAAGTCTAGTGTCCATTTGGTTTTGAGGTTGCTCCTCCTGTGAAACCTAGGTTTTTCATTAAAAAACATTAAAATAATACTCTTCACCCATTGAAAAACATCAAAATAGTGCTTTGTACTGGGAAATGCAGGTTGTGCACAACCTCGTTTCCAAACGGAACTTAAAGCCAGGCTTTTCCTTCCAGGCCTCAATTTCTAATCTAAGATAAACTTCTTTTCTTTCTGCATTAGTTTGTGTTTATCTTACAAAATGTCCTCTTAATTTAAGAGGAAGAACTCGCCAAAGAAATTGCTTTGTGTAGATTCTTGAAAGCTTTTTCATAACGCAAGAATCCCATAAACCAGAATTCAAAATTGTCTTGTGTGACTATTTCTATGTACTTCTGTTGCGGCTTCTCCATGTTCTCACTTCTATTAGCTCTTTCGATCTTCCTTACTGGTATCACCACCTGCTCACGTGCATCAAAATATTGGTCAAAACTCTCAACTATACAAACCAAGTCAATTGTTTGATTATGAATCGAAGATTCAAAACATAGAAGTCCATAATAACTTTTTAACATTATTTTTATTCTTTGAAAGTTTAAGATGCGTAGATGTCTAACCTAGCATTTGTTGTCCTTTCCTTTCTCATTCCAGTAATTCCATAATATTAAGGTGATTGAACAGAGGATCTTGTCATGTCCAAATTAACAAGATGATGATTTTTTTTCTAGAACGAAAAATGAAGATCTCTAAATCAGAGCTGATGTTTAAAAAAATAATTAAAATCCCTGTTTGCTTGCATAGTTTGATCAGGAACTCAGTTATTGACTCACCTTGTAGGGTTTTCTGACAAACTGTCCATTAGGAGAAGCGAAGGTAATTGATCTTTCACTGCAGAAGGCAACTTTTTCAGTGGAAATAAAAAGAAGCCCTGCAATAGGTCCAGATGTGGTTGATAAATAGCACTGCGATGCCTTCAATAGCTCTTCTTCTTCTCCGACCCCAAATACCTGCTTGAAAATATTCTCCCTCCCCCCTCCTTGAATTATCTTTGCCCCCAATCTCAGCTTGCCCTTCACTGTTTCAGAGAAGTTAGGCCCCAACTTCACTGCAAATTAAATGTTCTCACATAATTAGAAAAAAAAGGTACATAAATGATTTAACTTCAAATTTTCATAGCATTTACAGTAAGAACGTTACCGTGGTCGCGAAACCTGTAAGCAAAAGTACTGCTTTTCCTTCCTAGTTTTTTAGTTTTCCCTGGATTTGAATCCCATTTGTTACCTGCAGTTCTTGATGATTAAGCTATCAACATCGATATAAGCTAGATAAACATATTTTGAGGCACAGAAAGATAGGGTCACTGTGACTTACTGCTGGTTTTGGAGGAGATTGGAGAACCCTGAGAGGAATATGGACTTTGCAACAAGCTGACAGGCTCAGATAAAGAAGATGGTCTTTCTGGGGTTGTCTCAAGAGATTTTATGATCATCAATGGACTTCCATAGAACTTTTCTGCAACCTGTCCCTTCATGTTCATAGTTTTTGTCTAACAAGCACAGAGAGTCTATAAAACCGGATGGACTATGGCAGCTTAGCCTATAAACTTTGCCTAATGAAGAGATAAAAGGAAGCGTATATTGCTATTTAAATCATACAAAACTCTCTTCAATATTTTTCGACAAGAATAATAGATAAAAGAGTGACATTTCAAAGATTCTTCGCTGTCATGTGTGAAGAATTGAATGGAAGGGAAGACTACTATAATAAAATGATACTGCAATTTCCAGGCAATTTCATGGACTAAGTTGTGAGAATTTAAGTCTTTTTTCCTTGCATGCGGTCAGAGGTTCAAGTCAATAAAGGTGGCCAGGTCGAATACTTGCATAATTGATATAAAATAATTTGATTTGTCAGATGTTGGATTAGTTGAGATCAGAGATATCAAATCCGTTTCGTTCCAGCTGGAACGTGCCGTTCTATTTATAAAATTAGGATAAAACGGTGTTGTTTTTGTCCCGGTTTTAATTCCGGTCCGTTCCGGAAATTCCGGCCGGAACGCCTCGGTTCCGTTCCGGGCGTTCTGTTCCGGGTTTAAAATCAATTTTTTTATTTTTAAAAATTATTTTTGATATCTATACATCAAAATAATTTAAAAACACCAAAATATTTTAAATAAAAAAGAATTCAAATTTTAATTATGCTTGTTAAATTAATATTTTTTTTCTTCATATATATATATAATTAATTATATATGAACAGTACGACACCGAAACGGCATACCGGAATGCTCCGAAATCAGAACGTTCCGTTCCAATCGAAAAACCGGAACGGCGACCGGAACGGTATTGACAACTATGGTTGAGATGAAGTTTTTTTATTTTTATAATGAACAGGAAAGGAATTTAAGGACATGATCATGTCACAGACATCACATATAGGCGGCTTTGCAGCCTAAGGTCTTGGACCTTGTTGTTTTATTCAACACATAATTTTGAAAAGTATATGAAAATCAGCAATTTCATATTTTTTTTTTTTTTTTTTTCTAGATAGAAGATTCCAGCATTTCAGATTTTTTGTTTGTTAATAGAGTAGTGTTTTTTTCTCCTAACAAGGAAAACCAACACCTCCCAAATCATCATATTTGCACTTGTTCTATGTATTAAATAAAGAAATATTTGTACACACATAAAGAATAAGAAAAAATGAAACTTACTTCACCCGTTTCTGAGATGATTCTCAAGTGCTCTCCACTTCAGAAGTTACTTATGCATACATACACTCAGTACATGCTAAATACTGGCCGAAATGTTCCGGTTTTATTCCATCCGTTCTGTTTTGGTGAAATAGTGTTTTTTTAAATAATAAATAATTTTACAATAGCAATCATATCTTTTAATCCGACCATTAGATTGAGATGAAATTTTACGAGTATCTTGACATATTTATATATATTATGTTAAAATTTAAGAGCAATCAAAGAATATAATGACTTTGCAAGATTGATGATGACATTCTCGTAATATTATACATGTTCATAGTTTTGTTAAAAAAAATCATTTTATTGTGTTTGTTTTAGATTAAATTGCACAATTCTAAATAATTTTATTTTTGGATTTGAGCTAATTTGTTTTTGAATTAATATATTTAATTATATATATATACACACACACAAACACACACACACAAATAAACAGTATAACCCCGAAATGACGCGCCGAAATGTTCCAAAACCGAAACATTTCATTACAATTGAAAAAAAAACACCAACCGAAACGGAATTAACAACTTTAATCAAATCACGTAATGCTAACAGACTAATAACATTGCAGTCTCTACGTGCTAACACACACTCATATATATAAATGCTAATTCCCCTGAATTTTAAATGATGTGGTAATAACAAGAGAGAGGATGATTTATCCCCACAATGAAACTAAAATATCCGAAGTTGGTAACCAGGAATAAATTATTAATTTCTTTGTCAATTTAGAAATTCAATATTTACACTTAAAAGAATAACATTTCCATATACATTTGGGACCCTGATTGACTGGCAAACACGTTAATAGTGAGGAAAACCACAAGAAAACGATGACTATGTGTGGAATTTACAGATTTTAACAGGGCTTGCCGAAAGGAAAAGACACCATTCACAGTCGAGGAAATGATATATCATTGCAGGGTCATGATGCCCTTCAGATTAAATCAGCAGATGGTGAAAAAGTCTTCAAGCATTAGCTTAGAAGGATCATAAAAGGCTTTGTGGATAATATGTTGGTAAAGAACATGACATTTAAGCAAATATTTTCTAGACCTAAAGAATGTTTTTTCTATGTCGAATCAATACCAAATGAAGCCTAATCCCTTTAAGTACGTGTTTACCATCAGGGGATATGGGTTTTTGGGATTTCTAGTAAATAGTGAGGGGATAAAACCCAATCCAGCGAAAAGCTCTTTTTCTTTTTCTTTTTAATTTTGTTTTATCAAACACTGAAAGAGAACTTTCTCTTGATTGCTCTAAACTACAAGTTGGTACATAAAAAGTGGACTGCTCAGATATAAAATTCTTGTCTAACAAACCGAGCCTTTTCTTATTGAGATCAGCTTCGTTTTCGTTTCTAATTACCTACTTGGAAGACTTTGCCTTTCGAATTGCTGCCTGTAAGTTCTGATAAGCTTTGTCGTAACGCAGAAAGTCCATGAACTGGAATTCAGAATTATCTGTTGTGAGTATCGTCATGTTCTTCTGTTGCGGATCGTTCAGGCTGGTCTCTCTAATGTTCGATATTGGTATCTCAATCTGCATCCAATTTCAACGAATCAAGTGTCTTTTGTGTACAGGCCAACAAGGCAAATTGATACAGTTCATTTTTTTTATTATATGATTTAGGGTTCACAAAACAAATAAGTTAGAAACACGAGTAATCATCTCACCTAAAAGTTTAAGTTATTAGCTGAGACTCCAAAATATGATTTACAGTATTCTCTAACATATTTCCTCAATTGAAATCCTTTTGGACTTGAAACTTAAACAGACTCATACTACCTCATTTTTAGGTGGTGAGATTCGAACTCGTGATCACTAAATCAACAAGACTCTGATGCCATATTAAAAAATAATCTCATCTAAAAACTTAAGCTGTTATGTCAGATTCTAAAAATGATTTATATTATTCTCTGTGTCGTTACTCTTATTTTCTTTAATAATCCGTTACTGTCAAGGTTGTAGAAAAATACTCTTAGTAATTATGATGCTGTAGAAACAAAGCATATAAGAAAAAAGGGTAGAAATTGAACAGTGATCGCAAATTAATTCTTGATTCTATCCTCCAATATTTTAGCGTGCAAGTGTTTAATTAATGTAAAGTAGAGTTTAAATATAATTGAGACAAGGAAAAGATAATAAAGAGGAAATATTTATTCACCTTTTTATCTGTTTCGATCTCTGACTGCAGAATGATCTCTGAGGTGATTGATCTCTGACTGCAGAATGCAATCCTTTCAGTGGAAATAAAGAGAAGTCCAGCAACAGGACCAGCTTCAGTTGATAAACAGCAGTGCGATGCCTTGAATAGCTTTTCCCCTTCTCTGACCTGAAATTCCTGCTTGAAAATATTCTTCTTCCCACCTTCTTTAATTTTCTTTGCCTCAAACTTTATCGAGTCCGAGAGACCAGCCGACCTTACTGCAATCAACATATGATTAATCATATTTTTCTCCGAAGAAGAAGCTCGTGATCTTTGATTTACTCACTCGTAAAGAAATAGAAGAATAAAAGAGAGTGCTACTTATAATAATTAAATGGAAGGATTGTTAATTACCACGGTCAATAATTAAACCTGCAAGTCTCCTGCTTCCCCCAGGTTTATCCGCTTCATCATCTGCGCCTGTACGTCAATGAATCAAAGCTGTTAACGTAGTTTTAATTTAGACTTGGAAATATTAATTAATGATATGGGAAGAACTTGGAGGGGAACCTTGATGATCAGTGGAAGAGGATGATCCTAGAGAATCAAAACATGGACGTGGAATGAACCTTGAAATCGGCATTTTTGTCACACACAGATCAGAAGAGTATGAGAAGTTTTGGTTAGACTTTTACTTTTGTTTAGCCTTTATATATGTGTGTGGGAAACTAATGACTAATTCCCAAGAAGTTTCATTTCATGTTCATTGAGTCATGATCTCACACATACAAACTTTTGAAAAAGTCAAAGACTATTAATTAACTGTTTCTGGACTAACAATACTAATGCAGAAGCAGTTCGTTTACTTATTTTTTGAGATAATGGAAATTAATAATATATATTGTGTTTATATAAATATGAATTTTCCTAACTAGAGAATTGAAAAACACGGTATTTTGATAAAAATATGACTTTTTCTAACTAGAGAATTGAAAAACACGGTATTTTCAAACGAGTATAGATAATTAAAAATCAATTTGTCAGTGTTTACCTGTTCTTAATTAATTTGTGATAAGTTAAGTTTCACGTGAGCTTGTTGAAAAGTCTTCAAGGCACGCATCAATATGGCGCTTCAATTTTTCCTTGATATTCAGTCGAAATTTGAAGGAAAGTAGGAGCTTAATAGGAATTCTAGATGCTTTGAACCTTTGTAAGATAAAGAGATACGTACGCGGAGGAGGAAAGAAAGAAACCTAACCCCCACTTTCCACTTGAATCCACCCCGCGAGCCATATCCTCAAAAATCCAAAAATCTTTTGAGGAGGAGACGGTGCTGGTCCAATGATCCGCTGCAAACTTCCGACGTTCGCTGATCACTTGCTCAACATGGGATTCACAAAGAAGGGTAAATCGAGGACTGTCTATTGGATCGGACGGTAAGGAAACCAATTTGACTCTGTGGCAGGTATAGCTTTCCTCCCTTGATCATGTGTAGCCAGCCAACTGTTATTCTAAGGCCGGCACTGTCAAACATGAACTGCATTTCTTATAGATGAAGCATATCCTAAATTCTAAAGGGCATTTCGATCTCTCCCCTACGTTCCCATGTAGTTTGTGGTTGTTTTCCAGATAATTATAAATTCTCATGGTTTATATCAAAGAATGGAAGATGGAGAAAGAGAGAGAGAGTGTTCTGGCTCGTAAAAGGATATGCAGGGGATTAAGTTATTCTATAGGTCAGCAAACTGTGGTTTCATGCCTCATCCCTGCCATCCGCTGGGTTCCACCTTCTGCTCAAAATAATTGCTCGCTTTTCTTTCTTTCTTTTTTATGGATAGGGAACATTTCATATTGAATGAAAGGTTGACTTTTCTTTTTTAATTATTATTATTTTTCTCCTGCATGTTCGGCCATTGTTTATTTATTTATTTATTTGCTGTTGACAGGAAAGGAAGCATCGAGTATTAATTTTTTAATTGTTTTTTTTTCACTAATTATTTAATATTTGGTTCACTAAGTATTGAACTTTGTATTATCTTTATTGTTTTCTATAAAGTCATCCTGATCTCTTGACTCGGTTTTGGAAAGTTAACCTGAGTTGACTTGTGTTATTTGTTTCTCATTTTTTTGCTTTCAATTTAGTCCATCAACATTGGGTTAATTGAGAATTGAGTTTTATAATTTATTATTGTTTTTATAAAGTTTTTATGGTCTCATAATCTAAGTCGCGGGTTAGGTCAGTTGACTCGAGTTTTTGTTTTCTTACAAAAATTGCCACTAATAATATATGAATCACTAACAAGTTGGTTTCATTGGTAATATGAATCTAATCACATATGGAATTACCAACAATTTATGGTATCAATGATTTGCCATAATTACCAATGACTTTATTGATGGAATGATGCCGTTAATTTTTTTATTTGGTTTGATTTTTTTATCCATAAATTCATTGATGATTATGTTATTGATAAAACAACTAATATAATAGAAATAATCGATGATAAATTTTTCAAAGACCATTTATTGTCTATGTTTCCATTGGTAAATTGTTTCTCCACAAAATCAATGTTTAAATACTAATAGAATAACCTATTAATGTTATATAAAGTTTGGTTGTGTTCTCTCTATGTGTTCTTGAGTGAATTACTTAACACATTAATGTTCATATAACCTTCTAAAATCAATGTCATTGATGATCAAACGAGTTTCTTGGTTCAAAACATTTCATCTTTTGCAATTGAAAAAAACAATAATATTCTAAAACATAGAATGTGCATTACTTCACCTTGTCATATTCTCCTATGTGATTTCTTTTTATAGCAAATTTATTTTTATTTTTTTTATTTTTTTTGTAATTAAAACAAAATGCTATTGTAGGAAAGAAAGTGAGGATAAGGAAAATATGGTAAGCAAGGAAAAGAAGAGGTCGCGATTGAGGAGAAAGAATCTCTTGTTAAATGAGATCTTACATAGCTTTATCGTTTGTTTACTTTGGAATTTTGTTGTATGCACCTATCAATTTTATTTTATTTTCCACTTAAATGATACAAAAGAAAAACAACACAGGAAGAATTGAAACCCTGTCGTCTTCGGTAAATACTCAAAATCTGCTGATGTTGAAGGAAATAATATAAGTTAAAAACAAATATTTTTTTATTTGATTTAATTTTGTGTTTTTTTATTAGTTTATAGATGATTTTAGGTTATAAATAGATTATTTAATTTAGTTTAATAAGTTGTAATATATAATTTTATATAAATATGAATGCAAAATAGTTTTTTAAATCCCAAAAAACCTCAACTCGATTTTCTATCCACTTCTCTAGCAATCTAAATTGTGCACTCCCTGTTTAAAAGTGTAATTGAAGTTGTTTGTGAAAGAATTTTTGTTCAAAATTACATTAAAATGATATTTAAAAAAAAAATTATTTTTGACATCATCATATGAAAATCGCTTTTGAAACCCAATGACACAAGACATTAAAACCAAGGTATCATATATTTTATTTATTTTCTTTTAAAAAAAAGAGAATAGATTAAACAAAAAAAGAAATAGAGGAACAAATATGTATACATGAAATTTTAAGAAATTTGATTTTTTAAGGAATGATCCAATAAGATGACGGCCAGATACTCATTTTATTTTTTATTACTTTTTTCCTACGAGTAAAAACAGACCCTATAAATAGAGATACAGAGAATCACAGAATGACAACAAACGACAAAAGCAGAAGGCAATATACATAGAATCACAGCCATATTGATCATGGCTTTCAAAGCAGAAAAGATGGTCTTTTTATCCTCTTCTTTGTGATTATGGCGAGTACTGTGGAGATTTGCAGTGCAAGGCACGTTCCTGCAACAACTGACGACATTACCTGAGGTCATCGATTCGTTTTTAGGAGGCTAATCGTCCCCGTTTGCTGTAGATACAATCCTGACTGCTGCCAATCAAGCACGAAAACCACTACTCATCTGATATGGACAAACAGCCCATCATACATCCATGCGCCAGGCAGCAGGGGAAAGGTCGTGGGAAATTAATTAGCCTTAGTGGTGTAGTATTTCAGTTATCATTTCAGTTATTATGTTCAGTTATTTATGGGGAATTCATGGGCATTCATGACCACGTACATCGTGGGACATATTCCTCTTCTTTTCATTTGTAACTTCCCATAACCAGAAGCCTATAAAGCTGATGGTCACGGAAGAGAAAGTATGCAGAAAATAAACCTTTCTTCTTTAAACTCTTCTTCCCTATCCTTTTCTCTCAAATTCTGTTGTGTTAAGTACACAACAATTGATATCAGAGCCAGGTTTCGTCATGGAGACGAGAACTAAAACAAATACGGAATTTTGAAATGAGGTGAATGAAACTCTAGCTCGTCACGAAGCGGGGATCGACCAAGCCAATAACAACATCACCCAGGAATCACAGCATCGATCAAATGAATGCAACCCTGCTAACGGTGTTGGCTGAGTTACAGGCCCTTCATCACGCACACTCTCAAAATTCCACGGAAAGAGAGGTAAGCCCATTTTTCCAAGCCAAAACATCGACCCACCGAAATTCCAACACACCAGATTTTAACCCATCCACCCAACCTGTTATTCGGAACCCTTCAAAAAAAGACACCTTCCATTCCACCCAAATAGTCGACAGGAACTACACACAGCTCAAGTTGTCCTTCCCAAGATTCAATGGGTTAGACCCAACAGGATGACTATATAAAGCTGAGCAGTATTTCGAATTCAAAAATGTCCATCACCAACATAAGGTGCAACTAGCTTCCTTCCACTTGGAAGAAGATGCTCTCCAATGGCACCGTTGGTTGAGTAAATTCCGGGGACATCTCACTTGGGCAGAATTCTCCCAAGCTGTGCTACATCGTTTCGGGCCAACCGACTACGAAGACCCCTCAGAAGCCCTCACTCGCCTCAGACAAATTGCCACTGTCAGCACCTACCAGACTGAGTTTGAGAAACTGTCCCAACGCATTGATGGATTACCAGAAAATTATTTGGTTGGGTGTTTCATCGCAGGCTTGCGAGATGAAATCCGACTGGATGTCAAGCTTAAACAGCCGAGCACTCTATTGGACGCGATTGGAGTGGCAAGGTTGGTGGAGGAGCGAATCCAGTTGCAGAAAAGATTTACTCCAAGTTCTCCAAACAGCCGAGGTCCTAACACACCAGAAAAACAACACCAGTACTTCAGTCGGCCTCCTGGGACCACCACCCATCCTAAGCCCAAATCAGAAGTCAGAAGGAGGTTTTACAAGAATTACCAGTCAGGAAGCCAGGGATCGGCGAGCAAAAGGCTTATGCTTCTACTGTGATGAAAAATTTGTCCGAGGACACCGGTGCCAACGACCTCAACTTTTCATGATTGAGGATACTTCTATTGGAGGTGAATTGAATTTTGAAGAAGACGCCACAGGGGAAAATCAATGGTGTTCCTCCCGATCATATCCAGAGTTTATCCTTGAGGACAAGGATTTTTCGGGTGGGAAGGAATGATATGGACAAACAGCCCATCATACATCCATGCGCCAGGCAGCAGGGGAAAGGTTGTGGGAAATTAATTAGCCTTAGTGGTGTAGTATTTCAGTTATCATTTCAGTTATTATGTTCAGTTATTTATGGGGAATTCATGGGCATTCATGACCACGTGCATCGTGGGACATATTCCTCTTCTTTTCATTTGTAACTTCCCATAACCAGAAACCTATAAAGCTGATGGTCACGGAAGAGAAAGTATGCAGAAAATAAACCTTTCTTCTTTAAACTCTTCTTCCCTATCCTTTTCTCTCAAATTCTGTTGTGTTAAGTACCCTTGAGCACGCAAACAGTTTGCAGGTTGCACTTATGGTGTCAAAATAAATGTAGAGGTTCATATAAATTGCTCTTGGTATGAGGGATCTGTCATGGTTTTTAAGTTCCTCTTAATAGAATAAATTATTATAATGATGATGAAATTCTCTTTTTGCAGATCAAGTTTAACCAAATATCTCAACCCTTTTTTTGTTCTGCTATCATATTGACAAAAAGTAAGCATGTGTGTCTGTGTGGGAGAGAGAGAGGGAGGGAGGGAGGGGTGGTTTCAATTTCGAAAATTTCAAGCCGGAGAAATATTGTTGCTTGGACTGTGGCTCAAATCGTATTTGAGATCTAAACGTTGGTTTTGGTGACTGAAAGGGTGGAATTCCTGACGTCTCATCGTTAGATTCTGTATTCTGTTCACTCAGATTCATGAATCTGCTACATTTTCTGATAACATTTTGAAGTCTTTTCGAGGTTCCCGGGACAAACACTTGGTTCCTTTTTGATAATTTCCTCCGTTTCAATGTTAAAATTTGTAAATCTTAATCAATAATTCATCTATCTTCAGATTAAGAATCTCCAAGGAGAATGAGTAGGTAATCGAAGTTATTTTCGATTACTTGTCGTATGCTATCTACACTCTGAAATATGCATCTCCTTGAAAACAACATACATTTTTTAACACAAAATTTCATCTGTTGAAATGCAATGTAAAACATGAACCAAACAGCTGTACCGACTCTGGATTAAAGAACAAAACCAAGAGGCTCAAGACGGCCAATAAGTTGCGTCCTCATCAAATCTTGGCTGCATTTCAGAGGGTTGTGAAATCTAGAGTTTTCTAGCTCTTCTGTCAGCATTTATGCAGATCCCGACATATATTTGGTTCAAACCTTTTTGCTACATTTCTGATTCTTCCACTTCCGAAATTGGAATGATGGGAAAGGCAACGACCATATCCCTTGAAGAAACAAGATGGTCATGTTGAAAGACAATCAAAGGTATGAGAGGACAATCAAATTCCTTTTATTATGACCAAGTGATTCTTCATAATTGTCCAGATAGTATGTATCTTCTGTCTATAGATGAATATTTTCTCCCAACATATTTGTGTGAGCCATTTCCTTTTTGTTGTTTTAGCCTTGATGACTAAATAATCATGAGTGTTAAGGAACCATCTCACCTAAAAACTTAAGCTTGTAAGTGAGACCCCAAAATATGATTTATATTATTCTTTAACACACACTCTCAAGTGAAAGCCCTTTGGGCTTGAAACTTGCACAGACCCACATCACCTTATGATTGGTTTTTATCAAATAGAATGGGGATGGTGAGATTCGAACTCGTGACCGCTAGGTCAACAAGGCTCCGATACCATGTTAAGGAACTATCTCACCTAAAAGCTTAAACTTGTAAGTGAGACCCCAAAATATGATTTATATTAGTCTTTGACAAAGAGTCTTAATCTTATCATTCTCATTATTAACAATTAAATTAAGCATAAAGTAGTATATGCGTTGGTTTCAAGTCCAAAATACATTCATTTGAGAGATGTTAATTAGTCTTATCGAACAACTTAAGCAATATAAATCATATTTTTGAACAATTTGCTAGAAAAATGGCCACAAGATGCATGAACTCATGCGTGCCATTTCCCTTTTCTATGAGATGATCTTAGAGCTCAAGTATTGAAGATGTTATGAATGATCTTAGTTAGAGTTGGCCCCTTCAATCCTTCATGTTTAGAATTTTTAACTTGCATTACAAGTTTACCATCCCAAGTTCAGGTTCACAAGACTTGAATTGTTTTCTTCCATAAGAACAACATTTCTTTGGAAAATAAATTAAGTCAACACTATTTTTCAAGCATTTCCAAACACTTTAAAATGATGTTTACCATGTATTAACAAGTACTTATTAGCATAAACACTTTAAAACGATGTTTTGTTTTTATGATGTGAAATATGGTAAACATAAGTTATAACTTTATGGTTTTTCTCTCTCTTTTGAGCTATTGACCTAAGTTTCTGCATCATAATAAACTAATTATACTTAAAAAAAAATACTGAAATTTTAAGGCATTTGATGCATTGTTTCCTACACTCACGAACACTATGGACATCCTCAACTTTTTATTTTTACCAATTTGGTCTCTGTATTTTTATGTTCTTACATTTCAATTTTAAATTTTATTTGATCACATTTTAATCTTGGATTTTTAAAGTTAAGAGATGAGAGAGAAAATTGTAAAGGATATTGGATAGACATAGGGCCTTTTCTATTAGCCATCTATTTTCTTTTGGCTCTTTTTTTCCTTTTAATATATTATTTTTATTGAATTTCATTATTATATGATGGGTTAATTGTAAATCAATTTTTTTTTTATCATATGGTAAAATAAAAAAATTAACTCAACTCAATAAAGTGGTTTAGAAAGCAAGTTACTATGATATGCCAACCTTTTTTGTTATTTTTCTTCATTTGTTTTTCAAGACAACTCTCATTCAAATTGATTTAAAACTCTAGCTAATGAAAGAATCAAAATATAATTTTTCGAGTACTGATGATACCAAGTTTAATAATAATATCAGATTTTTTATAACAATCTATATATTAATCTTTTACATTCCAAAAAATTTAGATCCAATCTTTAGCAAAAGCACGAGCAATAAACCAAGTTATAAAGCTACAATGCCTTTTGCAACCATCGAAATTGCCTTCTGGACTGTATTGCTTCTCTTGGGCTTCCTGCTGTTATAGAACGCCCATAGAGCTGCAGTCTGAAATGGGCCTCAGTGTGTACAAATTTTAGACCTAAGCCCATATAAAAGAAATGGCAACCACTGCCACAGCCACCATTACAGAAAGCTGCAGCTACCTAGGAAAGATATGCAACAGGTGATCCTATCAATCAAAACCGCTGATTCAAAAAGCTCACACAAAGTCTTAAAATTTCAGCATTATTTTACAAAAGTTCACTTCTGAAATTTAATTTGTTACTACAACAGAACAGTATGGGATATGAAGACATTGATTGCCATTCTACTTCCTAGTGCCTGAAAATTAGCAAGGTCCATATATTAGTTTCTCTACACTGTCTAAATTTCTCTAGCTAGCAGGGCAGATATTCCGTTTTCTTTTTGTAGACACATACAATTTAACTCTTCAATCATAATGCTTGTTAACTTCAAAATATTAAGATCAATCACACCTTACAGAGGAAAAGCGAAATTCTACTACAGTGAATGAGGTGGTTGTTTTAACCTGCCAAAAGACTTCCTAGCTTAATCCGCTCAACATCAATGAGTGAATTAGGAGGTTTTGCGGCTTCGGTGCAAGATCAGGGAACAATTCATCTTCGGTCTCTGTAACCTGCCAAGTGTTGGAAACACGCATTTATATGGATTGCAGCAAATTCTATAGCTTTAATTCAAACTGCTCATAACCAATCAATTAAGCTCAACAGCATCTAGAACAACGTATTACAGAGACCATAGCTTTATGCCAGTATGGAATTAACTTTAACGGAAGCCTATAGGCACTGAGAAACCAAGTCAGGGAACATTTAGAACAAAGAATTCAAAAGCACAGCAGTAGCATTCCCAGCCTCACCTATAAAACCTTGAGCTTGAAAGTCAAAAGCTAGAAAACTATGGAGTCATGATCATCATGAGCAGACTTGAAGGTAGCCCCTCCATCATTTTATCCAAGAATACATAGGAAAACAGAATCCAAACAACCAACACTAACAATAACAAAAAATTAAACAATGTCACAAATAGTATGGAAATGCCGGAGCCTGAGATGCTAAAAGATTCCCATTTACTTCTCATGGAGGTTAGAAGAGCACCCACTAAATCAGAACCCTTACTATGATTGACCGTTATATTTGGTAACCCTTTGGGGGAACTTTCAGCATCCATTTAGGACTCCAAAAAATAAACCCTAGCATGTGATTCTTCTTCGCCCTCCAACCCAAGGTCTTCACAAAAATTGATTGGAGCTTGCTTCTGCTAGGTCCGATTCAAGTATTGGTTCTATCCTAATCCTTCTTTCATGTACTTTATGTTTCCAAAAACCCTTTTACATCCGTTGATTTCTCAATGAACATGACTCGTTATCTTTGTTACAACTAGGAATCCTAAAGTTGATTTTGCTTCAATCTCGTTCATGGAGTCTAACTTCATTCCTAAAATAAGCTAATCTATCCAAAATTTATTTGGTTCATTAAGCTTGTTTCATGGGGCCACCCTTTATCCCTAAAAACAAAAGCTCTTTACACATCACTTGGCATCTGCAGTCAATCATCTACTAAATAAAAAAGACAGACTCACTTGTCGCCAATCAATTATAACATTAGAGTACCTAATTATAGGCTGACCTCCAACTACATACGATAATTTAGTGCGGTAGCTTTACACTATAGTATCTATCCTACCCTGACAGACCCTTGTTCGAAATACTCGACTCCACCATTACCCATCATAACATTACTAATAATTATATTGGCACTAAAAAAACTCAAACTTTGATTACTTCAAACAAATCTCAAAACCCCACTAAATTATATTCGTAGACAAACCCTAATCATGCCGTTAACAGCTTGTTCCTCCATCAATCTCTTAATAATTCAACAAAAATATAAACAAAATCAAAATTACCTCATTTACAGTAACGATCAGCTTTCTTCTTCACCCGATCATCAAGAGCATCTTCAACAGATTTAAGATCCTTCTTCTCGCTATACCCAAACTTCTTCGTCTCCACAGGAAATATTTCCTCGTACTTCATTTTCTTCGCCGCGTCAATCGTATAAATTATTTCACCAACATCAGATTCCGGATTCTCCGCCACTGGTGCGGCGTCCTCCACCGTATCAGCCACCGGATTTTTCTTTTTCTTCTTTTTCTTTTCGATTCCTTTGCTTCGTGTTGCTAAGCTTCCTCCTTTGAAGGTGAGTCTCCCTCCTGTCACTCTCTCGTATGGATCCGACATCGTTTTCGCTCTCGCTCTCTCGTTTCTGTTTCGCCAAGGGACTAGAAGAGCTGAGACAGAGTTGCGATATTATTATTATTTTTTATTTGCTTGCGAAACTCTAATTTACTGTTTCGCCCCTTTAAATGTGTTTTTTGCGGAACGGCATCGTTTGTTCTGCTCTGCAAATAAATATAATTATTACTATAGTTATAATATAATTATTACAGTATAAACTAAAAAAGAAACTAACAGAATTTCACTGTTTTTTTTACTGTGGTTTGTGAGAGGCTAGCATTATGGAATTTGTTTTTTTTTTTTTTTTTAATTTTATCTTTCTATTTATTTATAAGGCTTAGTTATTTTCTAGTCGCTATTCTTTATGTAACTGGATGTCCCGCTCAAATTAGTTGGATGCTCAATTTTATAAAAAAAATATTTAATTTTGTCAATTAAAAATTTAAAATAAAAAAGATCATGTTTGAAATAATTTAAGGAGAGAACTCTTTTTTAATCAGTACTCATCAGTACCTAAATGTTTTATATTTTATGTTTGGTCCATAAGAGAATTGTTTTTTGGTAATCAGTTGTATGAACCTCAAGGCAGCTTACGTACACCACAACTAATCTACAATTTACTGAATATCTTGTAAGCTTAGTGAGTAGATAAGACACTGTAAGGGGACAAACATGCACAAAGAGAATTAAACTCGGAAACAGAGAAAGAGATGAAGCCCCTTTCCTCACTAAGTCACAACCTCAAGTGCCATATGACAATTTTATAGTTTAATTTTTAAAATTTATTTATTTTACATTTAAGATCTTGAAATTTGAGAGAAGAAAGAAAATGATACGAACATGAGGGAGAGAGAAAAAATTTGAACAACAATACTCTCGTCGAAAAAAAAAATCTAACATAATATTATTGAGTTTTACTTGATGAGAGCGTTTTCATTTAAGTATTTTTGAGTTTTTATATCACAAAAAAAAAAAAAGAGTGGTTAAGAAAGAAATTTTAATATTGATTCATTTTGTATTTTCTTAACTATTTAAATGTGTTTTAAAATTATAAATTGGTTAATTTAATTTAATAGTGTTTATTAAGTATTTTGAGGTTAAAATAGGTGTAAAATGATTTTTAAAATCCAAAAAACTCTCCTTTCTAGTCATTTCTTTATTTGTTAAGATACAAATAAATAGACCATATATCATATGGAATTACAAAGATTAATTTGTTTCTTTTATTGTTATTTTTAATAAAAAAAATAATTTACCTTAATGTGGACATAAAATAATAAAGAGGTTCCTTGTAAGACTTCATGTTTTTTTTAAGTTTACCTTCTATAGGGTAATCCTGACCTTAAACCCTTAGAAGTTTAGGCCAGGTTGAATTATATCTTTTTTAAAATTAATTATTTTTTAATTTTATCCTTCAACTTTGAATTTGATAGAAATTAAACTTCATTATTTTTTTCTCTTTTTTTTGGAGTTATTATAATCTCATATGCTAATTTATGGGTTCACCAAGCTTGGCTCAAGCAATATTTTCTAGTTTGATTTATCTATTTCCATTGTCTTATATATATATATATATATATATATATATATATATATATATATATTAAATTAATTGAGATTATTATATCCAATCAAGTTATTAACCTATTATCAAGTTTTGTTTTAAAAAATAAAAAACTATAATGAGCATTTCTTTTTTATGCTAGAAAAAGCTTGGTGTGGCATGTGATGATTCCATCATTATAGTGAAAAATTAATATGATAGGCAATGTCTTCATTAATGAATACATTGTATTTTGATTTGGAATTGTTTGCTTTATGACATCATATATGGTAGTGGTTTTCTATTGACTCTTTCAACTTTTGAATTGTTTAGTAAGAGTATGACCAAAGCATTAAATAAATGCATGATAATTAAGAGACATGTCAAGATTATTACAATTCAATTGACCTCCTACGAGTTCTCAGTATCCAGATCACTACTCCTGCTTACAAAACATCTGCAGAAAATGACATAAAACATCAAACTGAGAGCACTTAACAGGGCTAGAAGCCAGTAGTATTTGTCTAGTCGGGCCTCTCTCATGTCATCGGAGAACCAGCTCTTGCCCCCTTCTGAAGATGTAAAATATTCAACCAGCGAGATCAGCAGGGCACTCAAGAAGCTTCCCACTCCAAAAACACTGGTGTAAAGTGCGATTCCCATTGTTCTCATTCTGACAGGAACTTCACTGTAGAAAAACTCTTGCATCCCTACAACAGTGAAGATATCAGAAATTCCTAGCAGGATGTACTGAGGTAGCAGCCAGAATATGCTTAATGGAACTTCTGTTTCCATATTCTGATCAACAAATTCCATCTTCTGTACGATTTCGAGTCTTTTTGTCTCGACCAGAGCAGCTATGGCCATGGCTATGATCGACAGGACCATCCCAACTCCCATTCTTTCAGTCACACTGATACCTTTTTCATCGCGGGTAATCATTCTTACAAGTGGGATCAGCAATACATCATAAAATGGCATCAGGAGGATTATAGAAACTGTAATACAACTTTGCAGAGTAGCAGGTGGGATCTTGAATCCGCTGCCTACGTTTCTCTTCATCGTCATTCCTTGTTTGGTAAAGAATGTGGCAGGCTGTTGAAAGATCACCGCGAACATTAGGAGCATCGACCATATCGGCAGAAGTCTTAGTACTGCTTTTCCATTTTGTACCAGGTAGCTAACATCGCCGCCGCCAGGCTTCTCCTTCAATGCCTTGGCATTGCCTGAATTCTGACAGAGAGGTTTTTCTTGAAGCCTATGAACAAGTAAAAAGAGTAGAGCCACTGTAAGATATTTCAAAGCAAGGATTGACTATAATTTTAGAGAACTTACTCTAGCTCAACAACGTCTGGCTTTCTGCTTGCCAAGGTGATTCTGCTGTTCATTAATTTCGACACAGGTTCCTTGATGGCTCGAACTATGTCCAGTAGAGACCTTCCAGAGATAGCATCATCCTGTTTATATGTATAAATTCTGCTGCCACACCAAAATAGTAAAATCGATGCTGCCATTGCGATTGTGGGAATGGCAAATCCGAGTACCCAGCCAAATGTGTCTTGGATGTAGGACATGACTGTGACACCTGCGAGGCTGCCACCGCAAACCCCAAAATACCACCATTGAAAGAACAAACTCTTCTTATTTGATTTCTGCTCATCTTTTGTCCTCGGTAGCTCTTCATCGTTCGGAATTTGATCTGCTCCGAAGGCTTGTAAGGACGGGTTATATCCACCTTGTCCTAGAGAAATCAAACAGAGCGACCAAAACAGGTATGAAGAGCTTATATTGTCGGTGGGATGCGTTGCCCAGGCCAATGCTGTTGATGTCAAAGCCACAAGTCCCTTAAAAGAAGAAATTAAGAAGGTTAACAAAAGCATGTTTACCATGAAAAATCATACACCAAAAACTGTATAAGATTCTACAGTTACAGAGGCGAATTCGTTCAAAATAATCAAATTCTTGCTTGCAAGTACAGCCAAAGGCGGCTGTGATTTTACAAATAAACACATAATCACCGAAAGTTTTCAATATTTGTCAGCTTAGTTGTAAATTACAGAATTTCAAAAGCAGAAAATGGAAAGGAAAAAAAACCCCAGAAAGTACTAACCACAACATAAAGAAAGGAAGAGGATAGAATGGTGGAATACCGATCCCAATAATCAGCAAGGGATGCTACTAGAAGTGGTAACATGGACGTGAACCCGCACCAATTATTTACTGTCTTGGCAGCAGCGGAGTTGCTCATCTTAACAACATCTGTAAGATAAGTTACCATATTTGATGCCACCCCTTTGAATGCAAACCTCTCCATACCAGCTATCACTGTCAAAATGGAAAAACCATGATAAATTGAAATCAATTAACATGCTTTCTAGCAGATTCTTTACGCTTGAGCAATAAACTTAACAGCTATTCATCTGGGCAAAATCTAAGAAGATATTCTGAAAGAGAAAAATAAACTACCTATGAGGAGAAAACATGGCCTGTTCAGCCCTCTCGGTTTCTGCCAACCAGCCATTGTGAGAAAGATAGATATGATGAAGCTGTACGGTTGGTAGGATTAATACGATCATGCCTCGATTAAAAACAAGGTAATGCAATCCTATTAGGATTCTATCAATCCCACTAAGATTCCATAAAGACTTTGATCCCTTAAAAAGAATAGGATTGGATCACGTACAGCAGCATTGCATGACCCTCCACTAACCAAAATAGACTCTTTCCGGAGCAGAGAAACCAAAAACTATCGACACCATGACATTATTGGAAACCTTTTTCAACCAAAAACAAACCAGCTGGGCTTTGTTTTATGACATGACAATCACTAAAGCAACTCCGAGCGAGCGTTCCTGTTCTCACAATGTAATCACTTCCAACAAGAAAAGGATGAAATCCACTTTCCGTTTGTGAATGCTGACGTAGCGGCATTACCAACGTATGGGAAAATGTTGTTCGGAGATGAATACTCTATAGTTGCCACGCATGCAATACGTGACAGTTTCGACAAGCGATGCTGAGTGCTGTTGCCCCGTAATATTTCCACATTGAATATTTGGGAAGTGTTTTTGTTTTTAATTCCAGATTCTGATAGTGGATAATAATTAGTGTTGGCGAAAATTGTAGTGGGGAGCAAGAACATCGTGGAGCTCCTAGGCTGAACAGGATTTGCCACTTCCTATATAAAAAAAAAGCTAACCTAACAGGAACGAACAAAACATGATAGGAAAGCAAAAGGCAGTTGTTGTGGAGATGATGTGGGGGATGTGGATTCCTCCAATAAATGATGGATGTGTCAAAGAGAATTGGGCTCTTGTTTTCTAGGAGATATCTATTTTTTTTTAGATTTGGTTTAGCTGTGCCGTGTAAACTACATCTTGTGTTGAGAAACATCATTTTTTTTTTAATTTCAAACGTAATTTAGTCACACAAATTTTACTTTGGTTCAACGACTTAAGCCTCCTATATCATGAGCAAGTGTCCTTGCACTGTTTCTCCTTCAAAAAGTAGGATGTTTCTATTGGCGAGTTAAGGTCTAGGAGCCATGCATGGAAAAGCTACTTCAATTTGATGTCTCAATGTCCTATCTTTATACTTCACTTAAGAGTTAAGTTTTTATGTAAGATGATTTTTTTGATATGGTATCAATAATATTTTTTAATCAATGATAAAAGTTTGTTTTTTTATTTTATTTTTATTTCTTTTAAATCTTTTATGTTCTATTCATTTTATTTTATTTTATTTAAAAGATATTACACAAACTATTGACAGAATCATCGATGTCACCACCCATTACAATCAGCATTACCAAAGAAATAAATCTATCGAAAAGTTTCAAAGAGTTGAAAAAGATTATAGAAATGGCCACTTACATTATGTGAATCATCGACGTGATTATTCCATCGACAATATGAATTCAATCACAAATAAAATTACCATCAGTTTATTCTATCGATGATTTTCCATATTCATCAATAAAATTACTGATGAAATAATGTCAGTAAATATTTTTTATATCTGTAAATTCATTGATGATTATATAACCAATGAAATTACTGAAAAAATAAAAATCATCAATAAGAGGTAAGCTTTCCAACAAGCAATGTCTTGATGATTTGCTTGCTTCTTTATTTATTAGGGTTTTTAAGTTCCCTATTTTCATGATGAGGAGGAGGTTGACAAAATTTACTCACACTATGAATAATGTTTCCAAGCACTTGAGGATGGAGGAGGAAGTCATACAAAATGCCAAAAAAAGGTGGGATTGTTTTAGAAAGAATGCACTAGCTAGTGAAGCTAATTTATAATCAGAATTTCTTGAAGTGATATTTTTTTTAGGTTTTGATTTCGAAACTTCAATTAGTTTTACTAATCATTATAGGATTGTTTTCTGTTTATTTAGTTTAGAATATTGTCTTGAAACATCAATTTTATATATTGTTATCATTTTCTTTTTAGTTTAAATGCTACACAAGCAAATTAGTACGTAAAGAGTCGAAGAGTAAACCAAGTTTTTCAATACCGTTTTGGTTGGTGTTTTGTTTTTTCAATTGGAACGGAATGTTTTGGTTTCAGAGCGTTTCAGAGTTGTACTGTTTATGTGTGTGTGTATATATATATATATATATTAATTAAAAAAATAGTTCAAATCCAAAAATAAAATTATTTAGAATTGTGCAATTTAATCTAAAAAAAGACACAATAAAATGATTTTTCTAAACAAAATTATGAACATGTATAATATTAAAAGAATGTCATCATCAATCTCGCAAGGTCATTACATTCTCTAATTGCTCTGAAATTTTAACATAATATATGTAAATATGTCAAGAGACTCATCGGACAATTTCATCTCAATCTAACGGTCGGATTAAGAGATATGATAGATATTATAAAATTATTCATTATTTAAAAAAATATTATTGGGCCGAAACGGAATGGGCGGAATAAAACCGGAACGTCTTGGCCGGTATTAAGATAAAAATCCGGAACGGACCGTAATTTAAACCGAGATAGAAACGACGCCGTTTATTTTTGTTTTTTTAATTGATACGAAATGTTTTAGTCATTTCGACCGAAACGAAATGAAAAATACAATTAAGGAGTAAACATATAGACGTGACCACCCTGACGCCATCTAGACATATTCGTAAGATCAAAACCTCCTCTCCAGAGCGTAGGAGGTGTTTCCCGGCCATCGGAGCATCTTGCAGAGATAGCCACAGACCAGTACAACTAATTAAGCAACCCGGTTTGCTATCTTAACCTCTTCCCACTTCTCTTTGATTTCTTCTAGGGTGATGATCTCCTCCGGTGTGCCGATGTTATTGATGTTATCCGAGGGACCAAGATCCCTGTGCTTATAGCATATCTACTTCCTGGCTAAATCATGAAAGAGCAAGATTAATTCTCCATGATTCTAGCTCTTAATTGACTCCCTGTGATCTCTCCATCATATCTGTAATATTCCCATCATACCTGTAATATTTCATACCATGTTTAGAAGGATTAGATTACCATGTATAGGAGACAATCTCTCTTGTAAGCTTCTATATATATGAATACAATATCAATGGCAACGGTAGGTTGGCCACATTCTACATGGTATCAGAGCCTGCAATGGAATCCCCCACCACTTCAGTTGTATCTCCAGCAACCACTCCTTCTCTCGATTTTGCACCCTCCAAGACTCACTTACCTGGTATCTCCACTAAGCTAGCCTCAAACAATTATCTCCTATGGAAAGCACAAGTTGTTCCAATCCTAAGAGGACATGGTCTTCTTGGATATGTGACAGATGAAGTTCCCTGTCCTGCATTAACCATTGCTGGTGCTGATGGTGCAGCACAACCCAATCCAGCTGCAGCAACTTGGCTGCGAATTGATCAATTAATCCTTGGGTGGATTAACAGTTCCCTGTCAGATGGTCCTCTCTCCCAAGTCATCAATTGTGAGTCTAGTCATGATGCTTGGAATGTTTTGGAGACTCTTTATGGAAGTCATACCAGAGATCGTATTCAGCAGATAAAAGGGGAGTTGCAAAGGAACCTTCTCTTTAGAAGATTATCTGCACAAAGCCAAGTCGTTGGCATTGTCTCTTCGTGGTGCAGGAAAACCAATTGATGAAGATGACCTCATTATTTGTATTTTGCGTGGGCTAGGATCTGAGTTTGATCCTATTGTTGCTGCACTCAATGCCCGTGATATGTTTCCCTCTCTTGAAGGGGTTATTGGCAAGCTTCGTGATTTTGAAATCAGACTTCAAGGTACAAGAACCCAACCATCCAATGTTGCTTTTTATACTAACAAAAATCGTTTTGCTGCAAGATCTCAAGGAAATCAAAATCCTCGCAATCGCTCTGGTGGCTATCAAAGGATGCCTTTTCAGCCACGGAACAGAGACACACGTCCCTCTCGTTTTGGTGAAAATTCTTCAGGCACCACACGTCCTTCCTTCACTCGTGGACAACGCAATTCTGGAGGCAATTCTGGTCGTGGACGAGGTGGAGGTAACATTACTTGCTTTCGATGTGGTGGTCCTAACCACAAGGCAGACGGCTGTTTTGCCTCAGACGAAGATGCTGATCAGTACAAGGCCTTTGCTGCCATTCAAATTGGGGACACTACAGAGGACACCTGGTATCCCGATACTGGTGCAAACCAGCACATGACCCCCAATTCCACTGAGGTGCAAGGTACTCATCCTTATTCTGGTACTGATACTGTAATGGTTGGCAATGGTGATGGTTTATCTATAATTGGTACTGGTCAAATTACTTTGCCAACAAATAATCTTCAACTGTCAAATGTTTTAATTGTTCCTGATATTAAAGGAAAATTATTATCTATGTCAAAGTTTACAAAAGATAATAACTGTTATTTTCTCTTTTATCCATGGGGATTTCTTCTCAAGGACATGAAGACAAATCAAGTGATTCTTAAAGGTCCCATGGTGAATGGCCTATACCCAATAAACCTGCGGCAATTTTCACAGCGCAATGCAATCTGTTTTCTAGCAAATAAAGTTTCAGGCAGTTTGTGGCATGCTCGCCTGGGCCACCCCCATTCTCAAATTATTAGCAGACTTCGTTTACAATCATTAAATAAAGTGACAGTTTTTTGTGAAAGTTGTATACTGGGAAAGTCTTCCAAGTTGCCTTTTAATTCTCGTCAGTCTTATGCAAACTCTTTTCTGCATACTTTACATACCAATGTATGGGGACCTGCATCAGTCTCCTCTTATGATGGTTTTCGTTTTTATTTACTTATTGTTGATGAATATTCTCGCTATATATGGCTTTTTCCTATGGCTCAAAAATCTGATGTTGCATTGATTTTTCCTACATTCCTTCAACAATTGGAAAAACAATTTAACAATTCTGTGAAAATCATCCAAAGTGATGGTGGTGGTGAATTTGTTAACACAGTATTGCAGACTCATTTTGCAGCAAAAGGTATAATCCATAGACTTTCATGTCCAGGAACACCTGAACAAAACGGTCTAGCTGAACGAAGACATCGACATGTTGTCGAAACAGGTTTAACTCTTTTAGCACATGCTTCTGTTCCTATTAAATACTGGACAGCAGCCTTTAACACTGCTGTTTTTCTAATTAATCGCATGCCATCCTCTGTGCTTGATCATATGACTCCTTATGAACTTGTTTTTGGCTCTTCACCGAAATATGATTTTCTAAGAGTTTTTGGATGCTCCTGCTACCCTTTACTTTCACCATTTGGTCGAACCAAATTAGAATACAAATCAGTATGTTGTGTATTCCTTGGTTACTCAACAAATCATAAAGGATATTGTTGTCTTGAACCTCATTCAAGTCGCATATATATTAGTAGACATGTCAGATTTAATGAGCATCATTTTCCATTTAAAAATATTACTGCTCCTCATTCATCTTATAGTCAATTGTTTAAATTAAAAGCAGTTCCCAAATCTCTTCAGCATAATACATTACAGCCCTCATTTGCTAGTCCTTAGCCTACTGGAATGGCTATTACAGTAAGTGAACCTTCAGTACCTGTGTCTGCACCTGCGTCTGAAATTCCTTCAACTTCTGCTCAAATAACATCAGCAGAGCATGCTTCGCAACCTGCAATTGCTCCTCCCAGTGTTCCACAGCGCACTCATCGAATGGTCACACGTACTCAAACAGGAAATCTTAAGCCAAAAGCCTTCTTTTCTACTAAATATAATATACCTGTTTGTTTTCTTGCTGACCTTGCAGCTCAACCAACAGAACCCACTTCATATCGCCAGGCCTTACAAATTCTCGAATAGAAACAGGCTATGCAAGCTGAGATGGCAGCTCTTCATGCCAACAACACGTGGACTTTGGTTCCTTGCGAATCAAACATGAATGTTGTAAGTAGTAAGTGGGTTTTTAAGGTTAAGACAAAATCCAATGGCACTCTTGACAGGTATAAGGCTAGACTTGTAGCTAGAGGATTTACGCAACTTCCAGGATTGGACTATGATGAAACCTTTAGCCCTGTTGTTAAAGCAAGCACTATTCGGTTAATACTAACAATTGGTTTATCTCAGGGCTGGATCATTCGCCAATTAGACGTCAATAATGCTTTTCTATAGGGTGATTTACAAGAACGTGTGTACTTGGCTCAACCACCTGGTCATGAGGATCCTGTATTTCCACAACATGTTTGTCTTCTCCATAAAGCTTTGTATGGTTTAAAACAAGCACCTCGTGCTTGGTACATGAAGTTCAGCAACTACATCCAGTCAATGGGTTTTCTCCGATGCCCTTATGATCAGTCATTATTTTATCAAAGACAGGGAGCAGATATTCTCATATTATTAATCTATGTTGATGATATACTTGTTACTGGCAATTCGTCTTCCAAAATATCTGACTTTATATTACATCTCTCTTCTGTGTTCAGCATGAAGGATCTTGGTGATATCCACTATTTTCTTGGGCTCCAAATTGCTAGGGATGAAACAACTCTCACTGTCACTCAAACACGATACCTGGTGTCTCTTCTGCAAAAATTCGGCCTAGCTGGTGCTAAACCAGTTGCTACCCCTCTTGCTTCAGGAACATTGTTAACTGCCACTGATGGTGCTCTGTTAAAAGATCCAACTTTGTATCGTCAACTTGTTGGATCTTTGTAATATCTCACTCTTACAAGACCTGACATCTCATATTCAGTTCATCGTGTTTGTCAATACATGCATGCCCCTAGGGAGCCTCATCTTATTGCTGCGAAGAGAATATTTAGATATTTGAAAGGCACACTTAATCTTGGTCTTCATTTAGTTCACACCCCTTTAATTGCTCTTCATGGCTTCTGTGATGCAGACTGGGCTGGCTGCCATGATGATCGACGCTCTACCTCTGGTTTTGCTATTTATATGGGCAATAATCTGCTATCCTGGGGTGCCAAGAAGCAGGCCACAGTATCCAGATCCACGGCAGAGGCAGAATATCGCGCACTCGCATCAACTACAGCTGAGCTGATGTGGTTTATGAATTTGTTACAAAGTATTGGCTATCATCTTCCCCCACCAAAGTTGTATTGTGACAACATCAGTGCTGTGACAATGGCCAAGAATCCTATTTTCCATCATCGCACCAAGCACATCGAAATCGATGTCCATTTTGTCCGAGAACAGGTTGCCCGTGGAGATCTTCTGCTAGAACATGTTGCTGGTCCTGATCAAATCGCAGACATCTTCACTAAACCACTTTGCTCTACCAAGTTTGTTCCAAATCGTGACAAGCTCTTCATTGGTTCGCACCCACCTTGAGCTTGAGGGGGGATGAAAGAGCAAGATTAATTCTCCATGATTCTAGCTCTTAATTGACTCCCTGTGATCTCTCCATCATATCTGTAATATTCCCATCATACCTGTAATATTTCATACCATGTTTAGAAGGATTAGATTACCATGTATAGGAGACAATCTCTCTTGTAAGCTTCTATATATATGAATACAATATCAATGGCAACGGTAGGTTGGCCACATTCTACAAATCAAGCGTTGACACCTCTCCGAAACCGCTTTCCCGCACAAGTAAACAAAGTTGATTAATTGCTGTGTCGCTGCATGATAGCCCCTTGGATCCCAACACTGTTATGCATGCCTTTTATTTATTTATTTATTTATTTTTCATTGCAATATTAACAAATAAGCTAAAACAGCTCGGGGTGGGTACTGTACATTGTGACTCATGTGCACTGTGGACTGGACTTTTGTCGTCCGTGCGTCGCGCGAGTTCGTCCACCCCTTTTTTTTTTTTTTTCCGGAGATGAACAGTGTATTAACCAAACAACCCCTCGAAAACGACAAAATCCCGTTTTGCCTGCAGGGGTTCAACGGTATTTACCCCCTTTTCGTCAACAGTGTCGACAAGGGGTAACTACCGTTTTGTCCCCCTTAAAGACAAAAACACAACAATGGCAGGAGGGCTGCTTCCGTAATTGTCTCTTTCATTTATTATATTTTATTCGATTATGAACAGTGCTCATAGTGTGCTAATACGATGCTATCCCCATACACGACAAATTGCAAGCATTCGGGTTAGGGGTTATTCGGTAATTGACCAGGATTCCAAACAGTACTCTGCCGACAGCAGCAGGCGCGTCCGTTGGACGCGGTTTCGAATTTTGGACTCACGCCCCTTTCCAGTGGCGCGTGACATGTCATAAGGTGGTCAAAATTTTGATTCCGGCGTCCCAAACGGTTCGCCTCCGTTACATCCAGCCGATGGTGTCGCGCGTTTGGACCAACGGTGGCCTGAAATGTTCCCCTTGGCGAACAAACGTCTGCTCCACCGTTTCTCTCTCCTTCCGGCAAAACGTTCACGGGAGTCCCCAGTGTTTTAGTTAGTTTCCATTTAGTCCCTGATTGTTTGATTGTCTTTTGTGGTCCTGATTTCTGAGTTTCATTTCGGTCCTTGATCTTTTAATTTCTGGATTTGAGTTCAATGCATAATATATTCGGTATCAAAGTTCTGATTTCTTTCAATTGTATCCTTTAATGGAAATTCAGTATACATGGAAGTTTCATTTCAGTCCCCAAGCTTTTAATTTCTGATTTCACTTGAAATTCTTTATTTGTTTTGGTGTCAAAGTTTCGATTTTCTTCAATGTTATCATTTACATTAAATTTCATATACATTTGTTTTTAAACAGAATATTTTTTTTTATAATAATAATAATAATAATAATAATAATAATAATAATAATAATAATAATATATTATTTTTCTTGCTCACTTGAAATTGGCTTTGAATTTTCATTTTGTGTTCTTTTGTTCAAGTTTATTTCTTACAAAAAATAACAAAATTGGATTTTTAATATTTAAGATCTAATATTACCCGGAAAAAAATACAACTCAAAAAAACAAAAGGTAAACAAATTTGCCTAGACTATCTACAATTAAAAAATATACGAGGCATTTTCCGTTCTTTTTAGACGGCAAATATATAAATCAAAATCAAAAATTATTTATGTTGAAACGAGTCAAAATAATTTTTTATTCCAGCGGCGAAGCGCGGGGTAATTATATTTTTTTTTCTTTTATTTATTTATGTTCTTTATTCATCATTAACACAATAATAATAATAATAATAATAATAATAATAATAATAATAATAATAATAATAATAATAATAATAATAATAATAATAATAATAATAATAATAATAATAATAATAATAATAATAATAATAGATTCTTTTTCTTGCTTACTTTTTTGTTAATGTCTTTGAGTGTTTTTTCTTTCGGGATAATTTGATAATTTTAATTGTTTTTGCAATAATAGCAATAGTAATTTTATATCTAATATTACTGGGGATAAAAGACAACTCAAGAACAAAAAATAGACAAATTTACCTAGGTTATCTGCAATTAAAAAACGATACAAGTCACTTTTGTCTCGCTTACACTGTTCCTTTTAAACGGCAAACAAGTCATTATTATATGTTTTAATATTTATTGCATATTATCGCCTAAAAATATATAAAGAGATAAAAAAAATGATCTCGGATTTTTTGCAGGAAAAAAATTAATATCAGCATTCTTAAATACATTTAATATAATAATATGATGAATAAATCTTATAAAAAAAAAATTGGCTTTAAATTTTAATTTTGGGCTCTTTTGTTCAAGTTTATTTCTTAAAAAAAAATAACAAAATTGGATTTTTAATATTTAAGATCTAATATTACCCGGGAAAAAAATACAACTCAAAAAAACAAAAGGTAAACAAATTTGCCTAGATTATCTACAATTAAAAAATATACAAGGCACTTTCCGTTTCGACTAGACTGTTCTTTTTGGACGGTAAATAAGTAATTATAGCATGAAAAAAATTTATATTTATTTTTTAAAAAAAATTGCAATATTTGTATTTATAATGTGTCAGATCTAATATTACTGGGGAAAAAAGGCAACTCATATTTTTTTTTTTACAAATTTACCTAGGTTATCTACAATTACAAAATCTAAAAATCAATTCCCATTTCGATCACACTATATAGTATGTGAGACTAGGTATATGTGTTTAATATTTATTGAATATTATCGCCTAAAAATATATAGAGAGAGAAAAAAAATTGACCTACGATTTCTTGCAAAAAAAAATTAATATCGGTATTCTTAAATATATTTAATATAATAATATGATGAATAAATCTTATAAAAAAAATTGGCTTTGAATTTAAATTTATATTTTAGACTCTTTTTTTTCATTTTAAAAAACGGTAACCTTTTTTTCACATGTATTTTTTATTTTTTAGTGTCCAAGTCAGTTGTTCTTTTTTAACCAGGTTTCTTTTTTTGTTTTTTTTTTAACCAAAGTATCCGTGACAACAAATTTCTAATAAATCATTTCACCTTCTTAACAAATTTTCTAACAAATTTTATCAAAAGTTTTTTATCAATATTCAATCACACTTTGGTTGAAAAAAACTATTTTTAACAGAATTTATCAATTACAATTATATTAATTAAATATTAAAATAACAAAATACAATATTTATAAAATCAATCAATTTTCTACATAGATAAAAAAGCCCAGCGAAGCGGGCAAATCCGCTCGTTTAATTCCTAAAAGATCATCCTTGCAATTTTATATCTATCGTTGGTTATATTACAATTTCTTAACGTCAAACACCATTTTAAGGACTGTCGGTGACTCACTGCTTTGTGCAGGGCGTGTCGATCACGCAGGCAGGCCATTGTTGATACCTTTGATGTTAGTGGATGATGCTCTTCTCAGTGATACTTCGATGTTATCATCGAAGTTTTGAAATGTTTTCGAGTCCCTTTTTTTCTTATTCTTTTTATTTTATTTTTATTTTTCCCTCTCTTGTTTGAAGTTCATTACAGCCCATTTTAACAATTTGCTCAAAATATCGAGTATCTTAATTTTGTTTTCTTAAAATACCACATGCCGTGCGATTAAAAATAATAATAATAATCTAAATTTGAGGGGTGTGACTCACTTGTTAGGCCCTGGATTTGTTTTCTAGAGATTATCAATTCGAGTCACACATCAGTCAAGGTTATTGAAGAGTTTAACTAGTTGTTAACTTTAGAATCCATGGAATTAGTCGAGGTGCGTGTAAACTAGCATGGAGACACATGTTGCAAAGAAAAATCTAATAGTTGTGTTAAAAAGGAAAACACCCTCCATTTATGGGAAAGGCCTTGCGACACTAAAACAAAACCACTCGGCTTGTTTTTTCTCTTCCCATTTTATAATCTATCATGCCCAGCAGATATTTTATAGAGATGGAGTTTTTTTCCTCTTGTGAAAAGAAATCAATCCATGAACTTAATTTCTCAGGGTGCTGATTTCAAGCTTGTAAAGATTCGGTCGAAACAGTGGGTTAACAACAACCAGATTTCATGGCTTCACGTCAACTTCTTTTGCTAAATCCAGTGATGATGACTGTCCAATTTTTTTTTTATCTGAAGTTAAGAATGTTGATGTATGAGAATCAACATATGTTCTATCTTGGACCCCAGCAACGGTATTGCGCATCGTCTTCTTTCTTCTCTTCCTTTATAATTTTACTTTGACCCTACCTTTTGATTATTTTTTTTCATGTAGTACATGAGTGGTGTTTCACCCTTTCATTGAGAGTTCCTTCTCTTCTTGTTGCAATTTTTTTTATTAACGTGGGTGTCATGATCAGCTTGCGCGCACCTCGACTAATCCCTCGAGCTTTGAAGTTAACAACTATGTAAACTTCTAGTAGCCATCATATTAGCAATCACAAGGCTCGAACCTGAGACTATGGGAGAAGCAAACCTCTGAGTCCCAACCTTGTACCAATAAGCAACCTACTAGATGGTTTACTGTTGCACCTTCTTGCACTTTTAAGTAACCATCTCATCTAAAAGCTTAAGCTATTAAGTAAGACTTTCAGAATATGATTTATAATATTCTTTAACACACCCCATCAAATGAAAAAATTTTGGACTTGAAACTTGCATAAACTCACACTATCTTGTACTTGATTTTTTATCAAATAAAATAAGATGGTGAGATTCGAACTCATGATCGTTAAGTAAACAAGGCTCTGATATCATGTTACAGAACTATCTCACTTAAAACTTTAAACCGCTAGATGAGACTATAAAATATAATTTTTATTATTCCCTAATAATTGTGAATTCCTAGAATTCAACACCGTGATGGTGTGCTATTGTGATAGGATCAGCCCTTCCAAATCTTAGAGACCTTCAAGTTTAGCTTCTCTATCAAATATTTTATGAAAAACAAACGCTTCCTTAGTATTTCGAGGCTTCATAGCTCCTGTAGTTTCACTCATTTCCCCTACTCATATTTGAGTTTAAGAGAAAATAACCAATTAAACTTGAAGAATCATCTAAAAAACTCATATAATATTTAGTGAAAAGCAACGAAAATATGTCCCCACACATGAATTAAAATAAATTCAAAGGTTTTGAAGAAACAAACGTGGATAAATTAAAAGGCAAATTATGGTTTTTAACCATTTGACAACCAATGGTATACAAGGTGCAATTTATTTTTCTAAGAGTTCAAAGTGGAGAGAAATTTGTGTATGACGGGATTAGAAGCATGACCAAGTCTACAGTGCAAATTATAAAAAGAAATTCAAATACTGGAGTGTGCTTGAGGTAAACTTTGATTAGGTGATGAAACTATAAAGGCCATCATTTAGATGTCATTGATGAAGTACCTTCCCCAAGTAATTCTTCACAAGAAAAAATGAGTTTGAAATTTAAAACAAATGTACGTGATTTTCAAATAAAAATTAATTAATTGCTGAATTCATAATTTAATTTATTTAATCATGTTTAATTAGAATTATAATTTATATTTGAGTCAACATATTATTCAGAAATTAAATTGGAATGATTTAATTATTTATAACTTGATTAAAATATATTTTAGAAATTAAAAACTAGAATAGAATTAATATAGGGATCATTTTTCTTGACTTAGAAAAAATCAAGTAATATAATTTTAGAAATTAACTAAATAAAGTAATGACTTGATTGAGTTAATTTCTAAAATTATCTTGAATTGACATATGAATATTATTCAGGGGGCAAATTGATATTTTTCTAATTTATAGAATTTAATATTTTTTTCTATAAATAGTAAGTTATGCCTCTTATTTAGTTAAAAGAATTGTTTGTTAGATATAAAAACTATGTAAGTAACAAAATAGAAAGTTAACACTCTAGACATAACAATCTCTCTTTGCTAAATTAAAATTTAAGAAATTTCTCACTAATGGTTCGTATGAATTACATTTATAGGCTGGAAAATTGAACGGTTTATAGTTTGTGATAACCCAACCTCTAAAAAATTATTCAAAAACAAAGAAGTTCAAATCTTCAGGTAATAAATCTCTAAACAACTCTAAATGTGTTTAATGAGATCATAAAAACTCTTGAATAATTTTGCTCTATTATTTCTGTTGCGAATATAATTTTCAGTAAACCTAACGGTAACTATTACGTACTAATTAGATACAAACACAACGAGAAAAAAGAAATTATTAGAGATGTCACTAAGAAAAAGTTGGAGGGTATACAAAACAAATATCAGGATGATTCATTTTTTGTCAAAACTTAGCACAGATAATGGGAAATTTGACATAGCCGAAGCTAGATTGCCCACACCTGTACCCCAATAATATATGATGGAAACACAACGGTCTTCGAGTTCTCTGAGTTTTGCTCGGGGCTGTGCTTCAGTCATCGTCCGAGTGATCAGCCTCGTCATCCGAGGAATCAGCCGCTTCATCCGAGGGATTAGCCGCTTCATTAGGGTTTATGTCTTCACTCACCTTGTCAAATTCATAGTAATTGGAGATGAAAGCTGGAAAAATGAAATTGGCTATCCCATACGCTAGCAGAAGCACAGCACTGTGTGATTTACACAAGATAATTCACCATAAATATACGATTGATTTCTTGAATCGAACTTACAATGTGAGCGAAAACATAACTAACCCTGTTTGCAGGAGAACCGATACATCGCGAGGTCTAGGTTCAGATGCGACTCCAAGAATGAGGGATTCAGCAATGGCCCCTGTTGTCATTTTCTGGTTATGCTTGGCAAATTTAGTAGGCTCTTTGCTAGAAGACCACAGTAATTTCCGTGCCTTCCATTGAGGTTTCTGTATGGAGCTTGAAACAGAGGGAAGGAGTAGCAGTGACGAGTGAAATGGAATGCTGTTCATGGTGATAATAAATTCGGTATCCAAATCGGTGTCCGAGGAGCCTTATCTCGAGAGAAAAAAAAAAACAAATCGGCCACAGGTCTCGTGTCGAGTTGTCACGGTTCCAAATTTTGTACGGAAATCTTATCTCGTGTGATGGCCCTGAATTTTATATGCAATCTCTCATTCAAGGTTGTCAATTCCATTCCGTTCTGGCCGGAACAGCCAGAACGTTCCGTGCCGTTAAAAAAATCGAGACGAAACGGTGTCGTTTTTGTCTCGGTTTTAATTTCGGCCCGTTCCGGAAATTCCGGCCGGAACATCTCGGTACCGTTCCGGGTGTGCCGTTCCGGCCTTAAAATCCTCTTTATTTTGATTAACTTGTGATTTTTTTTTCTAATTTTGAGATTATGTTTGTTTGACTTTGTGTTTATATTGTATAATTTAAAGTTAATTTATCTTGAATTTTAATTATGCTTGTTAAATTAATATTTTAATTTTTTTTATATGTATAATTAATTATATATGAACAGTACAATCCCGAAACAGCAAGACGAAACGCTCCGAAACCGGAACGTTCCGTTCCAAAAGAAAGACCGGAACGACGACCGGAACGGTATTGTCAACCTTGCTCCCAATGGCTCATCTGTGCCGAAAAAGGGACAGGGCATAAGCCATTGAGGCAGTGAACATATATAATTGTTTTCAATTAATTTGATGGTAAAGAAAAATAAATTCCTTCTAAATTTAAATTAAGATATTGATATCATAATAATTTAAAAAACCTTAATTTGATATATTTCCTTTTACCCTAATGTATTTTACCTTCAAACACACATATATTTAAATTGAGAAAAAATGAAATTTGTTTCTTCAATATTTTAATATTCAACAACTCTACCAAGTAACTAATTTTAATATCCATTTGAAACTAAATTGTTTCTTCAATCTTTTCTCATAACTCTAATTATTTAAAGGATAAATTAATCTAAGATGCTATTATAAAGTTAAAACTCAAAGAACTTTAGGAGGGGGGAAACTTTTTCCTTTTTCATCATAAAGATCAAAAGACGCAGGAATAAAAAATTTATTTTAATGATCAGATAAATGTTTAAAGATGAGGAGAGATCAAAGAAGAACAAAAAAATGTATGGACCACAAATTCCCTGATAGATACCTCCACACTTGTACTCCAAACACAAATTAATTATTTGAAATAAATAAACCTATCACTTGGAATTTAGAAAGTATGCAAGCATCACTTTATGCTAAATGCTGACCACAAATATTATCATTAATTCTATATATATATAAAGGAAGCACCTTTTCTTTCAATAGCTCAACATAAGAAGGCCCCATCTAATCTTTATTTTAGATGATGACCATATAATATTCCATCTTGGATAGTGATACTCTACTTCTAATTAATCATCTCAATGTTATAAATATGTTTTAGGAGTCTAGCTAGGTTAAACTTTAATGTATTAGAAGAATATAGTTGAGTATGGATGCTCCGATTTTTAAAAGGATGTCTCCATTTATATAATTATAGAATAAGAGTCTATTTTTTATTTATAAAAGTATCCTTATATTATATCATATGGATCATGTTCTTAAGATTAATATTTTTATGTTTCATGAGTTTGAAAATGATTGTGCTATAATATATTCTTCGACAAGATTAAAAGAACTTGTTTTGGGATTATTTAGAGTTTGCAACCCTAAAGTGAAAAAATGACATAAGAAACTTCATTCTAAACATTTAATATTTTAAATATTAAGAATACAAAGATAGCAATCAAAAGCTCTAAAACTTCCTTTGAAGTTTTTTGATGTTTTTAGATAATTTTCATGTGTTTATGTCAAAAATATTTTTTCAAAAATAAAAAAAATATTATTTTCATGTGTTTCTGAATAAAAAACACTTTAAAAAATAACCTCAACCACACTACCAAACTTATAAATTTACAAGTAAATGTTAAATTATTAAAGAATTTTAATATACTATTTTTTCCTTCTAAATCATGTTTTTTTTAAAGAAATAAAAAAATAATAATTGAGGTTTGGTTCATTTTTTTAACTGAATTGAATAAATTTAGTTAATTTAATAATATGGTAAAAAAAAATAAACAGCAATATAAAATAAATTGAGGTTTTAAAAAATAATTTAGTTATTTTACTATATTTTAAAAATATAAAAATAACAAATTGCCCATGGTCATACTAATAATAACTAATAAATTTTACAAAAAAGATGATATTACCATAATACCTATGTCATTTTTTTAAAAAAAAGAAAAAAATTATCATTATATTCCATTCCACTAAACAATGAATCCATAACCCATTTTAGTTTTTTTTCTTATTAAAAAATGGTATAATAATCTTTACAAATTCCAAGTACGAAAAGTATATTAAAGCATTCTTGCCTCTTTTTTGTTTTTTACATGCACCCCTCATTTTATTTTTAACAAAAAAAAAATAAATTAAGAAAGCAAACAGCAAAAGAAAAGGAGCCATTGAAAGCAAGAAAGAAGAGAGATAAGTGGCAGCAGCAGCAAGCAACTTTGTCTGGTTTGTTTTTGGTCTGTATTTTTTCTTAGAGATTAATGAATGAGATGTAATAATCAATATATGGAAATATATTAATTCATTAGAGCATGGATTAGTGGGTCTACTTTGTGTTTAGACGTAAAGGTCTAAAAATGGTAAATTTCCTCGACAAGTATAGCTGGTATGGCCTGGGTTGTGGTGGTTGCTTGCTTACTTCATCTTCATTGGTTTTTATATCTCACTGCTATATTTGGTGGACACCCTTTCGTTTCTTTCACACTTTTAGACAGATTTTTTGGGGACTCTTTTAGTCAAATTTGGTATCAAGCCTTCAATTCTCAGATACTCTCTCTGTTTTTTTTTTTTTTACTTCTTTCCCGGTGGGTTTTCCTTAAATTTGTACATTGGCTTTGTTTTGATTGAATTGGGTTTCAAAACCTTTTTTTTCTGGTGATTTTAATCTCCTTTACTGTCTTTTCAGTTCCTTCTTGTTATTCAAAGGTTCCTTTGTTCTCTGGGTGGTTTTGATGTTCATGTTCTTTTTTTGTTTTGTGTAAGATCATATGTGAGCTTTGTTTTAAGACGAGAAAAATGAGGTTTGGTAGTTAACAGAATGATTGTATTGTTTGTGAGGTCTTTTGGTCTCATAATTAACACGTTTGGATTGGAACTCAATAAACATTTACATGATTTGTATTTTTCGGATTTACTTTTATTTTCCTTTATGGACAGTATAAATGGTATATCTTATGTTGATTTAGTCACAAGGAGCTCCGTCTTTTGTTATCAATGAGAAAAAACCATTGTATTGGCACGACTTTAAATGGAGTTGGATAATGTTCTGTTTGATCATGTAATGCTGTCGTCTTTCTGTTTTTTCTTAGAATTCTAGTGCAATGAGTTTGTTGGTTTCCGTTTCTGTGGAGAAGTATTCTTATGTTAGTGTTTGCAATTAATTAACTTGATATGTAAACAATAGCTTGTTTATTGTCATAAACATACTATCTGTCTTATACGAGCACATTGGCTGGTGCAGTCCCTACCTTTTCGTATGTCATTGAATCGTTTCTTATCTTTTTGTTTGTCATATGTAATTCATTAACTTCTTAATTTTAAGCTTTGTGGTGATGATTTTTTGGCATGTTTGTAGGTGAACTTTTACCCTTGGATATTTCTTGGCAAGTTATAATCATTATATTCTGCACCTAGATATCCTGTGATCTTCTAGTTAATGCATTTTCAAAGCATGGTTAGTAAATCTGAATTGAGATAAATAATTTATAAGGAACCTTTTATGGGATTTCAATCAGGATTGCATGGTTCCTTTTATCGCATGGTTGTGAGTTAGAAAATGCTGCAAGGTCTCTCATTTAGACTCTTAAGTAATAATTTAACCCCTGTTCCTTTTCTGTTGTTGAAATTGTATTGAAATACTTATTTCATGCATATTGAGGAATTGATTCCCCTTTTATTTTATAACTTGGACAGGCACATCAAAAGATTCTGCCCTTCAAAGAACCCACAGTAGCAATCAGAGGGTTTCAGTCAGAGGAGAGGTTTACTCATTGAGACCATTTATAGAAGAAAATAAACAGAAATTCTTCCCCCAGGGCATGTATTTTCATTTCACCAGTTGCATTCAACATTCTCTTCTTCCTCGTAGAACTTTCATAATTTTTTTATGACTTATTTTTATGCATGGCTATGTTCAGATCTGTGAAGTGTCTTCAACTGATTGGAGGAACACACATCAAAGGTGGTAATGGTTTTGGTTGTTACATGCATGTTGCTTGTCTGACAATTGCATGATAAAACTGATTAACTACTATATTTGAATTTCTTTTATTTTTTTAAACCGTTCATTTGTTACTTCTGGTTTTTCTTCTTTGTACTTCACCATATACCACTGATGGCTATTTTACAACTTATTATTTGGACATTGTGGTTTGAGTTTATGATGCTTTCTGTTCTGATACATCACTGGAGTTATACTGTTGGTTTTATTTGTTAAAGAGATGCTTTCTGCTAGTATGATGCCATATAATTTGTTCCTGGAGCCAATAACTTTCCCTATCCCTATTGCTCATTTTAGATTTCTGATAATTCAGGTAAAACAAAGAGACAAAAACATTCTTGATGACAAGGGGGGCCGACTTCCTTTCCATCAAGAGGGCAATAGGTTCTTCAAGTTTGCGAGTAGCTTAAAGGTAGACACACCTCATTTCTTACTCAGCCTAAATTTTGAGTTAGATTCCTAGGATATATAAATAATAACTAGAAAATTTGTTGCCAGTTCTGTCAATTCTTGTTTCCCTTAAATGGTTAATTTACATTAATCATGGAAGGTTTGTAGATCAAATTGCTAATTTTTCTTTGATTGCTTGTATCACTTGGGTCTCGGGTTTTCAATTTTGTTCTAATTTGGCTTAGGCTTAGAATGCAGTTATAATTTGACTCTGGTTTATGTCTATTTATTTACTGTAGGTGCAATCTTGACATTGCTTACACTCAAATTGGATGAATAGTGGAGGATTGCTGCACTGCTAGTGAGACATTTCGATCAACACAATTGGTTTGGATCTGTAATTCAGGTGGAATATGGATGGTTTGCAACTGGTTTCAATGCCACCTAGAAATGCATTCAGGGCCAATCAACCAAAGGCAAGGAGAGGGCTTCAACCTGATCTGCCTTATTCCATTAATTCATGCACCAGAGATTTTCTTGAAACTGGTGCATGGCATCAGTCTCAAAATATGGTTGCCAATAAAGAGACAAGATCAAATGTATTCTCTGACTATCCTTCGTGCCAGAGTTCTGTCACTTGCCCTGATTTCTATGCTTCGACCCCAAAAGGATGTAATGTTGTTAGTTCACATGAAGCTAATAATTCTAATGTAGACAAATCTGCAAATAAAAAATCTCGACAAAAAAACAGGAGGGGAAAACAGAACAAGAGAGTTTCAAGTGATACTGGATCAACTGAACCTGAAATCTTGTCGGAGTGTGCTCATGAAAGTTCAACTTCTGAATCCTGTAGCTATAATGATCATGGAGATGAACTAATATCCTTTGCAACTTCATCAGAAGTTTCATTCTCAGATGGTAGCAGTAACCAGATTGGCTTTGAAGGTGACACTAGATTCAGCAATTCTGAAGCACAGGTGATATGCACATCCAACATTGGTGAAGTGGCTATTATTGAAACTTTTGAAGCACTGGATGTTTCATTGGCAGATGGTAGCAGTAACCAGATTGATTTTGAAGGTGATCCTAGATTTAGCAATTCTGAAGCGTCTACGATCTGCTCATCCAACAGTGATGAAGTTGATACAGTGGAAGACATTATACCTTGTATAGCTCATAATTTTCCCAGGGAGCGTCGAATGATTTATTCTGAAATCATTATACAGACAAAAGGAAAGGGCTCCAGTCAGACCAGCGGCTGTGATGATATGCAATCCAAAGACTTCTCGTATGCACCTGATTCCTCCCTAGTGTTGGACTACGTGTCTATTGGTTCAAACAGTGATGATGGCCCTAATGATAGTCGTTGTGCTAAACCATTTCATGAAGCTAGCAGCAGAGATAGCATTTTAGAAGCTCCAGGTTGCAATTCCAGAAAGGGGTCTTTATCTCATAAAAAATCATTAAATGGTGTTGTAGATACCTATCAGCACACTGAGGGCTCGAAGCATGGCAGTCAGAATTTTAGCAGCAATGACGCACAATTGCTTAAATCAGGCAAGAAAGGCAAGCAAATAAAAGCATCGCCCAGGAGTGCCAGTGCTCACAAATATGGAGGTTTTGGAAATTTGCGTGTCCAGACAGGAAAGGAAAACAACCATTCTGTCTGGCAAAAGGTTCAGAGGAATGATGTGGATACTGAAACTAAGATATCTCCTGTATGCTTCCAGTCAGACATGAGTCTGAAAGAAACTCCTTCACTTAAAAGGAACTCTATTGTTGCTGAGGTGAATACATTATTAAGAACTGTAGATAAAAAAATGCCGAAAGACAAGGTTTCTAAGAAGCTGAAAAGAAAAAATAGTCTAGGTTCCAAACTAGATAACAGCTATCATGGTAGGGGCCACAGTTCCAACAAGGCCAGCTTTAATACTCGTGCAAAGACTGGCATGAGACAGAATGAAACATTTGATCTCACAGCTCAAGTGGATGATCAAAAAGGAGGGAAATCTATTTCAAGAACTCATTCGGTGAATAGTTGTTTGATGGTTGGGTTCCATCCCAGCAGAGTTGAATGCGTGAATTCAGAAACAGTTAACTGCTTGCAAGATTTCCCAGATGCGTTATATCCACTTCAAATTAGTTGTGATACAGTTTCCAGCCCAAGACACCATACAGAAAATCACGATAACTTGCCAGCAAAACTGAGCAATTTGTCGGACCAAAATGTGCTTAGGGTGCCATCTCCAGTTTACCTTCCTCATCTCTCTTTTAATAAAGGTCACCAAATGGAAAGAGGAATTGCAGTTGCTGAGTACTCTAAGCAAAACCATAGTTCTGGGTCACTTATGCAGAAATGGATACCCATTGGGGTAAGAGACTCTGAATTGGCCACCTCTGCTAGATTGGGTAATTCATTACCAGATCCTTCTGATAGACCAGCCAGTGAAGATTTCAATTTGAGAAATGTTCAAGAAAACGCCAGTTTTAATTCTCAAGACCTTGATTCTTCATCGATGTTGGGCACATGCCAAGATTCTGGAAATGCAAGCTCTCCCCAGGAAGATGACCACAGTCAAAAGTTGAAGAATTCTACTGGTTGGATGCTTGAGCTCAACAAGAAGCATATTGAAACTGCCAGTTCAACTAGTGAATCATCTGATCAACAATTTTCCTCTTTTGAAGATAAATCAATAAAGATAATACAAGTAGTGAAGGATGCATGCAGGGTACAGATGGAATGCGAAGCTATTCAGATGTCCACTGGCAGTCCAGTAGCAGAGTTTGAAAGATTTCTTCATTTTTCTTCTCCAGTTATTTGTCAACTGCCAAGTTTATCATGCTGCCAAACTTGTTTGTGTGACCGGCTTGTTGGTGCGCAACTATGCAGACATGAGATACCATGTATCCCATTGGGATGCCTCTGGAAGTGGTATGAAGAGCATGGGAATTATGGTTTAGAAGTAAGAGCAGAAGATTTTGAGAAGTCTAAGAGCTGGGGTTTGGATTGTATTTCGTTTCGTGGCTATTTTGTTCCCTTTTTATCAGCAGTTCAACTGTTCAAAAACCATACAAGCCAACACATAAACAAGGCTCCTGATCATGAGTTTTTTGGCAGCAAACTCGAGGCTAGTGAATCATTAGAGGATTCTAAAGATGGTCACCTTCCAATATTTTCTGAACTGACTCCTAAGCCGTGTACCTCAGCTGCAGCTCAATCAGTTGATGTTGCATGTTGTGATGATGCAGAGCTACTATTTGAATACTTTGAACCAGAACAACCTCAGCAAAGACAACCATTATATGAGAAGTAAGGACTCCTTATACCTCCCGTTGGAAGTCATATTAAATGTATAAATGCAGTTTTCTGTTGGATCTCAATACTGATTCTGTTAATTACAGGATACAAGAGCTTGTTAGAGGTAATGCATCTTCAGGTTGCAAAATGTATGGGGACCCCACTAATTTGGCCTCTCTGAATCTACAGGACTTGCACCCCAGATCCTGGTTGGTTTCAAAAACTAGTTCTAGAAATTAATCTTAACATTTTTCATTTTCAGCTATGAAACAAAAAACTAGCTTGAATGTCTTTCAGAGAATTAATTAGGAATGAAGCTTGTTATATAAATGAATCATACCAAGAGAAATCTGATAGACTCATTATGGGATCTCCTTACAGGTACTCAGTGGCATGGTATCCTATCTATAGGATACCGGAGGGCAACTTTCGAACTGCATTTCTGACTTACCATTCACTTGGCCACTTTGTTCATAGAAGTGCCAAATTTGATCCCCCGAGTAAGGATGTATGTGTAGTTTCTCCAGTTGTGGGCCTTCAGAGTTACAATGCTCAGGTAGTTATAAATCTTGTACAAACTTCATTGCATTATAGTGGTAGTGTTATAATGCAAGTAAATTTCTTTGAATTGATTGCATAAGTGTGTATGTTGAGATGTTTGGAGGTCTCCAGTATTTTCTCCAGATGCTGCTTCCTAGTCCACCAATGTTAAAATGACTAATTTATCAACATTAATTTTAATTAATATTTTATTACCTAGACAAGCTTGTTATTTTTTGAGTTGGAGCCCTATTTCTTTAATTTTGATTGATGTTTCACTGACGTAGAAGCATCTCACTGGCTGATGAGGATCTTGATTCATTTAGAATGGCCGCTGATGAGATGGAATCTCCTTGCATGTCCATTCCTCTCATATGTGTTCTGTCCTCAAATTTATGATGGTCTAGTGATAGGCTTCTTAGACATTACTATGTTTGATGTCTCTCCATGTGGAAAATGCATGTAAAATTTCTTACCTTTCCAACTAAAGATCGCTACAGTACTGTCTATATCTAACTATTATTTGATTTTGAACTACCATTTTATAGGCAACAAAATATCAGAAAGACCTGAATATTTTGGCAATTGAAAACGCCCTTTTTGTGTTGTTTTTGATTTGTTAAAACTAAGTATCAGTTGCAATGATCTAAATAATGATAAAGCTATATCATAACTGCCATATATAACTTGGCTTTTCAATTTTGAGTCCTGGCTGCTCTTGTACTCATATTCCATTTGTACCCTTGACATGGGTTACATGACCAGGGTGAATGCTGGTTCCAGCCGCGGCACAGTGTAAACCAGACAGAAGGAACTCCAAGCTTAAACCCTTCTGTAATCATGAAGGAACGGTTGAGAACGCTCGCAGAGACGGCATCTCTTATGGCCAGAGCTGTAGTAACCAAGGGAAATCAGACATCTGTGAACAAGCATCCTGATTATGAGTTCTTTCTTTCTAGGCGAGGCTATTCACTTCTTTAGTTAGTCACTGATATTTGCCAATAATATTGTCTATCAGATAAGAAGTATTTCATCTAGGGAGATGAAGTAGCTTATCTATGTAGCATATCAGGTAAAGCTGCTGAGCATAAGCCTCTTGGCATTTCGTTTTAGGAAATGATGTAGTGGTGAGTACTGATCTAGTTATTTGTTAAACTGCTGTAAATATTCAATTCAATTTTAGCTGAGTTAAAAGTTCTTCAATGTTTTTGTGAATGGACTCGCATCCTGGTCCTAGATGGATTTATAGCATTTGCAGATCCTTTTGAGACCCCGACATGAACTTTTGGGATATGTATATCATTCAAGAAAATGAACCGACTAATTTGGAAGCATGCTGGCTATATATTGTCAGCATGGTTTTGCCTTTTCAAAAATAAAAAATTTGGCATGTCAAGTTCTTAAAGCATGTATTGTGATAATAGTTGTTTTTTAAAGTGTTTTTTTTTCTTGAAAATACATGAAATAATTTTGTTTTCCCTTAAAGAACTTAACATATAAATTGAGTTGAAAACATAAAAACAAATTAATTTGAATCAAAGAGAAAAAAAACTTTTTTTTCAAAAATATTTTTGAAACGAAAAAGCAAATGACCTTTTAAGCCTCGTTCTATGTTTGCAGTAGTTTCAAAAAATCTTTGATTTTTTTTTTACTTTTTTGTGTTTTTTGAAATGTTTTGATGTGGTGATATCAAAAGTAGATTTTAAAAAAAAAATTAAAAATTATATTTTGATGTTTTTTTAAACAAAAAACATTTTAAAAATTAACTTCTGTTGTACTCTCAAACATTCCTTTAGAATTAAAAGGGTTTCAAAGTTCCTTTTTCTTGCTTTTAAGAGTCTGTTGTTTGGTATTGTGATAAAAATTGTTTTTTAAAGTGTTTTTTACTCAAAAATATATCAAAATAATTTTTTTTTAATTTTTAAAAAATTATTCTTAATATCAAAATATTAAAACAATTCAGACGGGCCACGGCTCCAAACTTCATAGAAATATAAATCAGCCTCAAGAAAGTCTGGTTCAGTCCACTATAATCGTGGTCAACCAAAAGGAAGAGAGATGGTTCCAGCCATATATTTATTTCAATACCAGAAACATACGCGACTATCTCTATGTCATCATTAATTTTCCATGTCAAAATCAACTCAAAAACTAATTAAATAGACGAGAAAGGAATTAAAAATCCAACAATGACAAATTAGGTCTATTTCCCATTAATTGTTTTTGGGTATTTCCCACTTACTTTACATCCAAGTCAATACAACATCCCAAGTCGTTTTTTCATCAGAATATTGGAAGCTTTCACACCTCTATCAGAATATGTATATATACACACACACCCTCCTTCGTTATCGTTACCAGACCAGCTTTCTAAAGCTCTTCGTTTCTACTACCCTACCTGAAAGTTTTATTTCTTAAAAATCCCAGTTTTTTTCTTTTACGTGTCATAAATGGGGTCTAGGAGAAACCATAATCAATACCTGACAATAATACTCTGTTACAATCATTTTTGTAACATGTTCCAACCCGATAATGGCAGCGAGGGCAATAGGGAGTACTCATGATCATCAGCTTGGAGATACTGATAATCCCCACAAACACTATCCACCTCTTAATGAATGCGTATATGTACCCAGCGGTGGTGGCAAGTGCAGAAACGGCTCACCTCAAGTCAAATGATGAACGAGATTTCATGTGTTTTTCATCAGCAAATCTAGATTTTCTTCACATCTAGGCTGAGTGAAATTTAGATTTTCTTATGTTTTGCGCGATGCTAGCCAAATATATGTGATAGTTCTACAATACAAAACAAGGTGTAACTAGAAGTTATAACTTTGTGGCATGAATTTGATCTCCTCGCAAAAACAGTCTTATATACTTAACTCATATTATTTTGAAGACTCGCTTGTCTCTTGTTCGCCTTTTTTTTTTGGCGTTTTAATGTAATATATTGCTTATTAAAAAAATAAAAAATGATGAATGAGTAATCCGGGGAGGTTTTCCTTCTAGTTATAAACTATTGTTTCAGAGATTTTTCGTAAAGGCTCGATAGTTAATGTCGTGGGTAGTGTTACAAAATCATCTCATCTAATTAAATTTTAAACCTTTAGATGAAATTTCAAAATATAACTTATATTATTCTCCAGTAGGTGTGGATAGTTTGAGAATATTTCGTTTCAATTGAATGCTGAATTAAAGGTTAGTTTTTCCTTGATAATTTGGAAGGTAGTACTGTATGTAAGTAGTAGAGCATCATATGAAAATTCATGAATGAGCTATAGAAATGGAGTGTGCAAGATTGTCACAAGAAATGGTGAGTGAAGTCAGATTGCTTATTACACACTTCTATCCATATGATTACACGCATAAAACTACATAAACACAAACAAGCACTTAGCCATCTATTCAATTGGCCTTCATTCTATTCAATTCAGCTACAACATTTCAAATTTCCATCCTCTCTCTAGGAAACTTTTCAGAGCAAAAAACTCCAACCTCACAAATTGAAATCAAACACTGTTGGATTTGATGAGAACTTGCTCCCTGATCAACTTCTCTCAAAAGTTTCGGATCCACAACTTCTAGCACGCGGTCGGGCAATGCCATCTTAACATAATTGTGAAGTTCTATGGCATCATTAAACATGCTATCTGTAGGTCTCTTTCCTGTAATCATCTCCAGCAATAGAATGCCATAGCTGTATACGCACCGTAAGTCGACACCTTGCTCCCCGTACCATACTCTGCAATGAGTTTGTTTGCTATATGATTAGCTAATCAGATTGTGTACAAAGAAATGTATATGATCTTTCCAGAGTTTTATATATGGTACCTGGGGCTGCATAGCCGATTGAGCCTTTCAATCCAACAGAGCTTGTCTGGTCCATGGATGACTGGCTCGAAGCTTCAGAAAGGAACTCCAATAATCCAAAGTCCCCGACATGAGCAGTCATATCCCCGTCAAGAAGAACGTTACTGAGCTTAAGATCACAATGGACAATAGGGATTTCACAATCGCTGTGCAAATAGTCGAGTGCGCTAGCTACATCCACTGCAATGTTTAATCTCTGAATGAGATTCAAAGTTCTTTGCTCAAGCACTTGATGATCTGATGCATGGATTGGATGCAGCCATTCTTCTAGACTTCCATTTATCATCAACTCATAAACAATCGCTTTGAAATCATTACCTTGAAAATCGACTCCAGCAAATGCACTTAAAACTTTGACAAGATTTCGGTGCCTCATTCTTAATAAGGTTGCACATTCTGTCAGAAAGCTTTAGGCAGCTCCTTTCCGTAGCAGGTTGAACACTTTCACAGCAACAACAATTCCATCCATTGCGAGAACTCCTTTATACACTGACCCATAACTACCGGAACCAATTAAGCTGTCAGAAGAGAATCCATTAGTTGCTTGACGAAGGTCTTCATAGGCTACCCTTCGGAATGGCGCCTCACATGACAAGTTTGAAGTTATCTCTTTTTTTGGTTTTTTGAAGAGACCCAAAAACAAAAAAGAGGTCATCAAGATTAATCCGATAAAGCCACAACAAATAGTGACTCCTACTATTAGCATTGTCGAAGATTTTGGCTTTGACTTGGAAGTGCATGGGGGCAGATTCAACTGAAGTGTTCCTCCACAAAGATTCTTGTTCCGTAAAACTGAAACAGCACTTGCATTCTGAAAGACACCATGCACAGGCACCTCTCCTTCAAGGTCATTAAATGACAGGTCCAAACTCTTCAACAACTTCAACTCTCCCAAGAACTTGGGAATCTGGCCAGTCAAGTTGTTGTAAGAGAGATTAAGATCCTGAAGTGCTCTCAAGGAGCTCAAAGACTCGGAAAGGAGGCCCTGGAAGAAGTTTCCATCCAAATACAAATGCTCCAAACTCATACAACTACCAAGACTTGCGGGAATTTCCCCTGATAGCCTGTTCTTGGAGATGTCCAAGTATCCAAGATGCACTAACTTGCCCACTTCAGAGGGCAAGGAACCCGTCAATTGATTTTCAGAGAGGACGAGATAGGTTGACAGGGATGAAATGCTAATGATCTCTTTCGGTATAGGACCACTAAGATTATTCTGGGAGAGAGCCAAGAGCGCCAACTTCCGGCAGTTTCCAAGACTTGGCGGGATGCTTCCTTGTAAATTATTTTGATCGAAATCAATTTGCATCAACGAGGTGATGTTCCCTAAAGAAGAAGGTACGCTGCCTGATAATTTGTTTTCATTAAGAAACAAATCACCCAAATTTTGTAATTTACCAATAGAATCTGGTACACTGCCAGTCAATTGATTTGCCTCTAAACCCAGAGCTTCCAAGCTGACGAGATATCCGATTCCGCTAGGAATGCTTCCTCGTATTCGATTGCTTCCAAAAGTCATCACCTTGAGCTTCGTTGAGAAGTTGCCAATTGTATCAGGCAGAACTCCTCCAAAATTATTGTCGTTTATGGCAAAAGCTTCCAACTTGCTGCTGTTTGAGAGGGTATAGAGAAAAGACATATCATCATCCTCGTCGTTTCCAAGATCATTTTCTTGAATTGAAAGCACCCTTAGATCAGGCATGTTCGCTAGTCTAGGAACTTTTCCGGTGAATTTGTTGGATGAAAGATAAATATGGGTGATTTTTGAAGCATTTAAGAGCGTTTGTGGAATTAATCCACTGAATTGATTGCCGTCAATGGAAAAAAATTCAAGATTTGGAAGAGTTAGGCCTATGTTTGGAGGAAGTGAACCATGAAATTGGTTATAAGGCAGAGAGAAACGAACTAGGGATGATAAATTATATAGGGAGGGAGGGATTGTACCGCTAAGATAATTTGAGCCGAGGGAAAAGAAGTTCAAATTTTTCAATTTCCCAATAATATTCGGAACACCCCCATGCAAATTATTCTTCGTTCCAACAAATTTAACAATAGAAGAAAGATTTTCAAAAGAAAGAGGTATCATGCCATCTAGAATGTTGTTTCCAAAAACAAATACCTGCAACTTAGATAACAATCCAAGTCCTGGAGGAAGGTTCCCAGTAAGATTGTTTCCCTCTAAATTAAGGTTCATGAGATTCGAACAACGAGAAATATTAACTGGGACTTCGCCGCTGAAAGAGTTGTTCCCAAGGACCAGCTTCTCTAGCCGAACCAAACGACCTACTTCTTGGGGGATAGAATGGCAGAAATTGTTGTTTTCCAGGCTTAGCAGCCTAAGAAAACTCAAATTCCCAATGTGTGGGGATAGGCGGCCCACTAGTTGGCTTGAGCGGAGATCAAGTTCTATGACTCTTTGATGCCGTTTTCCGCATGTAACTCCTGACCACTGGCAGAAGTGTATGGATTCATTCCATGAGCTAAGTTTGCTGGTGGGATCTGAAAGTTGAGCCTTGAAAGCCAGTAGGGAGAGTCTGTCTGTCTCAAGTCCACGTATAGGTGATGAGAAAGAGAAAGAGTATTGAATTATTTGCAGTAAAAGAAACCACAGTTTGCATGAACTCATGCTTGGCGGATCAGTTTTCAATGGGGGTCTATCTTAGAGATTTAAGTAGTGACGAAATGGCTTGGAGTGATCCTTCAATGACACAACCATATATAGGAAAGGAATGAATGGGATTCTCAAGATGGATTCTGTTCATCAGCGAAGGTCGCTCAGCTTGCCCCCACACTCACTTTATCTACTACGTTTGTCGAATTGGTTTAAGAGAATGTCCATTCAAAGTACGAGTGTAACATAACATCGAACAGGGTTTTCGGTTAAGATTGTTCCAACTTCTTGATCCCTCGTCGTTCGATGTAATACCTAATATTTGAGAGTTGTATATGTTATTTTTAAATAAAAAAAAAAAAAAATTAATATGAATATATCAAAACCACATAAAAATATACAAAACAAAATCAATTTGAAATAAACATTTTTTTGTAAAAATACTTTTATAACTCAAAAATAAAATACTCTAATTATATTACATAACAAATACTTTCCACGTTATGTTGAAGATCAATAAAGAAAATGAAGTGGTCATCCCACTCTAATTGTTATATGTTTAGAATAACTTCCCATTCACCTATTATCATGTTCATGGACCATGCAAGTGGAAAAAAGTGTCCTAAAAACGCGTGTTCAAATATATGTATCTTCATTCCTTGTCCAAGTCAAGGTCAACTAACTGGTTAATTATGATATCTAAGAAATAAAAATTTTAGGTCATGATCAAAGTTGTTGAAATTTTAATTTCTACAATGAAATTCGAATCAAGAGAAATATTAACAGGGACTTCACTGCTAAAAGAGTCATTCCCAAGGAACAACTTCTCTAGCTGAACCAAACCACCTACTTCTTAGGGGATACTCCAAATGAGAGGAAACTTCCCGTAGACCTATTATTTCCTTGTTAATTTGCATTTCATCATGTTCAAATACACCTTTCTTCATTGCTTTTCCTTGTTATATGCCATATTTTATTTATTAGACATTAAACATATGTTCATATTAGTTTGCATGTCAATAAAATTATCTTGGAATTGCCTATACAAATTGAACTTAGGATGTTTAAGAAATTTCCTATGATTTCTTTTTTATATTCATTGTTTTAGCCTCCGATATTTTAATCTTTTTCTAATATTTTATAAAGTATAGTCTTCGATAATTTCCTTTTACCATCAGGTCTGCTCGTCCATAATTGAAGCTTAGTCTATAAGGCTACTTGATGAATCCATAGATGGATTTCGTAAAGTCAAAAAGCCTCTTGTGCCATGTAGCCTGTTTCGCGTTTTATATATATAAATAAACACACACACCCTGTCCTTCATTATTGTTCTCGCAAGCTACCAAAACCTCTTCTGTCTTCCTAACTCGCTAGCTCCATGCATAATTGCATATACCTCAACATTTCATTTCTTAAAAGACCCACCTTTGTTTTCGTGTCGCCAATGGATTCTAAACGAAATTATAATCCATACTTGACAATAAAACTCTTTGCTACCATTATTTTTGTATCGTGTTCCAGCCCAATAATGGCAGCGAGGGTATTAGGGAGTGATGATCTTCATCTTAGAGAGAATATACACCATTATATTCCCCGTCAGGATTATTGCCGATATGAACCCGAAAGTGGTGGTGGGTGCGGAATTTCTGGACCATCAGGTTGACCTAGTAAAATGATGAATGAGTAATCCAGGGAGGTTTTCCCTTGTACTTACCAACAACTAGCCTGCAAGGAATGTCAACCCCTGATGATTTTAGCTTTCTCGGTAGTCTTATTATCTCTGTCATTTGCTGGTTTGAGTTACTTATTTTGACCATGTTCTAGTTTTAATGAGTGAATTTGCTTGTGCGTTGCTTTGAGTTTTTTTTCTATGTAAGAAATTGATTGATTGTATGCGTGTTGTAATTTGTTATTTTAATATTTAATTAGTAAAATTGTAATTGATAGAATATGTTAGAAACGGGTTTTTTTTCCGCCTAAAAATGATTGAATGTTGCTACTGTTAAAATTGTTTTGATAATTATTTAATCGGTAGATTGTACAATTGAAATCGAAAAAATTATGTGATTGTTATGTATGTTTTATTTGTTTCATGAATTCTTCATTAGCAAATAATAAAATTACAATTGTTGAATTGTAGCACATATGAGTGATTTGTTTTATGCATCAAACAATTTGAATGATGATTTTGTTTTAACTACTTTGATAACAATTTTATGCTTGGAGTGATCCTTCAATGACACAACTATATATAGGAAAGGAATGGATGGGATTCTCAAGATGGATTCTGTTCATCAACGAAGATGGCTCAGCTTGCCCCCGCACTACATAACATCGAACAGTGTTTTCAGTATTCCAAGTTAATAAGATCATGGTTGTCAAAATCGCAATTTTGAAACGACACGGAAAGGGGTTCGGAAACTCGGATCGTAAAATCGTAAAATCGTACCTGAATTTTTCCGTACAAAAATTGTAAAATCACAGCTAAAATCGTGTAGGTAGAAAAATCATAAAATCATAAGTAAAATATTTCTGAATACAATACAACATAATTATGGCTATAAAACTTCATTAGTTAAGGTTCATATATAATTCAAAATAATTTAAAAATACATTACAAAACAATTATGTCCATAGAATTTCATTAGGTAAGAACTAACAAATTTAAAATAAATATTTTGATGATATGCTATATAAATTAAAATCAGTCTCATGTCCGTCATTTTCCTCGTTATTTTTAATAAATTTATCAAAAGTATTATTATTGAAAGGATTATCAATACTAATACTGGTATCAACAGTCAACATCGATATTACTAGTACTAGCTCCAACTCCAACAAATTATTTCGACATCAGGATATGAAAATGATTTAAAAACATCAATTTTTTTTAATTTAAAGTAAAAAATAAAAAAAATTAAGTATAAATTTTAAAATTAATATTACTGATTTTCAAGAGTGATTCCATGATATATATATATATATATATATATATATATATAATTTGTCCAGCAGAATGCTTGACAAATTCAATATTGCATTGTCCCACATCGGACAAATACAATTGTTTCTCAATTCTTCTCCAGTTAAATACACTCCAGCCTCCAGTCTCCACTCTTCAGCCGAGATGTTTCCTTCTTCAATTATCCCACATCGGATAAGTAATGAGAAGGTAAATTTTTTTTATGTATAAATATAAGAGGTGAATCAGTGAAAGATTTGTCTTTAAAATGATGAATTAGCCGGATCGTAAAATCATACCGATTCGGTCCGATTTTATGATTTTGACTTATTTTGACCGAGTTTGACCAAAATCGATTTTTCTACCCGAGTTGACAAGGTTTGATGAGTTGGCTCGTAAAATCGGACGATTTTACGAGTCAACTCGCGATTTTGACAACCATGGATAAGATTGTTCCAACTACTTGATCCCTCGTCGTTCGATGTAATACCTAATATTTGAGAGGTGTATGTGTTATACCATGCATCAAGTTTAGCAACACAATTCTTCGCTAATTGTTTTTTGCCGACTCACATGCTTTAATGATATAATAATCAAATCGTACTCACAATAAGAGTACATTTACTTATTTATCTTTATCATTCTTTAATGATTGTTATCTCTTACTATGAGTACAGCACCACTGATGTTTTTGTATTTTCCAAACAATACCATCAAGTATATTGCGCATACACTCCTTTTAAGAATGATTGTAACAATGTTGATTGGTTATCCATTATAAAAAAACAAACCTCATTTTTTATATCCAAGTTATTAAAGATGGTAATGATAAAGTAACTACAGGAGAATATGTATTTTAACTTGATGAGTTAATTGATCCATATCAAGTTTCTTCATCAATTGAGTTAGAAGAAAATTCAAATTTCAATGTCACCGAGATTATTTATGTTGATGTTGATTCTGAAAAATTAAATGATATATTGAGTATTAATGGCTATAAAAGCGAATAAAGATGAAGAGATTAAACAACTTCAATTTAATAAAGAAGATGATGATGGACATAAAGATGAGGAGTATTCAGATTAAAAATGATTTAATTGATTTTAAATATAAAACATTATTATATACTAAAAATATTTGCAGTTGCTTTATAATATATATATATGAATATTTATGTGCTTGGCATTATGATTCAAATTCAGATGTTTTTTTATGTTAAAATAATTAAATTTTTAGATTATTGTTTTATACATTAATGTATCAAAATCATCATAAAGTAGTAAATAAATAATAATTAGATGTTTTTTCAAGTCAAATATAATTTCGAAAAGCAATCTCAAACACAGGCATGCAAGTGAAGTGATTTTATTTGTGTACACTCTGAATATTGATTGAGATTATCATGTATCAGGAGCAATGAAAATACATGAAGTGCATGCAAAAACTCCAGCTTGAACAACTCGTTTCCCCTTGCTAATTGCAGCGGCTCCATTAGTAATTCTGTGGAATCTGAAAACAAGCTTTTTCCTTGACAAGAACAAGCACAGCCAGTATGGACTATGGACAGAACTGGCTCTGAATTGGCTTGGTTTTACAGATCTTTGCAAATAGGTCTTGGGTGTGATTTTGGAGGGTCGTATATGAACAAGGAAGAAGAAATCAACAAAGACAACCTCAATCTGCTCAAAATCAACATGGCTTTAACCTGTAAGATTTCCACACACTTTTGACATTATGATTAAACTTTACAAAGGAAACTGTAATTTTCCATTTTCACAATGAATGATGCATCTGTTCCACCATCTTCTTCAAACTTGACAAGGAAAAAAACTACAAGCATATTTCCAAGGATTGACTAACAAGCATATATAAGCAAATGGACATTTTCTTTTTCTTCTCCAGAATGGTTATTGAGAAAAAGGCTAGTGGCTCCACAAAACAGCAGGTGACTGTTCACAGTATTAGAAGAGTCGAACTTCATGTGTAAACTTCATAACCTTAGTCTAGGAAGCAGTTCAGCTTACTTCACAGCTTCCATTCAAGTTGATCAGATCATGGATTTATGACCCTAAGAATGCATCAACCTTGCTATTTGCTCCCCTCGACAAAAACTTCATGCAAATGGGTGGTTTTACACCTGCTAGAGCAAGTATTGAACTAGGCAAAGTCCATATCCCATCCCCACAAATCAAACCAGAAGCCACTGCTGGCCCGAAAGCATCTGCCTTCGCCTTGTCAATCTTTTCCCAAATAAATAGAATCAAGCTTCCCACACACATGTCGATGGCAAAGTATGAGCCAATATAGAAAGGTATAGCCATTGCCATTGGATTGGGAATGAACCTAGCCCATTTCTTACCCAGTGCATCCTTGATCAAATTTATCAGAATAGCTGCACCAAAGAATCCATAACAGAGATAGAGGCAATTCTTAGGTAGAGCCGAGAAGCCTTCTACCCCCAATATAGCCATGTTTCGATACACAGTTGCATAAGGAGCAGGGTATTGACTTCCAGCAGTCCCAAGATCCTTGAAGGCCTTTAAAAAGAGCCAAAAGATGCTAGGGGAAATTATGCAACCCATTGCGGTGCCAATTAGTTGGCTCACGAACATAGACCGCGGTGAGGACAAGGTTAGATAACCAGTCTTGAAATCTTGAGAGAGGTCAGAAGCTGTGGAGACTATATTCATCATGACTCCACAGGCAGCTAGACCTGCAAGAACACCATGTGAGGCACCCGCCCATGCCCCAATTACAAAAATAGCAAGCTTCCCATAGGAGGATGCAAGGGACCAATCAGTGAGGCCACATCCATAAGCATTACAAAATACAAAATGCCAGGGTTGGGGCAAAGATGTAGATGACCAATATGTAATACCATTTGAGATCATGAAAGATATGTGGAAGTGTGGCTGTAGAGATGGCAGCAATCACGACATAGCCCGCAACAGCAAACCATGTTGGAATTTGATCTCTTAGAAAGAGTCGGGTCCGGAGTTGCTCATCATAGGAAATCTTGGAGCTCTCGGGAGAGGAACGGTCAGCAATAGGGAGAGCACTGGATGCATTTCTCCCTCTAAGTTGAAAAAACAAGGCAGCAAGCGTTCGGCTTAGCACCTTGAAGAAGTTGTACAGACCATCACCCAAGATCATGGCAATGGAAATGAATACCTGGTTCATCACATAAAGCAAGTGTTGGTATGTACAAAGCCTTCAATGAGTATGTTAAAAGTCATGTACATGGCACATTTGTCATCTTAACCTTATTCGACACTTACCTTGTAACCTTGGAGGCCATGCAAGCTGGATGATTTGAGGTCTGCTGGATACCAATCACCTCTTTTTGTATCTATCAGAGGCCACATGAGAGCCCAAGAAAGAATCCCTCCAAGCAATACTGATGCGTTTATGATGTATGGGCAAATCATTCCAACTCCAACATATGTTGCTGAGAAATCAAAGAAAAACCTGTACATATAGCAAGAGAAACCACAACTAAGTTGAAACAAAGAGCCCTAAAAATCTATCTACATTCAACAAGACAAGAAGATTTTTGAAATAATGCATTTACCGGTTTTCATATGCTTTGAGCCCAAGTGAGGGAAAGCTAGCAAATCCACAACCATCTCCTGCAGTATAGAACCATTGAAAGATACCCCACAAGAAGCTGAATGAGAAAAACTTGCCCAAGACTTTCACTTGTTTTCTGCAATGGTAGAAAAAGAAAGTTGGATATTTATCATTTAACTATAACTGCATTAGGTCTGGCAATGCCTTACTTTGCTAGCTTGGCTCCTGCAGGAGTGTGAAAGCTGTTGATGAGATGGGCAGTCGCAGTGCCACTTGGATATGTCAGTTTGAAGTCAACGATCATGATCTGGAAGCAACCAGGGTAACAAAGAAAATAAGATTTTGGCAGAAGTAATAAATTCAACAAAACATAAAAATGCAGAGGAAAGTTTTCAATTTCCAATAATCATATGACAGTTGAATGGTAATATAGATTGTAAGGTGTACCTTTCGGAGAGGCACCACTGAAAAGAGTCCAAGAAAGCTGACAACAAACAGAAAGCCAATCATCCAAGAAAGGGATGGATTTTTAAAGGCATCAGTCTGCTCTGTTGATTGTTTGGCCACAGCTTCACTCATTCCAAACATGTAGCTCCCAAACCCTCCTATTATACGGAAACAGAATACAAATCATCGAATGGAAACCATTGCTTGTATGAAATTCAACAAGCTTCAAATCGTCATGAGCAAAATCACAAATTAGCTGTTTCATTACAAAAGTTTTTGGTTCAAAACAAGTTTGGAATGCACACAGCCATGCTTGTATTAATTATTTGGATAACAAATTAGAAATAATAGCGTAGTCATCCCAACATAAAGTTAATGATTCTCGGTCAATGAACAAGCTCAAAAGAGTAAGAAAATAAAAGCACTAATGGTTTAATTAACAAAGCTCAAGCTCACTACTAGCACTCTAGAAACAGATCAATCATTCACATTTTCTTTCTTTTATTACTAACGGACAAGTCTTCTTTTTCCACCTAATACAACTTCGAACTTTGTATGTCATCCAAATCCGGATCATCTAAATCTAATCGTATCTGAGAGAAAAAGGGCTGCCTTATCATGTAATCTAGCAAATAGAAAAAGGAAATCTTGACATTGTATTAGAGTAACTAATCACTTGATCAAAGAAACCTCGATATCTCATCAACCCAAAAAGGAAAAGAGAAAAAATCTTGAATTTAAAAATACTTATACAGGTACAGAAAGTTTACCACTGAAGGCAATGCCAGAGGACGCAACCACGCAAGTCTGGATAACAGTGTTCTCTTGCCTGGTAAAAGGTTGCTTCAAAAGGCCAGACCCTTCAAGAAACCTTGTCCAAGTCTTTGTGAAAAAGAACCCCAAAAGACCAGCAGAGACATTGAGGGAAGGTATGATACCAGTAGTAAGATTGAGCTTCATAACTATGAAGCTGAACAAAATACTCAGCACAAAGCTGACCACAAAAGCCCTCAATGTCAGCTGATTCCTCCATGAAGGCACTTCTTGATTCTCAAATACCCTCTCCACTGAAAACCCATCTTCTTCCTCTTTCTTTTTGCGATCTTGATGATCCTCGAAATCATGGTCATTCTCTATCTTGATATCATCTCTTCCATCATGATTCATTTTCTTTTCTTGAAAAAAAATTGATACTTTGTTTTAGTGAATCTTACGAAGGGTTGATAGATGGGACTATGCGAAGTACGTAAAGGAAGTTGAGATTATTCCTCAACACTCCAAGGACGTGAAGGAAGAGAATAGACTCGTCAGCAAGTGTGAAAGCGATTGGGGATGAAAACAGTGAGAGATTGACAACTAAGTCCCGTTTGTTTGCTGGAAATTTGTTTCTTTTTTAAAATAAATCCCGGGAAAAGTGAATTTCTAAAAAGTGAATTCTGATATTTGGCAATGTTATGGAAAATGAACTGGAAAACATTTTTCAGTGTTTATTTGTGTTATGGAAAATGAACTGGAAAATAATTTATTAATAAGTTAAATTTTTTTTCAAGTTTATTAAAATAATGAGGAACAAATCTTACAAATTCAAAAGTTGAATGAGAATGAAATTGAAAAAAAATATAATTTCATAAATTATCTCAAATAAAATAAATAATAATCAAAATAATAGAGATCAAATCTAAAAAATTAAAAAAAAAATGAAAGGTGAATAAATTAAAATAATAATAATTAACATTTCATAAATTATTTCAAATAAAATAAGTAACAATAAAAAAAATGAGGACCAAATTTGATAGATAAAAAATTTCAATAAAAAAATGATAAGAAAAAAGCAAATAGCAATTATAAAAATAAGGACCAAAATTAATATAAAAATTAAATTTTAAGAGATGGAATTGAAAAATAAATATTCAAAACAAATTATATCTAGCAATCAAAAGTTTGATGATCAAATTTGATATAATCAGTAAATAATGACATTTCTAAATTTTTCACAACTTCCGGAAAGTGTTTTCCACCCAAATTTTCCGGAAAACACTTTCCTGAAAACCAAACCAAATTTTTCTTTGACTGAAAAGTGTTTTTCGTTGATCATCTTTCCGGAAGGCAAACAAACACAGGAAAGTTTGGAAAACCTTGAAACAAACAAGGCCTAAGAGAGTGGTGTAAGTTTTTTATAGTATTTTTTATTTATAGATACGTTAAGAAAAATATTTTTTTATTTTTTAAAAAATTATTTTTAACATCATATAAATATAAATGTAAACATGAAAATAAATCAATTAATTTTAAACCCCCAGCTAAACACTGCATAAGTAGTCCAAAAATGACAGAACTTTTTTTACTCAGGTTGTCACCTTCACTTCACTTATGGGTAAAAAGTCAACTTGCAACCCCTTCAACGGTTCAAGGAGAGTCGTCCATTTTAATGTTTTTAAGTTCCAATTTTTTTTAATTCTTTAAAAAGATATTATTAACGATATTTATAAAACTTATTAAAGTTTTTATCTATAGACATAAATGCCATGATATTTTTTGTTCGGAAATATTTTAAAATAAGTGTTTTATATTTAACTTCAGTTTATCAAAACGATCTAAAAATATTAAAATAAAAATTAATTTCAAATAAATTTAAAAATTAAAATTAAAATACATTACTAAACACGTTTTTTTTAGATATGGGGTCAGCTACCTCTGTAATTATGAAGTCAGCTTGCAAAGTTTTTTCCATTGGCAACACTATTCTGTGTACACTCACTTGCTTTGCTGTGCTCTTGTAATTAAAGTATTTTAGAAAAAAATTAGGTTTTTGGAATAATGCCATTTAGTATTTTAGATGTTCTATAACAATGAGACTACAAATAAATTAATAGTGCTTTTGAACTCTCATTTTATATTTTTTAATTTTATAGTCGTACGTTGTTGTGACGTACCAGTTATGTTAGGGGAAAAAACAAGAAGATGAGAGCTCAAAATCTCCTAATGGCATCAAGATTCCTGGATGCTCTGATTCAGATCTTCCAAAATGTTTCATCGATATTGGGAACTGATTTAAGTTAAACGAGCGAATTTGCCCGCTTCGCTGGGCTTTTTTATATATGTAGAAAATTGATTGATTTTATAAATGTTGTATTTTGTTATTTTAATATTTAATTGGTAAAATTATAATTGATAAAATCTGTTTAAAATGGTTTTTTTCAACTAAAAAATGATTGAATATTGCTATTGCTAAAAAACTTTTGATAAAATTTGTTAGAAAATTTACTAAGAAGGTGAAATGATTTGTTAGAAACTTGTTGTCACGGAAATTCTGGTTAAAAAAAACACAAAAAAAGAAACCGGTTTAAAAAAAAAGACTTGAACACGACGGTTATTAAAAAATAAAAAAAAATGTGAAAAAAAGGTTATCGTTTATTAAAAGAAAAAAAAGAGTATAAAATAGAAATTTAAATTAAAAGCTAAAGCCAAAGTTATATTTATAAGATTTATTAATCATATTATTATATTAAATGTATTCAAGAATATCGATATTAATTATTTTCTTGCAAGAAATCGTAGGTCATTTTTTTCTCTCTATATATATTTTTAGGCGATAATATTCAATAAATATTAAAACATATACTCAGCCTTATATACTAAATAGTGTAATCGAAATGGAAAGTGGGTCGTAGATTTTTTAATTGTAGATAATTAAGGTAAATTTGTAAAAAAAAATTATGAGTTGCCTTTTTCCTCTTGTAATATTAGATCTGACACATTATAAATAAAAATATTGTAATTTGTTTTTAGAAATAAACCTCAAGTTTTTTGCGTTCTATAATTACTTATCTGTCGTCTAAAAAAACAGTGTAATCGAAACGGGAAGTGACTCGAATATTTTTTAATTGTAGATAATGTAGGTAAATTTGTCATTTTTTTTAGTTGTATTTTTTGTCCAGTAATATTAGATATGAAATATTAAAACCAAAATATTATAAATATTTTTTAAGAAATAAACTTTAAAAAACAGAGCACAAAATTAAAATTCGAAGACTTTTTTTTTAAAAAAGATTTATTTTTTGTATTATTATATGAAATGTATTACACTGTTGAAAAAAAAAAGGTAGACGTGCGCTACGATGCATCGGAGCAAATTGTCAATGAATAGTGACTATGAGTCACGGGCTACAGTAGAAAACCGAGTTGTTTTAGCTCGTTAGGTAATAAAAGAAAATAATAATGAGCCTAGGGATTATTCGCGGCGCGCTTAGTTGGCTAGGAAAAAAAATATACTTGGGAAAAAAGAACCGTGGTGCGCGTAAGCTGACCCGGACACCTCGGTTAAGAAAAAAAATGTATAAGTAGCAAAACAAAATAGGGAAAAAAATATATAAAAAAAGTTGATTAAGAGATTAGTCGTGGTGCACGTAAGTTAGTTTGGACACTTTAGTTATTTAAAAAAAAATCTTGTTTTTTGGAAAAAAATAAAAACAACAACCAGTTATTAAAAAATTCATTTTTTTTAACCAAAAATTTTTTTTTTTTGCAAAAAAATAAAAACATCAACCAGTTATTAAAAAAAAATCATTTTTTTAACAAAAAAAACATATAAAAAAAACAAATCAGATTTGTAAAAAAACACAACAAAAACCAGTTATAAAAAAAAAATTAAAAAATCAACAAATTTTTTTCTTTCTCAGTTCTTAAAAAAAAAATCACATTTTGGTGTCTGAGCGGCTTGAACTCGCGCGCGCCTGTGTTGGCAGCGCGCGGACAACCGCTCGGCCAAAGCTTCTGATCTGTCATTTCCACCATAAAAAATACAAAAAGAGTCTTTGTGTAAAAAAAATTATAAAAAAAAAGTGGATCCGGAGATTAGTCGTGGTGCACGTAAGTTGCCCTGGACATTTTAGTTATTAAAAAAAAAATTGTTTTTTGTAAAAAAATAAAAACAACAACCAGTTATCAAAAAAAAAATTAACAAAAAATACAATTTTTTTTTTAAAAAAAAAAAAAAAACAACCAGAAAAAAACATTTAAAAAAAAACAGTTTTTTCTAAAAAAAAGCAAATCAGATTTGTAATAAAAAACAACAACAACCAGTTATTAAGAAAAAACATTTTTTTAAAAAAAGAAACCATTTTAAAAAAAAAATCATTTTCAAAAAAATTCATTTTCAAAAAAACTTTTTTTTTAAAAAAAAAAAAACGAAATGAAATCACAATTTGTGGCCGAGCGTCTCGAACTCGCGCGCGCCTGTGTTGGCAGCACGCGCTACAACCGCTCGGCCAAACCCTCTCATCTGTCCATTTCCACCAAAATACAAAAAGAGTTCCGGCGTAAAAAAAAAAAAGCGCACATACACCCGCGATTCACTGTGACAAATTGTCAGTCCACAGTGGTAATGAGTCACAGTGAACAGTAGGAAGAAGGACGACCTGTTTTAGTTATTAGGTAATTATCCTATAATCTTAATTATAAATCTCCTAATGACTGCCAAGTGGCAGATTCCTGGATGTTCTGATTCAGACCTACCGAAATTCATGGGTCAAATGTTCACTTTGTGATGGTGAATGTACACAAAGCCATGATTCCCAGGTTTTTATTTCAAAAACAAAATTGTCAGATAATAAAATATGATCTCTAATCTCCCTAATGTATATATATACACACACAACAGTTAAAGCAACCCAACGGGTGGATTGATAATCATAAAAAAAATAAAAAATAAAATCAGTCTAGTGCTGACAAGAGAGATATACATAATTACAATAAATCCAACCACTTCTGGAAATTTTGTAAGCACAAACAAGAAATACATAGGGAATTTTTACTATTAGATAATGATATTTACCAACATATTATATCCTTGGTCATCCCAACATTCTGTCTATTAATATCTCTATTCTAGATCTCTTTTTTTTTAAGATTTCCCTAAGCAAAACTGCCTATTTATTATTGTAAATCATTTTTAAATTGTTAATATTTTTGGCATGTTGAAATAGTATATGCAGTTTGTTTGTGTATTTACTTGTTTTATAGTTTTTCATAGAATTTTGTTATATAAATGTATGATTTGTACATGTTGGGGTTTGTTTGAGATTTTAAAAAATTATATTTTTTTGCAAATGTAAGAAATTGAGTTTAGTCTTGTGACTTAGGTGTGTTGTAGTTAAATAAATAATGGTTTATTTAATGGATACATTTCATATTTTGTCAATTTGATTGATAAGTTGAATTTTGGTAAATATAGAGGAATTTGAATTCTTGTAGAAAATTGATAATGATTTAAAAGTACTATTAAGATAGATTGAATAATTTTGACTTAAACCAATGATAACTAATATGTTAGGTATCGATAATTGGTTTCCTTCATATAATTAATCAATATATATATAGTCATCAATATTCTATATAGGTTTCATATAAATAATGGATGGTCATTTTTGGATGTATCAAGTTTCACCTTAAACGTTCGTTTAAGAGATTATTGTAATGAGGTTGAGGGTTTTATTAATTACACACTATCTAAATATAAAAAATATTAGTGAGGATGATATTAGATGTCCATGCAAGAGATGTAAAAATAAAAAATTTATTGATCCAGATATTGTTATGAAGCATATTCTATATAAAAAAAATTCTTACATGTGTCTAAATTTATTAATTGATTGTTGGAGAAGTGTTCACATTCTCTAATAATGGCCGGCTTGAATGTTTATATATATATATATATATATATATATATATATATATATATATATATATATATATATAGGAGAAAATACATTCGGATTCCAAAGTGTACATGGCCAATAAATTTAGGACAGTGAGCTTTCACACAAGGAAGAGCCGAGCAAGGCCAAGAGATCATTACAAAAATAAATTAAAATGGCTGTGTGTGTGGATTTAGATGGTGTATTGATTATCTTACAAGCCAGTCGAGTATTGGTAGGGCAATATTTTGCCGTCGATGTGTGTGTTGGAAGCTTGATTTTGTACGTATTGAGGTTTCTTGATAAAATCTGTGAAAGGACAGTGACGAGGATGAGGCAATGTCAACAGTTGTCTCAGGAGCCAACTAGGAATAGCGAGTTAGTGACTAACGACAGAACTCAACAAATTTAACTCGATCGAACCCCAATCACAGGGTCCTTGTTGCAAATGACTGCAGTATAATTAAGGAAATCGGCAAGCCAACATATGAGAAGTCCGTGGCTTTTGATTCGTACGATGAAGAAAACTCCATTAATGAAATTTGTTCCTGAATCTGACTCGTCATATGGGCTCTGCAAAGCTGCATACTGACTGATTCTTCTTCTAATATTGTTTATCAGAAATGGATGAGTAGATTTGCATCTGGAAGAGAACCAAGAAATATAATCCAGACATATTTCATCATGCCTTCCCTACAGACGAGAATTTTGGAGGTTTGCCTATATGAAACCTCAAGGTTTCCTTTGGTATTTTCCATGCACTAATGTTGAGTTACAATCTCAGGCTTCCCAATCTCCATCGCTTCCTTCAGTACCCTGAGAGAATGTATAGTGCAACGAGCTTAGGAAAACCAACCCTATAAATGCCAACATTTACGAGAATGCACACTCACAAACAGCTGTCAATGGATAGTATTGAAATTCTGCTAAAATTAACAAGATTGCAGTAATTGAAACATCAAATTTCTGCACATTTTCATGTCACATAAATTTGAACTCTCAAGTTTGCAAAACAATGTAAAAGTACATGAACTTGATGGGACATCACCTGTGATGAGCATGAGAATTCTTCAATGTCATCATCTTCAACCTGCTGCATGCTTTTTGTAATCATTAGCCAACACATCAATATAAAAAGATATGGAAAACGTAGATCCTCAAACGGGATCCATGAACAATCAGCTTTCTAAATTAAGGCATCAACTTCTAGAGCATTAGCCAAGAGGTTGAGGTTGCCAAAATTGAGAAAAGAAAAGGGAAACGATCACACAGTGAAGTACCAAAATAATTCCATTTAAGTAATGATAAAGATTCATTCCTTTGTGAAAATATTAAAACATGGATTCCAATTTCAAATAAAAAAAAAGGAAAAAACAAAGAATTGTCAAATCAAGAGAGGCCTTTCCGAGAGTTGAGGAATTCAATCATAAGGTTTTCTTCCTTGAATGAATAGGAACAAAAAAAAAAGAAACATTCTCTTGTTTTCTTCAACACAAATCAAGGAAATCATTTTTAAATATAGAACAATTCATACCTCATTCACTTTCTTCTTTGTCTTGGTTCCCGTCCCTATGATAACATAAGAATCAATGGTAAGACAAATTTGCTGAAGCTGCCTAATTATTTAGGAATATCAACCTAGGGTAAGCATACTAAGGTTTAGAATGAAGAATCAACATGGGTAAAATATTTTAAATTGAGTAGCCTTCATTATAGGCACAGGACATTTGTGCATACATGCACATGTCTGCACGAGAAAACTCGTTGGTTTCTTTAAAAAAAAAACAGCATAATGCCGCAAGAAACTCACAGGGATAAGAATGTGTGCCTTTCCCAAGTATCATGAACAGTAACATCTTTAGAAGTTGGGATATTAATACTAGATGCACTGATCAACTCACCATACACAATGGACTAGGAAACTTCAAAAACTAACACAGTAAATACTTTTGAAATATGTTTTTTAAAGCAAAAATAAAATCCTCATCAAGACAACTGTAATTGTAAAACTGTTAAACAATCAGAGCAAGAGCGTAACCAGCTTTTTTCCCTTCAGTCACTGTTCCTCTTTTCATAGGTGCTTCAACCTGCAACACAAAATGCATCCAATGCACAAGTTGAGTCTGAATTGCTCCATGACAAACAGTTCTAACTATATAAGGAAAAGAAGATCCAAAACTGAAATTGGAGCAGAGAAGATCAGAATTCAAAGCTAGCTCTCACTGGATCGATCTTCCTTTTCAAATCAGTTTTCTTCAACTTCTGATCAGGAACTGTGGAATACCAAAAGTACATATCTTCTGAATCTTCAACTTTCAATATTGCATACTAAGAAAAGTAAACAGGAAAGGTAGAAACCTTTTGATGATGAGGATTTCCTTGAATTTCTCGATGCCCCCTGGTCATGGAAAGAAATAATTCTTGTTAAAGAGATTTAACAGACTGAGTTTTATTCAAATTCATCCTGGTAATAAGATATTGTCATCAGTGAGGAAAATTGTGGAGAAAGTGGACATGAATGAGAAAATTTTGATATGAAATAAGCATACAATTGGATAAGGCTAGATGGAGGGTTTGGCAGTTATGACACCCTCTGAACTATTAGTCCCTTATATTATGCTAACAATTGCTAGTAATTAGCTATTGGCCAATTTGTATTATGCTTACAATTACTTAGATAAACACAAAGCTAAAATTCAAACAAGAAACTTAATACACAGAGAATATCACCTTGTACATGCCAGGATTTACACACAAATTGTATGCATGCATGGTACCATGCATAAATAGCATGCATGTGCTACATGAATGCTCAACGCATAAGAAGCCACGCCCAGAAATGATACAACTACTGCTGTTGCTTTATATAGAAATTACTGAAAGGGGATAAGTTTACCTAGATAAGTGCATTCATAAGACTCTCAACTCTAGCATGCCACACCTATATTGTTCTATTCAGTGACTGCAGCAAAATACTACGGATTATAGCCTCTCAACAAGTTCTGACTAGACAGCATAATTAGCTATTACCCTCAAAGTTGTCCAACCTAACCTTTTCCTCCGCTTTCTTCTTTTCCTGCACTTTCTTGAACAATGTGGATATGGTTGGTTGAACAAGTGAGCCATGACTATTATAGGGGTTTTCCTTAGGTATCGTCACTGAAAAAGAAGACTCGGAAAGCTTTTTAGATTTGGTTACAGGTGCTTGAATTTGCTCAGAAAGTTGATTCCCTTCTCTAGAACTTTCACTTTCAATGTCAGGAATTATACCAGATGACATGTTAGTTTTCACCTGGGAAATGGAAGACAGACCAGGGAATCAAATGATCAGTGACAAGGAATGCTTCAATAAGTAAATGAAAGACCAATAAAAAATATATCTCCTACAGCAGCAGCAGAAGCAGGGATATTAGATAAAATTGCACAACTGAAAGCTTGCAACAGAAGAAGCATATGAATGCCATGCTGACTGATCAAATTACATGAAACTATGATGTACCAACATTATGATTTCTTAATGAAATACCAAGCATTCTGCTTACTTTCTTTTCCTCTTCCTCCTCCATCCCCAAGGCATCAGGACTTCTTTCAGCAGAATCATCTCCTGAGGAAACTTCAGTAAACCTGATTCAGAAATAGGCTAAAGATGAATTACACTACCAAATTCCTAAAATGCAAGGTTAACTGGAGAATTACTGAAATAAAAACTTGAATAGTAGATAACTAAGAAATGCCAAACAAATTTGTAACAACTGCTCCAATTTATCATGAGGGAAAATTGATATTGCTAATCAGGCCAATCAGTGACTGTTGTTATTTTGCTATACTGAACTCTGCAGGATGATTTTTATTTTCTAGAGAGGTATTCAAGATTACCCCTTGTTTAACAAGATCACAAATGTAAAATGAATAGTAACCATCAATAAGAATACAGACAATTGCTCCATTAGAGAAACAGCAAGCATACTCAATAATGCAATAGAAAATCGAGAAAATCCAGAAACTACCATCATCTTTACACAATCTAAGCAGTGTATGTAACTATGTATTAAGCAAAAGCATAGCCATTACTTGAATTTTTTCCCAGAAGTTCTTGCAGATTGCCGAATTGGTGTAGTTTCCTTCAATTCTTTAAAATCATTGTTATCATCCGATAAATCATCATCAAGCTCGGTTTCAGGAGACTCTTCTTTTACATATTTGGTTCCACCACTCTTTTGAACCACTTGCTTATTGACAGATCCTGCTCCTGCCCCGCATTTAAAATCACATTCAACACCTTTTCCCTAAAACCAACAATCAAATAAGAAAAAATAGATTACCAAGTATATCTTCCATAAACCTTTCTTTCAAAAATACGATAAAAAAGAAAAAAAAAGACAGACTTAAATAAAAAGAAACAACCTCAAACAGTTCTTTAGGAAAATCAAGTTTCAATTCTTCCGGGTTCTGTTCTTTTGTTCCAATCCACCATGCCTCAGAAAATATAATCTGGGCTCATCACCAAACGGTCAAATTACTTATCACACTTAGAAGATGATGAGTAAAGTTTGCAAACAAACAACAGATTAGCTGAGAGAAAAGAACAAAGAAAGAAACATACCATGTGATCAAAATAATCCTCACACATAACATTCTTTCCACTCCTAGAGAATTGCAATGTCAAATATCTATTCTTTGGATACAAAATAGTCCCAAACAGCTTCATCTGTCCCTGCAGACAAAAACAAAAACGACATGTTATTCATTCACGAACGCCCCAAAAACCACAGTGACCCCCAATTGAGAGCACAAATACAAACAAAGGCCAGAAATTTTTTTAAGAACCTGAGGAAAATCGAGGTAAAGAACAGGGTTTTTAGAGGACAAGTCTTTGAGCTCGCCAATCTTGCCACCTCCATTAATAGGACCAAGAAGACCAGGAAATGAAAACAAAAATCTGTTCTTTCTTTGAGATTTCCTAACAATATCTTTACCATGATGTTTGGCAACAGTTTTTGATGGGTTCAATGAATATGGAGCCTTGACTTGGTTGTCTGATACTATGCCGTTGGTTATGGCAAGTTTTTTCAGTCTTTTCCTCTCTAACACATCTGGGTTTTCTCTGTTAGAATTGCTGGCTTCTGTCTTCTTGGATTTCACCATTTTTCCCTTTTCTCTGGCGATGAAAATCTCTGGATTTCTCACAAAAGGGTTGCTTTTTCTTGCATTGGGGAGGCGGGAAGCTGAGAGTTTTGCCCCCTTTTCGGCTGCAAGATTGAGGGCTTTCGATGGTGGTTTTTGTTCTGGGCTAAGGTAGGATTTGAACTTTGAAGTCTGGCTTCAAACGGCCCAAAGCTCGAGAAACCCATGGGACTGGCTCAAGAGTCGTGAATTAATATTTTTGGCTTTATTTAAAAAAAAAAAAAATTCAAAAGCTCTTTTGAAACCCAATACCACATAAATTAGGGTAAGCAATTGTCCCTGAAATTAAATAGAAGCTGAATGAAAAGATTTAACACGTTTATTAATTGATATGCTGATATCAAAAATAATTTTTTTAAATATATTTTTCTTCGCGAGTGCTATTTCTAACGTGTTGGAAAAAATCATGATTCAAAATACTACAACATATTATGTTGTAAAAAATATAAAACGCGTTGTAGTTTTACTATATCCACAGATACAGATTATTGTAGATTTCAACCGTAAAATTATCATTTTACCCCCCAGACTAAAAAATTTAACCCTCAACACCGAGGCATTTTGAACATTTTCCATGGGGTCTATGTAGTATTTTCACATTCTTTGGGGTTTTCTAATATTTTTTGTTTTAATTTGCACAGTAAATAAACCAATTTACCCCTGGATTATGACAAAAAGACAAGAGGCAAATGGGGGTATTTTTGGTTTTTCACATATTCGTGCACAATAAAACTACATAAGCACCCTCATTAAAGACAAAAAAAAAAGTCTGAAGTTGGAGGCATTGTGGTACTTTCATGTCTAATTTTTGCATGATTATCATTATGTTCAGGGGTATATAGGCAATTCTGCATTATTATTCTTTTCGAATTTACTCTAGGCGCGTCGTTTGAACTCGTTATTAGTTTTTCATGTGCACGCGTCTTTCAGACGACACGTACGGTGTCTATATGTGGTGTAAAATATTCAATGCATCGAGTGCGCCACCATGTCCTCTTCCTTTCGGTGTGGGGCGTGTCATATGAAGGTCGTCGGTGGATGGTTTTTCATTTTTCCTCTTTTTCTCTCTCCTGCAGCCGAAAAATACATGAGAGTCCTTCATTGTTTTGGTTGTTTTATTTAAATCCTTGTTCTTTTGATTTTGTTTTATTCATGATTTCTTCAATGGAAATTTTGATTGTTTTGTATTGTGTTCTTTAATGGAAATTGATCATATATGTTGATTTTGATTTCAGTTCTTATTCTTTTGATTTTTGTTCCTTTAATTTTTTTGATTTGCAGGTTTTATTTTTTTTAATATTGTTCTCCAATTGAAATTGGTCATATATGATTTTTGGTTTCGTTTCGTTTCTTATTCTTTTAATTTTTTAACAAAATTACCCCTGCATTTTTTTTTTAAAAAAAATCTCTTCATTCGGTCCCAAGTTTTTTATTTGTTTCAATTTTGTCCTTCAATAGGAATTAATTATATATTTTATTTTTTATTTTGGCCTTTATTCTTTGAATTTTTTATTTGGTATTAATTCCTTTAGTTTTTCGGCCCATCCTAGACAATGTTTATTTTTTACTCGTATGAATGTATTTACTCTTTTATTTTTATTTTTAATTTTTGTTGTTTGATTTTTTGTTGGAGTTTTTTTTTTATTTAGTTTAGCCCTGTAATTTTATTTATATTGATAATTATTTTAAAATTAATATTTCTCTATTTTTTTTTTTTGTTATTTTTATTTATTTCAGATCATATATTTTTTTGCGTTGAAAAAAATATCCATGATGAAATTGCACCCTCACACTCACCCTCACACTCACACATACACATACACATATACATACATATACATATAGTTTACATACATACATATACATAAACACACACATATATATATTCACTCGCACATACATATATATTCACTCACACACACACACACACACCGTATTTCAGTTGCGAAAGTGTAGAATTTCAAGATTTAAAGAAAAATAAAGGCTTGATAGCAACATGTGACCTAATATTGTCCCCAGTTAAATTATTATCTTCGGTATAGGATTTTTATTGCGCACAATCTCAATGATCGCCTCTATCACATCACATATTATCTCAATCTCGAATATCAATATGCTTGGACAGAAATCAAGCCTTCATCTCATCTCAACTGTTCGGCAATTGATGTGACAGGAAGTGGACCACCATTCATTATTAACTCAACCATACTATACTATATTTATAAATTGTAGACCCATCTTTTTTCTCAAGACCGAGGTGTGTTTCTAAGATTTATAAATTGTTACATTTTTTAAAAATATTTAATTTAAAACCTTTATTTACAATTATCTTATAAGGTAAATGGGATCGCACAAATACTGTGCAAGTAATACTGTTCATCCAGACTGCTTTTACTGTGGATTTGAACAGTGATTTCCTTCTCTTTTTTTTCTTTTTTTTCTCTTTTTTTTTTCTAATTATTTTTTTTCATGAATTTTTTTTTCTGGTTATATTTTTTTTCCTACTTATATATAATTTTATTTGTTTTTTTTAATTGAGGTGTTTGGGTTAACTTAAACACACCACAATTAATCCTCAGATCTTATTTTTTTATAGTTTTGTTCATATTTTTTCTGATTTTATTTGTTTAATGTGATGATATTTATATTTTAATAACCAATCGCCGTTCTACTGTAGCAATTATCACTGTTCATCTACACTCAGAACCACTGTGGACTTGAATAGTGAAATTACTTAAGCATATTATTATCATTTGGATACTAGAGATGATGAAAGAAGCCTCTCGGCCGAGTGGTTACAGCGCGCCCAAGCGACGCTGGACGCGCGAGTTCGAATCCCACTAAAACTATCTTTTGGAACATTTATTATATTTATTAGTATTATTATTATTTGTATCCAATATCTGCACAAACAAGACCTTGGCCAAGCGGTCACAACGACGATTCGCGCGGGACGCTGCTGAGTTCGAATCTCAGCAGCACAATTTTGTCTAATAATGAACAGTGAAATCACTGTTGCAAAGGGTAATCTCTTTGTTTTCCCGGGCTTCTTTTTTTTTTTGTTGTTTTAATAACCAAAGTGTCCGGTGCATCAACATAAATTTCTGAACTTTTATTTTTAATTTTTATTGTTCATTACTATTTTAAAATGTATTTTTCCCTTCTTTTATCGGTTTTTTTTTAATCATGGTTTTTGAGTCAGTTTACACGCACCATAATTTTTTTCCCGCGTGTACATTTCTTTTATAATCAGGGTAGCTTACACGCGTCACGAATAATACTTGGACCCATTTTTAACATTTGTTTTAATTTTTTTCCACTTATAAATTTCTTTTATAAGTTAAAATAACATTTTTTTGCACTGTTCACCTAGACACCGATCACTGTGGACGGGAGCACTCAAATTACTCAATAATATTTTTTTTTATTTGTACACTACAACTAAATAAATAAATCGCTTGGCCTGGTGGTTACACTGCGCCCCCCCTTGGGGGGGGCGGAGTTCGAATCGCTATAGCTATGAATTTTTGTAATAATTAAATTACAATATTATATTATTATTATTCATATCCTACAATTGACTAAATAAGTTGCTTGGCTGGGTGGTAGGAGCGCGCCCAAGCAAAGCGGGGCGCGGGAGTTCGAATCTTTGTGGCAACGATTTTTTGGAATAGTTAAAAATATAAGATTTTATAATTATTTGGATCCTACAACTGAAAAGAAGTCACTTGGCCGAGTGGTAATGGTGACATGTACGTGGCAGGTCGCGGGAGTTTGAAAAATGATTTTTGAGTAAAGAACAATGTTTTCTACTGTTCATTAGTTAGTGTTTTCTACTGTTCATTAGTTTTTGACATGTTTTTTTTTTCAATCATTTTCTTTTTATAATTGGGGTGTCCGGGTTAGCTTATGCGCATCACAATAAATCTCTAAACTTAATTTTTTTTTTTTACAATTTTCACTGTTTATTAATATTTGAAAATGTGTTTTCCTCTTCTTTTTTCAGGCTTCTTTTTTTTGGTTTTTCTGATAATCGCGATGTCCAGATCAGTTTACGCGCACCATATTTTTTTCTCTCACATATATATATTTTTTATAACCGGCGTAGGTTACACGTGCCACGAATAATCCTTGGACATTGTTTTTTTTTTTCAACTTATAATTTTTTTTTATAACTAAGATGTCCAAACTAGCTTACGTGTACCATGACTATTATTTTATACATAGCTAAAGGAGATCACAATTTCAAACAATAATAAACAGTGATTTGAACTGTGGTTTTCGTTGTTCATTACTATTTAAAAAAGTTGATTGAACTGTGGTTCTGGTGAGAGATTGCAAGAGTGTTTGGTAATGCGTTTGGAAATTGCTTTTGAATAAATTTTAAATTTTTTAAATTTTCAATTAAAAAAAATATGTTTTTAGATAATTTTGATGTGCTAATGTCAAAAATAATTTTTAAAAAATTATAAAAATACTAATTACAACACGTAAAAAATCAATTAATTCTATACATAGAAAAAAGCCTAGCGCAACGCGCGGGCAAGTCAGCTCGTCAAAGCTAGAAGACAAAGTAATATGGTGTCCTATCATTCATACAAAATAGTTTATTAAAAAAAAGTAAATTTCTACAAAATTCAGGAGTCCTATCTTGTCATTTTCTTTCTTTTCAATTTCTTCATGTCTCTTTCCCAATAAACTGTGGGGAGTATGCGTTTTATATACAAAGTAAACATGAGTCAATTACATGTATTTTAATTATTATTCATTCATTTAAAATTTATTTTTAATATTTACATTTTAAAATATAAACTTTTTACAAACAACAAAGTCAAATATTGTTGGAATGTAGAGGTACCCACTATTTTAATTAAAATAATCTAGCCCTTAGCTAAGAACAAAGAACAAACAACTAAAAATTGTAGAGATCAAAGGGCAAAAATCCAAGATATCTTTTTTATTGTCATCCTTATAATTGTATTTATAGAAGATGGCATTACAAGAACCCTAATCAAACATAAGCTCCTATACTAAACTTATTAAAGATAAGATTTAAACTAGAAGTAGAAAAAAACAATCAGAACATATCACTAAATGCTGGAATTTAAATGACTAATATTGATAAAAAAAATTATCGCTAATTTGCAGCAGAATTAAAACCAAATTCTTAAACAAATATAACCTCAAGGCACAGCCATGCACCGAAGCTAATTCATTTGTCTTTCCATGACTCGACAAGTTTAGACAAAGCCGCCCGAGAAGAGCCACCCTCACTCAATGCAACCTTGGCTGCAATTTTCATGCCAACGGTTCGCTCCCTGATCAGCTTGCCTTCCTCCGACTCCATCAGCCCTCTCACTCGCTCCTCCACCTCGGCGGCGCTCACAAACCCGCTCTCGGATTCCTTCATCGGCAATGCAAGTTTCATTTCCTCCACTAATAAGATCCTGTTGAGCCTTTGCTCTGCGTATAGTGGCCAAGCCACCAATGGCACACCTGCGCAAACAGCTTCCAGCACCGAGTTCCATCCACAATGAGTGACGAACCCGCCCACCGATGGATGGTTCAACACTGCTACCTGCGGAGCCCACGACTTCAGCACGAGTCCCCTCTCCTCGGTTCGATCCAAGAAACCTTCAGGGAGCAACGAGTCCAAATCGATGTTTGGATGTGCTGAGAGTGCCACGTTTTTTTTATCAGAAGGTGGATTCCGAACCACCCACAAGAACCTGTGCCCACTTCTCTCCAACCCGAAAGCTATTTCTCTTAATTGTTCCTTGGAGAACTGCCCCAAGCTACCAAAACAAAGAAAAACAACACTTCCACCTGGTTGCGAGTCCAGCCATTTTAAACACTCCAGCGTAGTACCATTGCGAGTGACTGCGTCATCTTTAGGACCTTCAGTGGCTATCAATGGTCCGATACAGTAAATTGGCGGTGTGCGGTCATTGGGTACACATAATCCCTCTGATGCTGTTTTCACAGCTCTGGATTCAAGTGATTCAAAAGTGTTTACAATAATACCTGATAATTCGGGAAAGCGGCTGGATGAATCTTTGAAGTATTCATATGCCTTATCCTCACGTTCAAGCATTGGCACGGGCATGTCACTCGATGGAATTGGTGGAACACCAGGAATATGAAGAAGGGTTTTTAGATCTTTAAGGCTTTTGGTGGTGGTGTTATGAATGGTTGGGAAATAAAGGAAAATAGAGAGAGCACCAGCACCAGAAGTGAAATAGTAGTGGGCAGGGATATTGAGTTCCTTGGCAACAGAGAGAGCAGCACTGCAAAAGAAGTCCACAACAAGTCCATGAACGGTGTAGTTTTTGGAGATGGACAAGAGTTCTTCACGAACGTGAGGATTACTGAGGCGAAGCACCTCAAAAACGATTTGTTCAAGATTGTTGGTTTTTGTAGAAGGGAGAGTTACAGTAGGAAGATGGTGGAATTTGATCGAGGGAATGGTGGCAGCGACGTTGTCAATGTACGTGGAAGCAGAGCCACAATCGTAGGGCACAGAAGTGATGAGTATGTGAATAGAAAGGGAAGGCTGGCGGGTCAACAAGAGCTTGCCTAGCTCCACCATAGATATCAAATGGCCAATAAGGGGTGATGGGTAAAGAACTATGGCCTCCTCCATGGCTGCTCTGGCCTTTCCTATACCTCTGTGTACTTGATGAGAGAGAGCGAGAAATCAATCTGGGTGGAGCAGTTTCAAAAAGAAAGGTATAAGGTCAGATACCTGTTGTTGTTCCACCACAGTTTTTGTTTATATATGCACTGAATAATCGTTCTCAAGTCTTTCATCTTGGTTTCTCGTCCCCTGCATCTACCAAAACAATAAAATATTAGCAACTTACCATTCAAACCTAAAATTCTAAAAGCTGGACAAAATTCGGGACAGTGAAAATAATAATGCTCATGTCTATTTGTGGCATCTTCTAAATTTTCAATGGAGGTTAAATACATATCAGTGGAGTCTATATTAAGAGATAATCTTCTAATGAGTTTGAAGTTAATTACTATACTAAGTTAGAGAATTATTCATTTTATTTTATAAAATGCGTTTAAAATAATAATAACGATTATTTTTAAGGATTTTTCTCTTACAAATAATTATATATTTTGATATTTTTTAAATATTAACACCTTAATATATATATATATATATATATATATATATATATATATATATATACGTGAAGTCTACATGAAAATTTGCAAAATACAAAAAACTTTTTTTCTTTCATGCTTACAAACGAACTCTAAAATTTTCCAAGGATATTTTTCATATAAAAAATCATATCTTTTTCTCATATTTTTAAAATGAAAATGGGATATCGTGAGTAGTTTATGATTCTCCGTTAGATTTTGACCAAAATATCAAAAATTCTTCAACAATGTTTTTGTTCATTTTTTTAGTTATAAATTTTAATTATTATGGTGTAAAATTACATTGTAAAGTACATCATCGATATCAAAGTACAATAAATATAGTGTTAAAATTCAGACCATAGAACGGTTAAGTTTCGACCCAATGAGGTAGAGACTTTCTCACGAAGAGAGATCTACTTCGAGCCTTAGAAAAGATTAACAAATAAAATCTGATTTAGAAAAACAATTAGACAACAATGCAGCTTACCTTGAACAGAGTGCACGGGGGTAACACGTCTTCTCTTTGTACAACAAGTTCCTTTACCCGATCTCTCGCAGACCATTAGATTTTCTAGTAACTTTAATACTAGATGGTGATTCCTAAAAATTATAATCATAATTTTATGGTTATAAAAAACCATTTGTTTGCACACCCCCTCCCTGTCTCAAGGGATGATAGCGCGCGAAGCGAGAAAAAACGGTTGTCGTAATACTATATATATGATTCAAGATATTAGTTCAATAAACAAAATTTTAGTTCAAATTAAAAAATAAACTAGTTTGAAATGTGAAATTCAAGTTTCAAACACAAGTAAAAAGTGAAAGTTCAATTCATATGAATCGATCAACTTGATGGGTCCAAAATTAATATGGAGAACTGATAAAAATATAGTTTGACTGAAAAAATCAAGTTGAAATCCTCTTAAAAAAATATTGAAACGACAATAAATTGGATCAACTCGGGTCTGCCTGGGTTAACCTTTCAAATGTGTTATCTAGGTCATGAGACCATGATAACCTTAAATGAAAATAAAAATCAAAGCAAATTATAAAGTTTAATTCTTAATAAACTCATTGTTGAATAATAATATTGAGAAAAAAATTTATATAAAAAAGACATATAAAATGTTTTTCCTGAACAAAATTATGAACCTAGATGATATTACGAGAATGTCATCAACAATCTCACAAAGCTTTTCTATTCTCAGACTACTCTATAATTCTAACCTGAAATATATCAATATGTTAAGAGACTCATCTTAAAATTTCAGCTTAATATAACTGTCGGATTAAGAGATATATTTGCTATTGTAAGACTAGATATTATTATTTAAAAAAAAAATTATTTGGCTGAAACGGAACGGAAAAATAAAACAAGAATATTCTGGGTAGAATTTGGGGTGGAATTTTCAAAACAAACCGAGATTATGAAGGAGATAAAAATTATTCCGATTTATTCCATTTTTTAAACTAGAAAGAGTTATACCAGCTCGGAACACAACATAATTAGAAACTTGGAAAGGAATAAGGTCTCAAAATGCATCCGATTTGCTTATCTATATGCACTGAATAATCGTTCCCAAGTCTCTCATCTTGGTTTCTCGTCCTCTGCATCTGCCAAAACAATAAAACTTTAGCAATCTACCATTCAAACCTAAAATTCTAAAAGCAAACGAAGTCTTTTCTTGATAGGTATCTACCACTTCATAGTGCTGTCGTTATGCTGAGAATGGGTCTAAATGTTTAATATATATTAAAGATACTAAGTTAACGTAAGTGTCTTTAAAGAAGAAGAAAAATAAAGACATGAGTAATTGATTTAATTACATTTAATAAGCTCATACAATTTTGATAAATTAAATAAGGATTATAATAAACTAGTCTATTACAAATCTTTCCTCATCAAGGATTATTTTAGAAGGTTATAAAGTGGTGTATTTTTTTTTTGTTTTGTAAGAAATATATCAATAGTTTACTTGGTTATAATATTAAGAAGCACAAGTAATCAGACATTAGAAGAAAAAAACGATTACAAAGGTTGAAATAGCGTAAAACATAAGAATCGTAAACTTTATTACAATTTACTTAAAAATCAAAACAAATAAACTAGAAAATCCAAAAATAAAATTATCAATTTCTAGAAAATATAATTATTAAAAAAATTAATATTATCCTAAACTAAATAATAATAATAATCTTAAAAACCGTCCGATATCACTATGCTTTGGACAACAATCAAAGCCTCAACTGTATGGCGATTGACGTGACAGGTACTGGACAACCAATCATTATTAACTCAACTATACTATATTATATTTATAAATTGTAGACCCATCTTTTTCTCAAGACCGAGGTGTGTTTCTGATACTGTGTCACATTTTTTTAAAATATTTAATTTAAAAATCTTTATTTCCAATCAAAGCTAGAAGACAAAGTACTATGGTGTCCTATCATTCATAGGAATGAGGTAATGGTATTTTGTTTCAAAACTATTTTTAGAAATTTTTAATTTTTTAATTTTAAATTAATTTTTTAAATATTTTTATATTATTTTGATGTATTGATATCAAAATTATTTTTAAAAAAAATTATTTTTAAAAACAACTTTAATCACATTGTAAAACAATAAAAAAAAAATAGTGTAAATTTCTACAAAATTTAATTCTCAATTACTAATCATTTTCATAATATATAAAAATTATTTTTTTTAAATTATGCACACAATAATGATATATAATCAGATTCTGTTTTTAGACCAATTAATTTTAATATCTTGATATTCATATTTATATATAAGAATAAAGTCTTTGTCTATACTAGGGTTGTCAGTTTTATTCCGTTTCGGCTGAAATGGCCGAAACATTTCGTACTAGTTATAAAAACAAGATAAAACAACGTTGTTTTTACCGGTATAAATTCTAGTCTAGGTTTTTCGGCCAAATACTAGACGAAACATTCCGGTTTTGTTTTGCCCATTCCGTTTCGTGCCAATAATATTTTTTTTAAAGAATGAATAATTTTACAATATCTATTATATCTCTTAATCTGACGGTTAGATTGAGATAAAATTGTACGAAGAGTCTCTTGACATATTTATATATATATATATTATGTTAAAATTTCAGAGCAATTAGAGAATGTAATGACCTTGTAAGATTGATGATGACATTCTTATAATATTATACATGTTCATAATTTTATTAAGAAAAATTATTTTATTTTGTCATTTTTAGATTGCACAATTCTAAATAATTTTATTTTTGGATTTGAAATATTTTTTTTAATTAATATATTTAATTATATATATAAATAAATAGCGCAACCCCGAAATAGCATGCCAAAATACTTTGAAATTGAAACATTATGTTCCACTTAAAAAATCAAAACATGAACTAAAACGGTACTGACAATCTTGATTTACATGTAATATGCTGTATGTATTTTGAAAATTTTCATTCTTGTTAAATTCATTTGTGATATAAAAAATAATAAAATCTATTTATATACTTTCTAGATACTAGCCATGCATCTACATTTTGCAGCAAAGAAGGTTCTTGGAGTGGCCAGCCGACAATACTGGAGTCGTATTTTGTCATTTTCTTTCTTTTCAAATATCTTCTTGTCTCTTTCCCAAGAAATTGTGGGGAGTATGCGTTTTATATACAAGTAAACAGGAGTCAATTATATGTATTTTAATTATTATTCATCCATTTAAAATTTATTTTTAATATTCATATACTAAAATATAAACTTTTTACAACCAACAAAGTCAAATATAAACTTAAGGCAAAACACACAGGCATGCACCGAACCTAACTCATTTTTCTTTCCATGACTCGACAAGTTCAGCCAAAGCCACCCGAGAAGAGCCACCCTCACTCAATGCAACCTTGGCTGCAATTTTCATGCCAACGGTTCGCTCCCTTATCAGCTTGCCTTCCTCCGAATCCATCAGCCCTCTCACTCGCTCCTCCACCTCGGTGGCGCTCACAAACCCGCTCTCGGATTCCCTCATCGGCAATGCAAGTTTCATTTCCTCCACTAATAAGATCCTGTTGAGCCTTTGCTCTGCGTATAGTGGCCAAGCCACCAATGGAACACCTGCGCAAACTGCTTCCAGCACCGAGTTCCATCCACAATGAGTGACGAACCCGCCCACCGATGGATGGTTCAACACTGCTACCTGCGGAGCCCACGACTTCAGCACGAGTCCCCTCTCCTCGGTTCGATCCAAGAAACCTTCAGGGAGCAACGAGTCCAAATCGATGTTTGGATGTGCCGAGAGTGCGCCGTTTTCTTTATCAGAAGGTGGATTCCGAACCACCCACAAGAACCTGTGCCCACTTCTCTCCAACCCGAAAGCTATTTCTCTTAACTGTTCCTTGGAGAACAGCCCCAAACTACCAAAACAGAGAAAAACAACACTTCCACCTGGTTGCGAGTCCAGCCATTTTAAACACTCCAGCCTAGTACCATTCCGAGTGGTGGCATCATCTTTAGGACCTTCTATCAATGGTCCGATACAGTAAATTGGTGGCGTGCGGTCATTGGGCACACACAATCCCTCTGATGCTGCTTTCACAGCTCTGGATTCGAGTGATTCAAAAGTGTTTACAATCACACCCGCTAATTCAGGAAAGCGGCTGGAGGAATCTTTGATGTATTCATAGGCCTTATCCTCACGTTCAAGAATTGCCACGGGCATGTCAGTAGATGGAATTGGTGGAACACCAGGAATATGAAGAAGGGTTTTTAGATCTTTAAAGCTTTTGGTTGTGGTGTTATGAATGGTTGGGAAATAAAGCAAAACAGCGAGAACACCAGCACCAGAAGTGAAATAGTAGTGGGCAGGGATATTGAGTTCCTTGGCCACAGAGAGAGCAGCACTGCAAAAGAAGTCCACAATAAGTCCATGAACGGTGTAGTTTTTGGAGATGGACAAGACTTCTTCACGAACGTGAGGGTTGCTGAGGCGAAGGACGTCAAAAACGATTTGTTCAAGATTGATGGTTTTTGTATAAGGAAGGGTTGCAGTAGGAAGGTGGTGGAATTTGATCGAGGGAATGGTGGCAGCAACGTCGGCAATGTACGTGGAAGTAGAGCCAGAATTATAGGGCACAGAAGTGATGATTATGTGAACAGAAAGGGAAGGCTGGTGGGTCAATAAGAGCTTGCCCAGCTCCACCATAGATATCAAATGGCCAATAGGTGGGGATGGGTACAGAACTATGGCCTCCTCCATGGCCGCTGCTGGCCTTTCTGTGTACTTGATGAGAGAGAGTGAGAGAGCGAGCGAGCAATCAATCTTTGTGGAGAAGTTTCAAGAAGAAAGGAACAAGGTCACAGAAAGCATCTGAGCATCAGGAGCATTAAATAGGGTGAGATACATGTTGTTCCACCAATTTGGTGATTTGTTTTTATATGAATTAAATCATTCTCAAGTGTTTCATCGTGGTCTCTCGTCCTCTGCATCTGCCAAAACAATAAAATATTAGCAATCTACCATTCAAACCTAAAATTCTTAAAGGTGGACAACATTCAGGTCAGTGAGTCTTTCTGTGACATATTCTAAGTGCCTGTGTCACAGCTTTTAAAAGTTTTTTTTTTTTAAATGATTTTTTTTTATTTTAAATTAAAAAATAGTATTTTTAGATATTTTAATATGATAATATAAAAATAAGTTTAAAAATAAAAAATAATTGTAATAAGCTCATATAATTTTGATGATATAGATAAAAAAACTCCATTAATAATAAAAAAAAACACAAAAAAATAAAGAAATTAAAGAGACTATCCTGATTAACATGTCAAATTTACAACCGGATCATAATAACAAGATAATTCTGGAAAAAGAAAATAGATTAAAAGCAATGAAGCTCTCTTATCAAATAATTGAATGCTGACAACATAATTTAAAAAAAAATAAAAAAAAAAAAATTTAAGTCAAACCTACCGTTCAAATACTTTCAGTTGGACAAAATTGAGTACAGTGAAAATAATAATGCAAGCAAACGTAGTAGGTAGCACAGACGTCAGAATCTGAATCCACAATTGGTGGTAGTATATTGCATGTATAGCGTTAAAAAACCTTTCAAAAGCCAATGTCACTCAGAACCGACACTTATTTTATAGGACCCATGTTATGGCCCATCAACCCAAGCCCATGTCCGGCCCAAGATCAAAACCCGACATAACATATGTATGTAGAGACTAGAGAGAGTTTTTTCTTCCAAAGAAATGATTTTTATCTTCTCGTCTTCCCTCCTTACTGTGACTTTTATCCCATCCATGCCAAGGCATTCGACTCTAAACTTGTTGATTATCTTTGGATCTGCGGTCGAGGAGACTAACAAATCAAGATTCTAATGGTCATGATCGACTGATTGGTCGACTAATCTCTAATTCTGTGTCTGTTTATCTTTTGTTTTTTCCAAGTGAATGAGATAAATCTTTAATATTCATGTAATATAAATAAGATACATTGATTCTATATTGTATACAACTAGTTATTTCTTGAACATTTATATATGTTGTTTTATTTTTTGAGTCCCCATCCATTCTTGAATTGAAACTCATACTACATTCTATTTGATGTGATAGTCATTTGCTTTCATAAGGATACAAATAAGTGTTGTGTTCTAATGTCATGATACTTGTCAGAAACTCCATAATTTTGTAGTTTATTAGCTGGTGAGAGAGGTATCAAGCTGTCGCAAATGATCCCCCCACAATCATCGAGGCTAAGAACTTCATTTTTTTATAAAGACAATAGGGTTTCGTATGTTATTTGTTATCTTATATGTATTTCACTACTATATGCTAAGTGATTAATAATATCATGATGATACTGTCAAAAGAAAATTGATTAAAAGCAAATGAAACTATGTTATCAAATAAAAAGTGCGTAATTGAAAAACTAATTAAAAAACAATAAAAAAAATTAAATAAAATATAAGCAACCTCCCATTCAAGCCTAAAAATCTTAAAGTTGGACAACATTCAGGACAGTGAAAATAAGAGTGTAAGCAAATATAGTAGTTAGCACAGACGTGAGAATCCATGTCTTTTTGTAGCCAAGATACATCTTCTAGATTTCCATGGCAATGGACCCATTGCATTTATGTTTCCTTAGCCCGCACCACCATCGAAGGACAAGGGCAGGGCCACGAGATTTCAGGCTTCTATCTCATCATGAAATCCAACATTTGTTTCTATCTCTAGCACTTTGTAAGTATTTAAATACTGATTTTATTGGAAATTTTAAGATTCTTAGATTATCTTAGCAAGTTGACTCGTTGTGAGTTTCTTTTTTTTTTTTTTTAATTTTTAATTGGTATATCTTACTTATTATGTGAGACTTGAGCAGTCAGAGTTGGGGAATGGAGCAAAGAGGTCCTCTGGGGTCATGGCAGTTTCATAGAAACTGTGGGGAGTGTACAAAGTAAACACATGAGTCAATTAGATGTATTTTAACAAATCAAGATTGTAATGGTGTCAGTAGATTAGTTCACCTATTGGTCATGTGGTCATGGTCGACTAATTGGTCAATTTTAGTTAATTGATTGACGAAGAAGTAGACATTAATCAATTCAGTTAGGTTTGATCAATTTGAGACATGTTTGAGATGGCTTAGTTGAATCTGTTTTGGTTTTATAATTATATTTTTAAATTAATTATGTTATTTGTTATCTTATATTAACTAAAATATAATCATAGTGTCTCTTTTCCTGTTCAATTTTGCACTTTTCACACAGACATAGTTCGCTCTGTGGATTGCTATAATAAAATTATCATTTTTCCCTTAGAATCAAAAAAAAATTAAACTCATGATTGAGGGTATTTTTGCCAATTTTAAGGGACATGGATGGCATTCCTAAATTCTTTGCACGGTAAAACTACTACTTTACCCCTAGGTGTTGGCTAAAGGATGCAGAACAATAAGGATATTTTTGGTGTTTCTCATTTTTCTGCACAGTAAAACTACTAAATTAGCCCTTGAAAACAACAAAAAATAGACTTCGGATTCGTGGTTATCGCTGGCTCCAAGGATGTATACGTAATTGACCATTATTTTTTTTTTTTTGGAAACACTGCATATGAATCGTACGGACGTGTCCTTAGTGTTTCACGCACATGCGCACATTCAAGTGGCCCGTGCTTCTTCATCCGGCGGTGCAAAGAGTCCGTCCGCCGTGTCCCATGGTGCGCTGACATGTCCTCTGCCTCCCTGCGCGGTGCATGTTTGGTTTAAATTGTTTCTTCCTTTTCTCTCTCGTGCCTCCCGGAAATACACTTCGGTCCTCACGGTTTGTGAATGTTTTTTTAGCCCCTGGTCTTTTGAGTTTTCTTTTATTACCGATTTTTTCAATGTAAATTTTGATTTATTGCAATTGTGCCCTTCAATTGAAACTAATTATATATGTTGAGTTTCAATTTAGTTCTTATTCTTTTGATTTTTGGTTTGCTTTTGGTTCCTCTAATTATTTCGGTATGCAAACTTTAATTGCTTCTAATTAAGTCCTCCAATTGAAATTTATCATATATTCTATCTTTCATTTCATTTCTTATTCTTTTAATTTTTAAAAAACATTACACAATTTTTTTTTGTAAATATCTTTATTTATTTCGGTCTCAAGCTTTTATTTATTTCAATTTTTTTCTTTAATTGGAATTAATTATATAATTTGTTTTAATTTGTATTGGTTGTGTCCTCCAACTGAAATTAGTCACGTATGCTCATTTTTATTTCAATCCTTATTCTTTTAATTTTTTTAATAAAATTACATTGTAAGTTTTTTAAAAAGATATCTTTATTGGTTTTGGTGTCAAGGTTTTTATTTGTTTAATTTTTTTCCTTCGATTAGAATTAGGGGTGAGCAAACCGAACCGAATAACCGAAAAAACCGAGGAAAAAAAACCGAAAAAACCGAACCGAAAAAATAAACCGATTAAACCGATTGCAAAATTGTAAAAAACCGTCCGGTTCGGTTCGGTATTGGTTTTGTACTCACAAAACCGATTGAACCGAACCGAACCGGTTCAGTTCGATTTGAAGTGTTAAATTGTTGATATAAATAGAAGAAACCCTAAATTCTCTCGCGTCTCTCGCCTCTCGCCTCTCTCCAGACTCCCTCGCCTCCTCTTGGCTCTCGCCTCCCTCGCCTCCTCTCGCCTCTGTCCTCTCATCCTCTGGCCTCTGGCCTCTGTCCTCTCATCCTCTGGCCTCTCGCCTCTGTCCTTTCGCCTCCCTTTGGCTCTCTGAGTCTAACAGTCTAACACAGCAAACAACACCTTAGCAAGCAACAAACAGCCTCTCGCCTCTCTACCTTAGCAAGCAGGCTCTCGCCTCTCTGTCTCTGCAAGTCTGCATCTTAAAGGTAAGTACATTTAACTAGTTGATTTTAGGGTTCGGGCTTGTTATCCTTGTAGTTTAGAATATTTATTTTAACTAGTTGATTTAACTAGTCTCTGCAACTCTGCATCTTAATTCTCGATCGAATATGTTGATGTTAGGGTTAGGGCTTGTTGTCCTTAGAGTTGATATATGCTTGAATATTTATTTAAATTCTATTCGCTTATTTATTAAACAAATCATTGTAAGAATATTGATTTGGAGGTTAGGGTCTTCGATCTTCAAAAGAAATGTTTCTGTCTTTCTGATTTGGAATTTTGGATGCTGTTTTGTTGGACTTGGAACTTTGTCTTCGGCTAGGTTAAGTAATAATTAAATAAAAGTAGCAAGAATTCAATCTAAGCTACATAACTACCTATTAGTTTCTGAGAAAATCTCCAGTAATTTCATTACAGTACATATTAGTTCCTTGAAAACCCACCAAAAGATCAACAATGAATTAGAAATTTAAAGCATATATACTCTTTTTAAATTTGGGCTGTCACAAAGTGCTCTATCTGTAAATTTGGAAAAATCATTAATGGTAGGCTAGGAACAATGTAATTGTTGGCAACATAGTTGTTAAATGCAAACATTCTCATGTAAAAGGTCTCAACATTTATAATCTATGCTACTGTTTATGCTACTGTTTTTCTGATGCCTTCCTAGGAAGCTTTTTTCTTATTGTTTGTGCTCATTTGTTGTGAGGATGCATTAACACTACTATTATATTGTGGACTAGACCATGCTGCATAAATAGTGTAAATTTATTATGCATATATGCTGCGAATAAATTGTGGATTTATTATGAATATATGCTGCGAATATATTGTGCATTCTTAAAATATATATTATTAACATGTTTTGATCTTTTTCATTTGTTAATTACAGATGGAAAACCAAAATGTTTCATCCATCGACACTACCCCAACATCAACCACTGCAGGATCAGGATCTTTCACAAATGATAGAGGTAAACAACCTGAAGTCCTTATATTGGGGAAAAGAAATGTTGATGATAGGAAAAAGTCACAAATTTGGGATCATTTCACAAAACTAGATGGTGATCCTAGTAAACCTAGAGCTGCATGTAATTATTGTAGAAGGCATTATGCATGTCATACTATTTTGAATGGAACAAGCACTGTTCAAGTACTTGTTTGTTCTCAAAATTGGTTACATCATGGAGAAATCCCAATCGACATTACAACCTTGATAGATGATTATGAAAAATATGAAAAACTTGAATCAGGTTATTTTTCTTATACATTTGTATTTTTATTTTATTAAATAATAATCAATTTATTTGCAATCTAACATTTCTATTATTTTTTGTAGAATTTGGTGGAAAGTTAAATCTAGCGACGGATGATAATTAGTTGAAGACCGATTGTATTTCTTGAAGTTTTTTATGTTAATGTTTCTTGTTTTTTTTAAGCCCTTTTTGAAGGCATTTTCTGTAATTTAAATTTAAATTTGTTCCTTTGTGTAGTTTTAATTATCTCTCATCATGCTAAATTACACAACAAAATTATTAGAAAGGTTAAAAAAACTTAATAAACACTATATTAACAATTTAATAAATTAATATTTGTATTTGTTGCAAAAACAATTTTAAAAATACTTTGGGTTCTTGTACAAAAATAGTTTTTCAAGCTTATCAAAAAATTTATTAGAAAACCCATCAAAAAGCCCATCAGAAAGCCCATCAGAAAGCCCATCAGAAGGCCCATCAGAAGGCCCAAAAACAAATTCGGTTTTATGATTTTTTTAACCAAAAAAACCGGACCGAACCGAACCGAAAGTGGCCGGTTTTGAATAAATTCGGTTCGGTTTCGGTTTGATTTTTTAAAAAAACAAAAATTTCGGTTAGGTCCCTATTTTGACAAAAAACCGAACCGAACCGAAAATGCTCACCCCTAATTAGAATTGATTATATATTTTATTTTTCATTTCAGTCCTTCTTCTTTGAATTTTTTTTATTTGCTATTAATTTTTTTGGTTTTTTCTGTCATTCATGGACAATGTTTATTTTTTTATCCGTATTTATGCATTTATGCTTTTAGTTTATTGTTTGTCATTTTATTTTTTATTGGGGATTTATTTTAATTCAATTCAGTCATGAAATTTTAATTTATGTTGGTGATCATTTTAAAATTCATATTGCTCCCTTTTTCCCTTTGTTCTTTTTTTGTGTTTTCTGTTATTTTTATCTCTTCTTCGGATCATATGATTTTATGATTTTATTTTTTGCATCATAATAATGATAATTTTAGTGATTTTTTTTTTTTTTGTAAAAATATTTTTCTTTTTTATTTTATTTTTTTATGAAATTTAATGATTTAAATTGTTTGGGCAGTAATGTTGATAATAATTTTAATTGTTATAATAATAATAATGATGGTAACGTAGAGATGCATTTTCAATTTATGTTTTCTTCTTTTGTAGATATAGAATCAATAGCTGATTTTTGTTATTTGATTATTGTAGGTGTTTTTACAATTTATATTTTGTTTTTATGTTGAATTTAAGTTGAATTATAAAATGAATTAATCTTAATACAGTGCATTCGATAATTCAGATATCTGAATCTTCCGGCTTTTTTAATGATGATGATAATTTTATGCTGGTTATTTCATTAAAACCTACTAAATAGATAAATTTGTATCAATTTAAAATTCATATATTTTATAAAAAACTTGCACTTCACATGAATTCTACACAAATTTATTAATTTATCTAAATTTATATTATAATAAAAAAAATCTCATATAATTAATATTATTTATTATATTAAAAAAAAATATGTACAGACCACGACAACGCGCGGGGTCACGGGCTAGTCTTGCTTATTCTGTGTGACTTCCGCAGTTCAGAGTTGGTGAACGGAGCAAAGGGGTCCTCTGGGGTCATGGCAGCTTCACAGAAACTGTGGAGAGTATACTAAGTAAACATGAGTCAATTATATGTATTTTAATTATTATTCATTCATTTAAAATTTATTTTTAATATTCATATATTAAAATATAAACTTTTTAAAAACAAGAAAGTCAAAGGTAACATAAGGCAAAAGACACAGGCATGCATTCACTGAACCTAATTCATTTGTCTTTCCATGACTCGACAAGTTTAGACAAAGCCACCCGAGAAGAGCCACCCTCACTTGATGCAACCTTGGCTGCAATTTTCATGCCAACGGTTCGCTCCCTGATCAGCTTGCCTTCCTCCGACTCCATCAGCCCTCTCACTCGCTCCTCCACCTCGGTGGCGCTCACAAACCCGCTCTCAGATTCCCTCATCGGCAATGCAAGTTTCATTTCCTCCACTAATAAGATCCTGTTGAGCCTTTGCTCTGCGTATAGTGGCCAAGCCAGCAATGGAACACCTGCGCAAACAGCTTCCAGCACCGAGTTCCATCCACAATGAGTGACGAACCCGCCTACCGATGGATGGTTCAACACTGCTACCTGTGGAGCCCACGACTTCAGCACGAGTCCCCTCTCCTCGGTCCGATCCAAGAAACCTTCAGGGAGCAACGAGTCCAAATCAATGTTTGGATGTGCCGAGAGTGCCACGTTTTTTTTATCAGAAGGTGGATTCCGAACCACCCACAAGAACCTGTGCCCACTTCTCTCCAACCCGAAAGCTATTTCTTTTAACTGTTCCTTGGAGAACAGCCCCAAACTACCAAAACATAGAAAAATAACACTTCCACCTGGTTGCGAGTCCAGCCATTTTAAACAGTCCAGCGCGGCGCCATTGCGAGTGTCTGCATCATTCTTTCGACCTTCAGTGGCTATCAATGGTCCGATACAGTAAATCGGTGGCGTGCGGTCATTGGGCATACATAATCCCTCTGATGCTGTTTTCACAGCTCTGGATTCGAGTGATTCAAAAGTGTTTATAATAATACCTGCCGACTCGGGAAAGCTCCTTGAGGAATCTAAAAAGTACTCATAGGACTTATCGTCGCGATCAAGTACCGGTGTTGGCATGTCCGACGATGGAATTGGTGGAACACCGGGAATATGAAGAAGGGTCTTTAGATCTTTGAGACTTTTGGTGGTGGTGTTATGAATGGTTGGGAAATAAAAAAAAACAGCGACAATACCAGCACCAGAAGAAGAGAAGTGGTAGCCAGGGATATTGAGCTCCTTGGCGACAGAGAGCGCAGCACAGCAAAAGAAGTCCACAACAAGTCCATGAACGGTGTAGTTTTTGGAGATGGACAGTAGTTCTTCCCGAACGAGAGGGTTGCTGAGGCGAAGGACGTCAAAAGTGAGTTCTTCATGATGGATGGTTTTTGTAGAAGGTAGGGTTACAGTAGGAAGATGGTGGAATTTGATCGAGGGAATGGTGGCAGCAACGTTGGCAATGTATGGGGCAGTGGATCCCGAATCATAGGGCACAGAAGTGATGAGTATGTGAACAGAAAGGGAAGGTGTATGGGTCAATAAGAGCTTCCCTAGCTCCACCATAGATATCAAATGGCCAATAGGTGGTGATGGGTACAGAACTATGGCCCGCTCCATGGCTGCTCCTGGCCTTTCCTATACTTCTGTGTACTTTGAGAGAGAGAGGGGGAGAGAGCGCACTACTGAGCAGTTTCGAAAGGAAAGAAATAAGGCCACAAACAGCAGGGTCAAATACGCGTTGCCAAAGTTTTCAATGATTTGCTTAGACACGTATCTCTAGTCATTCATCTTAGTTTCAATAAAACAATAAAATATTCGCCACCTACCATTCAAACCTAAAACTCTTGAAGCCGGGCAAAATTCAGGACAAAGAGGATATATTGGTGTAGTTGGCAGCCACCTCTGCGAGAATTGAAACTATGATCTTTGTTTTTTTTGGGGATTTAGAGTTATGTGATTGTTAATACAAGGATCACTAGAAATTTATACAATAATTTAGTTCAAGAATCGTGAAATTAGTCATCTAATTCGAACACCCGTGCATGAATCAAAAAAAATATATAAAAAAATAAAACTAAGATAAATAAAAAAATACTATTTAGTGCATAAAAGTCGAAGGAGATCAGGTGGTCCGATTTGTCTTGGATTGCGTCCAGGAATTGTAGCCTGCAAAAAAAAATTATTTTTAGTTAAATATTTTTCGCATAATATAACAACTTAAATAAATATATCTTTTCTAAGATATGCATGGTAATGGATCCCTGAATTTCTTTATTTTGGTTTTCCATAATGGATTGTTACAGCCACATGAAACACTCACACATCACTCACTAGATATAAAAGTCCCAAATAGACTGTAAGACACGTGGAGGTCTAAAATCCCTCCACACAACCATGTCTTCACAGCTCGGAAGATCTTTTGTTTCTTCTTATTTCTTTGATTTTGTGTGTGTCGTACTAGAACTCATGCAACCAGGTATATAAGAAAAGATTATCGGTTAAGACTATGAAATACAAAATTTGAACATTTTTAAAAAAATATCATATTTTGAATAAATATTTTGAGCCCCCTATCATTAAAAGTTTTCCTTACATGTTAATTTCATAAATAATTAGAACACACAAGAGTTCTCCCACTCTTCTAATATTGTAAGCAAATGAAATACACAAACGAATATGAACAACAACAAACATATCAAAAATTACAGGAACTCATCCTAACATTTTATTAACTCAAAAGGATATTATACATAAGTTTGTTTATATGTTTTAACAATAGATTTATTGATAATTAAGTTTCATAATTTATTTTGATTTGTTTTATTTGGGGTTTTTATGATCTCATGACCCGAATTACAGATTTAAAAGGTTAAACCAAATTGATCTAATATGTAGTGGTCTCAATGGGTTTTTTTTTAAATATATCTTCAATTTTTTTAAATCAAATTATATTTTTTCCATTTGTCTAGGTTGTTTTGAGACTCATTGAATCAGTCAGGTCATATCGATTCAACTTTTACTCTTTTGCTTGTGTTTGAAATTGAATTGTATACTTTAAATTTGGTTTAGCTTTGAATTTGAATTAAAATTATATTTGTTGGATATATGTGTGTGTATAAGCAATACAACAAAAACATGTCAAAATGCTATGAAATTTAAACATACCGTTTAAATTGAAGAAGAAGAAAAACAACTATAATGAAATTGACAACTTTTGAACTAAGATCATGAATTGATTTTTTATTAAAATTTTGTTTCGTCAAAATAATTTTTTCCTTAAAAAAAGACTTTCAATGGTTTTAATAATTAAAAAACAAATCATTATTTTAATACTTAAAAAAGGAAATATACACGTAATCAAACACAAACATTAGGGGTGTTTAACAATTCATTTCAAAAAAAAATATTTTTATTTTTTATTTTAAATTAAAAAAATTTGATTTTTTTAAATCATTTTATATGTTGATATCAAAAATAATTTTTAAAAAATAAAATTATTATTTTAATACATTTCTAAAAAACCTACTTTAAAAAACAACCTCAAACCATTCTCCCTGTCCCATACATACATGTTAGATCAAAAAAGCTCATGTTACTGCCTGCAATAGCTAAAAAGCCACCGCAATAACTAACATGAAGCCGGGGGGGGGGTGTAAGAGGGACACCTTAACTTAAGCTGACTTGATGCAATCAAAGCTATATATAAATAAATATACACTAAACGGATTCGAGCATGAGAGAGGATGGACAATCAAAGAAGAGGCAAAAAGACCAGTACAGGTAAAGTAGATTGCACAATATGATGAAGAGTGGGCATACCAGTGAAAGATTTCGAGGCATTTTACATACGAAACATTATGTTTTCAACAGCACCGGGAAAGAAAGGAAGGAAGGAACACAAGCTGCCAACCTATTCTATTTTGCACAGTTTTTCTTTAAGACAAACAAACACCAACAAACAAACACAGCACTATTTTGGTTACAACACATTTCCAGTTATCGGTGTGGCTCAGAACTCCCATTTCCTCATCTCCATACCATCAGGAGGGCTTCCTTCCACCTTCTTAGTGCCCACTTCTTTCCAGTTTGTCGACAGCACCGTCCCGTTCGACTCCACCTGTTGTTATTAAAACAACACAAAGAACAAGCATCAGGAAGCAGTTCCTTCACCCCCATAAATATGTATATGTATATGTATAATTTTAATTCAAAGGCCTTACAAAAGACTTTTTCATGGCTCTTCTTGTGTCTTCATCAGCATCTTGGTAAATTTCTCGGAAAAATTTGTTCAAAGCTGCATCCCCATCTAGCTTCTCCTCTTTCTCCTGAAATCCATCAATGATATCTCATGCTTCAGTTATGAAATGAACACAAAACATGAGTACAGAATCAACAAATATTACCTCCTTTTTCACTTCAGCTTCAATCTTGTCCCAATCAACTCTTTTTGATGAGGGATAGGTAGGCCTTTGAGCAATTTCTGCAACATTCATCATGAAAAGCAAGCAATTTAGCACGACTATGCAGCATGCACAAATTCAAGCTACCACTTAGAGACTACAGACACAATTCTAACATAAACAGTTCCAAAACAAGCCCTGACCCCTTGGGAAATGCATCTCATCACACATGGCACATTCCCATAATAAGTCATTGGTTCTTTTGGTTGTTAGTTACACAAATGGACTGCAATATTAGTTGCGAAAATTTCACCTATACTGAGTATAAATTTTTTTACTAAACTAAATAACACACCAAGTCAGCTGAGAAAATGTACTAAATTAAATATTATAATTCATAACAATTAATGCTTAATAAAGCAAGATGTAACATGTATAATTTATCACCTGGAGAACAACAATGGGTAAGAGGAAGGGGGTTAAAGAAAATGTTTAGAAGCATGGAAATCACATTCAATTCAGCCTCCAGTTAATATTGCTAAAAAGTTGCATTTTACTCTTATTTAGCATATCAGATGTGTTGCATTTTACTCTTATTTAGCATATCAGATGATACAAATATGTACTGCTAGCCTCTTATTTAACATATGAGATGATACACATGTATTACTAGCAAGTTGACATACCCGACGATACAGTAATCCTTTTTACCACTGCTGTCTCCTGGTTGTATTCAAGAGATGCCCAGTGCAGACCTGATTCAGCTTTTGTGAGACGGATTTCAACTTTGGTGGACAAGACGTAAAATTTGCACTTGTCAGGTGTAATCTGTTGGCACAAAGTTTGCATCCATAATAAGTAGCAAGAAAAAGCTGCCCCTACAGTATTACACAAAGGCAAAAACAAGAAAAAGCTGCCCCTACAGAGGAAAGAATAGCAGTAGTAGAAGATGCTGATTATTTTAGATAACCCTTCATTCCTCTAATGCCAAACAAGTAAATGCTAAAGAATCAAAAAATTATAGCCTGCTCAAAAGAGAGGTAGATTCCAGTGCTTTAATCTCAATCAATACCTTCCCAAATAAGCGAGTTTGAAAATGGTATGCATCTTCACCAGGAACATCTATGCTAACACTTAACTGTAAAGCAATCATCGCATATTAGAATCTAGAAGTTCAACTCCTTGTACCCAGTAAAATATAAAAAGAAAGATTTCCAAATGAAGTGCATACAATCTGTTCACCAAAATCAACAGTAACACTACTGGCTGGTATGCCCTTTGCAAATATAGTCACAACCACCTCTTCTGGCTTTTGGTAGAATTCATGCCTGTGCAGTTCAGTAGATCAATTAAATATTTGCATGAGAAAAACATAAAAATACTAGTATTCAGTCAAAATCAGAAACAATACTAGAAAATTTCAGGATAAAAGCAATCATTCACCATAATTGCCTTTGAAAATCAAAACCATGAGATTGAAGGTGTCCATAAGGATACACAAGTGCAAATTTGCACTAACCTGTACTTTGACTTGGAAGGTGTTACCATTGAAGCCTTGCTAGAAATGTCTTCTGGCTCTTCTTTTAGGGAAAGAGTGTTTAGCGGGGCCTCCACTGCTTGCTTTTTTGTCTCACCAGTTTCCTCTGAAAGAACATGAAAAATTTGTTCACCGGATCATGATAAAGCAACAATGTTCCTAAACACGCTAATACCATCCTAAACACGATTAATAAAATATGAATAATTGGACCAAGTATTCACACTGATAATGATAAAGGAGAACTAATTACCTGCAATGCACTCATCACACTCTTTGATCAAGTTAGCAAATCTGGGCTCTTCTGTTGCCAAAGTTGCTCCTGCTTCCAAGGCTGCCTTAGCTGTCTGATACTCCTCAAGTTTCATGCATGCAATTCTGCAACAGAGATAGTGCCAAGGGAAAATCAGTCAGAAAATCCAGTGAAAAGAATCAGATCATTCATGAGAAGAAGGATACAAATGCATGAAGTACAACAAAGGGCACTACTTATAAAACACAGATCCCTTACACCATGAAATAATGAATAACCAAATAGAATTCCAGACAGAGGCATCACTTCTCACTTGCAATCTCGATTTCACTACCACAACAAACCCAAATTTTCTTCAGAATTATCATAAACTCACATTTCAACTCAATCACAAACATGCACACACTACCAATTATACCACCAAAACACAGTGAAACCACAAACTCCACTCATAATTCCACTAAACCCCAAGCACAAATTCATCAGCTCAGAAACCGAAAATCAAATCAAACAAATTCGCAAACTAACCCTTTCCGCAAGTAGGCTTTAGCCATGGAAGGATCCAACTCAATCGCTCTGCTTGCATCCGCAACAGCCTCTTTAAGAACATACCAAAATAGAAACAAACTTTCAGTCTCTCATTACTAAAATCACAAAGTTAACCAAACCTTCATTTATTTCACAATTACATATTAAATAAATAAATCACAATTTATTAATAACTAATAAACAGAGAATATCAACAGAAAATCGTAAAAACAGGATTAAATAAACAGAGAGCAAGCGAGTGAAAGTGAATCGTGGTGATGGCGGAGCGAGGGTCAGCTAAGTATACCAGTGAGGTTGTTGAGTTTGATATTGGCCTGAGCACGGTCGGCGAAGAGGTCAGGATTGGTAGGGTTAAGAGCGATGGCTTGGGTGTAGAGATCGACGGCTAACTCGAAATGGTCGTCGATGAATGCTTCTTTGGCTTTCCTCTCCAGATCCGCCATCGATTGAATTAAAAAAAAATCGATTCAGGGAGCGGAGACGGAGACGGAGTGGAAGACTCTAGAATAGAGAGAGGGAGAGAGAGACAGAGCAGGAGGGAATATTGTTGACTTGAGAATGAGCTGCAAATACGAGCCTTCTCTCTAGGCTTTACTAATCTCTCCTTTGTTTCCTTTGGCCCATCACTCTAACAATCTTATGTTTTATAGAGGATTGAAAAAACAAATACTAAAAAGTTGTTTTCATGAACAAACTTGGATAAGTTTCTACTGGGCTTTAAATATTTATGAATATAAATATATTTTAAAAAATCATTAAAATACAATAATTTATTACACACCAAGAGCAAATTAATTATAAAATATAAGTAAATGATTATATCCTTCTGTGTTGAATGTGATATCATTTCATGTTTTGATAAATGATTGCTAACTTATAGTTATTATATACTCATGTACATTAATTAACTCGGGTTTTGCACTTTATAAAACCTGTAATATTTTATTGTCTTGAACTCAACCGGTTTTTCCAATTTACAACATAAGAAACCGAAACAAACTAAGCAAATCAGTTGAAACTAGAACTGGTTTGATTTTGTTTTGTTTTATAATTATCAAAATTTGGATTTGATTTTTTTAAAAGTAAAAATCAAACCGAACAAAAAATAATCATCCTCGTAAGTTAAGTTAGAAACAAATAAAAATCAAATGTCTTTTGTCCACAAGCAAATCATCAGCGGGCTGACACGCTTTCTCCTTGTTCTGTCTCCAAAAAACACGTTATGAAAAAACAATACACAGATGCTAAAAGAAAAGAGAGAGAGAGAGAGAGAGTGCTTGTGCAGTATTAAAAGAGCTCGGGTTTGGTACTGTTCCTTCAGACTCAGTGGCACTGTGGAGTGGTCTTTTATCCGGCGTGCGTCGCGCGAGTTCGTCCACCCTATTTTTTTTGTTTTATCCGGCTGTGAACAGTGTAATGGCGAAACAACCCCCGATAATAAGACAAAAACACGTTTTCGGGTGAGGGCTACGGTTGTAATTGCACACGTACGGACCGGTCCGGTCCGCCGGAACCTTTTTTTTTTAATATTTTTAAAAATGTGTTATTATGTCTGTAGCCCCCGATAAGACAAAATCCATGAATTAGCCTCAGGGGTTGTTTCGTAATTGACACACACGTCACTGTGCGCTTGCGTCAGCAATGTCAGGTGTCCGTACAGGCGCGTCGGAGCGTTTTCTCCCCTCCATCGATTCAGGCGGCGCGTGCGGCGTCATACGGCGGTGAAAAATTTCCCTCCGCCGGGTAGAACGATTCGCAACCCTTCCCGGAAGCTCATGGAGTGGCGCGTGTGATAATATAATCGACGTATAGGCTCATATAGTCGGTTGAACGTTTATGTGCACGTTTCTCTCTCCTCAGTGTCCGATTCCACTTCAGTCCCCCGATTTATTGTTGATGCATTGCAGTCCCTTGGCTTTTGTTTGATTTATGTAATGGAAGTTTCGATTTCTGTCAATTGCGTCCCTTAATTCAAATTGATATATATAGAGTTTGCATGTCAGTCCTTCTTCTTTGAATTTTTCGGTTTTCTCTTAGATCCTTTAATTGTTTTAGTGCAGCAGGTTATATTGTTTTCAATTTTGTCCTTCATGTCAAATGCATTATATATTACACTCTAATTTCAGTCTCTCTTCTTTTAATTTTTTTTTCTCTTCAATCTTTTAATATTTTTGGTGCAAAAGTATAAATGGTTGTCAAATTAATCCTTCACTTTAAATCAATCATATATTTTATTTTTATTTAGGGCCTGATGTTTTTAATTGTTCTATTGAAATTGATTTCATTTATTATTATGTGTATATTTATGCATTATTCCCTATTATTGTATAAGTTTATGTATATATTTTTCTTTAATTTGGTTTTTAATATTTCTTTTATCTTTTTTTTTGTTGGGGTTTCTTTTTATTTAGTCTTCAAATTTTATTCCTGGTAGTAATCATGTAAACATTCATTTATTTTTTTTTAAAATCACAAATATTTTTTAAATGCTAACAATGATAATAATAATAATAATAATAATAATAATAATAATAATAATAATAATAATAATAATAATGAGAATAATAATAATAATTAAAAAAAAATTAATAATAATAATTGAATTGTTAGAATATTTATTGAATATTATCGCCTGATAATAATCAAATTTTTTTTATTGAAAGTGTTTGAAATTAATTATATATTTGTATATTTATGTCAAATTAAAGTATGCTAAACTACTTATATGTTTGAATTTTTATTTAATATTATCGTCTAAAAATATATACAGAGAGGAAAAAAAAATACCGCGGCTTTTTTCAAGGCAAAAAATTTATATCAATATTCTTAAATATATTTAGTATAATAATATGATGAATAAATCTTATAAAATTAAAATAAATTGGCTCCAAATTTTAATTTTTTGCTCTTTTATTCAAGTTTAGTTTTTTGAAAAAAATTTACAATATTTTGATTTCGAAAATTGCAAATCTCATATCATTGAGAAAAATATACAACTGAAAAAAACAAAAGGCAGACAAATTTACCTCCATTATCTGCAATTCAAAAATATAAGAACCAATTCCCGTCTCGATTACACTGTTCTTTTAAGATGGCAATTAAGTAATTATAACATGGAAAAAAAACTCAGTTTATTTTGAAAAATAAATTAAAATATTTTGATTTGTAATGCGTGGAATCTAATATTACTGGGAATAAAATTGAATTCAAACAAAGAATAAAATTACAAATTTACCTACGTTATCTAGAATTTAAACATATACGAACCGCTTCCCATTTTTATTACTCTATAAAGTATGTGAGACTAATTATATGTTTTAATATTTATTAAATATTATCGCCTAAAAATATATATAGAGAGAGAGAAAAAAAAAATTGACCCTTGATTTTAAAACAATTTTTTTATATTAATATGCTTAAATACATTTAATATAATAATATGATTAATAAATCTTATAAAAAAAATTTGCTTTGAATTTGAATTTTATACTCTTTTCTTTAGATTTATTTTTGAATTTTTTTTTCCAATTTTCCCATTTTTAATATTTCAAATTTGATATTACTAGAGAAAAAATACAGCTCAAAAAAACAAAAGGTACACAGATTGACGTACATTATCAACTCAATTTTTTTTCTTTTGACAAAATTACCTCGATTATCTACAATTAAAAAATATGCGAGTTACTCTCCGTTTTATTTATATTGTGTCAGATCTAATATTATTGGAAAAAAAAGACAACTAAAATATATTTTTTTTTAAATTTACCTAGCTTATCTCCAATTAAAAAATATACAAACCACTTCCCATTTCGATTACAGTATTCCTTCTACGTTGGGAAAAAAATTATTTGTTACATATTTTATCTATTATAATGTTACTTATTAAATATTTAAACAACTAATTACAACATGTAAAAAATCAATTAGTTTTCTACATGAAAAAAACCCTAGCGCAATGCGCGGGCAAGCATACTAATTATACCATGCAAAAAACTCATTTCTAATATATTTTTATCTGTAGCAATTTTAATAATTAAACATTGAAATAACTAATTATAGCACGCAGAAAATATAAGTTTATTTTTAAAAAAAAAGTACAATATTTTTAGTTATAATGTGTCAGATCTAATATTACTGGGGAAAAAATGCAACTAATTAAAAAAAATTTATCTACATTATCTACGATTAAAAAATATACGACCCACTTTGCATTTCAATTATACAAATGTTATCAATTATAATTTTACTAATTATATATTAAAATAGCAAAATACAATACATATAAAAACAATCAATTTTCTACATAGATAAAAAAGCCCCGGGGCAACGCCCGGGCATATCGCTAGTTACTACTGTAAGGAATCTTTTTTCTCTGTATTGTTTTTGTATTGTTTCTAAAATTGTTTTTTATTTATAAATATATTAATATAATATTTTTTTATTTTTTAAAAAATATTTTTGACAAAATGATTTAAAAATATAAATAAATTTTAATTTTAAGTAAAAAATAAAAAAAATCAATTATTTTAAAATTACTTTTGAAACGCAATGACAAAAACGTAATAAGTAGTGTTTGACAATACATTTTAAAAATATTTTGGAAAAATTTGAAATTTTTTATTTTGTACTTAAATTTTTTTTTTGTATTTTTAAATTATTTTGATGTGTTAATATCAAAAATAATTTTTAAAAATAAAAAAAAATATCATTTTAATACATTTCTAATCAAAATATATTTTAAAAAACAGCCTAATACACCAAAAAAAGAATCGCCACCATGGCCACTGCGCTAGATGAGATTTCTGAGGTGCTCTACTTGACCTGCTAGAGGGATAAATGCATGGTCAATATATATTTTTTATATAATATTATAATTTATTTTAGAAGTATATATGGTGTTCTGAATCTTGATGCTATTTAAAAATATTATCAGATGTATATAAATATAAAAGTACTCTTAAAAATAGGGTTTAAAACACCCTGGTCTTTGCGCACCCGTGCGACAATTCACAAAAATCAAACAATGGCATTGGTGTTTTTTAATAATAGGAGACTTGTCGTTTTTGTTGCTATCAAAAAATTTCACAAGTCTCAGAAAAAGGAGATTTGTATTTCGTAAGATTTTAACATTGGTCCCTGTAAGAAAAGACTTGTCAGATTTCTTACGTGGAAAGCACCATGTGAAGAAAAAGTAGGGAACATAGCACGCACAAAAACTTTAACCATCATCAACAATTAACTATTAACTATTAACTATTAACTATTAACTATTAACTATACAATAAACCGCGTCCCACTTTTACTGTTCGAATCCACAGTAATACTTAGTATTAATATATGTTTTCGAGACCCGTAGGCGATATCTTGAGGTAGATGAGCTGGTCCAATACAATAAACCGCGTCCCACTTTTACTGTTCGAATCCACAGCAATACTTAGTATTAATATATGTTTTCGAGACCCGTAGGCGATATCTTGAGGTAGATGAGCTGGTCCAATACAATAAACCGCGTCCCACTTTTACTGTTCGAATCCACAGTAATACTTAGTATTAATATATGTTTTCGAGATCCGTAGGCGATATCTTGAGGTAGATGAGCTGGTCCAATAGCGCGCGACATTATGTCTGCCCTCCGAGAGGGCGTGAGTTCGAATCCCTTCACCGCAGGTTTCTAAAAATACATTTACTATTTATATATACAATTTCGTGAACCAACAAACATATGATGAGGTAGCCGAGTTGGTCTGAAGCGAACAAAAATTAAGATGTCTCAAGCTCGCGGTTCGAATCCCACTCCCACAGTACCGATTCTTTCTCTTTTTTTTATTACGTTTTTTTTTCTAATTATTTTTTTTCATTTTTTTTTTGTCGGGATTTTATTTTTATTAGGTTCTATTCTGAAATTTTAATTTATGTTGGTGATAATTTTAAAATTAATAGTGCTTCTTTTTTCTCTTTGCTCTTTTTTATGTGTATTTCTGTTATTTTATTTGTTTTTCAGATTAAATAATTTTATGATTTTATTGTTTGCGCAATAGTAATGATAAAGTGATTGTATTTTTATTGTTTTTTTTGTTAAATTGTTCTGATTTTTTTTATTATTCAGGGTAATTTAATATTTTTAATTATTTGAGCAGTAATGTTGATAATAATTTTAACTGTTATAGTAATAAAAATGACAGTAACATAGGGATGAATTTTTAATTTATGTTTTCATCTTTGTATGGATATAAAATCAACTACTTATTTTTTATTTGATTATTGCAGGTCTTTTCACAATTTATATTTTATTTTTAAATGTGATTTAAATTGAATTATAAAATGAACTAATCTTAATACAATGAATTCAATAATTATAATATCCGAATCTTTTTGCTTTTTTTAATGATGATGATAATTTTATGTTGGTTATTTGGTTAAAAACTACTAAACAGATAAATTTATATCAATTTAAATTTCATATATTTTATAGAAAACTTGCACTTCACAGTAATTATGCACAAATTTATTATTTTGACTAAATTTATATTATAACAAAAAAAATATGGTGCTGCCCGCGACGAGGCGCGGGGCATTGGCTAGTAATGGATACACGATGTTGTTTTTTATTAGTAATTGCTTCTGATTTGATTTTAATTGAGGTTATTTTTTAAAATATTTTTAATTAGAAATATATTAAAATATTATTTTTTATTTTTTAAAAAAATTATTTTTAATATTAATCTATGAAATTATATAAAAACACCAAAAAAATTAAATTTAAAATAAAAATAAAAATAATTTAATTTTCTTAAAAAAAATTATGAAATGCAATGACAAACAAGTAATAACAGTTTAAATACAGTTTTCATAAAGGCTATTTTAGAGTAAACGGTTTTCATAAACTAGTAAAAGTTTGAATTCAACCCAATAATTAGATTAAAAGTTATGATTGTTTTTAAACTATCATCCTTGTTTGGCAAGATTTCATCAAATCTCTTCTTAAACTTAGGCTCCGTTGACATTAAATTTTAAAAGTATTTTTTTAAAAAATGAATTTTTTTTATTTTTATTTTAAATTAAATTTTTTAATATTTTTAGATCATTCTCATGTACTGATATAAAGAATAATTAAAAAAATATTAATTTAATATATTTTTGAACAAAAAACACTTTCAAAAACAATCTCAATCATACTACCAAACATATCAAATAGATAATATATTTCTAATTTTCTATAATTTGATTTATTCAATTAAATTCATTCCAAACTCCATCACGCCAAGATTATATATATATATATATATATATATATATATATATATATCCGAAAATTAATTCTAGATTACTGCTCTTACTATTATAATTAGGACTCCAAAAATTCTATAATAAGAAGAATGCATGTGGATGTGCACAAGTCTATATAATTATGGACAAATTAAGATAAATCTATATCCAAAGGTTTAATGTATTGCAAATCATCTCAATTTTCATTCGACATCAAACTTGAATTAAAACATCTAAATCATGAGGAAGTCCGCAGTGTCTTGCAAGAATATTTTTATGACTTAGTTAATAGATTTACTCTTTACCAGGGTTAACAACTGAGGTAACTCTTTCATTCCACATCGTTTTTCATTCTTCTTTCATTGGGCCCCACTCTTGTTTGACAATGTTGATTTACAATCCCAACTAGCCAGGCCCCACCGTCCACGCGGATAGTCACAGACTCACGATAGACCTCTTCTCTCTGTACAATCTCAACCACATTCCGACACGTGTGGGAATCCGCTCAGGCCCACGGCCATGTCACCATCATGCCACGTGGGCAGACAGCAACCTTATTCTAAAACCATTTATTAAGAAAATCAGCCGGGCTTTATACCGAGTTTATTTTATAATTTTATATTTATGAGTAATTTTTTAATATAATAAGAGGGTGTTACGCTGACAAGCAAGTGTGTTTTTATGTCTTCTTGATGAGCACATTGGGCGGTTGAGATTGAAATGGTGGGGCCTACTTTGGGTACCACAAAGACTTGTCTTTTTGAATTGAGCACGAATCCTTTTTGGGCCTATATGGTTATTTCCTGAAAACTTTATATATCTTCTCAAATAGATAATATCATTTTTATACTGATTTTTTTTTTGCTATCGATCTTATTATCTGTTTTTTTTTTAAAAAGTTTTCAATGAAGAAATTGCATCCATTTATAAGCTTGTGGCTAATCTACACACACACAAAAAAAAACCTGCCAATTCTTTTTCTATTTCAATGAACCTTGAAGGATCCATCACTCAAATTGCTCGCATGTTTTCCTCGTCAGCAAGGCTATGGGGCCACATGTAATTTTTTTATATTCCTTTATTTATTTATTTATCTTTGGTATTAGTTTATTAAACCTTGAATTTTATAATTTCCCTTTATTTTTTTAGGATTTATTTTTATCTCATATCCCAAACCATGTTATAGCTAAATAATTTTATCTCAAACCATTTATTAGAGCTTGTCGATATCTTAGTTAACCTAATACGAACCCAAATCATATTTACGAAGTAGGCCACAGATTTCCTGATTTCTTTTACTTTGTTAACATGGATTCTGACTATCCTGGGTTCTATAACTCTAAGATAGGAGAGGCCAAGGAAATTGTTGAGAAGGTGTGGCCTATCCGACTAATCTTCCTATGTATTTTTCTCTTTCTTGACTTGTTTTCATTTGCCACTTAAAATTATTTCTTCCACACTGCTTCTACAGCCGTCGTCAAATGTCGAGTCACAAATCTTGTAGCCATTCGGTTCTTGCATCAAGATCCGAGATCATGGACCAAGAAATTCATGTCACAATCTGCTTTTCTAGGCAGGACAGGAAACGCGATTACGCAAGAAACTAGCCACATGTCCAATCCATTTCTTCTCTATATATTCAGCTCCTGAATGTATCTGCTTCAAACCTAACCTCACATTAATTCATCAAATATCCCCATCTTCTTCTCCTGCTCTCAACCTCGAATCACAAACACAGCTATATCCAAAAGCCATCTCAAAACCCAGAAAACCGATTTCTGAATTTTAATACCATAGCCCCAGAAATGTTTCAGCTGTTAGATCCGTCACAGACACCTTCTTCTTCTTCCATTGATCTTGAATCCCAATCACCAGAAACACAGGCACAAACCTCTCTTGCCCTTGTCCAAGAAATATCTCAAGCCCCAGAAACACAGCCGACGCTTTTCACAGCCGTCAACTCAGAAATATGGTTGCAAATATCACACACACAGGCGCCCCAACCCCATTCTTCCATGGAAATAGAGCTACTGCATTTACCACCACCAACACCACAGAGACCTTCGCCTGCCATCAATGCACAACAAATCCATGTGGTCGCTGTCACGCAGATCAGTCTAGAATGGCCCAACATAATCATGGCATTCTGTTTCGAGGCAGCAATTCAGATAGCTCTCCAATACGAAAAAACTCAGCAGTCCAAGCTCCCTATTGCCTTCTACTTTCTCTTTCCATACTATTCACCTTTGCTTCCCTTTTTTCTTCACAGCTTATTAGCAAAAAGTTTCCTGAAATATCCAAACTATTGGAGAAAGTAGCAATATTCCTTGCTACCTTTGCCTTTTTCGCCACTATCGCAACTCCATTAGCCCTGTCCCGCAGCTGAAGTGCAAGTATAACGTTGTCCTGTACTCACAAAATCTACTTTGGAGGAGATGGCTGTCCGCTATGACTGCCGCTTATTAGGAGAAATTTAAAATAAGAGTGATAATAGTGTTTCTCTCTCTCTTGGTTCTACTGTAATAATTATATTATCTGTTTGGTAATCGTTAGTTTTTTTTTTTGTAAGTGTGTTTCACTTTTAAAAATAAGAAATTAATATTTTTAAATGTTTTTTAATAGTTTTAAATTTTTAAATAATTTTAGGATTTTTGGCTATATTCAATAAAATATAAAATATTTTTATTATAAAATAAAAAATACTTTGAAAAAAATCTCAACCACACTCCAAAAAAAACCCCTTATTATTCTAATGTAAAATTTTAATTGAATAGTTTAGTAATAATTAAACTCAATATATTTAAAGTTTGTGTTTTTTTCTTTCCCTCGCCCGACAACACTGGCTAATCTTCACACACAAGAAACAAAATGCCAAGTCCTTTTCTATTTCAATGAATGATTAGTTTGCTTGCCGTGGCTTGTTACTCGGATCATCTTGTAGGATCCGATATGCCCATCTTCTTCATGAAGCTTTTCTACATGACACGACGTCATATTGCATATGAAAATTTGACTATACGACCTTGAAGGATCCATCACTCACAAGCTTTCATCGTCCTATGGGGCCACATGAAATTTTCCTTTTGAGTTTTTTAATGAAAACAAAATGATGGCAACAACCTGAATATATAGAAAACAAGGTGTCAACTCTTCATTAATTGTTTTACTGAGAGTTCAGCAGATATGTGCAAGTCTTTCATAATAATCTTTTAATTCAGATATTATAAATCTTTTAAGTTTGAGTTAATAACACTGACCCAATCTCAATTTAGGATGTTCCAATCAAATTATAAATTAAAGTAATTAAGAACAAGGCTAGAGTTGCGAGGGCCATGCTTTTGCTGTTGAGTGCTTCAACAATTACATAGAAGAAAGGTCATTAATTTTATTTTGATTGGTGTTCTATTTTTTTTAATTAGGATAATAAATTTCAGTTTTGGAGCGTTTCAGTTTTGAGATTGTATTTATATATATATAATTTAGAATATTAATTCAGCAGATATAATTTAATTTAAATTCAAAAATAAATTAAACTGAAATTATACAATTCAAGTGTCAAACACAAATAAAAAAGTGAGAGTTAAGCCAATATGTCCCAATCGATTTGATGAATTCAAAGATAAGTTGGACAAGTGGTAAAAATATAGTTTGAGTTAAGAAAATTCAAGATAACATAATTTTTTAAAAAACATATTGAGACAACAACATATTATATCAACTCAAGTCAACTTGAGTCAGCCTATTAAATTCATGATCTCAGGTCATGAAATTATAATAACCCCATGTAAAATGAATCAAAATAAATTATGAAATCATAAATATTGAGACAAAACATATTATATCAGCTCATGTCAACTTGAGTCAGCCTATTAAATTCATGATCGCAGGTCATAAAATCATAATATCCCCATGTAAAACGAATCAAAACAAATTTTAAAACTTAATTTTCAATAAATATATTATCGAGTGATGAAATTGGAAAATAATTAAATCTAAAAAAAGAGATAAAAATAATCTTTCAAAATAAAATTACAAATTTAAACAACATGACAACAATATAATTAATAGTCTTACAAGATCTTTCTATACTTAGATTATTCTAAAATTATAACCTATGATTCCACGTAATTGCTTTATCCATTATTTAAATCAATGTTAGGGTCATAAATTAGTGTAACAGCTAAAATGATATGATTTTTGTTTAATTTTTTAAAAAAAGTCTAAGTTTATTAATTTCAACCAGATCTTAAGTTTACTTAACATGTCAATCCAGTTTGATTAAATTATTTTTTTACTTAGATTCGACTAAAATCTAACTCAGATTATGTTTGAGGTTAACCTCGCAGATCTACTGAGGTTTTATAGCACTGTTTATCTCTGGGCAAGCAGTTGGGCTTTATTTTTTCGACGAGCCTGGCCCCTGAGGAGCCCAAAACATTTAATCTCAAAACCCAACACGTGAACTGAGTCCACTTCGTTTAGTGTTTCAAAAGAATTTGGAGTTTCTAGCAGTCTTTTTTTATGCAAGATGATAAGTAAAACAGCAACAAAGATCTTCGGCAGAACGGAACTCCCCTGTTTCCAGGAAACATGTTCTCATCTCATTTCCTTCTGCAACTCCAAGTCATTAAGACAAGGTGTTTGCATCCACAGTCCACTAATCAAACTGGGTTTTCAGGATCACTTGTATCTGAACAACAATCTACTGTCTCTCTATTCGAAATGCTTTACTTTGGACTACACACGCCAGTTCTTCGATGAAATGCCATATAGAGATGTCGTGTCTTGGACTGGGATTCTTTCTGCTTATGTTAAGCATGAAAAACACGAAGAAGCACTTGGAATGTTTCAGGAAATGATGGGCTCTGGTCCTTGTCCGAATGAATTCACTTTTTCAAGTGTTTTAAGGGCTTGTTCTGCTTTAGGAGAATTCAGTTATGGAAAGTGTATTCATGGACGTGTCATAAAACATGGGTTTGATTCGAACCAGATTTTGGGGTCCGTTTTGATTGATTTGTATTCTAAGTATGGTTCTATTGAGGAGGCATGTAGACTATTTAGTTGTGTGGATAATGGCGATGTTGTTTCGTGGACAACGATGATTTCTTCCCTTGTTCAAGCAGGGAAGTGGAGCCAGGCATTGAGGATTTATATTGATATGATCAAGGCTGGTGTGTATCCAAATGAATTCACTTTTGTTAAGGTTTTACCTGCCGCGGGGTTTCTTGGTTTGCAACATGGAAAAGTGGTTCACGCTCATTTGATAGTTTTCGGGGTTGAGTTGAATTTGGTAGTGAAGACTGCCCTTGTCCATATGTATTCCAAGTGCCAGAGGATGGACGACGCTGTAAGGATTTCAAAGCTGACACCAGAGTCTGATATGTTTTTATGGACTGCTATTCTTTCTGGGCTGGCTCAAAACTTGAAGTTAAGGGAAGCTGTAGTTGCATTTCAGGAGATGGAGGCCTCAGGAGTTTTATCGAACAATTTTACATACCTGAGTATTTTGAATGCTTGCTCGTTAACGCTGTCTCTTGATTTAGGGAGACAGATCCATGCAAGGGTGATCATGACTGGTTTGGAGGATGATCTTCCTGTGGGAAATGCCCTTGTTGATATGTACATGAAATGTTCTCACGGGGCAAAAGATGGCTTGAGAATGTTCCAAGGCATACATTCGCCTGATGTAATCTCTTGGACATCTTTGATTGCTGGCCTTTCTGAACATGGTTTTCATCGAGATTCTTTTGACTTGTATATGGAGATGACAGCTTCTGGGCTGCAACCAAATTCTGTGACGCTATCAACCATCCTCAGATCCTGCAGGGCAGCAAAATCTGAAAGTCAATTATTGAAGCTGCATGGACATGTAATCAAGACGAATGCTGATCATGATATCGTTGTCAGTAATGCCCTTGTAGATGCTTATGCTGGAAATGAAAGGGTAGATGAAGCATGGGATTTGATTAGAAATATGAGCCAAAGAGATGCCCTCACATACACAGGTTTGGCCACGAGGCTCAATCAGATGGGCCATCATGAAATGGCATTGCATGTGATCAATCACATGTTCAACGATGACATTAAGATGGACGGATATAGCATGGCCGGCTTCTTATCCGCATCGGCTGGCCTGAATAGTTTGGAAACTGGAATGCAACTTCATAGTTATTCTGTGAAATCTGGTTTAGGCAGCTTCATTTCAGTCTCCAATGGCCTGGTCAGCTTTTATGGGAAATGTGGACTTACTCATGATGCCGAGCGAGCATTTGCAGAAATAGGCAAGCCAGACATCGTGTCATGGAATGGGTTGATATCCGCGTTGGCATCGTACGGACATATCTCTTCTGCTCTCTCTGCTTTTGACAATATGAGGTTAGCCGGAGTCAAGCCTGATTCACTTACCTTCTTGTCAGTGCTTTTCACCTGCACTCATGGTGGTCTAGTTGACATGGGTCTCGAGTATTTTAATTCAATGGAAGGAATGCATGGCTTAGAGCCTCAGTTGGATCACTATGTTTGCTTATTTGATCTCCTTGGCCGAGCCGGCCGGCTAGAGGAGGCGATGGAAATACTAGAAACCATGCCTATTAGCCCAAATGCTTCAATCTACAAGACTCTGCTGGCAGCGTGCAGAGCTCATAGGATTGTGCCTCTTGGGGAAGATATAGCCAGGCGAGGTCTCGAGCTTGATCCATCAGACCCTGCATTCAATCTGATACTTGCAAACTTGTATGACAGTTCTGGACGGTCTGATTTAGCTGCAACGATTCGCAGGTCGGTGAAAGATAAAGGTTCATCTCTTCCACAAAAGAGTTGTAGTTCACAATTTCACATGCTGTGCTAGCGTGATGTGTGAAAATTTTGGATCACTAACTACAAAGTATAAAGATCAAGGATATCAAAAAGATGAAGGATATCAATCTGACGATAACGAAGATCAGTTTTACCAGGATGAGAAAGATTAATTATTACTGGACTCAGTCACCAAAATGTGCCATTAATAGCTTCTCTGTGTACAACTTAACTTGTAGAGACCAAGGTGTTTTCTATCTGTGATTGCACACATGGCCTACTGCAATCAAGAAGAGCATACAGTATTGCCCTGATCCTAAAGTGGTAATCCTAAACCTTATTCTTTATTTTATAGCAATTCAGTTTTTTTTCATTTATGGGACAGAACATTCTTAGAATTCCCATTTTACAGCGACTATTGCAACTAATCATTATTGCAGTATTAGCAGTCTCATGATCATCTCTGTCACACATCGAAGTTATTTTTGTTCACATCAATTTCTGTAGTTACTTACAAATTTCGACACTTTTCTTAGATTTTCTTATTAAAATGAACACTTGAAATTCATCATTAACTTCTGGTTCATAATCATTAAATCCAAAGGTTCCCTTCGATTTTTGAGGTGGATGATTTGCATACCATGTTTGCTTTTTACACGTATATGCATATATTGCTTTTACACGAAGAATAGTGTTAGTGTCTTGGAATAGAAAAGACAAGCAATTGAGGCAGAGGATACAAAGACATTTATTTTTAACATGTTTTAATATCGATCGAGATATTAACCAAACACAATTTTAATTTCTTAATTTTTTTAATTTAACTACGGTGCCCACTTAAAATAATTCAATGAATGGACAACTACAGTTCTGGGATTATATCTATAACACTTCTGATTGGGTAACAGGCAAGTTAATTTCGGGAACCACTGTTACTATAATTTAGTTTCTTAACTATAACTCTCTGTTGTAATAATTTTACTTCGCTTATTTACGCATCGAAGATAGAAAATGAAATCACCATGCCATCGGTGATCATAAAATAGAAGGTGAATAACAAGATCTTCTTTGTGATATTAATTTTATAATATTTAAATTACTCGATAATCCCAATAAATTATAATTGTGTAATGACAATAAGATTAAAAAAAAATCATAGAGAAATTCCTAAGACACAAAAGCGTACTTGATTTTAATATTTAATTTTTACTTGATTATATTCACACGTGTCTTTCTTGAGATTTTTTTTTGTTAATTTCTTATGATGTGGTTGGAATCTTAGAGAAAATTCTATGTTGGTATAATGGTTGAGATTGATTTTAAAATTGTTTTTCGAAATATATTAAAATAATATTTTTTTAATTTTTAAAAATTATTTTTAATATTTTCACATTAAAATAATCTAAAAATATCAAAAAAATAATTTTAAATAAAAAAATAAAATAAAAAATTCAATTTGCAATAAAACTCCGAAACACCCCTAAATCTTTGTATTGTTTCATTTCAAGATTTATTCTAACCGTAGAAAAAGAGATGCACTCCCACCGGGACTCAAACATGTTAGCACTTAGCACGAAGGAGGATGCAATTACTTGTACGCTAGCTGAAGATTTGTTTTAAATTTGTTAGTTTTTAACTTATGAACTTTTAGGGGCATAATTATTTTGTAATGTGTCTTGAAGTTATTTTACATCATGTATGAACCTAAACTAATTAAGTTTTATATCCATAATTATGCTATTTTGTATTCAGAAATATTTTACATACGATTTTACGATTTTTCTTCTCACACAATTTTAGCTGTGATTTTACGATTTTTGTACGGACAAATTCGGGTGATCTTACGATTTTACGATCCGATCTTTCAAAACCCCTTTCAATTTATGTCAAAATCGCGATTTTAACATCCTTACGAACGAGGATGCCCCCAACAACTACTGAGCCAAAACCCCTGGTTGTCGGGAGCTATATTACTTTTCCCGCACCCCCGTTTGTATTGATTAAAATTCAAAAGGAGGACAGGTAGATTCCCGAGGACGTTTTTTAATTTATTTTCAAAGGTCCAAAATGTCCAACAATATCCTTATTATAAATAGGATCATAGGTTCAACGATAGGCACACTCACAAACCCCTCTCTCTCTCTCGTTCTCAACCAAGCACCACAAAACCCAGAAAACCGGGCTCTGTATTTTTGAATACCAGCCACAGAAATGTCTCAACCACCTCTTCGACAATTAGCACAGACACCGCCTTCTTCTTCTTCCATTGATCTTGAATCCCAATTAGCAGAAACACAGGCACAAACCTCTCTTGCCCTTGACCAAGAAATATCTCCAACACCAAAGGGACCTTCCCCTGCCATCAATGCACAACAAATCAATGGGGTCACTGTCACGAAGATCAGTCTAGAATGGCCCAACATAATCATGGCATTCTGTTTCGAGGCAGCAATTCAGATAGCTCTCCAATACGAAAAAACTCAGCAGTCCAAGCTCCCTATTGCCTTCTACTTGCGTTCTCTTTCCATACTACTCACCTTTGTTTCCCTTCTTTCTTCACAATTGATTAGCAAAAAGTTTCCTGAAATATCCAAAGTATTGGAGAGAGTAGCAATATTCCTTGCCACCTTTGCATTTTTCACCACAATTGCAACTCCATTAGCGCTTCCCCTCAGCTAAAGTGCAAGTATAACGCTGTCCTGTATTCGCAAAATCTACTTTGGAGGAGATGGTTGTCCGCTATGACTGCCGCTTATCAGGAGAAATAATTAGGGGCCGCATGTCAGAAAGTTGTTTCATAGAAATAATAAATAGAAAACAAGGTGTCAATTTGCGTTGGAAACTCTTCATTGATTGTTTTACTGAGAGTTCAGCAGATATGTTCAAGTCTTTCATAATAATCTTGTGATTCATATATTATAAATCTTTTAAGTTTGAGTTAATAACACTGACCCAATCTCAATTTTGGATGTTCCAATCAAATCATAAAGTAAAGTAATTAAGAATATGGCTGCAAGGACCATGCTTTTGTTGTTCAGTGCTTCAACCATTAAATAGCAGATAAATTTGTTTTAAATAAGTCCAAGTCATTGACACAAGGTGTTTGCATCCACAGTCCACTAATCAAACTGGGTTTTCAGGACCACTTGTATCTGAACAACAATCTGCTGTCTCTCTATTCGAAATGCTTTACTTTGGACTACACACGCCAGTTCTTCGATGAAATGCCATATAGAGATGTCGTGTCTTGGACTGGGATTCTTTCTGCTTATGTTAAGCATGAAAAACACGAAGAAGCACTTGAAATGTTTCAGGAAATGATGGTCTCCGGTCCTTGTCCGAATGAATTCACTTTTTCAAGTGTTTTAAGGGCTTGTTCTGCCTTACGAGAATTCAGTTATGGAAAGTGTATTCATGGATGTGTCATAAAACATGGGTTTGATTCGAACCAGATTTTGGGGTCCGTTTTGATTGATTTGTATTCTAAGTATGGTTCTACTGAGGAGGCATGTAGACTATTTAGTTGTGTGGATAATGGCGATGTTGTTTCGTGGACAACGATGATTTCTTCCCTTGTTCAAGCAGGGAAGTGGAGCCAGGCATTGAGGATTTATACTGATATGATCAAGGCTGGTGTTTATCCAAATGAATTCACTTTTGTCAAGGTTTTAGCTGCCGCGGGGTTTCTTGGTTTGCAGCATGGAAAAGTGGTTCACGCTCATTTGATAGTTTTCGGGGTTGAGTTGAATTTGGTAGTGAAGACTGCCCTTGTCCATATGTATTCCAAGTGCCAGAGGATGGACGACGCTGTAAGGATTTCAAAGCTGACACCAGAGTCTGATATGTTTTTATGGACTGCTATTCTTTCTGGGCTGGCTCAAAACTTGAAGTTAAGGGAAGCTGTAGTTGCATTTCAGGAGATGGAGGCCTCAGGAGTTTTATCGAACAATTTTACATACCTGAGTATTTTGAATGCTTGCTCGTTAATGCTGTCTCTTGATTTAGGGAGACAGATCCATGCAAGGGTGATCATGGCTGGTTTGGAGGATGATATTCCTGTTGGAAATGCCCTTGTTGATATGTACATGAAATGTTCTCACGGGGCAAAAGATGGCTTGAGAATGTTCCAAGGCATACAGTCGCCTGATGTAATCTCTTGGACATCTTTGATTGCTGGCCTTTCTGAACATGGTTTTCATCGAGATTCTTTTGACTTGTATATGGAGATGACAGCTTCTGGGCTGCAACCAAATTCTGTGACGCTATCAACCATCCTCAGATCCTGCAGGGCAGCAAAATCTGAAAGTCAATTATTGAAGCTGCATGGACATGTAATCAAGACGAATGCTGATCATGATATCGTTGTCAGTAATGCCCTTGTAGATGCTTATGCTGGAAATGAAAGGGTAGATGAAGCATGGCATTTGATTAGAAATATGAGCCAAAGAGACGCCCTCACATACACAGGTTTGGCCACGAGGCTCAATCAGATGGGCCATCATGAAATGGCATTGCATGTAATCAATCACATGTTCAGCGATGACATTAAGATGGACGGATATAGCATGGCCGGCTTCTTATCCGCATCGGCTGGCCTGAATAGTTTGGAAACTGGAATGCAACTTCATAGTTATTCTGTGAAATCTGGTTTAGGCAGCTTCATTTCAGTCTCCAATGGCCTGGTCAGCTTTTATGGGAAATGTGGACTTACTCATGATGCGGAGCGAGCATTTGCAGAAATAAGCAGGCCAGACATCGTGTCGTGGAACGGGTTGATATCCGTGTTGGCATCGTACGGGCATATCTCTTCTGCTCTCTCTGCTTTTGACAGTATGAGGTTAGCCGGAGTCAAGCCTGATTCACTTACCTTCCTGTTAGTGCTTTTCACTTGCACTCATGGTGGTCTAGTTGACATGGGTCTCGAGTATTTTAATTCAATGGAAGAAATGCATGGCATAGAGCCTCAGTTGGATCACTATGTTTGCTTATTTGATCTCCTTGGCCGAGCCGGCCGGCTAGAGGAGGCGATGGAGATACTAGAAACCATGCCTATTAGCCCAAATGCTTCAATCTACAAGACTCTGCTGGCAGCGTGCAGAGCTCATAGGATTGTGCCTCTTGGGGAAGATATAGCCAGGCGAGGTCTCGAGCTTGATCCCTCAGACCCTGCATTCAATCTGATACTTGCAAACTTGTATGATAGTTCTGGACGGTCTGATTTAGCTGCAACGATTCGCAGGTCGGTGAGAGATAAAGGTTCATCTCGTCCACAAAAGAGTTGTAGTTCACATCCTGTGCTAGCGTGATGTATGAAAATTTTGGATCACTAACTACAAAGTATAAAGATGAAGGATATCAATCTGACGATAACGAGGACCAGTTTTACCAGGATGAGAAAGATTAATTATTACTGGACCCAGTCACCAAAATGTGCCATTAATAGCTTCACTGTGTAGAGCTTAACCTGATTGCACACATGGCCTACTGCAACCAAGAAGAGCGCACAGTAATGCACTGATCCGTGTGAATTTTCTGGACTTGTCCAAAGTGGTAATCCTAAACCTTATTCTTTATTTAATAGCAATTCAGTTTTCTTCATCTATGGGACAGAACATTCTTAGAATTTCCATTTTACAGCAACTATTGCAACTAATCATTATTGCAGTATAAGCGGTCTCATGATCATCTCTGTCACACATCGAAGTTAGTTTTGTTCACATCAATTTCTGTAGTTACACACAAATTTCGAAACTTTTCCTAGAATTTTTTATTAAAATGTACACTTGAAATTCATCTTTAAGTTTTGGTTCATAATCAAACACAATTTTAATTTCTTAATTTTTTTAATTTAACCAAGGAGCCCACTTAAAATATTTCAATGAATGGACAACTAAAGTTCTGGAATTATATGTATAACACTTCTGATTGGGTAACAGGCAAATTAATTTCGGGAACCACTGTTACTATAATTTAGTTTCTTAACTATAACTCTCTGTTGTAATAATTTTACTTCGCTTATTTACGCATCAAAGATAGAAAATGAAATCACCATGCCATCGGTGATCATAAAATAGCTTTGCCATCCACACATGCGCTAGTTAGGTTATATTACAAGTGCTAACGAGGTCAACATCACCCATACTCTGATCAGTCAAATACTAGATGTGTTATTCTTCACAGGAAGCAAAAGTGACTGGTAAAAAACAACAAATTTCTTGTAACACCCATTTGGATTATTGCCGGAATGGTTCAAGCCAGAGTCTCATATAATGAATCCCATTTGAATCTGGGAAATAGGGACTACAAGATAGCAAACACAAACAAGACTAAACAATGAAACAGATTCAGCACTGAAGCTCAGTGTTTTCTGAAATAACTGTCAGCAGCATTTTACTCCTTCGACAGCGACTCACCAGATGTTACAGCAGGTGCATCCTTTGGTTCCACACACTTTGTTTGCACAGCCTCGAGTGTCTGGTAAAACTCTGCAGGGAGAGGACCAGGTATATGCCTTGGGACATGCTTCGGAATGGGAGCATCATTCTCTATAATTTCGCATTCATAGTCGTCAGGAACACCCCAAGGATCCCACTCTGTGTTCAACAGAACAAGATCTTCTTAATGATATAAAAAACATAATAATGCTCTAGCATGCAATCCAAGCTTCTTGGAAATTATTAACCAGACATGATAGATGATCTCGCATGTAGCTGCTTTGCAGTTTCTTCCCAAAATAAAAATGCTAGCTAACAAACCTTGAAAGCTGAAATTAATGTTTCAGATACAGTATGTTCCCCGACAAGATGCGCACAAGAAAAAAAGAGTTAAAAACAATGGTGATTCTAATGTAAGTGGAAGTAAAATCAATATGCATACTCTATCTCTCCCTCTATCTCCCTTTCTTCTTTTTAGAAGATATACACAACGAAAATCTTCAAAGCATACAAATTTGTAAGCTTAAATGATATATACCAGGTGGTAAAAAAGAAATGACTATTATTTAAGCTCACAAAAACAACCGCCTCAAATCAGAACAAAATGGAGGAACTACATGTAACCGACTTGAGTAGTCTTTCATTAATAACACACGACCCTCATCTCTAAATCTATCATTATTGACAAAATACCTATAGAATCAAACTTCAATTCACATTAGACCTAATTTAACACTGCAGTTAGGAAGGTGGAAAATGTAGAGGATCGCACCAATCTTCGTATATTTCAGATACAGTATTTAGCCCAACAAGCATCAAACAAACCAGTTAGTGATGAACGGCCACTGCAAATGAAACTTCAAGCTTGCCTTAACAAACTCCACGAGTCTCTCTTTGTTTCACTTTTCTATTATAAATCCACTTTATTTTATTTCATTGTTTGTTTGTTTGAAGGACATAACCAATTGCAATGCTCAAACCATACATACAAAGTATGCTTAAATTAGTTGCATAAAACGATTTACGATCATAAAAGCTCCCTAATCTCGTAATATCCTCCATTAGCTGCAGCCGGCAGAGCAAAATCTAGCTTGGAGCTATGATTAGTGGTATTGAGAACAAATTACCAAACTTGATGGCAAATGTACTACCAAAACTCATCTCTTAATACATTATTGAAAAAAAACCACCTGAATCGACTGAAAATTCATTTCTCTTAATATATACATTGGAAAAACACAATTTAATGATAATTAACCTAAATCAACAACCACTATTAAAATACTTTTTTCAAAGCTCATTTATTAGCGAAAAAAAAAATTAAATTTAAACCTAAATTATCTTCCGCCACAAGCATTGATTTTTAGCACAAAATAATCATAAACTAAGCGAAATAATTAAAAGAAAATCTACGAAATGTACTGACCGATCATTTTCTCGATGAGCTTGAGCTCATCTTGAGCTTCTTCAATAAGCTCCTCGACCTGACCACATCCAATCCGTTCCTCAATCTTCTCCGAGTCTACTTCTTCCTCACAAACTTTAAGTCTATGTGTTGTAAAACTCTCCACTGCTTTACGGTATCCTTCATCTTCCGGTACTGCTTTGATCTCTTTTAGGGTTTTGTTGTATAGATTGATCAAAACTTCTCTCGCATTCGGGACCACATCCAAACCAACGATCCCTGTGGTTTGCTTCACCTTCTCCAGTAATGGCCGTGCGATCGCGCGCAGGAACATCGCCGATTGTCACACTGGATCACGACTGCTTTTCTTCTCTCTCTCAGTGTTGTGTTCTCTTTCGGGCTTGGGGGAGAAATGAGGGACTGTTGATTGAGTTATCATCGAGTACGGTTGGATAGAAAATGTGTGTGACAGAGAGTACATCTTGACCGTCAATTTGAGTGTAAATTTGTGGGTCCTGGGTACTTAAGATTTAATAGTGCGGGCCATCTATTACGATTAGCCCACAGCGGTTCATGTAAACTTTTGGCCCAGTCTTTTATCATTATAATATATATATTATATATATATATATATATATATTATATATATATATATATATATATATATATATATATATATATATATATATATATATATATAACAGCATCAATTTCATAAAAAAAAAAAATTGATTATAATACATAATTATTAAACTTGATAGAGTAACCTGATGATCAAGAGCATAATTTGGAATGGATTAAAAATTAATTATTAATCGACTTTTTTTTCTTCTTGATAATTAAGAAATATGAGTTTAGATATATTCATAGAATGAGGTTAGTATAAAATTATAGTCTTAAATGAGGTTTCTTTTTGTATTTAAGACTATAATTTTATACTAACCATAAAAATACCATTGTGGGTTTATTTTTGTATTTTAATGGTTTGTTTTCTTGGTTAGGGCAACTCTAATGAGAGTGTCATTTGCAAAGCCAAAAATTAAAAAAATTAATTTTTTAGCATGTTTTCTTAAGTTTTTACACTTCAACGGGGGTGCCATTTGCAGATCCAAAAATAACTCTCTGTGTATGAGCTGCTATTTGTAGCAACTCATGTTGGAGAGCCAAAATTTTCTTGTGTGTGTTGTGTACACACCCGCAGGAAGAAGAAAATAATATATATAATTTTGTTCTTTTTGTGTGTGTATTAGAAAATAATGTAAATATATATAGAAAATAATATATATATATTAGAAAATAATGTAACTATATCAAAAATATTTATTTTTGTTTTTATTTAAAAATACCTCAACAAGAGAGTAAAAAATTATATACGAAATTAATAATTATATTGTTGGAGGGTTTTTTAAAAGCAATTATTTAATTATATAACTTACTCTTATTAATTGTATAAGTAATTGCATAATTAAACTACATATAAAATAATTGCACTATATTTAAAATAATATAAAAAAAGACTCTCCAAAATGGTTTTTACCATTGGAGCACACATCAACAAAAAAATCATATATACACTATTCAAATAGCCATTTTAAAGATTTGGCTCTCCAAAATAACTCTTTCCATTGGAGTTACTCTTATAATTTAGTTTCAAATGCCATATTTACTTTTATTTTCTTGGAAAAATATTACCAAAATAATTCAAAATTTGGCTCCTATAAAAAAAAACAATAAAGCATAGATGTGTGGGTAAATGAAAAAGTAAATTCCAACACCCGAAAACTTGATATCTCTCTAAATTTGTTCATGTCTTCATCAACCAATTTTCAAATAATTATAGATTTAAAAAATTAACTTTGATCAATTATATAATTACGTCTTTTTTTTTTTAATAAAATAAAGTTGACTTCAATCTCTCTCAAGTCTGGACCAGGTTAATTGAATTGTGGATTAACTCCTCATGATTATTCAAGTTTAATCGAATTAACTCTTAAACCTAGCTTATGCTAAGAGTCACTTGGATAATGATCCGAGACCTCCATTTAACAAAAAAAACCTCAATATATATTTTATCAATTATGATTTATAAAATTAAAATTATCCTCACTTAATAAAAAAAAAATCATAAGTACAAAATGAGGACTGTTCAAGACACTACTTGTAATACATATATAAAATAATATTTCTTGAATATTTAAAATTTTTTTAACTTATAGTCAACTCGAAGGATAACTTATAAAATATGTGATTCTCATAGCCCACCAAACATTATTAGGTCTTTTTTTCTTAAAAAAATATAATAAATTATAGTCAATTCAAGATAATATAATCAATCTCAAACCATTAAATATTTGTTGACACGGGGCAAAAAACAATGCCACACCCTCCAATTGAAAATACAAAAAAAAAAAAAAAAAAAAAAAAAAAAAAAAAGAGAAGAGCCAATTAAGTTCTTGAAGCAACAATAAACTATGTTGCGGGAAATTATTGAACCTGATAGCACATAGGATACTTGTTTATTGCTGTCGATTTGAACAGTAGATTCCACTGAGTTAAAATAATTGCATGAACACAAAAGCAAAATTGCCCTAATTTTGGAGTGGATGTGAGGGAGCTTGCCACCATTTTTTCAATGGATGAGCAGTTCTTTCTCAATTAAAAGGGATGGCCACTAAATAATTACTTGTATGATAAAAATTTTTTTCCTGGTATAACTATCATCACTGGCTCGATTGTAATTATTATTACTAATCAAACAGTAAGAAGTGACAAGGCTATCCTTTTTGTTTGTTAGGGTTAATCATCATTTGTTAGGGTTTCACCATCCATCCAGCATGACTTACCTGGATTTTCTTCTTCTTCTTCAATTTTTGTCTGATGATGAAGTAAAATTGGGCTACAATTTCCCAATTTTAGAGGTGCTCCTTCCCATCTATTCACCTTATATTAAATTGATTTTATTCTTGTTAATAATTATTAAATAAATAGATCGATTGAGATTAATTCTAGTTTATTGTAGACTTTATCAATCCAATATCTTTGTCTAAGATTCCTTGATGGCCTCCATTTCTCCTATGATCATTCCTATTAAGAATTAATTCTTAAAAAAGTACTAAGATAAATTCAAAGAAAATGATGTTTAAGAGTTGGTCATTGTAACTATTTAATAGGTGATCCAGTAGTTAGAACTTGATACTAAAATGTTTGTTTCTCATGTGATCTCAGGTTCGAGTCTTGTGGTTGCTAATATAATTGTTATTAGAAGCTTATATAATTATTAACTTCAATCGAGATACACGCGAACACTCATATTAATTGACAAATTAAAACATTTACAGCTCAATTTCACACACTATCACGGTTATAAATATAATATATATCTTGCAATTATCATATATATATATATATATATAATTTATCTTTAATTTTCTTAGAATTGAATATTAAAAAACAAAAGGCCTCGCCACTGGCCCAAAAACATGTTATCTGTTCATTGTAGATATAAAAAATTAATTATAGTGGAAAAATAAATTCGAGTGATTTTTTAAAAAAAGGTATTATCTTCCCTAACTATTACTATTACTAGTACTATTACTATTACTACTATATCTGAAACAACAATTAAGTGATGTAAAAACAAAACAAGAAAAAAGACAAAAAAAAAAAAGGTCAAAAGACAAAGTGGTGAGGGAAAAGATTCTTTCAACCTTCTTCTACATCGATCTTGGTGGGGAAGAAAAAGTTTCCATCAAACCCAATTTCTACTTCTTTTTTTTACTACAATACTAATTTCTTTAATATCAAAAAGAAAAACTTCTAGCAACTTATATAATTACCAGCCACCACCACCAGTTGCTCCGGCAGCTGTGCTGGCAGAGCCACCAATAACAGGAGAGGAAAAGTTGTCTCCGAAAGCAGGACTATTGCTTAAACCACCATCTTCATTACCACTAACAAGCTCCTGAAACCCTTTAATAAGATCTTCATTTAAGGCCATGTTTGAAATCAAAAGATCATCATCAGAATCATCATTAATGTCATTATCACAGCCATCAACACCATCTTCATGATCATCGCTTCCCTGCCCACCTTCCAAATTTTGTGTTTTGATGCTTTCTTGCTCGTTTCCTACCTCCTCAATATGGTAAATGGGAGTTGAAAGTGTGGTTCTATGAGACAAAGTAGTGGCTGAAAGTGGAGAAGAACACAAGCCCCTGTGAGCTAAAATGGGTTGCTCGGATTCTTTGTTTTCCGGCTTTTGAGCTGGTTGCTGGACCTTATTTCTTGTACTACCAGCAAGTGAGTTCCTCTGAGTCGGACGAGGGTGTGTGTGATCACCGGTGTAGCAGACAATAAACATATTTGGATCTGTGTTGCTCCTCTCCACTTGCTTTCTTGCTAAACACCCTTTTGAGCTGCTGCATCTGTAGTAGTTCCTGTAAAAGAAAAAGGAACCCAATTCTTAGGCCATGTTTAGTGACAAGAATCAAAATCTTCTTAATGAAAGGAAGGCAAAAATGAGAAAGGAATAAAGGACTAGCCTTGGATAGGGAGAGCCTTTGATGGGTTTTTGACCATATTTTCTCCAAGCCCACACATCATTAGAGAGAATCTCTGCTGTTACATGCGATATCAGCCTCTTCTGGTTGCTTTTTCTGTCAAAAAGGAACAAAGCTGGAAAATTTAAGCATGAGCATTTTGTAAAGTTTTCTCATTTACGAGTAATATTTATCTAGCGGGAATTGAAGAATTAATTAACCTACTTACTTTTTTCTTGGGGCCTGAGATTGTGTGGTTCTTAAAGGAAAGAGAGAAGAAGTGCTAGTCCCTTGCTGGTGCAATTGTCTCCTTTGATTCTGTTGTCCCTGTACATGTGGTGGCTGCTTGTGGCTATTGTTGAACCAGGGACTAATGGCAACACCAGTGGATGGTGATGGCTGCTGCTGTTGTGCAGGTTGTGCTTGATTTTGGCCACTAAAAATGACCCCAAAATCAGAAATGGAGAAGCTAGGAATATTGTTGTTGGTGTTCTTACCTTGGAGACGTCCAGCACTGGTGGTGAAGCCAGGCAAAAGGGGCTTGTAGGAATCTCGCAACTCTTGAAAACAGTTGTTATTTCTAGGCTGACAAGCAAGATTTGGAAAAGAAAACGGGCTGGATTCTTCATCACCACCGCCATCAAAAGTTAAAGAAGCCAAGCGCTGATCAAAAGGGCTCTCGAAATTCTCACTGCTGCTGCTGCTGTTTTTGTTTGTAGTGGCGGCGGCGGCAGCAGCAGAGGTGCAACTCCTTACTACTGCATACAAATCCCAGTCCTGATCCTCTGCCATTGAAGATTCAATCTACCTAGAAATCCTAACCCTCCTCTGCGCGTTTGTGCTGATTCTAATGGCAAGAAAGGAGTGGATGCAATGCATAAAGGACTGCGCTGACTTTTGAGATTATGAGAGAGAGAGAGGACAGATGATGGTGGAGCACTTGACTTGGTAGATGTTAAATGTTATTTATACAAAGAGAGGGGGGTGATGTATTTTTATGCTTTTTCTTTGACTTTGTGAAAAAGTCAAAGAAAAAGGGTGGCAAAGCAATACGGCAGTGCAAGGCAGGGGAGGTGGGTTCCAATGCGTGTAGAGTTGTTTACTTGCTTGAAACTATTTTGTTTCCCACTTGAACTTTGATTGGAAGTTAGGAAAGGTATTGGGTTTGGCAGTGGCATGTCTTGTAAATAGGACACATCCCCACTAGAGTGTGTCAAGAAAACCTTGAATGAGGTGGGGCTAGTGTTGTCAGTTGTCACTGCCTCCAAGTAGCTGGAATAAAGTATACATGCCCCCAAGGATCCTATTAGACCTCCATTATTTGGATGGTGAGAGATGGGAAAAAAATAAGTAATTTATATTCATAAAATAATTTATTTCACATATTTCTCATTTGAATCTAGGTTTAAAAACACATCAATAAAGAGAAATATGTGCTATGCTACTTTATCAAACCATGCAATATAAAAATTATAGATATTATCTTTGTCTTGAGGTTGAAGCTTTATACGATTATGTTTTGTTGCTGTCTCCCAACAGAAAAGACAAGAAAAAAGAGACAATACAAACATATTTATTTCTATTTTTTTTAATTAAAATAAACTATTACAAGTATATTTACTTTGTATTTTTATCTTCATCTTTTCAACCAAACACCCACACCCACACACATACAAGCAGTTAAATCCAATTGTAATATTTATTATTAATAATTATTATAAAGTCAATTCTCAATTACTACATGCTTTTTATGTAATAAGATTGGATATATTTCTTAAATTTTGTCCTAGAAAAACCATCTATATAAACAATTATGAGAATGGTCAACATTTTACTCGCTATCTAATTTGAGATATTTAGTGAATAACAGCATAAGCATGCATTTTATAGGGACTAAATTCGAATGATGTAGTAAATAACAGGAGTAAAATGTAACATCACCAAGTAGAATGGGTCCCACAGGTCCCATTAAACAAGCCTCGTCTCTGTCTCTCTAAAATACCGAGCGGTGATGAAACAATATTGATCGTACGATCAAATGCGACGTTGGAAAAGGAAATGTTCTCACTGTGAGTTGGCTTATATACCTGTCTTTTCGGTGAAGAATCTTGAGCCGTTAAAAATAGACGGCTAGGTTCGATGTTATATTTATTGAGTGATGCCTTTTTTTAACGTGGGAATCTTGACCTTTTTTAACGGTTGGTGGTTGTGAAAGACAGGTGGGGGTTAAATTACTAGGCCTTTTATGTGTTACAATTTTTTTATTAGAGTAAACTTTATTTTTTTTAAATGTATTTTATAAATCTAGGTAAGAGATTAAAATTCTAGTTATTTTAATTTTTTATACAAAAACATATATTCTAATTAAAACTCGAGATCTGTTATATTGATCGCATGAAAAATATTTTTTTACATAGGTAATTGTTGTTTGCGTCGTGGTTCATCACATAATAATTATTTAGTAGATTAATTTGGGGGACATGTGTGTGATTAATGGGTTTATTTATATAGTTAAATATCGGTATATCAGAAAAGAAAAAGAAAACAAAAACTACTAGGATAATAACTATCTTATCATAATTCTTAAAAGATAAAATATTTATTTTTGATTTATATAAAGAAAAGTCTAACCTTTATACACGTGCTCGGTTAAGGATTGACCCAAGGCCCCATATCTTTATAGACTTGGATTTAAGTTTATTGCAAAATAATTATTTTGACCACAAAGAATTATCCTTTTTGTAAGCAATTTCTCAAAGAAAAAAACATTTGGTTTTAAAGCTAAAAAAATCATCAAGGAAAAACAATAGAAAATAATTACCATAATTATTTCTTCACTAGTTTTGATTACAAGATTAGTATCAATAGGGGTTATAAGAAAGTAATAAATTCTTAAGGATAAATGATTAATGATTGACATCATGTTATTATCAGTTTACTTTTAATTGCTTCTTGGTTTTATGTGTGATAATATACAAGCTATGACTTTGTAATTACCATATTTTCTTTATATACTCAATATGAATGATGGGTTATTTATATCTATTTACTAGTTTAATTTGATAACATAAAATTGCATGCTTCAAAACCTAAAAATATGATACTATATTATTGACTTGCATTACATTGTGGGTTAGATATTTTCTTAACACACAAAAAAACATTCAAGCATTTCTAACATTTTTCTAGTAACAAGATTTTTTAAAACTATGTGGAGGTTGATCTAATGTGAATTTGATTGGCTTGATGAATCTAAAAATAATCTAAGTAACTGGTAAAAACATAGTTCGATTAACAAAAATACAAGACAACATATTTCAAAAAATAATAATATTGAAATGACAATATATTAAATCGATCTATACCAACTCAAGTTAACTTAGCAAATCTACGACCTGAATCATGATAACACCATATAAAAAAATCAAAATAAATTATGAAACTCAACTTTCAATCAATCTAATGTTAAAGAATAAAATTGAAAAATAATAATTAAGAAATAACAAAAAATTTGACATGAGTTAATCTACCAAACATGTGACTTGGATCATGACATTGAGATAACCTCATAGAAAATAAACAAGAAAATGACTTAAGTGAACCCAAATTAATCTTTCAAACCCGTGACCAAGGTTATGAAACTATAATAACCATATAAAAAAATCAAAATAAATTATGAAGTCTAATTCTCAATAAATTCATTGTTAAAAAATAAAAAAATAATTTAAAAAACAAGATATTATAAAATGACCTATGTTTACCCGGGCTAACCTGCAAAACAAATGATTCAATTCATAAGACCAAGATAACCTCATAGAAAGCAAACCAAAATAAATCATGAAGACTAATTTATAATCAATTCAATGCTAAAGGATGAAATAGAAATTTTTTTTTTTAAAAAAACTCTATTTAATTGGGTTAACTCACTAAACTTATATCTTGAATCATGAGACTGAAATAACTTCATAGAAAACAAACAAAAATAAATCATAAAACCTAAATCATAACAAACTCGATGTTGAATGATGAAATTTAAAAATATTATTAAAAAAAACAAAAAAAAAACTTGGGTTAATTGAAATAATCTATCAATCTTGTGACACGGGTTGTGAAATTAAAATATTCATATAAAAAGCAAACCAGAATAAACTATAAAATCTAATCTCCAATAAACTTATTAAAATATGAAATTAAAAGAAAAAAAATATATTTTGTGATACGGTAAAAAGTAATAATATAGTCTTATTTACAACATTACCCCCTCTTTTAAATTAATTCCTTAACCACAATATCTAGTCTTATGTATATAAACAACACGATGTGCCATCCCACTCCTTTACGTGCACTCATCAAACACTACATCTTTATAGTGCTCTATCCCATCTCAGTCCAATGCTCCCAAATTATCATATAGCGATTATAAATTAATTAATTCTTAGGGGGTGCAACTCACTAATCCAGTTCTAGGTTTGTTTTCTAGAAATCATCAATTTGAGTCTCATAGTTCTTGGAAATACTGAAAATTAGTATTTGGTCGTTCACTTCAAGGCCCATATAATTAGTCGAGATACGTATAAGATAGCTCGGACAACCACGTTATAAAAAAAAATTATAAATGTTTTTTTAAATGAAGATTTTGATGACCACAACATTTTGGATGGTTTATTTTCATCAACTTGGATTGAGGATGCCCTTATCAGACCATCCAAATTGACTTTGGAAAGTTGCTATACCTTAGTTCACTTGCCAGCATTGTGTCAGTTTTAGACAAGAACATAATCCTCCGACCACCTTCTTGACTTTTTTTCCAATTAAGATAAGATTCAGACATAACTTTATGCTTTTATGGAGCCTGAAAGAGGGGTAGGGTTTAATAATGACCACGATGTTTAATGTCATTTTGGGATCATATGCAGGAAATGAATTCGATTTGTTCATTTTTTTTAAAGGTTTGAAGGTGGGTTTGGCAAGTGCTCGTCGGGCTGGCTGTCTTGATGGTGATTCATGTTGAGATAGCATTGTAGTTTGAAAAGCAAAGAAATCAATCCATATACAGCAGCCTCATCCCCCACCACCACTTTTGTTTCTTGTTCTGTTCATTCAAATCCAATAATTCTCCTCACTTCGCATTCCACATTTCGTATGAGAGGCGAGGCGAGGGGGGGCACCACCCCCTGCGACGCCCCCCGTGGCACCAGGAAACTATCACCACTACGTGTGTTTGATAATGTGACAAAAATACGTTTAAGATGTCAGATGATTTTGACATCTTCACTTCATTACCATTCAAAAAAGCATCTCAAAACTAGTTAAAACCACCGAAAAATGGTATTAATTTGTACCCTTTTCAGCTAAAATGTGAAAGCATTAGTGAACAATAATACGTTTGGTCATTATTTTGTCATTGTGAATCTTGTTACCAGAAATGGAACGGGACCGTTTTAGGGGTCATAAATCACAGATGAATAGCAAGAAGATCTTCATCTATACTAGTTTGTTCAACTTTACTTAATCAACTGGTGTTTAATCTCAAGTTGATACATGGGCGGGACTAAGCGCAGGGCTTTTCATATTCAGGTTTCAGCTCTATTTTTCTCCGTGAGATAACCTCGTCCAATCCCATATGCTCAATGCAAGATTCATATGGATCATTCTTGCACAAACCTTTCACAGGAATCCTGTTCTCTCAACTCATGGCAGCGCATCAAGTTCCAGGGTTCATGTTATAACACAGCTGGCACAAACTTGAGGCCAGAGAAACTCTTGGCTGAAGCTGGCAATCACTTCATTTTCCTCCATTGCTAAAGCTGATGAACACTAGATTACATGAGAGAGCAAGGGAAACTCAACAAGTCACCGAGGACAAAAGTAATCGGAAAAGGAAATCTAAGTTCTAGAAGAAATATTGTCTCAAAATTTCAAGCCACGTGACAAAACCAGATCAACTGACAGATGGTCTGAATCAAATTACATAAGTTAACTTTTGACAACATTAGGACTGCATAATGTACACTGATGCATCAGTAACAACAGACTCTGTAAGAAGCTGGCCAACCTATGACTTGTTAAACAATGCACTATCAATTTTACAATTTACATCTTCTTTCACTTTGGTTAAAAGAAATTATGCAATTCACGCCAAAGAAGCGTCTTTTTGTGGTTGCTCTTCAGTTATTTTCTCCACGGACCCATCAAGGGGAACCTGTCTTTGCCATGCCTGAATAGTAATCACCCACATTTGCAACAAATAGTGGATCCCTATCTTCGACTCTGAGCTCACCACTACTGTTGCTAATACCACTGTCATTTGCCTGACCTGTGTGCTCCAGCTCTTTGGTCAGATCCTCCATAGTCTTCTTCACACTAGATTTGCTCAATTGTCCAGCATCTCCAGTTGAGACACCAACCATTGTAACCTTTGGAAGAAAAGGATTAGACTCTATATTCTGTTTTAAGGAGTCCCTTGGTGGGGCTTCCTTTCTGCAAAAAGGAGAATATGACAAGTGTGAGAGAACATAAGGAATGCATATGTTAGTGTCACATAGTTCAGCATATGTGGCACCTTGTGTCTGATTCCCTTTCAGATTTGCCCAGTGTTTTCGACCATGGATGACTAAACCAATCTCTAAATGGCAACCGCAGATCTTTTCTCTGTACTTGATCAGTTTGAACAATGTCTTTTAATTTATTTTCTGAAGTGCTATCATCTGTTTTACAGTTGGCAAGGCAGCTAGTTGACTCTGACGCTCTTTGTAAAGAAGATGCACTCCTGCAACAAAGTAAGCATATTGTTGCAAAGCGTTGATTAACGGGATTCTACAGAAAAGCAAATCAAGAAAAGAGAGCACATTTCAGTTTCGGAGAATAAAAGAGAACAGATAAAAAAGGTAATTGTCTATTGCCAAATTTCGTATCACATAAATCTACAGCACCTTACACCTTCATTTAGAACTCAAAAAAAAGACTAGTTTGTCTCCTTTCATATAGGCACATAATATCAATATTCTATTTCTTTCTTTGTATAAGTTGTTTTACTTTGAGAATTGCATCGGTCATCCTTTCAGGCTCTTCAATGATCAGAGAGAAGTAAAAGTTCAGTTCACTCAACAGCAATGTAATCTGAACACAGGAAAGAAAGTCAGGTCAAGAGATTTAATGGCTATTATTTGTCACTGCATTTTTGCAGTCAATAGTACTCTCCACACTCTATGAATGCATTTGATCCACTAGATATCGAGTGGAACTCTATCAACTAATATTTCATCTTCAGTATACAAGAAATCATGCCCGTCAAAAGATGGTAAAATCTTAGAAATTCCAGTTCACATGCACTCAAAAACCTTTATTTGCTTCTCTATGATAGTTGATCTGGAATGTACGCCAGTCAGAGAGCAGAAGTGCAGAGTAATAGAAATCTGAAAGAATCCACACATGCATACAAATGAACAAAACAGAAGAAACACTAAGTTTTTCACATAAGTCACCTTCATGCACAGGCATTGCAAATTTACAAATTATGACAAGCAGAGTAAATTGATAAGTTGATTTATTTTTTTGCCTTCAAATTCATTTGTCATGAAAATCTTGTGGGTTTCAAGGAGTTGGCAATGAATATATCATACACTACGTAAAACACAAAGGAGTTGAAAAAAGTATGGGAATACCTTCCCTCAAATGAATCAACCAAGTATGGAAATTTCGGTTGAATGCCAGTGGCTTTTCTCAACCACCTATTACCAAGAAGTACTTTATCAACAGCATAAAAAAGCTGAATTTCTGCAGCCTTTGAAATTACACTAAGAGGTATTGCAGGATGCCCTATCTCATCCAGCACTTCCAGAACCTATTGAATTAAAACAACTGTTAAAAAAAACCACCATAACTTATGCACACATATTGAATCCCAAAAGCACCCACATTGCCCAGATGAATCTGTTGTTTCACAGGCATAATGACTAGACAGAACATCATAAATTTTAGACTAGCAAGGTTAGCACCTCTGGTGGCTCCAGTAGGCTGTCTCCCATTTCTTCAATCACTTCTGCAGAATCATTATCATCAATCACATCACGTTGGCGTTGCATGTGCCGGGTTTGAATTAAAGCATGGAAATGCTGATCAACAGACTCCTCAAGAATGTTATCCAGCATGTTTTTATCAAAGAAGTATGGTGTATACCTGATTAACAGATAAAACACAGAGAAGTGAAAACATGAATATTCCTTCAGATGAAAGAAAAATAAACAGCAAGTTTACACAAATGGGAATGCAATAAGGAGACCAGTCATTTGTAAGAAATTAAGATGAGCATCCTGAGATTATGATTCTCATATTGTTTTATATTGAAAGGCAAACGAGAGTTGCATATAGAAGCAGAGAAGGCAACTAATAAAGGTTGACAAGGTCAACATCCCAAACTAAAAGGATGAAAAAGATTAATCTAACTACAAAATTCATATCCACGCAAGCCCCATTTGGAGAGAAGATCAAGATAGAGAAATTCAGATAAAAGATGATTTCAATCTATGAACCAGACTTTTTTTTTTATCATACAAGAGAATCAATTCACACCACTTAATCCCGTCTTTGGTAGCTATTGCAATATCTAAATTTTGTGCACTGAAAACAGGAACTCCATCAACCCTCCTTCTCCCATTGCTATGTGGAATAGTCTTGAGAAGTTGGTGTGCTGCCTTGACCTGTGAGAGCAAAAATCAGATAAAAACAGAATTATGAATATATCACAATAAATACAAATTTGTGAATATCATGTGGTCTGACCATATGGTACCTGCTTCTCATTTGGAACAAACTGAAATAGTTGAGGTTTCTCCTGCATAACAGAAAGCAAAATAAAAATGCATTATTCCAGAAAATGAGATGTTATTAGAAATATGAATAGGATTGCAAAATTTGGATTTTGTCTAGGGAAATAAGTGCATATAAGTTTTGCAACTAAAACACTCATAATTGCATATTTCAAAAACAAATAACTACATGAATCAACAAAAACCACATCCTAATAATCTGGATTGGCTGTGAATAAAAGGCAGCACTAAAACTCTGCAAGCATGCTCAATCAAATCACACAAGAAAAAAAGAAAAATTTGGACTGCTATAGAAGTAGAGCATCAAGGGTTAATCAGTTGCTAGACTCTCTAGATTTGAACAGTACCCATATACTACTGTAACACTAAAAATTTATAGAAGAAGAGCATCACAAGTTAATAAGTTCAAAGCAAAGGGATAGCAAGTTAATACATCATGAAACAAACCTAGGTGAAAGTGAAGAAATTAAACTGAGTTAAACTTCATACGTAACATGCATGAATCTAAAGAGTGAATTACTGAATGCATGTTTTGAGAATAAGAAAAAGAAAGGAAAGAAACAAGCTGTCAAAAATAGGTTCCAATGTGATATTACACTGTGGCTGCATACCTAATAAAAGATAAAGACTATCCATCTAACTAAGTGAGTAGCATACCTTGAAGTGTTCATATGCTAAGTCAAGACGACAAGCACCCACCACACCACTTGGAATATTCAGCCGTTTAACATAAGCAACTTGAAACACAAACCAATTCAGAATGCAAATTACTTATAGCTTGCAAGATAAATCAGCATATTGAATAACAGCATTCACAAATATTATGTAAAACAAAAGGAAGGACAATAAAATTAAACAAGCCCTTTCTATTGCAAGCAACTTATGCTCATATAAGCACTAATGGCTCTAACCATGATTAACATCCATAGTAATAGATATGCAAATTTTGGGTATTCATTTCTACTAAGGTTCACATAAGAGAAGAAAAAAAGAGTGATTTCCAAAAACCAGGAATAATATTGGAATCTTTTCCTACCCAGGAAAAGATATATGAGGTTATGGAGCAATTTTCAATCATACCTGCATCACCTAAATCCATGAAGAAACGAAACACGGGACCATTCCTCTCACTCTTGGTAACCATTGCAAATATTATCTTAAGCCACTCAGGTGTCCTGGCCAGTAAAGAATACCAATCAAGTAAAGGATAGCAGCACAAGCCAAACCTTACGAAACTGACTGAATTTCAAAAAAGAAAGTATGATGCATGTATCAAACATCGAACACAAGTGTCAGCTTATCAGCAACAAAACAAAAACTGACAACCAAGCCAAAAATAACTAACAAATGTCAAGGTTTATGCTGGCTATCAACCTCCAACAACCCTCCTCATATATCCAGGCTTGGGACCGGCTATTGTAACCTAAGCTAGCATAGGCAAAGTTCTACTAGACCAATTAACATTAAAAGACCTCCTTCCTTACACTAGCCAGTTCCAATTCTACCTAATATCAATACATAGATCAATCTCTCTCAGCTTAGCAAGTTACTATAACAACTCAAGCTTGAAACTTTTGACGGCCCATGTTCAAATTCCTCAAATCCAAGACCAAAATATAAACCAAGTTAACACATTGAATCAGCCAAGCTAAAAAGGAAACAGCAGCCAAACCAATGAGAAGTAAGACTAAAGGAGAGACCTTTTGGAAATGAAGGGAACATCAAAATGAGTAGAAACGGCCATGAGACCAGTCCCTGAAAGGTCACACATGCTAAAAACCTGTCCTACAAAAGCAGGCCCGCCACCTTTGCCATTAGAATTTAGCCTTCCAATCCTGACTGCTGATGGAAACCCGGAATTTGACTCGGCAGAAGATAAACCTTTTACTGTGGCTGATGATGATTTTGAAGGGGAGACTGATTCAAGCTGAATTGACTCAAAGAGAGAGGGAGTAGATTGAGTGAGTGGAAGAGGGGAGGTGGGAAGTTGGAAAGGGATGCAAATTTTGGATTGTGGTGGTGGTGGTGAAGGTGGGGTTTTGTGAGGAGAGAGAAGGGAGACTAGGGATTTGGTTGTGGAGTTGAGGAAGATGGATAGCTGGTGGTGGTTCGGGTGTTGCAATGGTGGTTCTGGTGGTGAAGGCATGGTGGCGGGGTGGGTCAGCAGGGCCTTAAGGGGAAGGGGAGGGAGTGATGGCTTTGTCGGATGACTCGGGATTTTTTTTTGAGAGAGATTTTCTTTTTCTTTGATAAAACAATGAAAAACCTTAGAGAAGGAATACTGCAGCCAGAAAAGCTTAGGTCTGCCGTGTGTATCATTAGGTTTTTATAATGTTAAGTGTATACAATTTAATCCCATAATAATGGCTAAATGTCTAATTACATGCCTAAGGTTATTTACATTCCATAATAGAAAATATTTCAATCTTTTGGTATTCCATAATACCCCCCCTCAAGTTGGAGCATGAAGGTCTCGGATGCCCAACTTGCGCAATAAAAATTCATATTGTTGCTTTCCCAAGGCTTTTGTGAATATATCGGCAAGCTGTAATGATGATGTAACGAATTTAGTCGTAGTACTCCCAGCCACAATGACATCACGTATAAAGTGACAATCAACCTCAATATGTTTAGTGCGCTCGTGAAACACAGGATTCTGCGACATATGAAGAGCCGATTGATTATCACAATGGAGAGACATAGGGGCCAGGTGAGACACGCCAAGACTTTCCAGTAACGCTTTAAGCCAAGTCAACTCACACGTCGTCATGGCCATAGATCGGTATTCTGCTTCGGCAGAGGAGCGAGAGACAATGTGTTGTTTCTTGGTTTTCCAAGACACCGGAGAATTACCAAGAAAAACTATCCAGCCAGTAAGTGATCGCCGAGTAAGGGGGCAACCGGCCCAATCAGCATCACACCACCCGTGTAGCTGCAGATCACTTTCACTACTAAGAAAGACGCCTTGACCCGGATTACCCTTAAGATACCGGACTACCCGTAGAGCAGCTTCATAGTGTTCCTCCCGTGGGCATTGCATGAACTGGGATAGAATATGCACACTATAAGAAAGTTCGGGTCGAGTGGAAGCAAAGGTAAATCAATCGTCCTACCAACCGACGATATTTTTCCGGATCGGCCAATGCTATACTGGTGGACAAAGCAAGACGATGATTTTGTTCTAAAGGAACAACTGCTGGTCGAGCCCCTAGTAATCTGGCTTCCGAAATAATGTCAAGTGCATATTTGCGTTGACATAGTACAAAACCAGCAGGACTGCGCGCCACTTCAATTCCCATAAAATATTTTAGGCAGCCAAGATCTTTCATGTGAAAACAAGCACTAAGATAATCTTTGAATTTCTGGATATCACCCGGATGATTGCCAGCTATGATGAGATCATCAACATATACAAGAACACTGAGTTGTACTTCCCCCTGCCGATATGTGAATAATGAGTAGTCAGAATAAGATTTCTGGAAACCATAGCTCGTCAAGGCTTGTGAGAGTTTAGCAAACCAGCACCGAGGAGCCTGTTTCAACCCATAAAGCGACTTGCGAAGTTTGCAAACTGCCCCAGTTGTCCCGACGCGAAAACCAGGCGGAAATTTCATGTAAACTTCCTCCTGAAGATCACCATGCAAGAATGCATTATGAACATCCATCTGATGTACTGCCCAATTCTTCGCGGCGGCCACAACAAGAAATACTCGTACAGTAACCATTTTTGTGACAGGCGCAAAAGTTTCCGTGTAGTCAAGGCCTTCAATCTGATGATTTCCCAGAATGACTAGGCGAGCCTTCAATCGCTCAATAGTACCATCAGAATTATATTTAATCTTGTATACCCATTTGCATCCCAAAGCTTTCTTCCCAGCTGGTAGACTCTGAACATCCCAGGTCTCATTATTTTTGAGCGCGGAAATTTCATGCTGCATAACATCTCTCCAACCTTTGTGTCTTACTGCCTCCGAATACGACACGGGTTCACGCTCAGTGGTGATAGCTGCAAGAAAATGTCGGTGTCGTATAGAAAATTTGTCACAATTCACATAGTGTGCTAAAGGATAGGGTGTACCTGGAGAATGCAGTAGGACGGGTGGCGAGAGAGATGGACTCTTTTGAATGGTGTTGGTGACATAATTATGAAGTCGGATGGAGGGATACCGCTGACGATGTCCTCTCCCCAATGGATTAACTTCTTCTTCTTCTAGAGTAACCTCTTCTTCTGGAGCAATAATTTGAAACGACTCAGAAGATAAATGATCTAACTCCAGCATATCCTCGGGCATAAGATCATGGGCCTCGTCAGTAGTGGTGAGAGCCAAATCGGTAGTGGAAGGCCCATCAGTAATTTTAGCAAAAGGAAAAACATCTTCTGAAAACACAACATCCCGGGAGACAAAAAAATCTTGTCTTTCCAAATCATACAAGCGCCATCCCTTCTTCCCATAGGGATAACCAACAAAGATACACCGACGGCTTCTACTTGCCATTTTATCCCCCGTCTTCTCATGTGCATAACATAAAGAACCCAAGACGCGTAGGTGATTATAAGATGGTTCCACCCCATGTAAAACTCGATATGGTGTGTTTCCATCCAAGGTCAAGGAAGGAGTCCTATTGATCAAATATCCAGCAGTCAATACACACTCTCCCCAAAATTTAATTGGAAGAGAACCTTGAAATCGCAGAGCGCGAGCTACATTCAAAATATGTTGATGTTTTCTCTCCACACGCCTATTTTGCTGTGGAGTGCCTGTACAAGAGGTCTGAAAAATAATTCCTTGATCAAAGAAATACGATTTCAGACATGTAAATTCTGTCCCGTTGTCACTCCGGAAAATTTTGACTTTCCGAGCAAATTGCCTCTCAACCATGGCAAAAAATCTTTTAAGCATACTAGACACTTCTTTCTTGTCAACAAGCAAATAAATCCATACAGCACGGGAAAAATCATCAACAATAGTCAAAAAATATGAAGCACCACATGAAGAAACTGTTCTATATGGTCCCCATAAATCACAATGAACCAGTTCAAAAATATCCAAAGTCTTATTTTCGCTAACAGAAAATTTATCTCTCCGCTGTTTTGCTCTTTGACAAACATCACAATTTTTATTCAAACTATTTTCCTGGTTGCTAGAATTAACCTCGGGAACTAACTTTGTTATTCGCAGTGAAGGATGCCCCAATCGCTGATGCCAGAGATCCAGAGACGCTTTATTACTGATCGTCATTGCATTAATCTGCGGTATCCCTTTGAAATAGTAGAGTCCATCTCGTCTCTCACCCGCACCAATCAGCATCCTCGAAGTGTGGCCCTGTATAACACACAATTTTTTAGTGAAAAGTACAAAACAATCATACTGATCAATTAATTGCGTCACAGAAATTAAATTGCAGGTAAGTCCTGGCACATAAAGAACATTTTCAAGGCACAAATATCCGTCAACAACCGTCGTTCCCTCTTTGACCGCCAAAGCACTACTTCCATCTGGTAATCCAACCGGACACTGATCAATTATTTTTAAATCAGTCAGTTTCCCCAATTGACCCGGTCATGTGGTTTGAAGCCCTGGTGTCTAATATCCAAACCGAACCAATATTTGTCCCGATTAAATTTTTAAGCTTACCGGTCATTTTATCTATTATTTCCTTCGGCTCACCCAAAATCACTCTCAATTTCGCCCACTGCTCGTCGCTCAAGCCCGGGAACGACGAGCCACCTCCTTCGGCTGCGACAGAGCTTGAACCTCAGGTGGTCTGTGCAGCGTTGGCACGGTGGTTCCCCTTGTGACCCCGGCCTCCTCCTCTGCCACCGGAGTACCCTCTTCCACGGCCACCTTCTCTCCTCTCCTCTCCCCTGGGTCTGTCACCCCACCACTCGGGATAACCTTTAAGAGCAAAACAAGTGTCTTCCCCATGTCCAGATTTGTGACAGTATGAACACACCCCCTTCTCTCGCCCGTCGGTCATCCCTGTCACCCGAGTTATGGACCCTTGCTGTCGACCGTGGGTTCGACCCATAAAAGCCATAAAATCCCCTTGTTCTTCTCTGCCCCGAGTCATGCCTTTCACCTGCTCTTCTTGAGTGAGGATGGAGTACACTTTGTGCAGCCCCGACAATGGGTCTTGTGCCAAGATGTTCGATCGAGTTGTCCCGAACCGCTGCTCATCAAGACCCATGAGGAACAGGTGCACCTTCTCTTCCTCTCTTCTCTTTTTCAGTATTGAACCTAGATTACACGTGCACTTTCCACATTTGCACGCGGGCAATTGCTCAAAATTGCCCAGCTCATCCCACAATTTCTTCAATTTCCCATAGTAATCCATAATAGACATTCCCTTTTGTTTGCAATCAGCCAATCGAGACCTTAATTGTTGAATTCGGGGTCCATTGGTGATGCTGAATCGGACCTTGATGTCCAACCATAAATCCCGTGCAACCTCTACATGGGAGATGGTTGATCGGAGTGTGGATTCGATAGTGTTTCGAATCCAGGACACCAACAGTGAGTTGATTGTCCACCAGTCTTCACAATCTTCTGATTCTTCACTGGGTTGTTCAATTGACCCGTCGATGAACCCGAATTTCTTTCGGGCTCTCAAGGCTGTTCGGAACGAACGTGCCCACTCTTCATAATTGTCCCCCTTCAATTGGACTTGAGTAATTGTCAATCCGGGATTATCAAGAGATGTAATGTCGTATGGTGAGATTGTTTTTCGATTCTCACCAGATACATTCTTGCTCCCGGAACTGGACTCTGTTTTGTCAATAGAGACATTCTTGTTCCCGGACATGGATTCTGCCATGTATGCTGCTTGATTGTGTGTTTTGTTTCAATTGTTTTATTGCTCTGATACCATGATAAAACAATGAAAAACCTTAGAGAAGGAATACTGCAGCCAGAAAACCTTAGGTCTGCCGTGTGTATCATTAGGTTTTTATAATGTTAAGTGTATACAATTTAATCCCATAATAATGGCTAAATGTCTAATTACATGCCTAAGGTTATTTACATTCCATAATAGGAAATATTTCAATCTTTTGGTATTCCATAATATTCTTCCAACGTAAAAATATTTATTTTGATAAAAACAAATAAAGGCAGTTTGTTTTCCAAAGTAAAAAAACAATTTAAAAGCTTATAGAGTTTTACTTGACTCCCTTAGTTTTTAATTTTTAAATTATTTGTAAGATTAAACTCTAATCCGGTTTGGGCAATAAAACCAAGGTTGTCAATACCGTTCCGCCCGCAGTTCCAGTTTTTCTATTAGAACAGAACGTTCCGGTTTTGGAGCGTTTTGGCGTGCCGTTTCGGGGTTGTACTGCTCATATATAATTAATTATATATATATATATATATTAATTTAACAAGCATAATTAAAATTCAAGATAAATTAACTTTAAATCATACAATATAAACACAAAGTCAAACAAACATAATCTCAAAATTAGAAGAAAAAAATCACAAGTTAATCAAAATAAAGAGGATTTTAAGGCCAGAACGGCACACCCGGAACGGTACCGAGACGTTCCGGCTGGAATTTGGCTAGAATTTCCGTTACGGGCCGGAATTAAAATCGAGACAAAAACGACGCCGTTTTGTCTCAGTTTTTTTAACGGCACGGAACATTCCGGCCGGAACGGAATGGAATTGACAAGCCTGAAGAAAATACTAACCGAACTCGTAGTTGATAGATCTTCTTCGAAAACTTGACCCAGACCAAACCAAACCAAACCAAACCGTTAGGTTTGATTGGGTTAGGTTTTTTGACATTAAAAACGGGAAAGAGATAAGTTTTATAATTTACAACATTAAAGGTAGGTGTTCTTCGGAAACTCTCTTTAAGGAAATCTGATTTGAAAAGCCTTACTTTCTTCCTTGTTAAGTGCCTGTTTGGCACTGCAGTCAAACCGGCGTTTGACCAAAATTCAATTTTTTTTTTATTTTAAATGAAATTTTTTTGGTGTTTTTAGATAATTTTGATGTGCTGATGTCAAAAATAATTTTTAAAAATAAAAAAATATCATGTAATGTATTTCTAAACGAAAAACACTTTCAAAAGCAACCGCAATCGCCCTCCCAAACAGGCCCTAAATCGTTCATTTCACCATCAGTTGTTATTCAGTTGATTATTTGGCGCTATATTTTAAGAGTATTTTTAAAAATAAAAAAATATTTTTATTTTTTTATTTTAAATTATTTTTTGTGCTTTTAAATTATTATAATATAAGATATTAAAAATATTTTTTTTTAAAAAAAATATTCTCATATTTTTCTAATTAAAAAACACTTTGAAAAATAATATTCAATGCATTTTCATATAACCTCAAAGCTCTTGTGAACTCCAAATCTCTTTTAATACTCTTTTTTCGACTTCTAATCCTTTGAGGTTTATTTAGAATTGTGTTTAAGTTTGTTTTTTTTAAAGTGTTTCATTCTGAAATATTTTAAAATGATATTTTTTATGTTTTAAATAATTATTTTTAATCTTAATACGTTAAATTGATCTACAAATACAAAAAATAATTAAAAATTAAGATTCCTTTTTTTAAAAAAATTAAAAAATAAAGTGTCAAATAATCACTTAAAAAGATAATATTTGACGATAAAAGCGTTGTTCGTTCATCAACATCATTCATGAACAAAATCATTGTTCATATCACACCCCGAGATCTTTGCCTATAACCTTGGAGTTTTGTCAAGAAACTTGAAGGGCTTGAAAGCATCCCCAAGACTTATAGTTAGCTCCATATTTTAGAATGAGAGAGTAATTATTTGAAAGTGTGATTAAAATTATTTTAGAAAGTATTTTTTTATTTGGAAATGCATCAAAATAATATTTTTTATTTTTTAAAAATTATTTTTGACATCAATACATGAAAAATTATCTAAAAACATTATTTTTTAAATTTAAAATACAAAATAAAATTTATTTTTTTTAAAAAATATTTTTGAAATACAATGTCAAAGTTAAGGCTAAGTTTACATGATAGAAAAATAGAGAGGGGAAGATGAGGTGGCTGAAAATTATACAATGATTTAGGGTAACTGTTTAAGGTTTTATTTTTCCAAGTTAAATATTTGAATCAATTCGGTTTAGTTTTAACTTTTTGAAATTAAAATTAAACAGGACCGAGTGGTTTTTTTAATTTCTAAATTGGTTTCTTTGATTTTTTTTTTTGTGTTTTTAAGTTAATTGATTGATTGTTTCGTCTCAATATCCGACTAGTTTCTATCAGCTAAAATAGAAAATATTTTATTTTTACAACAATTTATTTTGTTACCTATTATTTTGTGATCTTTTAAATGAGTATAAGAAAAATATGATTTAAAAAAAATCAGAATATGATTCTATTTTAGGAAAATCAGTCAATAATATAATTAAAGCATTAATTTCATTTTAAAAAAAGAAAACTACACATAGTAAATTACACCATCACCCTTATAAAGTCTAAAAATATTTATTTTGGATCCTATAATTTAAACTTTTCCTACACGAATCTAAGAAAAAAAAATCTGGTCTTTTCTTGTTAAATAGATGGCAAAAAACTAAATTTCATAACATGGACTTGAAATCTATTCAAATTCTTAAAACAATCTCCACACGTATATGCAAAATTGGAAGGAAAAATTAAAAAAAAATGAAAATGAAAGAAAAGAATTTTAACTGTAAGCGATTTCACTGACGCACATATCATATTAATTATGTATATTCAAGAAAATGAGAATTTCCAAATACTATTTCTAAGCTGGATATTCATTGAATTTGATTAGTTAACAAACAATTAAGGGCTATATTAAAATGTGTTACAAATATTAAGATCAATAGCAAGATATTTCAAACTATATGGACCTAAAAAATTAGTTTATCCAAAATAATAATAATAATAATAAAACATATATATCTAGTGACAAGTCAAACCCCACAAATATATCTTCTCGAAGGGTAAAACGGCACAAATCAACCCATCCGTTAACTAACGCCACTCCCTCCTGCCTCTTACGGATCTCACAGAAATAATAAAACCCCCAAGACAATAAAAATCTCTGTCTCTGTCTCTCTCTCTCTCAATTTCACGGTATGTATATATAAAAAAGATCTTTAAAATTTCAATTTCTGAGCTTCAAATTTGATTAACTTGTTATTACTGACGGATGGATTTTTGTGTTGTGTTGTTTTTAGGGTTTATATAGGAGGTGGATTAGTTAAGATTAATAACTTAAAATGGCGGCATCGGAGGAAAACAGTGCATTGTTTCCGATATTTATCTTAACAATAATGGCGATACCTTCAGTGCCATATACAGTGATGAAGCTATGCAACGCCGCGTCGAAAAAGAGTAAGAGTATTCATTGTAATTGCTCTGAGTGTTCGCGGTCTGGCAAGTATCGGAAATCTATTTTCAAAAGGGTGAGTCACTCAAAGAGTTATAAAATATGTTTTTTTCTGTTTTATTAGGGTTATTGGGTTGTAATTGATGTTTGTTGTTTTGGCAGATTTCGAAGTTTTCGACTTGGAGTAACGTGACGTTGATATTGCTTTGGGCTGTGATGATATTTTTGGTGTTTTACATTAAGAATATGAGCCGTGAGGTGATTGTTTGGAAATGACAATTTGTTGTTGTTTGATTTTTGTCTTAGGTGTTAGGGAGTTAAGGTTTTGGATGTGGGATTTGATCAGGGTTTTGATTTTTTTGGTTATTTTGATTAGATTCAAGTTTTCGACCCGTATGCTATTCTTGGACTGGAGCCTGGTGCTTTGGATTCGGAAATAAAGAAGAATTATAGGAGACTTTCTGTTCAGTACCATCCTGATAAAAATCCAGATCCAGGTTGATGATTGTGTTTTAGTCTTTTTGGTTGTATTCATTTTAAGTATATTTTGGCAGGAAAAAACGAGGCTTGTGAGGAGCAGCATGTGCTTGCTAAATGTTTTCTGTACACCTTACTTTTTCAGAGGCCAACAATTATTTCGTGGAGTTCATAACAAAAGCTTATCAAGCTCTGACCGATCCAATATCCCGTGAGAATTATGAGAAATATGGTCATCCTGATGGTAGACAGGTGATGTTCTGCTGCTTCTACAAGAAAGAACACGGATTTGCCTTTGAATGTATTTCTTGAAATAATTCACGTTTTTTTTTTAAAAAACTAATATTCATAGTGTTTCTTTCAGGGATTCAAAATGGGCATAGCACTTCCTCAATTTTTACTTGATATTGATGGGGCATCCGGTGGAATACTTTTACTTTGGATCGTTGGTGTTTGTATACTCTTGCCATTGGTGATAGCTGTAATATATCTTTCAAGGTCGGCCAAATATACAGGAAATTATGTCATGCACCAGACAATGTCTGCATACTATTACTTCATGAAGCCCTCTTTGGCCTCAAGGTAATTCAAACTGTTTGGTGATTATTTTAATGAAGTGAACATCACATTGAATAATTAAGTAGTTGATAGAAATTGTATAAGCTGCTTTTCATCTGTAAGCAAGAGCACGTGCACCTTTTTTTTATCCCTGACTCTTTCTTTCTAGAAGAGCATTGCAACCTGTTGCCTTATTTATGTAAAATGGACAGATTCCTACCGACACTGCCAATTTTGGTGGTTCAATTCCGTGTAAATAGAACTTTTGACTTTATATGGCCATTTCACCAGCTGTTCTCTGTAAGCACAGCTGATATCACAAAGTTTCCCAGCTCCTCAATTTAAATGCCTCCTCCAAAGCTGAGATCCTAGCTACTAGATATCAGTTGTAACTTTTAATACTATTCTATCAAGAAATAAGAGAATAATCAGAATCTATGTTTGATTATAATTTTCCAAGTGACTTGTACGAAATTTCATCATAACTATGCCAAGGCACATTTATCATTGCATTTTTTTTCCTGTTATTTCCTTCATTTTGGAGTATCCAGTTCTGATGTCTTTGTAATGGTTCAGACATGCATCTTTTTCCTTCCTAATATGATGTCTTGCACTCAACATCTTTGAGTATATTGGTTGCTTACTATGCTTATGCTATGCCTTGATCATACAGTAAAGTAATGGAAGTCTTCATTAAGGCTGCTGAGTATATGGAATCTCCAGTTCGTAGGACTGACAATGAACCACTTCAGAAGCTATTTATGTCCGTCAGGAGTGAATTGAATCTGGACCTCAAGAACATTAAGCAAGAGCAGGCTAAGTTTTGGAAGCAGCATCCTGCGTTAGTTAAGGTAGCCTGTTTTCCAGATTGTAATATAATGTGCGATCTGAGCATTGAATTTCAATGAAGTTCATCAACTTACTATTCTTCATTTCTGTTCAGACAGAGTTGTTAATCCAGGCTCAGTTAACTCGCGAATCAGCAGACTTGCCACCAGCTTTGTTAGGAGATTTCAGACGTGTACTAGAACTTGCACCTCGCCTTCTTGAAGAATTGATGAAGGTAGCCTTACATTCAGTGTTTCATCCTTAAAGTTGATTTTGGGAACTGGCAAAATGAAGGAATTATTCTGATGGGTCATTGATAAATGTGATAAATACTGCACCCTTTGCATATCTTATATAGCCCACAATCTTCTCTTTGCATGAGGCTTGAGGTGGTATCAAGTGCAGACTGCAGAGTGGTTCCGCATGGATGCAGAATAAAACTTCCATTGTAATTCGGAAACTATTTAAAACCACATTTTGGCATGTTTGTGAAGTTGTCAGTTGAAAGTTTATTTTTAGTAGAACTTGGATGGGCATAGACATTTTTTTTACATAGGCAATGAATGTATCCCAGTAAGATATTTGTTTTCCATTCTTCACGGCTGAAGATTAGAAGTACTCTTTTTAATGTTGTATAGAGTAATAGACTGATAGTGGAGTGTCTGTGTGTGTTTGAGGGATCACCTTTTACTTGAATTAATTAGTTACTGATGTAAGAGAGATGCACTTGAAAAGTTTATAGTGTCAGAAACAGTTTCAGTGATTAAATCCAAGGGTGCTTCCCTGGTGTCCATGATTTTACTAAGTCACTTATATTACTTGGTGATGTTTATGCGGCTCCTATTGAGATGTTAAACAGCCTAAGCAAGGTGCTATTACCTTGTGAAATTATATTGGCTGAAGTAGAAGAGATGAAGTGGAGCTAGTTGCTTCTTTCACTGGTTGTTACTTTTTCAATGCAGCAGCTTCTTATGTGTAATTCTGCGGATATTTTCCACTGACAAGTCTTTCCTTTTACGCTTTTAGCCATTCGATAAGTTTTTTACAGAATACTAATTCCTTACTCTTTATCCAGATGGCTGTTATACCACGAACTTCCCAGGGACATGGATGGCTGAGACCCGCAACTGGGATTGTTGAACTCTCTCAATGTATTATTCAGGTGTTGATTTCACCCTATCTACTGGTTATGGATAGTTGAAGCCTAGAAAAGCCTCTCACAAATATCACAGATAAAGAAGTCCATAATCTTCACATCATTTAGTTATTAGACTTTCCTGGTTTCCCCTATAGTGATTTTAGTTCTTTGATGTCTAGAATTCATGGAAACCAAAACATGTTTGTGCCCCTCTTTTCTCATCATGCAATTTTGCTTTCCTCAAATACTCTCCATTTGACATAAACTGTTCTCCATCCTTTTGGAGAATATTTTACATACATGCTTGCATAGCTACTTTCTCAGTTTCCAGTCATGTGTAAATTGTGGTAGTTGTATTGTCAGTGCACTAATCTCAACTAGACTTCAATTTGACTGTCTCTATTGTGTTTCTTCTGCTTTATGCTCATTTCAGCATTTAAGTAGTTTGGTTTTGGAATCTAGCCACACATGACTTGAGAAACCTGTTATCTTGCTTCTTTTCACATGTCTCTTCAAAAACCTGATTGCTCTTTTGCTCTGTTGTTATACATAATTGCAAAGATTCATGAATATTCTGTCTTCTTCTTGTGCTCTCATCTTTGCTAACCACTGCCATATGATGCTATCATGTGTTGGATGGTTTGACATGTTTTCTTCTATTCTACCAATGACTGATGATTGACATGATTCATTGTTTAACTGTGTGATACAGGCTGTTCCTCTCAGTGCAAGGAAGGCAACAGGTGGATCCACAGAAGGGATTGCACCCTTTTTGCAGCTGCCACATTTTACTGAGAGTGTTATAAAGAAGATAGCACGCAAGGTAGGTGGACAAAATTATTTGTCATAATTAGAATACAATGATTTAATGAACCTTTTGCTAGCTGTGAATGTGGAATACGCTTTCTTCTTAATTCTTTTCTTGCCGACTGCCCTTGAGTCCTTCAGACACTAAATAAATAATCAGCCTCTGAAGCATCATATTTGAAGCATTAGTCCTCCATTTACTGCAATTATATACATCAAGTTTTGTCTGCATGTGGTTAGCATAATTGACTTTATTAACTAAAATATGCTGATACACTGGGATACTTTATTTTTCTCTGGTCCAGATGAAGACTAATCTCTTTAAACTGAAAACAATCTCTTATTGTCTTTAGTCGGTTTCCTTTTTTTCTGATCTGTCTCGTGAGCTTTGCCTTCTGATTGCAGAAAGTGAGAACATTTGAGGATTTTCATGACATGACTCAGCAAGAACGTGCAGAGCTGCTTGAGCAAGTAGCTGGATTTTCCTCAGCTGAAGTACAAGATGTTGAAATGGTATTGGAAATGATGCCTTCTGTAACAGTCAAGGTTGGATGCGAGACTGAAGGTGAAGAGGGCATACAAGAGGGTGACCTTGTTACTGTAAAAGCTTGGATAACACTCAAACGTGCTAATGGCCTAGTCGGTGCACTTCCCCATGCACCCAATTTCCCTTTTCACAAGGAAGAAAATTTCTGGTTTCTGCTTGCAGATTTGACCTCAAATGATGTTTGGTTTTCCCAAAAGGTAAATTTTATGGATGAAGCTGCAGCTATAACTGGTGCTTCCAAGACAATTGAGGATACAATGGAGGGTTCAGGAGCAAGTGTTAGAGAGACTAGTGCAGCAGTTAGAGAAGCAGTGGAGAGGGTGCGGAGTGGCTCTAGGTTAGTGATGGGCAAGTTTCCTGCCCCAGCAGAGGGCAATTACAATTTGACCTGTTACTGCTTGTGCGACTCCTGGATTGGTTGTGACAAGAAGACAGGCTTGAAGGTTAAAGTTCTGAAACGAACACGGGCTGGCACTCGGGGTGGTTTGGTATCTGAAGAAGGACCCGTTGCAGAGGATGGAATTGAGGAGGAAGAGGAGAATGAAGAAGAAGAGTATGACGATGATTATGAGAGCGAGTATAGCGAAGACGAGGAAGATGAAAAGGATACGAAAAAGAAGGGGGCCTCTGCCAATGGCAAAGTGCATAAAAAAGGCTCAAGCTCAGAGAGTTCTTCAGGTTCAGACGAGGAATGAGGTACCATTATTTTGATTGTCGATGAAGAAAACATAAGCTATTGTTTTTTTAGTTACATCGTGGAAGAACTTAACAGCTACTGTAGTGATACTATCTGTCTCCATTCTAACTCGGCGGCAGGATTTTTCCATATATTCTTATACTAAATTGATATATCGACTAGTTACCCCATCTTGCAATGACTGAAATAGTCGGTAACATATATATCATTGAACAAAATTAGTTTTTCGTGTGGATCTAATTCTCTTTATATATAGAAGATTGATTGCATTAGGATATGGATAAATTATTTTATCTATATCTTTTCACGCATCATATGTTAAGAGCCACAAAAATTTGATTTGATCCAATGGTATGTTTAGGGCTATACAATTCATTATAAGGATAGGACCAAGCAAGGAACGTTCTATTGCGCCGTAGTAAGGGTAACTAAAAATATGAATAAATAAATAAAGCGAGAAGTCACGGTAGTCCAAGATGCCACTTCACTATTTATTATAATAAAATGATAAGATTGTTTATTTTTTTATTTTGTAGGAAAATTATTTATTTAACCCTTGTATAAAGCATTATAATGTCTATTATTTAAGGGTGTTTTTGTCTTCTTTTTTCTCTCTCTCTAAATAATATAATTACATAGATACTCTTAAAGACAGTCAACATAATTCTCTCACAACAATTTGTTTTTTGTTATTTTACATTGATTTTATCATATTAATTATTATTTTAAAAATTGGTAGCATCTAGATGACATGAGTGGGACTATCTCCATGACAATATTTAAAAGATCTTGACGCCCTAAACGTTATCGGGTGGTGCATGCCCTGAATATGTGCATTAGGATTAGCATTGACAATTATTTTTTTCTCACTTTTCTCGTCAAATTCAGCGTCAACCTCTTTAAAAATTCAAATTAACTACTTAAATTTCTCATCCCTTTATATTTGGTCATTGTGCTTTCAAGTACAATTTTTTTTAATTTTGAATAAGTCATTACAAATATTTTTTGAATTTATCCCTTTTTTTAATATTTCAAATTTCATTCCTATTATTTTTATTATTACTGTTTTTAATAGGCTATAAAGTTGCAATTCTTTTTTTCCAATTTCATCCTTTTTTATATCTTTATCTTTAAAATTTGGTCCCTATTCTTTTTATTTTTTTTTAATAGGCTATAAATTACAATTCTTTTTCAAATTTTCATCTCTATCTTTTGAATTTGGTCCTCATTCTTTTGATTGCTATTTATTTTGCTGGGATCATTTTTTAGGTTTTTTTATAATTTCATCCTTCATAAGTTTTTTTTTCTATCAAATTATATCCTCATACTTTGTATTGCTATTCCCCCTTCATAATTTTTTTCTCTATCAAATTATATCCTTATGCTTTATTGCTATCTTTTGATTGCCATATTTTTGTTGTGAACATTTTTTAGGTTTTTTTTTTTTTATAATTGTATCCTTCATAAGTTTTTTTTCCTATCAATTGCTATTCCCCCCCTCCCCCCACACACAATTTCAACCTTGAAAACAAAATTGATTAGAAATTAAGTTTCTTGATTAAACATAGTTGAAGGATTTCAAGTTTTAATGATTAAATTTTTTTTTTTGTTATAATTAGGGTGAGAAACATATCATCCACCTCATATTTCTTTTTAAAAAAATTTAGACTATGCATCTTCTGTTGAGACAGACAACATGTTATTTGGTTTGCTCAAATTTGGGCAACAATGGTGGTTGAAAAATCAGGAGTTAGGTTTTTTTATTATCCAAAAAACTATTTTTCAACTTATTTTTAACCCAAAAAACTGCAAAACACCTTAGGAACCATGATAAACCTATTCATAGCCTCAAAAAATAAAATAAAAACAGCCTAAAACAAAACCAAAAACCTAATATGAACTCCCCTCATCAAATAAGACTATTTCACACAAACATTGATCATTTTTTGGTCTAAATCGATATCAACGATAAGTTTCCCTCTTTACTACTAGAATCTGACAACCTCTCTCTCCCCTCTTAACCAAGAACTAAAAATGACAAAAATAAATATTTGTACCACAATTGTATTTTGAAAATAATGAAGTAGTAAAATCATATAATCTGTATTATTTTTGAAGTTTGAGAGCTAAAGTGTCTTTTGAGAAACTTATGGCAAGCCACCCATGTGTGTTATCTTTTTTTTTTCGGTCTTTTTTTTCTTTCAATCTCACCATTTCATAAGAAATCAAATAAATTGATACTTGATTAGAACTAAATATTTGGAAAAAAAGGTTTGGGGACCAAATTGAAATAAAAACAATTTTGCACAATTCATCCATAATAATATATGAGAGAATGAACATTGTACTCCAACACAATAAAAAAAACACATGCTCTTTAGTTTCAACTTAATATAATAATAATAATAATAAATAGAAAAATGTATCCCATTAAACTTGTAAACCGGAACAACCAAGGTTACCTCACCAAACTCGCAAATCAGGCCATTGACTCCATAAAATTTAATAACAGTTTTTTTAAATATAAATAAATTTTTTCAAAAATAGATCATATTGCAATATTTGGATTTTTTTTATACTAGCTTGATGTTGAGATATTTTTTATATCGCAATAATCATATAAAATATCAAAATAATTTATCAACTCAAAATCCCTGTAAACATATCATATAAGGCCTAAATTAAAAAAAAATAACAAAGAAAAGAAAAAAAGTTTCAAAAAAAATTGAATATCATTGTAATGAAAAGGATCACAAATAGGGTGCATAAGAATAAAAAAAGATGCACTTTGGTCCTTTAGCTTAAAAATAACATAGATTATACTATCTCAACACCCCAACATTTCTCAAATTCAATTTTGGTATGAAAGTTTATTTTTATTAATTTTTTAGTCTCTAATTAAGAGATGAGATAGAGATAGAGAGAGAGAGGTTATTGGATTCTTGCGATAGAGAGAAAAACATGTCATTAACACTGATTTATTCTATCAAAACAAACAATTTTTGTGTCAAATTATTCTTTTTAATGAGTAAAGTTCATATCATATGTTTTTTACCTTTAAAGTTCATGAAAAAAAAATTGAGATTAGGTTGATTTTTGGTTTAGGGTTGATTTTGGTGTTTTAGGTTATGAATAAGTTTATCATGGTTCTTAAGGTGGTTTATAGGTGTCCTAGGTTAAAAAACAAGTTTTAAGGTAACAAGAAATCTAAACCCGGATTTTATGGCTACCATAGTGATCGAGATCTTGGCAGAATCAAACAAAACATGTTGTCTATTTTTTTTTCAAAAATCATTAGGACTTAGTATCACTAGCCCTAATGAAATGGGCTTGTAACACATAGCCTTCTTTTTTTTGCTATTTTTTTCAATCAATATTTCTTTTTATATTTTTTTTTTCAAAACAATATATGTATTTAGATGAATACCCTTTATCTATCGTTTATTTTGTTTTGAGAATATTTTTTTAATGATGTTTTTTCTGTTATGCGATTGATTTTTGAAGAAGTTTTTCTCATTCATCTATTTTTTTTTATCTTTTGTATAGATGAAATATATTCTTGAAAATAAAAAAAATATTTATTTTCAAATAATATTTGTAGTATGTAGCTTTGCATATATTTTTTAGTCAATCACTTTAATGTGTTTGTCTATTTATATTATTGTTTGATTGAATAAAAAATATTATAATAAACAAAATTTAGAGTCATAATTGGGTAAATATTATATCCTGTCCTATGAGAATAAATATCTTGATCTACACCTTTCTCTCCTCAAGTTTTATTTTTAGGTATCGTTAATAACTCTGTATTTATTTATCAATACTCATAGTTCTGAGTTTATTTTGATTATGTATGCATTAATATATTGATTTGCACTTAAAGTTTTTGAACTATATAAATGCATTTAAAAAACATGCATATACAATTTATTTCATAGGAAATAAAAACATCTAACATGCGGCAGAGCATGAGTCACATAACTAGTTGTTTACCTATGACATGTAAGGATAATCATGATTATTATCATAGTTTTAAAACTTAATTGCATAGTCAATTTGGAGCAAAGTTAGAGTCACTAGGCAAGGCCCGAGTCGCGGGTTACGTTGATCCGGTTCAATATAATAATAAGAGTTATTGTTATCATAGTTTTAAAATCGATTTGGAGGTTGACCTGACGCAAGATTGGAGTCATAAACGAGGTTGGCTATTGACCTGAATCAATATAAGGATAAAAATGGTTAATATCATAATTTTAAAACCTGACTCGAAAATTAACCCAAAGTAAAGTCTGAGTCATCTGTTAGAGAGGCAACATAAATAAAAATAGTTATTATCATAGTTTAAAACTTGATTTGGGATCACTTGATGACAAAGTTGAGTCACTGATAAGAAGGGTCAACTCGAGTTGACCCAAATTAATATAAGAATAAAAGTTTTTGTTATTATAGTTTTAAAATTCGATTTAAAGGTTGAACATGACAAGACTTATGTCATAGGTTAGGAGGGTCAAGTTAGTTGATCCACTTTGTTTTTTTTTTTTTAAATAATTAAAACAATCTTGTTTTGACCATTTTTTCTTTAAAAAATCAACTGGTTTTTAACCTTATGTTATCCTAGGTTGACTTGGGTTTTGACAAGGTCAAGTTGAGTTAATCATTTCTCTATTTTTCTTAAACCCAGACCGGTCCAAGTCCTAAATCAATCTGTCAAGTTAGACGTGATTTTATAACTAGAGTTATTATAATACTATTGATCTTAGTAGTAAATAAAAAAAATAATGTTTAGTTATTTTTTTAATATACAAGTTTGACAACAATATTTTTTATATATATATATATATATATATTATCTTAACATATTTATCACAACTATATATGATATAAATATAATTATTTTATATTATATATCATTACTAAATACATTATCTACACAATACGTAAAAGATAATGAAATGCAATTAAGAAGGGTATTAATATATAAAAGTTGGCTCGATAATATATATAAGGAAAAAAAAAGTAAAAGGAGATTTCGTCTGTTAAAGCATTTAAAGACAAAGTAGTTTAACTATGTAACACGTGTCCAATAGTAGGAAATGCAAGTGTGAGCATTTGCAGAGAATCCCAACCTATATGCTCATCCTCAAAAGCACTACCTCTTCCTTGCACAGATATTTCCAAGCTAAGCTAAGCTCCCTAGCCTTAAAACAAAAAGGGAGCAAACAGAAGAAATGATGATGTCCATGGCAATGATGACTGAAACCACCACAGCCGTCCGATTCCCCCCCTCTACCGCTCCTGCAGCAAATTTCTGCTCCTCCTTGCCCCGCAGCAGCCCTGCCATTTCTTGGTGACTAAAAACCAGAATTTAAGAGCTTTTCTGCTTTTTAAGAGCTTAAAATGTGAACATTCTAGCCACAGGAATTGCATCATTGCCACTCTAGTGTGTGTTATTATCAATGATATCTGACATGCTATCTGTAATAGCTTCATTTCTGAGTTTTGGTTCCATTTTGTACTGTAAAAACGAGAGTTTTTATAGAAATGCAATCTCTGATTAGTGGTATTGAAGTTGGTTTAGATCCCTTTTGTTCTTTCTGTATATTTAGAGCTTTCAATGTGTTTGCTAATGAAATTGTACTGCTCTCTGCCATCTGTGTGGAGTAGCATTTTTGTTCTCGATTCTATGATTTGCTGCCCTGGATACTGTCATGGTTAAAGTTTTTTCTGTAACATTTCAAGATAATGAAAGTGGGTTTTTTAAGATCACTGGAAATGCACCAATTTTTTTATCAGCTCCTCTGTTCTTAATCCGGAGTTAAATTGGGAGTTTTGGGGTACAGAATTAAGTAATGAACCTGGTTCTGGATTGGTAAAGCTTAGCTTATTCATGGTTCTGCGTAAAGAAAGGAAATCAAAGGTGAGACTTTTTTTATGCTCAAGTTAGTATCTTTGGCAGGCTACAACAGGGAACTGGTATAAACTGAAGCGACTGTAGGTGTGTTGATGGAGGTTATGTACGTATAAAATGGGAAGGTGTGAATTGTTGTCCTTTTGGTGGAATTCAGGAGTGAATTCTGGTCATGATTGGTTGATTGAAGGGTCCTCATATAACTGATAGTGAGTAGATTTTATTTGGGCCTAGTGTCATTCAAACCTGTACTCTAACTCGTGGAGCCCTTACTTTCAAGTGTTGATTAGAGCTGGTTTTGGGCATTCACATCATAAAACAATTTGCTCAGCATTATGTTTTAGTTACATATCAGAAAATGTACTACAAAGAGGTGATTTCTCAAGTATTGGCATTTAAACTTGAAAGGTAAAGGATGTTAGAAGGAACACAAGATTTTCGTTGTTAGAAATAACATACACCACAAACTTCCTTCCTTCCAGTTTATGTGGGCTCTCAAATTGTTGTATCTTGGCAAAAGATTGGAACTCTAAATCCTGCATTACCATTTTCTACCATAAAACCGAGAACTTTACATATATTTCTCTGGAAATGGAAAATGTTTTAAATTTTGTATGCAATGGTTCATTGTTCTGTTTGTGTTTCTTCAAATGCTTCGCAACATAGTATAAGTAGTTGCAGATATTAAGGACAGGTAGTTATCAATATTTTGCAGGAATAAATTTCGAAGATTAAATGGTGGGTCTTTCTTAAGAAGGAGCAGTCATTTAAAGAGTAAGACTCAAGCGTCTGCAGAGAATTTAGATTCGAACTTGGAATCTTCAGAGCAGAATGGTAAACTGCGATACCATCCATTTGAGGATATTGCAGTGTCAACATCAGAAACAAGCTGTGATGCTATGCTTACACCTCAAGAAACATCTAGGACTATCGTTGAGGTATCATATTACATTTTCTAGTCATCACTTCAACAAAGAATGACTTCTGCTGCTCCTAGCGCTTTTCTATAATACAAGTATAACACATGTCAGTACTATGCATTATAACAACACCACTCGAGTATTGACATGTCATCTATGCACAATATTCAATCCATCAAGCTAGAGCTCTTTGTTGAACCTCTATAATCTATATAAATGATGGTTGCATATTGTTTTCAAAATAGAAAACCTGCAAATTTTGTAGTTGTATTTGATCTGAAGCAATGGTGATACTGCTGATAATTAGACCCTTTCTGAAATGAACATTTCAAAATTGACCATCAAAGAAGGTTTACTTTGACACTGGGATAATAACTGTAAAAGATTAACTAGGGCAAGTTACATCTAACATCGAGCAATTATCCTTCATACAAAGTTACTTTCTAAGACAAACAAACTGCAGACTAGGAGATTGAGTTGGAAAGGAAGGAAAGAAAGACATCATGTATGGATTTTTTGCAAAGCACTATATATTTGTTATCAATCCAGAGGGGATGAAATGCAATGAGTCCTCATAAATTCAAGCCATTAGGACTTTCATTATATGATAATTTTTCATGTAAATTATTATTTTATGCCAGTTTGCAGAGCTAATGTTGCCTGTAGTGTGTTATTTCAGGCAAAAAGTAAAGCAACTCTAATGTTGACTGGTGTGATAAATGATGATTTTCATGAGAATCTTATCTGGCCAGACTTGCCTTATGTGACTGACGAACATGGGAGTAAGTCAAGCCCTTGAAATTCATCACTGTCTTGCATGCTAACTTTAATCTGGGTGCAGAAGTGTTGTTGCATATCGAAGTGTTAATTTGTTCTGATGCCTTGCAGATATATACTTTCAAGTGAAGAATGATGAGGACATTTTGCAAACACTAACTACAGAAAATAATTTTGTGGTATGGAATGTCTTTTCTGATTGGATATCCTGTGAATGGCATTATCTCAAGCTGATGCTAAGATTATGAAGGAGACCTTTTTGTTTTGGACAAAATGTGGCCTATTATTTTTATCTCATGACCTATTAGCTTTTAAAGAGACAAGGGGTGGGCATATTAACAATATTCTGTCTGTTTAATGCATTGACGTGCCAGGTTGGTGTTCAGATGAAGAAAACCTTCTCTTTTGGTTTTGGAAACAAAGTGGCATTTTCTTAAATTTTATTTCGTCTTGTATTTTTTAAGAGATAACTCAAAGAAGAGAATACATGCTATTAGATGGGAAAAGAAAAGGGGATTTATTAAGCACTTAGCCAGATTTCTATGTTTGATAAAGTGGGTAACTCAAATGCCCCTTATTTTCTTGCGAGCTTCTTGAGTTTGTGTTTTTATGCCAAATACAGCAAGTCGTTATAGGTTTTGATGCCATGGAAATGCTCAGTGAGATGGAGTCATCAGGTACATCTGAAATTGATTTTGGGGTTGATGAAATTGAAGATGAAGATAGTGATGTTGAAGATGGGGGCGATGAGGATGACGATGACTATGATGAGGTTTGGTTTCTCTTTCCTTTTCAATCCATTCTTGCTGTTGGGTTTTAGTTTTAAAATGCAGAATTATTTGAACATTTTTTCCGGGTGCATTTCTCTGCCTTGTCTGTAGGACCTGGTGGTTGTTCTTGATGATTCTGACGAGGAAGATGATTCTGACGAGGAACTTGGAGACTGGGCAAAATTAGAGACAATGCGTTCTTCTCATCCAATGTATTTTGCCAAAAAGCTGGCTCAGGTATTTTGTCCATTGCATATCTTTGACCTGATGCACTTTTTTTTAGGAAGAAGCAGATTGCATTTGTTGTGTCAGTGTAAAAATGCATCATTGGTTGCTTTCTACTTGCAAAGTGTATTTTTTAATTCTCATCACTATGAAATTGTGGAATTGCCATGGTTTGTAGTCTTAGCTGAGTTCTTGCATTTCTATGTTATTTCTTATTTTGCATAGGTTGCATCAGATGATCCTATAGACTGGATGGAGCAGCCTCCTGCTGGTCTAGCTATCCAGGGCCTTATTAGACCTGCCTTAATGGAAGAACACTCTGACATCCAGAGGCATATGTCTGTCAATCAGTCTCGTGATGCTGATATAAATAAGGTTGGGAAAAGTGTAGAGGGCAAACTAGAAGAATCTGGCGTGGTAAATGGTAGTGAACACAAGTCAGGATCATCTGAAGATAGTTCAATATGGGAGGAATCAGAGAAGGATGAGGTCCCAAGAAGTGGAACTTCATTTTACAAACTGGAGATGATTAAAATTCAGCTGATTTCAGCTGATGGACACCAAGTATACTAGCATATTTTCATATCTTTATTTGAGAATTCATTGGTTGCGTATAAATTTCTTTTTATAATGGAATATGCAATGCTTACCAGAGACTCTTGCACATTTGTTGTGATTCTATCCTCATTCTTGTTGAAACAATGGAGTTACCGTTGCGAGCTTTAGTAAAATAATCATGTCAAGTTTTGCAGTCACTACACAAGATGTGCCCATGTATCCTATTGCAATTAACATCACTTCTACAATCATACAGTGATAAAAGTTCCACCTGTATTCTGTTTTTGCTTTTAGTATTACCATATACTGTTGGCAATAAACTTGGTTACGAACATTTTGATTACTGAATAAAATCACTGCTTAATTCAGAATAAAGTCCTAGAGAGCTTCCTTTTTTTTCCATTGCAACAAGTTCAGTGTCCACATTTTACAGCAATTAGTGCTGGATACTCAGAGTTGGTGAAATGACAATTTTTCTTAATTATCATTCTTTATTTCTTTTTTCACACCTTATGAACGATCAATACATATGCTGTTGGGACTTGTTCATTCACTAGAAACTAATTCTTCTCCTCTTGTTCTGTAAAGACTATGGTTGAAGTAGAAGACTTTATGAAGGCAAAACCTGACTCCATTGCACTTTCGGCAGCCAGAATCATATCTCTAATGAAAGCTGGTGGAGAAAAGATTACACAGGCATTTAAATCTCTGTGCTGGAGATGCAAGGGTATTCAAGTGGAGGTAACACACATAAATTTGCTTCATCAGTTAATCGTGAAAACTACACCCTGTGTAGGTGATGTTTTTCATTTAACTTCAAGTTTATAATATTATGTTGAACTAGTGCCTATCTCACATCTGTATGCATGTTTAGCTAGGCAACCCCTTGTTGAACATAACCATGAGTGAAACACTACTCCAGTTTGCTGTTGCTTATTTGAAGTTCATAAATAATTAGATTTGTTCTATCATATTGTAGGAGGCGGCAATTACTGACGTAGATTCCCTTGGATTTGATTTGAGAGTTTGTTCTGGAACACAAATCCAAACGCTGCGGTTTGCCTTCAATTCACAGGTATGTGCTTCTGTAAGCAATTTTTATCAGCACCTGTTGATCAGCTGTATTTATCAATTAGTTTGTTTTTTAGTGATGCAATTGTTTTTGGCTTACTCCAAATTGGCCTTCCTTTTTACTCATGACAAACTTCTTTCTCCCAACACCATTGTTTTTGCAGGCAACTTCAGAATATAGTGCTGAAAGACAACTGAATGACTTACTATTCCCAAGGATCCAAAGCAGGCTGCTGAAAAAGAAACGGACTCATCAGAACGATCACTAACATAATAACATTGTCAAATGCCAGAATCCAGTTTTTTTCTGGATGGTTTGTTGTATCATTAGGTGTTGAGAACCAAATGTGTCTTTCTATTAGTTAATTTTTTTTTCGCAGTTTGTATTTTGATGTATTTATTCAATTGTAGTAATGCCATTTAAAAACAATACTAGAATGATCATTGAGAAATCCAGTTTTCCAAGCTGCGTGAAAGAAAATTCTTTTAGCTTGTCTCCTTGCCCATTTTTTCAAGATAATAATTATCATTGAGAGAAATATTTTTTCCCAGCTCCCTTTTGCAATGTTGATACTTGCCCCCCAGCTGTTTTGATAGAACTAGTCAGAAGTAGGCAAGTTTTGTGAGGTGAATGCAAAGACAAATTGGTGAAGCATGTAATCAACTGACCCTTTTTAAGACAGTGATCCAAGTTGAGTCCTTGAGATCCATTACAAACAAGAAGTGAATAGCTTGCAGATTTCAATCAACATTTCAAGAGCTTCCTAAAGACAAATTATATTCAATGAGGAAAACGATCATTACAGAAAACATGTATAGATGGCGAGCAGAAAGAGGATTTCGAGTATGAATTCCTCTTTTTATTAGCATTCATTGCCATCCATGTTTCTAGATTTTAAAGCATAGATCATCGCTTTATTTCTTCTAACAATTCATATACTCTCTCAATCTCGCTACTTATCCTTGATGTAACTCTCATACACCAATTGAGCAGCGAGCAAATCCACAACTGCAGAACCAACAGACTTGAACACAGTGATCTCTTCAGAGCTCTTTCTGCCAACCTGCTCCCCTTTGATCAACTCCACCAAAAATCCCACATCCTCTTTCTTAGTCACCCCCCTCTCAAAAGCACCTACAAGTTCCCCTGCCTCCACCAACGCAGCCTCGTTATCAACAAACACCCTTCCTCTCCTTATTGCCTCATCATCACATTCCCTCATTGTCTCCTTGAAAGAACCCACCATATCCAAATGGGCTCCTTGCTTCAGTTTTTCACCCTTGACCAAAGGTGCATCAGCATTTGTAGCACAGCTCACAATATCACCCAATCCAATAATTTCCTCCAGATTCCCATTACTTTCAAAACGAACCCCAGCATTTCCAATGCAGTCTTTATTCAATTTCTCAGCCAAGTCTGCAGCTTTCTTTATTGTTCTATTCCAGATTATCACCCTTTGCAAACTGGGTCTTGCAGCAAGATGAGCCTTGATCAAATGGGGTGCCAAAGCACCAGCACCAACCATCACAAGAACTATACTATCATTCCTAGCCAATATTTTCGATGCTAGCCCTGATACACAAGAAGTTCTATAAAGGGTCAAAACAGTGCCATCCATTGAAGCCAAAGTCTGGCCAGTTGTAGAGCTAAAAAGCACATAACTTGCGTGAATTCCAGGCAAGTTTAGCGCGGAGTTTTGAGGGAAGTAGGTGACAAGCTTGACACCTATATAAGGGAGGGAGGGAGTGGACGACCAAGAGGGCATCAAAAGGAGAGAGGATGATTGTGAAAGGTCATAGCTTTGACGGATTGGAGTGTGGAGTGTAGAAGAGGTAGTGGGGAGATATGTATGGAAGTGTTGGATTAAGGAATCGTGTGCGAGGATTGAGTGTAAAGATTCATTGGTGAGGAACATAGGTGATGTTATAATGGCGGAATTATTGGATGTGTTTGGTTTTGACGCCATGGAAATGAGAGCTATGGAGGTTTGGTGCGGAAGAGGGAGAAGTTGGAAATTTGGGATACGGGAATTGAAAGGAGAAAGACCAAGACTTTTGTCAAGGAATCTGTGCTGTTTTACCATAGAAAACAGTGAACTTTTAATTTATCATAAAGTAAACTGTTAACTTAACCAGTGTTTATTAACCTTGCCCGGCTTAATGAATCAATCCAGGATCATATTGGAGGAGGGTTTCAAAAATATAGGATGAAAACTGACCTGGTTAAAACTCAGTTTTAATTTAAAAATATGATTTTAATTAAAATCTTGAATCAAATCATGAATCAAGAACCTTTGCTTCTGGTTACGTGGTTATGTCCTGGAATTTGTCCATGTAAGATGTGGGGGAATGGATGGTCACTGTCTGTGGGCTATTTACAGAGAGGAATAAAAATTAAATCCTCTGTTATGTATTTCAGTCCATAAAAATGAAAACCATGCAATATTACCCCTGAATGTTTCTCAATCTCACCTATCCATTTGACGATTTCTAGAAATGGACGAGGATACAAGATGATGATTGTATCTTTAACCGTGCAATAAAGATCTAGCAGGATTCAGCTGTTCTTTATTCTTCTTCAAAGTTAACTCCAAAATAAACCCATATTTTCACTGGAGTGAATTACTTCAGATCGGGTAGCGGTTCTCTCCACAGACGCCCGCAGATGACACAAAACAACAATCAGGTTCAAGAAAATTCATTTAACAAACGCGATCGTTTGAATTTGCAGAGCTCGTACTGTCAAAATAGACTCCAAACTGGGATTCTGTAGCTAAATTTGTTGCTTGGGAGACAAATCATTTCCAGTTTGAATGTTCTGCTATTGATGAGTAAATTGTGTGATTTTGTAAATCTGTCATATACAGTCTGATTGTGCTCACTAAGTCTGATATCAGAGACTATGGAGTTGCTTTGTTAATTTTGAAAAGAATGCCGCGACATGCCTGCCACAGAAACCTAATCATCCAGAGGCTTATCTTGTCCCATATGAACATTGGTGACAATAATCAATGGAACATCAGAAACTCATAATCTGCTTCAATAAAGAAACAGACGAGAGAACAAACCAAAGGGGAAAGAGGGGAGGGAGTGGTGATATAACCACGTAATCTTTGCTTTGAAAATGCGCTCAGATGAGATGAAGAAAGGCGGCGGCAGGATCTGAAATTTGTGATAAGAACAGTATACTAACCGATGTTTTCCGCATCCTTTCAATATCAGCATCAAGCCAACAAGAATTATTACAACAGCGTTTGTCACCGTAAAGCAGAAAATCTTCAGGTCCTGAAGAAAAGACAGCAAGAAAGGACAAGATTGATTTAGTGATAAACAACGTTGGGAGTTTCAAACAATTTGCTTGATTTAGTGATACTAAAATATTTCATGTTCTTCCTCACCAGGTAAGAACCGTAATTCTATTCCTTTGCTGATTGAAAGCATCATCAATGTTGAACATTATCAAATCATTAGGTGGAGTCTATTGAGCAGGTAATTAAAGCACCTTGATTATGCTCCATATCCCATCTTCGTGTCCTTCAAATTTCTTTTTAGTTCTAGCTTTTTGGATTATCTGATTTCCTACAGAGATGGCAACAAAATGATTCTTATTGTGAGCCTACATTCTGGTTGATCCTGTGATTCTAATCAATGGCCGGCAGCCTCAAGAACAGAAAACCCGTTACCCCCATTATATTTTGGGTACTCTTCATAAACGTTTCGTATATCTAATTTCTCGCTGTTTATTGATGTCACAGGAGATTCTGCTTTTCTGACCCTTCTCTAATAATTCTGCTATCAGATTTAGGAAGGAGAAGAAGAATTACACCTTTCTTGTGTAATCTCTACATGTCAAGACACAACTAGCCAATTCACTGAAAATTTTAATCAAGTGCGGCTCCCAAGATGAACTTCTATAAGAGATTAATTTTCCTATTACCAGGTGAGCAAGCTGTCCTGTGATGTTTTGTGTTACTGCTAGAATACATTTAGTAGACTTGAAACAAGGGCCGCCGAAATTCTTGGTCTTGAAGTAGATCAAACCAGGCCTTTGCCCGCAATGATTGCCGTTGTAATATGAAATTTTAAGTTGATAAACTTGAGCTCTGACCTCAAAACTCAGCTTGAACCTGAGATAGTTTCATCCTGAAGAGAAGTAGTAGTTCTCGCAACTTAAAACAAATCATCGTCGTTTAGCTATAAGGGAGTAAATGCTTCAGAAAGTAACAAATTTGTCCCTTTGTGCAAGATGGGACCTCGGGAATTTTACTCAAAATATTAAATCAAGAAATATCTTTGAAATTGGAACCAGAGCACTCCCATCCATTTGTTTTTTGATAAGATCCATGGAACATAGCATAAGGCCAGCATGAGAAAAAAAGGTACAGGCTTAACTGAGAAACCATGAACACTCTAGTTTGCTCACAAAAATCACCCCTCTATCTTGCAAACTATTCACCATGGAAGCCAATGGCTCCATCTATCATCCCAACAAGCATACAAAAAACCCTAAACAACCCACCTTCAACATGGAAAGCGCAAGCAAATGCTAAAGGCTTTGGTAGCACACCACCTTCTGTACAGGAAACTAGCATCAAGAAAACCTCCAGCGATGCTGATGATGAGAAAATCCCAGAAGAGGTGATGTACAGGATCATAAAGAGAGTCTTGGCATCTGTTGGGGCGCCTATGGCACTTTCCTTTGCATCAATGCAATTGATAGGTTTGATCATGGAGCAACATATATGGAATGTGCCCAAATGGTTCATGTTTTTGACACTTTTTCTTACCCTAGGGGCTTCTGTTTGTGGGATTGCTTACGGAGCTTTATCTACCAGTATGGATCCAAACGAAAAGGGGTCATTTCTTGGGTTCGAGCAAATCCAGAAGAATTGGGTTGAGATGTGGAGAGAAGAAGATGAGGGCAAGAAATCCTGGGATTGAGAAAGGATAAGATCACGTGCCTCGCATGTGCCTTTCTTCCCTTCATTGTTTTTTTGTTCTTCCTAATGGGAGGGTGTGGATCACTAATGCTTTTGCAAGCTGGATGGTTGGTGTTCGAGTTTCTCTCTGTTATTTTTCTCTATCCTATGGTGTTAATTGCAAATATATGGTCAATCAATTATGTGTTATGCACTAAGAGAATTAATTAGTTAAACTCAAGTAAATATAATTCAAGTATCATCCTAGATTAAGCAAGATTCTCAATTATGTTTCAGTTGGTGTTTCGTTTTTTTAATTAGAATGGAATGTTTCAGTTTTAAACTGTTTCGGCGTTCTATTTCGGGATTGTACTGCTTATGTGTGTGTGTGTAATTAAATATATTAATTCAACAAACAAAATTTTAGTTCAAAATCAAAAAATAAAATTATTTAAAATTGTATAATTTAAATTTCAAACATAAGTAAAAAAATGATAGTTGAACCGATATAACTCGATCGACTTGATGAGTCCAAAAATAACATGGAAACTTGATAAAAATATAGTTTAACTAAAAAAATCAAGTTGACATATTAAAAAAATATTAAAACAATGACATTTGGACGAAAAATTTCATGAAAAATTCCTAATAAACTCATAACCTAGATAATATTATGAGAATGTCATCATCAATCTCACAAGGTCATTTATTCTCTGATTGTTTTGAAATTTTAACCTAATATATATTTATATGTCAATAGATTTATTGTAAAATTTCATCTCAATCTAACGGTCAGATTAAAAAATAAGATTGATATTGTAAAACTAATCATTATTTTAAAAAAAAAACACTATTTGGACGAAATTGAATCGGAATGTTCTGGACGGAATTTTCAGAACGGACTGAGATTCTAAGCGAGATAAATTTCTAACAATTTGTTCTGTTTTTTGAACTGAAAAAAAATATATCAGTCATTCCAAGTGGAACAGAATGGAATTAACAACCTTAAAATTAAGTGGTTGGTTGAAAATATATGAACTTAAAATAAATATGTTTGGAGGACAATTTTACACTTATAAAATAATTAATACAAAGAAAAATACCTTATATGTTTCCACATTCTCTTTTTTTTTTATTTCGAGATAGTAATTTAATGTTGTCTCCATTTTTTCTTGAATTAATAACTTAATGCTGAAAAAATTTATTGTATAAGAAATTATAGATTATATTGTGGTAAATTTCGCAATTTATGTATTTCCTTTGATAGATAAACATAGAGAAATTCCTTCACGCCAATAGACAATGTTGCTACTGCCTCGTTCCAAAACTATCTTTAATTGTTGGAAGAAGGCAGCTAAAAGAAAAGCATCTTCAATCATATCTTAACATCTACGAATGGCACCAAATCTAAGGGGATCGTGAGAAGGACACGTGTATAAAATATTTATTATTGATGAAGATGCTTTGTTTTATTTTATTTTATTATAAGCATGAGGATACTTATCTTGTCAAAAAGCTTCCTTGCTTTTGGCCATATAGTACGTCCTCATAGGGGGTTTTATCATTTATGTGATGCCTCTCAAATATCTCATCCTCGACAATGACCGAAATTCATTGAATATTTTAATTACTTTATTTTTATTCTAAATTAACAAAAAAATATTTAGAATGTAAAAAATTATTTGATATTTTATTAAATGGATAATCATGAAACTTTCTAGTTTGAGTATTTGTTTATTAAAAATGTCTCCATATAATCCAATTTACTTGACCAATCCAAAAACACTCCAATCAACTTATTAAAAAAAAAATTAAGGATAAAATTGAAAAAAACAGTGATAAAAATGGACATTAAAAAAATCTCTCAACTCAACTTCTTGTTTAGTACAGGTTTAATATTAAATTATGTGGCAACTAACTTGAAATAACTCAATTGACTTATATACTCCATAGACAACTTGACCAATCAATAAAAAAATATATAGGGATAAAATTGAAGAAAAAATAAATAAATAAATTTAACAGGAATAAAACCCTCTCGACTTGCCTCCTTGCTTAGCATGAGTTTAGAATTAAATCGTGTGAGAGTTATCTTTATATAATTCGGTTAACTTGGTTGGTTCACAAACAATTCACATGATTGTTAATATGAGAATAATTAAAATTAAGAAAAAAAATAACCATATTAAAATTATAAAAATAGAAGGATTGGAAGAAAAAACAGGGGACTAAATTGAGAAGATAATGATTCCCAATTTGGTTTTATAGTTAGTATAGAAGTAATTAGTCGAAGGGCTGTGATTTACTTAGGACATGACTTACTTAGGACACTATAAATTAGTGTTTTTGGATTGTTTTGATGTATTAATATATATATATATATATATATATATATATATATATATATATTATTTTCATGTATTTCTATACAAAAAGTATTTTTAAAAATCGTTATCTCAATGGAAAACACAATGACATTGACAAACTTTTTTTTTCATTTTGATTAAGACCCTTTTTATCATCAAGTGGAGGAGTTGCGTAAATATAGCTAGAATAAACTACTTTTGTATGAAAGAACCAGTGGATATTTAGCAGCCAACCTTTGATTTCATCACAAGTGTTAACCTTCAAATGGTCCATCATTTGGTAAATGTCTACCATATTACGTATGATGCCATTCCTGCTCCAACATTGATGGACGACGACAGACAAGATGACAGAAGCAAGCTTGAACCCGCATGCATGGTTTTGTTGGAGTGACCTTAAGAAAACTGGAGCTCATTAATTGTCTGAAAGAGACGACCTTGCTAAATTTCCTGGCTAGTTGATGGTGATTATTGCATGTTGATGCGAGACAAATCCAGTTATCAAGATATTGCTTTGATGATGATTAGTGATGGATTTTTTTTATTAAAGTATCAAAATTATATTTATAAGAAACAAATTTGAGGGTCAATTTAGCTAGAAACACAGTGTGGTAACCTAGATTTTTTTTATAAAAAAAAGTAAATAATATTTTAAAAAAATGAATTTTCTACTTACTAGATTGGATGGGGTTCTTGATTAATATGATCAAAATTATTACCATCTCTAATCCAGTAAAAAGAAAAAAAAAAAGATATGAACCAAGTTTTGGCATCTTCTTGCTATGCACAAAGTAGAGAGAACTCCCCTAAAAAAAGAAAAAAAAAAATATTATTATTAGAGAAACAAAAGTCATTCGAGGGGGGGGGGGGGGGGGGGGACTTGTTCATCAATCAAATCCATTCATGCAGCACATTATTTGTTTTATTTTCTTAGAGTAGTGATTATTTAATATCCTAAAATAGAAAAATCAGACAAAAATATAATAAAAAAAACATAGAATAAATATATGTCTAATATATTTTTGAATGATTTTTTATATTTTTAATTTCTAAATAGTAATGAAACGATAAGTTTTACCCCGGGTAAGATTAATCATTTTTCTTTTAAAATACCATAAGATATTGATCAAGCAAGTACACTCAAATAATGTCAACAAATACCAAACCTCAAAGTTGACGTGATATATATCCTCTCTCTCTATATACACACATTCAAATATTAAATAATAATAATACTTTACTCAAAACCACTTCCATAATTGATTTATAATACATAAAGCCGAAATTCTCCAAAATCATAATCTAATAAACATAAAAAAAAAATCATCTATTTTATCTCTCATCGACATTTCTTTAACATCTAATTAACAAATGACACAAGCATTTGGATCATCCTCAACACTTCTAACATGGTAATGTGTAGGATTATGTATAGGATTATGTATAGGATTATAATAGGCCTGGTAAGCCTTCGCCAACTCAGCCATATAATCTTGTTCTTTCTTCTTCGGATCTTCTGGCGGCTTCTTCGGATCTTCTTTCTTTGGCTCTTCTTTCTTCTTCTCTGGCTCTTTTGCTGGTCCTACTGTAATTATTTCTGTTCTGCATACCTTTCTCAGTTTGCTCACTATGTTTACTGGATCGACGTCCCCTATCACTGTCAACTTCTTATCCTTCATGTCCATGGATATTGAATCCACCCCTGCAAATCACAGTTTAAACCACCTGATCATTATTTTTTCCTGATAAAATCAATCACATATTCCTCGTCGATAATCTTGATTTGTAAGTTGGTGGCCATGGAAGAAAGAAAAAACCCAGTACCTGAAAGGCTAGAGACTGTCTTCATGGCTTTTTTCTTGGCTTTCTCGTCATGCAAATCCAGTTTCAACACAGCTTTCTGCAGCAGAAGAAAATCATGTTTTGTTATAAATCAATATCAAAATAATCAAGAAACAGTGATCACTAAACATCACTGCTAATTCAAGATTAAGATGATATGACCCCATCAAGGACTAATGGACCAGGAATTATCTCATAGAACCATGACTAAAACAATCAAATTTAAGCTAACCAGACCCTCTGATTATGGAAAAGAACCGAGTTTCTCATCAAAATAAGCTTATGATCGACCTCAAAACAAGTTTCAGGCATGCATACAAGTCATCTAGCAGAAGATATAGAGAGAGAAAGCTGATTCTCACCTTCATTTCTGTAGCTTGGAGAGATTTGATCAAAGAAAAATATCAAAGACAGTAAATGAAAAGTTCTGCGGTGAACAAGTGAGGCCAGAGGAGGAGAAGCTAAATAAGAAAAACTTGGTGATGAGGTGAAGAAGGTTCCTTTGTGGTGGTCTTATGGTTAGAGGCAGTGGCAAAATTGTACGACCATTAAAAGGAAGCAAATTGGTGTTTTGCTGTTTTGAAAACGACTTCGTTTCCAATTATTGTATTTTCTGAATTTTTATTTTTTCAAACATCAAATATAACCTCCAAACCATGATTGTGAATTTTGTTCCGTTACATAAAATTATTTTTTAATAATAATATAAATTATATTTTAAGATTTTATTTTAGTTTAGATTAAATGGTTCTTTAGCATGACAGTACAATAGAGCTTAAGATTTTAAATAAGACTTCAAGATTTGATTTATATTATTTTCTAATAATTTGTTATTATTTTTAAATTAACTTTTATATATTAAAAACAAACTCATCTCTACAATACCATACATCATTCGTATCAAAATTATAACTAAATATTAACTTCATGAAAGTCAAGTGAGTACATAAGTTGTCCATCAATGCAATCCGGTCCCTCGAGAGATTTGTCAACAAAACAAAAGCTACAAAGATCTACCGGTGTTCTGTTCCGTTGTTCAACTACTTGTTAGGACAATCCAGTCAAGGCAAGACTAGTAAACTACTTTAGAGGTTTTTCACTTGTTTGGCAAGCACGAGCCCATTATTTCTTCCTTGTTTATTATTATTTTATATTAAAGTTTATCATATAAATATTAGATATTGTTTTCAATGTGAAATATAAAGTTTATATGTATTCTATGTCCACAAAAAAACAAAAACAAAAAACTTTATGAAACTTTACTGATAAAAATCTAGAACTATAGAAAAGAAGCAAGCTTTCCATCAAAAGCAAACTAAAAATACTATTTTTTTTATTTTTTTAAATTAATTTTTAACAGAATTATATCAAAACAATTAAAAAATATATTTAAAAAACTAACCGGCTCGTGGTCTTCGTTTATCTGTTTACTTTTCTTTCGTTTTAGCGTGCGAGGAGTCAATTCAATAAATGTAAACTTTCCCGGTTCAACTTTGGCAATCCACTGAGCTTGTTTTCTTTTTTGCTTTCCCGCCTTCCGTACTTCATCACATACCACGTAAGGCTGTGAAGAGATTGATGAATAATTGGATCTTCGTGGTATGATAAATTAAATATTTATTTACAATTAAAATAAATAATTATATGAAAAGGAATGATTTAATTTTTAAAATAATACATATATTATTAAATAAATTATTTTCTTGATGCCCGTGCATTTTTTTCACCGAAATACTTTTTATTAGTAGCATATTTTCTAACTAAAAGTAAAGTACCTTATTAATAATGCATTTCTTATTTTTCTAATAAAAAAAACTGATCATGATCTAAAAAAAAAAATTTCAGCAAAAACAAATATTAAAAAACACGTTTCAAGATTTTGTACGTGATTTAAAAGTAAAAAAAAAACTAATCTAAGAAAATTTTGTAAGAAGATTATAAAAATAACAAAGTATAGATTTTACTTCTTATTTAATAGTAATGGCAACAAAATCATAAATAAATCATTTGTATATTAAGTTTAAATATAATAATTAACAAAATAATTGCTAACATTGTGTGTGTGTGTGTGTGTGTGAAGAAGCTATAATATTATCTTGTTTGAAGAAAAAGACAATTGAATTAAGAATTAATTCAGAAATTTAAGAACCATAAAAGTCATGTCGTTCTAGTCAATTCTCATACGCTACCCATTTGAGAATTAATCTTTCATGGGTCAAATGTCAGCAATGAACGATCTAGTGTACGTATTATTTAGAGTATGTATGACATTGCTTTTGCTTTTATGATTGAGAATAAAAAAAACTAGTTAAAAAAAAAACATTTTTACTGCGGTTGAAAATAAGCAGTGAAGTGTTTGGTTAAAACTATGGTTGAATTGGAGGTTGAAAAAAAACAGTTTTAAGTGTTTGGTTACCGAGCTTTTCATATTACTTTTAACTTGTGAAATTACTTTAAATGGCATAAATATATATATATATATATATATATATATTAAGTTTTTAGATTTTTATATTATTTTAATATTTAAATATTTAAAAAATGAAAAAATTAAAAGCATTTCGACATCAACAAAGCAATAATTTTTTTTTAAAAAAATGCTTATTAAAGCTTACCCCATATAATTCCCACGTTTGTTGCTTAAAAACTGCTTTTTACTAGATAAGCTTTCTTTTCCATTAAAAAAAATGTTTTTTTAAAGCTTATCCCCTCTCTTCCTCCCTTATCCCCTTTCCAGCATCAATCTTAAGGCTGGGAATTCCAGGCACCCAAGAAAAAAATGCTTTTTACTGGACGAGCTTTCTTTTTCAGTTAAAAAATTGCTTATGAAAGCTCGTCCAGGTCTTCCTCCCTTATCCCCTCTCCAGCATCGATTCTCAAGGGAGGGGATTCCAGGCACCCAAGAGAATCGAGAAACCAAAAATAAAAAGGGTCTCTCGCCCTCACGCTCCCTCCCTCAAACTTCCCATTCCAATTACTAGAAAAGAAAGAAGACGAGCCTCTCTACCTATAATCTCCAAATTATTTCTGCAGAACAGTCGAAGAAACCCCCTCCAAAATAAACATCAACAAAGGACGGACACTCCATTGACGAAGAAAGAGCAACGGGAGCAGCATCTTAAGGGTTATTTTGGCATAAATATTTCAACGGTAATTTTTTGTATTTTAATGTTGAATCGCCATTTCTATATATTTGTCACACTGGAATCGCAAACTCATAAGCATTTTCTTCAAACTGCGTTTTTATCAAAATTTTGTGTGGGTCCCATGTCAAAAATATGTGTTTAAAACTTTACCAAACATTAAATGCATAAGCTGATTGGCAAACGTGGATCCCACCATAATGCCAAACGGGTACTTAGAGTGTGTTTGGCATTGCTTTTGCTTTTGCGATTGAGGTTGAAAAAAAGCAGTTTCAAAAAAAGCGCTTTTACTGTGGTTCAAAATAAGCAGTGAAGTGTTTGGTTAAAACTGTGGTTGAGTTGGAGGTTGAAAAAAAAGCAGTTTTGGGTGTTTAGTTACCAAGCTTTTCATATTGCTTTTAACTTGTGAAATTACTTTAAAAAGTATATATATATATATATATATATATATATATATATATATATATATATATATATATATATATATTTTTTAAATATTGTAAATTTAATAATTATAATAATATAATGTAATTAATAATTCATGAAAAAACAAATATTATTTTTTATTCTCCCATCAAACTACTTACAATTTCATCACGAACAAATATTTTCCTTCCATTAGGACTGATCTGTATCCACACATTTTTTTTATTTTTTTTAAATATATATTTTAAACAAACGGGCTGGGCCGAGGGCAGCCCAACCAAATTGGGCCTAAGCCCAACTTTGCTGGACTTGGACTGGGCCGAGTGCAGCCCAGCCCAAGTCCAGCTTAAAAAAAAACTGAGGTGAAACGGTGCGCTGCACTATTCACGTCTTCTTCGCATGACAGTGCAGCGCACCTGTGCACGTGAATTATTTCACGTGCACAGTAGATTCCGACCGACCACCAAGATAGCTTCAACGGACGATACCGACGGGTAGAGGAGGCCGAGGTGGTTCTTCCTGTGGTGGTGGCGTCTGAAATGGTGGCATGTGGTGGCCGGAGGCAGCGTTGGAAGGTTGCGGTACTGTTCACCGACCATGACGAGAGCTTCAACGGACGATGCCGATGGGTAGAGGAGGCTTAGGTGGTTCTTCCTGTGGTGTTTTCGTCGTAAATGGTGGCCTGTGGTGGCCAGAGTCAACGATGAAAGGTCCCGGCATCTATGGCTGTTTTGGAGAGAGAGAGAGAGAGCCATGCACAGATCGATTGTTCATGCAAAATGCAATATTGCTTTACCATTTTTTTTAATTATCGAACATAAAATGGATTTGTCAAAAGGGCAGCAGAGGATGAATGTGTAAGTTTTGTTCTATATATATGTATCGGCGTTTCAGAAATACAAGATCGCAGATACAAAAGCACCAAAAAGTAGCTTTGCATGAAACACCGTTTCGGAGCATTTTTTCTGTGGGTCCCACGCTTTGAAACTGTGTTTGGTTGTTTACCAAACACTAAATTGAGAAGCCGTTTGGCAATCGTGGATCGCACCACAATGCCAAACGGCCACTTAGTGTTTGTGGAAGTTGTTCATATTATTTTTTAAAGTATTTTTATTTAGAATTATATTAAAATAATTTTTATTTTATTTTTTTAAAATAATATATAAAAATTATTAAAAATAATAACTTAAAACAAAAAAAATAGTTTTTTTTTAAAAAATACTTTTCAAATGATTCTCGAACACTACCTAATCTTCATTATCTAGGTTTTTTTTATTAATGTAAGTATTGGGGTCAACTTGCGTGTATTTTGACTAAATTCACGAACCCTAAAATAAATGATCATATAAATCTTCAATAATTATCATACCGACAATCATAAAATTTAAATTTAAATTTGAAACTAAAATTAAGAAAAGCAAAATTTTTAATCTGATGCTATTAACGACTATGTAAGGTTAGAAGGGGCCTGTTGTTTCACTGAAAGCTGCCTGCCTTCTGATGAGAGTTCTGGAGGTTTGAATACGAAAGGATATCTCCTGCCTCGGGGAAAAAAACAGAGAGATGGGAATATTATAATTGAAAACACCATGATTCTTTTGTTATCTCATGCAATTACAATTTCAAGTGTCCGAGGGCTAGTATATGAATGATATAATTTAATTATTATCAGCTGGTTGTTATTGATAAAGTTGCTTTAAATATTCATGAATGTTGTTTATATATTTTTTATTACTTTCAAAATATTCACAAATAATTAATAAATAAAAAAGTTGATATGAAATTGCTAATAAAAAGTTCATAACTAAGTATATGAATTACTTCCACGTAATTCCTTAGCATCACAATGTTGTTGTATGCTAAATAAAAATATATTGTGATTTATAGAAGTTGACGTGAATAGCAAGCACCACCAAATAATCTATTAAATATACTAATTAAGTCTATTACAAAGTCTAAAACTAAAAGGATCCAAAAAAAAAAGTTAGTCGGGTTGATTTTGAATGTTTGGGTTAACAGGTTTGCAAATGTATCAGACTAGACATTCATAAACTATTTGGGTTATTTCTAAAGTTATGAATGCAATTTTCTTGTGATTTTAGTTGGGATGAAAACTAGATATATCAAGTTTTTCATTTATATATAACAGGCTTAGTAATTTATACAGAAATTAGAGAACGATATGTTTAAAATTAGGCCTAAGATTTTCTAGTAAAAAAATCATTGTTGTGCAATGATTATTTATGTGCAATGATTATTTATGTGGCTTCTTCCTTTTATTTTCTCATTCATAATTATCTATAACATTTGGGAGGGGGATTTATAGAAGAATAATTATTTATGTGACGTGATTTTTATACTTCTCATTCGCGGTTCTCTATAATCATTGGGTGAGGGTTTATTTTAATAATTTTGATGTATTGGTTTATATATTATTGTATTATGTTTTTATCAATCAAATATGATTTTTTTTTGATAACCGGGGTGTCCGGCCCAGCTTGCGCGTACCACAACCAAATCTCCGGGCCCACTGAACATCCTGCAAACCCAATGAGCATGTAAGGTACCGTGGGGGTGACAGACATGCCTGACAAGGCTTGAACCTGGGATGAGAGGAAGGGAGAAACCTTTCTTGACCACCAGGCCAAGACCTGACAATCAAATATGATTTTAACTTTGTTAAGTTTGTTCTTTAATGCATATGGCGCTACTAAAGAGACAACAAATGACCCGATTTGGCCACTATAGGGCATTTCACACACCACTTTTATGACGTGGATGACTCCGAATCACTAACAAATTACAAAACACATAAACCGCGTAGGGTGTTACACTGTGGACTGTCTCTAATTTCACTGTGGATTGCGACAGTGTGGAGGCGATTTTGGCCTTCGCTCGCGCGGCAAAATGTGGCTGTCAAACGGGGCCATTTTCGTTTTTTCCTTTTTCCGTACTTTTTTTTTTAAAAAAAATATTTAGGTGTGAACAGTGTATTAGCGATTTTGTCCCCAATAATAAGACAAAATAAGGGTTCGGGCAACGGGGCACCGGTGTAATTGCGCGCGGCCGGACCGGTCCGCCGCAACTTTTTGTTATTTTAATATTTTTTGAAATGGCTAAAGACGGTTATAGACCCTAATAAGACAAAAACATTGAATTGGGTCCATGGTTAGAACGGTAATTGACCCTATTTTTTCAATTTTAAATTCGGTGTCTGCAAGGGCGTGAGACGCACGCGCCAGACGTTTTTTCGCCTCACGCCCTGTTTCTGTGGCGCGTGCGGCGTCATACGGTGACCGGAAATTGGCTACCGGAGTCGATCCCGATGCGCCGCCGCGTGGTCTTCCTCCCGCGGTGGCGCGTGTAACCTAAAAATGTCTGTGAACGCGGAGGAGGCCGGTTAAAGCCGCCGGCCACGTTTCTCTCTCTCCTACACGTAAATGTGCAGAAGAGTCCCCCATTGTTTGTTGCTTTTCACTTCGGTCCTTCAACTGTTAATTTGGTTTTTGGTCCTCATTTCTTTTATATAAGTTTTGATTCAGTTCGATTGGGTCCTCCGATTTTAATTAATTGAATGTGAAAGTTTCACTTCGGTCCTGCTACTTTTAATTTCCGGATTGGCTGTATATAACTCAATGAATTCGGTACACAAGTTCCGATTTTTGCAATTTTGTCCTCTTATTTCAATTGACAATAAATGTAATTTGCATTTCAGCCCTTTGACTTTTAATTTTTTAATTTAATCCCTTTATATTTGATTTTCATTTCAGCCCTTATACTTTTATTTTTTTATTTTTCGAAAATAATCCCTACTTCTGTCCATGTATATATAAGTGTATTTAACACAATAATAATAATAATAATAATAATAATTTAATTATTTTTCGTTCTTACTCTTCTGTGTTTTTTTTTCTTTCTCCCAATAATTTGATAATATTTTTTGTTTTGCCGGTAATAGCAATAATAAATTATTATTTTTTTATCTTTTGTTAAAGTTTCTTGCATATTTTTAGTCTTTCATTTATTTTTGTTTCTTTCATTATTAACATAATAATAATAATAATAATAATAATAATAATAATAATAATAATAATAATAATAATAATAATAATAATAATAATAATTAAATTATTTTTCTTGCTTGCTCTTTCTTTAATGTTTTTTTTCTCTCTGGATAATTTGATATTTTTTTTTGTTTTGACAGTAATAGCAATAATAGTTTTTTTTTTTTAATCTTTTGTTAAAGTTTCTAGGATATTTTTAGTCTTTCATGTATTTTTGTTTCTTTCATTATTAACATAATAATAATAATAATAATAATAATAATAATAATAATAATAATAATAATAATAATTATAATAATAATAATAATAATAATTTAATTGTTTCTCTTACTTATTCTTTTGTTAATGTTTTTTAGTTTTTTTTTCCAGGATAATTTAATAATTTTTATTGTTTTAATAGTAAAAGCAATGATAATTTTAGATTTTAAGGTTTTGATTTTGCTATTGTTATGATAAGGTGTGTTGAGCAATTTTATTAAATTAAATTTTGCAAATATAAATATTGTATTTTAATGTTGATCCAGCAAATCCTATAAAAATTGTTCGCTCAACCCGCAACATAGAACTTATATTTTTTAAAATTTTCAGCTTAAATGATTTTTTCCAGCTAATAATTTTTATTTTTGTTTTATCATCAATTATAATTTTTAATTTTTTTTCTTGCTTACTCTTTTGTTAATGTTTTTGAAGATTTTTTCCTTAGGATAATTTGATAATTTTGATTGTTTTGGTTGTGATAGCAACAATAATTTATGTTTTTGTTTTATTCTTTTATTTAATCTTTTGTTGAAGTTTTTGGGATTTTTTTTCTCTTCCATTTTTTCCCTTTCATTATTAACACAAAAATAAAATAAATAATAATAATAATAATAATAATTTAATTATTTTTCTTGCTTACTGTTTTGTTGATGTTTTTGAGGATTTTTTTCCCTCAGAACAATTTCATAGTTTTTATTGTGTTAAAAGTGATAACAATGATAATTTTAAGTTTTATTGTATTTTTTGTTTTATCTTTTTTTCCTTCTACAATTTTTTTAATATTTCATTCATTTATTTATTCTTTCATAATAATAATAATAATAATAATAATATTTTGATTGTTTTTCTTGCTTTCTATTTTGTTCATGCTTTTTATGTTTTTTCCATCGGTATAATTTGATAATTTTTATTGTTTTTATACTAACGGCAATAATAATTTTAGATGTTAAGACTCTGATATTGCTATTGTTATAATATTTTAAATTAATATTGCTTCCTTTTCCCCTTTATTTTTTTCTTATTTTTATTGCCTCTTTGTATTAAATGATTTTCATAATTTTACTATCTGCACAATAATGATTTCAATAATTATGTTTTTTTTCTGATAAAAATATTTTCGTCTTTTTTCTAATGTTAGTTCGCACTCTTTTGTGATCGTTTATGACGCAATACCTATATTCTAAAAGATATAATCTATGCTTGCGTAACAAACTAAACTCAAAATTTCATATATTTTATCTCATAATCGATAACTTTTATTTACTTATATCATATAAATTTATCGTTGTAGATTTAATTATGTTAAATTATATACACAAGAATACCTGCGGCAACGCGCGGGGCAATTAGCTAGTGTGAAATATGCGTCGATAACTTTTTTGATTTTTTTAATATTAGGACATTAAAATAATTTGAAAATATCAGATAAAATTAATTTAAAATAAATTTTATTTAAAAAAAAAAACATTTTCCGAGCGGTTTCCCAACCAGCCCCTTGTATCCTTTACAGCTGCCATCTCATTGACACGACAGATTCCAACGTTATGGGCAGCACATTCGATCTTAAGATAAGAATGTCTTTAGTTTGGAAGAACAACCTGAACTCCATTTTGTCTTTTCCTGTCTAAGTTGTCTTTATAGTCTTGCGATTAACTCAATAATTCTCGTTCATTAAACAAATATATTTGGAAAAACACACTTTTTTTTTCTAGTTTTTTTTTTTAAATTGTAATAACCTCATTTAATTTTAAAGTTCTTTTAAAACTTGAAAATATATTAAAGTATGATCTTTTCATGACTAGTGAACCTTTCTCATCTCGTCTATATGATAAAAAATCATTTTTTATTTGCTTGGAACATGCGCATGTGTAAGATAGCTCGGTGGTATTGATATGGATAATAAAGCTATTATTAGATTAGTTAGTGTGTTAATTGAAATTAAATCTATCTTCTTAAATAACTTTGAAAACAAATCCTCCATCCTAAAACATTCAAAAAATTAAAAAGAAAAAATCACAAAAACTCAAGGAAAAATGGATGATAAACCAGCGATGGTGAATAGTACTTTCCCACGCCGCTTTAGTTTTTCTTTTATGTTAATTACACTATTTTCAAAACCTAACCACAAGCATCCCTTTTAAATCTTAACTCCTCTATTGTTAAATGTGGCAAGCATGTTGGTGTGGATTTTTCTTTTAATTTTTGGGATCTTTGGATACAAATAAAAATGAAAGCATGAAGAAAAAGAAATAGAGAAGTTGAAGAGCTGAATCACATTTGTGTTCATATAATTAAATTTGTTAAAAAAATAATATAAATTATATTTTATAAATTTTATTAAATAATTTTAAATTTCAAATTAAATAATTATTTATATAGTATCAGAGTCTTAATGATTAAATAATTACACGATAATAAAAAAGCATGAAAAGATAAAAACATCAACTTGCATGCCCATAGGAAGCCTAACACATATAAGAAAGAACGCCTCTCATGCTTCCTTGCCCCACCATGCCTCCAAGAAAGAAAGCAACAAAAACCAAGACAAGATGAGGTAATGAACTCAGAAATATATCCTATGCTACAAATTGCCACCGTACGTCCACCTTATCCACCACCTTCGAAAATCCCCCCCTCTCCTCAATCCAAATTTCATCATCAAGTGATTCCCGATGTAGTTTATTCCCTTTCTAAAAGCAGCCGTAGGTGCGCCCGCCCGGCCCATTTGGGTGGGTGGTGCCACATTGTTTTATTTCGGGAGTGTTTGGGATTGCGATCAAAAAAAATATTTTTGAAAAAAAATATTTTTGAAAAAAAATATTTTTGAAAAAAAATAATTTTTATTTTATTTTAAAATATTTTTTTTTTAATGTTTTTAAATTTTTTTGATGTATTTTTAAATAAAAAATATCTTTAAAAGTAATTTCAACCATACTTCAAACAATCATTTTATGATTTTTTTAGAGTTTATTTTCTGCAATATCATCATATCCTTAAGGCTTGGATCACAAGTTTAAAATATCGGCTCGAATTGATGTGTGTATCTTCTTCTTTTTTACAATTTATTTGTTGATATTGACTACTTTTTTTATCACATTGTCAACTTAATTAAGGCAATTAAATCCAGTAAAGTTAATAACTCTACTCTCGAATTCTCTTACTTAAATGCATTTTTTTAATTAAACTTCTTTTTATCAAATGCTATTTTTATAGAATAAAAAAAAGTGTTTGGTTAAAAAAAAACAGATGAAAACATAAAATAAATTAATTTCTATAATAATCTTGAATTGAGTTTAAATCCTTTAAAAACGTGAATAATAAAAGGATATGTCCTTTTTGTTTTAATTGTTTTCATCTTTTCTCTCATGGGAATCTAATCAAATGCTATTTTCTCACCATGAATAAATCTCTTCTCTTTTGCTTGCCTAACCAATCTATGATTTTATTATTGCCTAATTTTGAGTTTGTTTGAGAGTATAGTTGAAGCTGCTTTTGAAAGTGTTTTTCGTTTAAAAATACATCAAAATAATATATATTTTTTATTTAAAAAAAAATATTTATGGTATCAGCACAAAAAACTTTAATGAAAATAAAAAATAAAAATAAATTTTTTAATTTTTTTTCAAAAACACTTTTGAAACGAAGTTACAAACATGACCTAATATTTGTTTTTTTTTTCATGGTGTGTGATATTTTTTAAAATATTTTTTTATTTTAAAATGTATTAAAATATTTTTTACAGCCTTTTATTTTTCAAATTATCATATTAAAATTATCAAAAAAAAACACTAAAATAACTTTATTTTTATATTATTTAAATCTATAAATATTTTAAAAAAAAACATAAAAGAAAGAAGAAGAAGAAGCAATGGCACTCCAGAGTCCAGAGCAATCCCTTAGCCTCCTTCCCAGGCATCAGCCCGCTAATCTCACTTCTGAGCCACAGGTTCTTGCCACGTTTCATGCCTCTAAGGGAGTCTATCTCTAGCCGTACGTCTCTTGGACCTACTCTCCAGTTAGTTAATAATCCTGTGGTTCATGGACCAGGGTAAGCTTCTTCACTTTTTTCAATAATACTAGGTGGTTGTGATAACTGTTTATTCAGCCTAATCATGATTGTGTTGTCCTTGTTGTTTAAAATGGTTGGAGATAAATAAATATATAAATAAATAAAATTTAGAGATAGGTAGGATAAAAAGATATGCCTTCTTAATTTATTTTTAATTTATTTTTTTTATCTTAAAGTTGTCAAATAAATAAATTTTTATTTTTACATCTTCATCTCAATCTATACAACTAAACATGTTTTTTTTTTGTTATTTTATATCTCTCTCTTTCATCCTAGAATATTAAGTAAATACAACTCAATTGATTTCTTAACTATTTGATTATATAAATATTAATTAAATTAAAAATAAATATATTTCTCACCTAATTCAAAGTTAAATATAAGTTGTGATAAAGAAATCGATGAAAAAGATACAATAAAAATAGAGTTTAACCATGGTGAATGGTACTAAAAAATTCTCATTTTACTTGAAAATAATGTATTATTTTATTTTATTTTAAAAAATCAATATCAATACATTAATATCATTTAAAAATATTATTTTTAAATAATAAATAATCAAATACGGTTTCTACTTAAAAAAGTAAACACACGTAGTGTCTATATGAAAATTTGGTTGAAGTTGTTTTTGAAAGTGTTTTTTATTTAGAAATACAATAATATTTTTTTATTTTTTAAAAATTATTTTAACATCATCACATCACATGAAAATAATTTAAAAACAATACAAAAATTTAATTTAAAATAAAAAATAAAAATAATTTTTTTTAAAATTTGTTTAAAAGCGAAATGAATAACAGTGCCGTAATATTTCAGAGTGGTAAGAGGTCCACAAAGCACGCTGCATTTATATACACACGTGGCGTGTTCTAATAAGCCACACAACCAAATTCCCCAAACTCCCACACAGCATCCAATTATCTCCTTCATTTCTCTCTTTATGCAAAACCCATTGATTCAAAACACTGAAAACCCCCCAACAAAAACCCATTTCTTCAACTTCAATGGTCTCAAAAAACCCGAATCCGGCTGACGGATCCTATATGGATCCAACTGGAATGGCAGCATTACCTGGACTCTCACCTTTCGCTACAACAACAACGCCGCTAACAACCACAACGACTTCTTCTTCCACGTCGGAGGATCCGAGTAAGAAGATCCGAAAACCTTACACGATTACCAAATCCAGAGAGAGTTGGACCGAGCCGGAACATGACAAATTCCTCGAAGCTCTTCAGCTGTAATGAACTCTTAATTGATGTTTTGATGATAACCCATTTGTTAAATTAGGGTTTTGTAGTATTTTTTTTAGAAATTTTGAATTTCGGGATAAATTGAGAGGTTTTGTGCTTGTTTTGATTGGTTTTGTGTTTCAGGTTTGATAGAGATTGGAAAAAGATTGGAGCTTTTATTGGCTCAAAGACTATTATTCAGGTATTGTCTACATAAATGAAATGTATGCATTTGATTGGCGGAGGTTAAATTGTTGTTTCTGCGTGCCCTCGTGTTTGTGTTTTATTTAATTATTTTTTTGGTTAATAATTTGGAGTTGAAAGTTTTTGTTAGGGTTTAATTTCAGGAATTGTTAATTTCATGTTAAGTAGGTTGTGTGGTTTTAAGTATGGTGTAATAAGGGTTTTTCTGATATTGGTGTTCTGTTTCCTTGGAGTGATTAAAATGGCTTGGCTTGATTTGTATAATGGGTTTTGAAAGATTAGCGTTTTGTTGTCTTGGAGCTGTAAAGATTGATAAAGGACTAGATTGCTGTAAGGGGTCCAAAGAGTAGTGTAAAGCCATGGAGCTGTGAAAAGTGATGATGTTCTCCTTTTCGTTTTGGTTGCTAAAGAGATATGCTATATAGTTTTATGGTTTGTGTGAAAAGCATGGATTTTATGAGTGGTATTTTGTGTTTCGATGAATTCTGCTGTTGAATTATTTAGAGACCTGTTAAGCAGTCTGTCATGTATTTATGAAAAATGTGTCCAGTTTTGTGTTTTTGAACATTGGAGACTGGAAGTAGAGGTACTTATGAGAAACATTTGAAATGGAATTTTTGCAGATACGAAGTCATGCACAGAAGTACTTTTTAAAGGTTCAGAAGAGTGGAACAAATGAACATTTGCCTCCACCACGGCCTAAAAGGAAGGCCACTCATCCATATCCTCAAAAAGCTTCAAAAAATGGTGAGTAGTGCATTTATTTAGTATTCTTAGTGCCTTCAAGATCAATGCATAAACAGCATCAACAATGTAGCCCTGACTTGCATGTATTGTACTTGGCAGCCATAGTGCCTTCACAGCCATCAGATGCTTTTCAATCATCGTCTGCTCCCCTTGAACCTGGATATGTTTTAAGGCCTGATTCATCTTCAATACCTGTGGACCCCATTCCTAGTGCTGCTGTCGCATCTTCTTGGACAAACAATGTGCCAACTGTTAGTTTATCAAACCAAACAAAAGGTTGGTAACATCAACCTTATAAACATCGCTGGCATGGCTGTTAAATTAAGTCATCGTCTTGTTTGTTTCCTCATTACCTTGCAGGACCAGTAGCAGCTAATAATTGTTGCAACGGCACTGAGAGTACTCCAAGAACAAAACTAATTGGGAAGACAGCTGAGCAAGGGAATCATGGTCATTCAATGAGAGGTGAGGATTTCATTTCAAATCTTTAACAACCACAATCTGTTTACTACCAATTTAATGCCAGTAATGATATTTGACCTGTAAACACTTGATTCACGTCCAATTTCTGAAGTTAGGCTAAAATGCAAAATACAGTTTTTGTGGATTAAGGTCAAAATCTTAAAGAAAATAAATATGGTGTTAAATATGACAGCCCACCAAACTTAAGCATGTGCATGCACAAACATGCATGTTGATATCATCCTGTAAAATTCTGTCTCTTCTGACTTTATGTGACCATCTATACTTTTCATCTGTAGAGATAATTGATAAGGATATTTTGGCCTTCTATGGTAAATGATGTCCTTCAGCATTCTGAACTTTTACCATGCAATCAAGTTTGAAATGATCACCAGCCATAGATCTGGATGGTGACACATAGTGGGTCGCTTGAAATTTTTCCTATATCTTCTCATTGATGACTGAAAGTTATATACCACTCCCCGCATGCCAAATGTTTTATCAGATTGCCACTGTTAGGTTGCTCCCTTCCGCAGGGTACATCAGCTCATCTTACTTATTAGAGGATTCTATATATCGATGCAGTCTAATTGTGTTATGTCTTCCAGTGAATGTTTAAGTAGTTACCATGAATTTAGACCTTTCTGCATATGACAGACTTTTTTGCCTTTTTACTTGTATGATGTCCTTTTGTTCCCCTTTTTCTCTTTAGACCTTTTTTTTTACATAGAAAGCCTTGACGAGTTTCTTTCTTTGTGCTAGTTTTTAATTTTGTGTTTCATATGTGCACAGTTTTTATCACTCACAGTGCCCTTTGTTTGCAGTTCTGCCAGACTTTTCTCAGGTATATGGCTTCATCGGCAGTGTCTTTGACCCGAATGTTACTGATCAATTGCAGAATCTTAAGAAAATGGACCCGATAGATGTTGAAACAGTATGTTTCTGCCCAACCTCAACCATTTTGTTTTTCTATTGTTATAAGGTTATTGTACACCACACATCTCACTATTTAAAAGTTCATTTATTTTTCTTCCTGGTTTCTTCGTAGGTGCTATTGCTGATGAGAAACCTCTCACTAAACCTTAATAGCCCCAGTTTTGAGGAACATGTGAGTGCCCTTTTGAAAAAGCAATTCTGTGTATTGTTTACTGCTGTTTCGCCAGTTCAAGTTTTAATAATATCACGTATTCGTGTGTGCATGCACTTAATGATGAAACATGGCCACCATATGAAAAATATATTGTGCTCGATGAGGGCAATGTTCTCTTTTGCAATCACATCAAGTGTACTTGAGAGTTCAGGCATGACTTGTCAGTCAACGGGCCTTTCCATTCATTTGATTTCCTTCATTTGCCATGGGTGGGGTCTAGTTCAGATGGACGGCCAACTGATTTTCTTCAAATGCCCATGGCCTGTTTAGTCACTCGTATCTTTTGTCTCAGAATGTAGTTCTCCAAAAATCTATTGTATCAAAACCAGCTAATTTAATCTTGTATTTTGACATGCTCCATCCTATTTAATGCAGAGAATGATGCTTTCTTCCCACGAGACCGACTCAGAAACCATTGGTGCGAACAATAATGTTGACCAATCAATGAATGTTGCTTAATTTCGGTGGGGAAGCAAGATCAAACAATATTCCAGCAGTGTTGCATGCACTTTATGTTTGTTTTTCAGTCAAGTATTACCGACGCTTATTAGTTGGTATGCCAGGAAAAAAGATAGCGATCAGAAAGCTTTAATGCCAGCTATTAAAGGCATCTGCTTCAGTTTTTCTGTAACCAGCTTCGCCTGTTTGTTAGGCCATCAATGGCAGAGCCTGTAAGTAGTAACCTCTGTCCTACTCCTATGTATATTGGGGAAAGGAAAAATCCATAATTATGTATAATAAATAGTTGAAGAGTGTATAGTGATCTCATGGTCAGCATGTATAGTGCCAAATCACTCAAAGTTTTGACCCTCAGCATGTAAGCAACATTCATCCTATGTTTAAAACTCAACTGTTTCTATGTATATTATTTGGCTACAGGCATGGTTTCTTATGGAGTTGTAATCCAGTGGTTGAAGGAACGAAAATTTTCATTTTTACTTGTTCATTTGACATGGAACTCTTCGTCTCTTTGATCTCTCGCGTGTTCCCACTGTTCTGCGCACCTCAATATGGCACTTCTCCTTCCTTACATTTGTGTCCTCTCATTCGTGTGATGGATAGGGGTGTGATGGTGCTGACCCCATGAAGCTCTCCTTCACTTGGTAATTTTAGGGTTGTCGGCTAAACACTCATGGGCTACATCTAGAATTATAGTGATTCATTAAACACGAATGACAAGTAAACAATTGGCTTGCAGACATCAATCTAGATTAGCAGCTGAACTATTAGGGCAACTCCAAGTGGCATTTGAAGAGCTAAAAATAAAAAATTAGTATTTTAGCATGTTTACTTAGTGTTTTAAGCTCCAACGGGAAAGCTATTTTGTTGTAGTTCATGCAGAGAGGCAAAATTTTGGGGCCACCTTCTATACATTACATTATTTATAATATATATATATATATATTAGAAAATAATATAACTATATCAAAAATATTTGTTTTTGTTTTTATTTAAAAATACCTTAATAAGAGATTAAAAAATTATATACGAAATTAATAATTATATTGTTGGAGGGTTTTTTAAAAGCAATTGTTTAATTATATAACCTATTTCTATTAATTGTATAACTAATTGCATAATTAAACTATATATAAAATAATTGTATTATATTTAAAATAATATATAAAAAAATGGCTCTCCAAAATGACTTTTATCATTAAAACACACATCAACAAAAAAACCATATATACACTATTCAAAAAGTCATTTTAAAAATTTAGCTCTCCAAAATAACTCTTGCTATTAAAATTGCTCTTAGGTTGCAGATATTGGATTTAGAGGGAAATGTGTTGGGTAAGATGATTCCCTTGATCAGGACCTAGAAACTATTGTTCACCATCAGCCTTGAAGGCCCCCCAAATTTGGCCTCCAAGCATCTTCCAATGTACATGTCTCATGCACCTTTGCTTTTATTAATTCAGGGCCTTGTGGATTTCTTATGGGGCTGACGTATCCATCTCCCGAAAATCATGCCCTCATCCTATCAAGCACTTATACCACACAGATAAAGTTGCGGCTGGTCGATCAATAACTGAGATGCAGACTTAGGTTTAAGGTTAATCCTAGGAGCTACATGTTCGATCTCCACAAGATTTTTGTGCTGATTGTAACAGCAAAGGGAAGGCATGGTTGATGATAGTGAGCATTACACTCGATTTTGAGTCTGCAGTGACCTGGAGCATGCAAATGTTTTCACGATTAACAAGCATGTTTAGCGAACTAATGTTATCTGTATATTCACCTACCCTTCTGTTTCTGAAATATGTACCCTCTTATGTTTCAGTACGTAGTAGTAAATCTGGTGTCTTCCTCGAATATTGATTCAAAATGAATCATACCTGCAGATCAATCTATTACTAAAGAAATCTTATTTCTCATACCATGGGTTGAGATGCAAGTATGAGAAGATGTCTTCCAGTAACTACCGGCTGAATTGTTGAACATTCCCTGTCCATGGCCAACCAGGATGCATCTGGTTGGCTATATGTTCCATCTCTGGAAGCCTGTTGTTGATGGCAGCTTGATCACTGTTTGCAACTACATCAGAACCTGAAAACAAAAGACACTATCAACATAGCAATAGAAATAGAACACATATCAATGTTCATAGTGATTTCCATGAGTTACAATCATGTATAAAACAAAATAGGAATTTGTTTGAAGTTGATATGATTAAGAAGAGGTGTGTGCTTTACCTAGACTTGTCGTTGGAGAGCCCGAGCCCCTATAAGTTCGATAACTGTTCAGAGGAGAAGTTTGCATTTGGTTCCCTTGAGAATAAGAAGCCATTCCGTTGATGGGGGCATAAGATGGTCCCCTTGGCAATCCATTTACTTGGTGAGGAAATTCAGCAGGAACTAGGATCTGTTGGGACATAGGTTGCATAGTAGGAACGCCAAATCTGGTCGATGCATCATATGGGTCCATGGGAAGCACATACAAAGGAATATAGCTGAGAGGATGATGATTATAAGGTTCGTTCTTCAAATGGGGCTTGAATTTATTCCTACGAGCTCTTTGAGAGTCTGCAAGACAGAACAAGGCACTGCTTTGGTTTGTCTGAGAATGATGGGACTGGGGGAAATGTTGCCCAGCACGCAGATTGCCATGAGAAGTCTGCAAGTCATTTTTATTGTCAGAACCAGAATAGGTAGTGGGAACTTCCAAGCTGGATTGAGATCTTTCATCCAATGGGACATTTAAAGCAGCTAGCATCTGAGAAACATTTCCCGGCATTCTTGAACTAGAAGCAAACAAATCGGTTTCAGTCACGTTATGTTCAGGCAATAACACCAAGTCCATTGGTAGTTTGAAGTCATCAGAAGTAATCAAACTGTCCTCATCAGGCAAACAAATTTCATCAGAGACTGACTGAAGACTTGTGACCTCGTGTTGTTTATCCTTTTTGTTGGATTTTGTTTCAAAACTTTGCTCAGGGGACTTGCTCATCAGCTCATGGGGTTTGCTGAGAATAGAACTTTGCATGGAATAACAGGGCCTTGCATCATTTGAGTTTGAGGACAGCAAGCATTCCTCTGATTCGTTGCACTTGCTCATCAGTTCATTGGGTAATAGTTTGCTGATTATAGTTCTTGGTGTGGAAGAATAAGGCCTTGCATCACTTGGTGTTGATGATAGAACACATTCCTCTGTTTGACTGCACTTGTTGAAAAGCCTCTTCTCGGTTCTGGAATCATCCGGGAGAGTGGCCACATCTGGGTCCAAGTTTTCTCTGTGCTCATCTGAAATATTGTTCTGGTTCTCTTGAGCAGCATTTTTATATTCCTTCCCCATCCATTCGGATGAATCTGAGAAAGGTACATTGGGATTTAGAAGGCTTATTCGTACATGTTTGTGGGATGAAACCACAATCATAAAATGAAAAGAAGAAAATCCACTGCATGGAAAAGCTCAAGGAAAATAAGTTACCCCTTCCCCTTCTTTCAACTTCTGCACTCTCAAGTCTTGGACACTCCGCAAAACAAAATGTTTTCCCATCTATTTCATCTTTATTCTCTCCCTCAGAATGAAGGTTCATCTGAAAGAAAGCACGCATGATTTTCACTAGATCCCAGACATCACTCTTTCAATTTATTAATCTTTTGAACCATAAAATTAAAATGCAATTTATCATATCCATTTCCATAACTAGGAAGTCATGTTGAGCTATCGAATGCCTTCTACATCAGCACTGAATAAAAGTGTACAGAACAGAGTATACCTTGTAAAGGTGTGGAGGCCGATATGGTGCACTACTTTTGCTGAGCAGATTACAACTTCGAACATTTTGAGCAGATGACCCAGCTACACATGCAGGTGCTCTTAGAAGCCTCTTTCCCAGAAGTCCATTTGCAGGATTCTGCTGTGGATGTCCATAAGCAGGATACTGCTGTGGATGTCCATAAGCAGGATTTTTCTGTGAGTGATCATTAGCAGGATTCATCAATGAATCGAGAGATTGGATGCCATCCCTTCGGCCTGCATTATATATGATACCATTCACTCAACTATGCACCTCAGCTTTCATTTAGTAGCCACCCACAAAACAGGCAATTAAATCCATCACCACCCATAAAAAAGATGCAGATGTATGGCTGACCAAACATAGAACTCCCTTGACCGTTAAAAAAGGAAGGAGCTCCAACCTTCATCTGATGAATGAATCAGGACTCCAACTTGAATTTGAAAAGACTTCACATCAATTAGAGCATCAAATAATCATTAATCTTCAGTGTTAGCATAATTTGATATCTTTTTTGTGAAGTTATTGACAGCATGCATAAATTCATTACATATCACAAGAAATCACTTTCATCCATACATGCATTACATATCACAAGATAAAGGGCTGTGGTATACCTGAATCAGTCCAAGTAATTAAATCCCACATTACACAATTCAAAGGAGTTAGATGTTAATGCACGCACAAAAACATAATTATCATTAAAACACTACAAATCATCTCTTTAATCACGTACCCGAGTCATATAGCAGATATGATGATCTAGTAGTTGAAGCAGCATTGAGTTCACTGTGAGACAGAACACACAGAGAATCAACATTCAAATCAAGTTAATTAAATGCAATAAAACCGATGACAAGCAAGAGGATCAAATTATGCTAACATACCATAAAATTGATGAATCAAACCCACTTGGCAACCTCTTGCATTCATCAGTTTCAGCTAATGATAAAAGAAACCTTTTCTTATATGCATATCTTGTCTCTCTGTTCCACGAAAAAACACAAATGCATGACACAACTCATTAGAATTCTTCCATTTTCTTCATCTTCTTTTTTCACTTTCTCAGAAACCAAACACATACGCTAATTTATTCCATTTTACTACTAGCAATTTCATGAAACACTAACAAAAGTTCAATTTTCTCAAATTTTCTTTCAGTTTCTAAGCAACCAAATACAAACACTACTAATAACAATAATTTCATAAAACACTAACAAAAGTTAATTTTATTCTAAATTTCCTTCATTTTCAATTTCCTCTACTTCTCTTTTATTTTCTCAGCATCCGAACAGCATTTAAACAAATTAAAAAAAAAGAGGAACTAAAATTACTTGTGGAACTCATGAATTGTATCATCATCTGATGTTGATTTTGCAACGTCTTCAATTTCTGCACTCATTTTTTTTCTAAAAAAAAAACTATGAACTATAAAATGTGACTTCAAATCCTTTTAAAATCATTTTTCTTTCTTGTTTTTTGATCATGTGGTCCATTTTATCAACACACTGAAGCCAGCAATTTTAAAACTGGAGACCAAAAATGAGATTCCCTCTGAGAATTGGGTGATTTTTTAAAGCGTGAAGAGTGTGCTTGGATGCGGAGAAAAATTCATGAAGGAAGAAAACTTGTAGCCCAAGTACTGAGACTGACACCGATGCCGTGCCAGTCTGTTGTAACAGTCTTTATTGAAATAAGTGAGGTGTCAGACGTTGATTGGGTGGATGTATGGTAGACAATGTGAAGTTAGTACAAGGAGAGGAGAAAGATTAAGGATGTTTGGCTAATTTAACATGAGAACACATGGATTATATTTTTATTAAGATTGCTGGGATATGTTTGTGTTTTTTTACTTCAAAACTATCCATAAAATATATTTTTTTTCAACCAATTATTTTTTTATTTTAAAAGATTTAAAAATAGCACATTTGTTTCTCTTATCAAGATAATTTAATTTTATCCATCTAGGTGATCAGTGATAAGAGATTATAACTAAATGATTTGCTTTTTTTGTGGTCTCAATTTCGAGCCATATGGTTGCTAATATAATAGCCACTAAAATCTTACATAGTCGTTAATTTCAAGGGCTGTGGGATTAATTAAGATGCACGCGAGCTAACCCGAAAACCCACATTAATAAAAAAAAAATATAGTTTAAGCTTGAGCTATGATGTTATATACCTAATGTTTTTTTGTAAAGAGTTTTTATTTAAATATTGATTTTAAAATACCACATATGGTAGAAAAAAGAAACACTCAGGACCTGTTTGGGAGAGCGGTTGATGTATACCACGTATAGCTTTTCAAAGTGCTTTTCATGTCAAAATACATCAAAATGATGTTTTTTTTTTTAAAAAATTATTTTTGACATCAACACATCAAAATAATCTAAAAACACCAAAACATAATCATTTAAAATGAAATAAATAAATAAATTTCAGCAAAACGACGGTTTGGGCGTAGTGCCAAATGGGCTCTCAATCTCCTGTATACATCGTCTACGAGCATAAATATTTTTTTTATTCTTGCAAAATGCTTCAAGTTCAACGACCTAACTATAAAGTTGTGAGTGTATAGATAATTGTACAAAAATACATGTATATTTTAAACTTGACTCCAACAATGCTGAACCGTATAAACACTATATGTATATTTCTCTACGTATGAAACATGAAATAAGAAATAGTCAAGTGAGAGTGGAGTATATAAATAAAGCCCCACATAATTTCTTTCCTTGACTCGTAACTTAGTGTTTATAGTTTATTAAACAAATTAATTAATGATTTCCACAAGAATGGTGAAGAAAGCTTGTATAATAAATCTCCAATTTAACTCATTCCATTTATTTGTAGATTTTTTTTTATAGTACCTCTAACAAAATAATAAATATTCAGTTTTAATAGAATTTATTATCAACCTATAACACCATTAAATAGTTTTTATTCAGTTGAATGCTGTTTTGTTTTAAAAATCACTTTCTTTTCTTATCAAACTTTTTGAATTATTGAATTTCTTTTTCTTTATAAAATAAATAAATAAATTGAAACATAGATGGTATTACAACTAGTGTTTTCTGCACGTTTGTGCGTGCCTGGAGATAGGGTGATGTGTGGAATTTTATTTTTTTTAATCATAAAATTATGATTATTATTTTAAGAGTCATTATATGGTATTATAAGTCAGATTTCTATTCGTTGGTCTTTCTAAGATTCGAAATAAATCTTTTTTTTATGAGGGAGTCTCTAACTCATTGGATAAAAAGTATAATCGTTCTAAGGTCTAAATTTTAGTATTGTATTTATTGTCTTTTTAATATCTAAGATTGTCTTTACAAAGTAGTTTTATAACCTAAATATTAAAGTCTATAGTTAAATAAAATAAACAAAATGGTTGTTAAAAGATTTTTGATATTTTGACTGAACTCTAATGGATAATCATAAACTTGTTATGATATCCCAATTTGCATTTTAAAACATGAAAAAAAATGCAATTTTTTTTTGTGAAAATATATATGGAAATGTTTTAGGATTTAACAGTATGTACGAAAACAAAACATTTATTTGTATTTTTTAAAATGCATTTTTTTTCATTTTTTTTCTGTTTATATACTTTCCGGGCTGGGCTGGCCCAATAAAATGGGACAGAACGAACCAATAATTTTGGGGGATTGGGTTGTCCAACCAATCACATGCCTAATGTTCACTTGCATGAGAACAATAGTTGCAGCAGGGAGAGGGGGCGGGGGTGTTACTCGCTTCTTCTGCCATGTAGAGGAGGTGCTGGTGGAGACTGGAGAGAATGGTGGGTGATGTCGTCTGTTAAAGGGAAATAAAGTCTGCTACAACTAGAAAAGAAAGGAAGGCAACAATTATTGTTGTCGTTGAAGAGGATACTACTAGTGCTGACGACGAGAGGAAGATTTGTTATTGGTCATCGACAGTGAGCTAAAGGAATCTGTTTTTGGTGGTACCGAGAGTTGGAAGTGGAATGGTGGCCGAAATCGCAAAAAAACCCCGAGGAAGGGGCTGGTTTTCTTCGAGGGCTTCTTCTTTCTCCTCCTTGAGCCATGAATTACGTCTCTATTTATATCTGGTAGAAGAGGGTAATCTTGTTTATACTGGGGTAAACAAAAAATTTCAGACATTGATTCAATGCAAAATCATCCCAACCATTGATTTAAAGTAGGTGTCATAAATTTTTAATTTTGACAGCTACCTCAGATGTCAACTTTGAGGTTGAACAACCACTTGTATGGTTTTAATCAATTAGAACTGACCATGCCCTGATATAATCAAGAACCAAGGGATTATTGTCGTGCATGTTTTGTTAAATTTGATGAAGAATAAAGACATTGAATGTATCTACAACCAAAACAGGATCTCTAGAGAAATTTTAAGGAAAAAAAAAGAATAGTGATTAGATGACGCGTTGTCTGCACACACTGATGGACCATACAAGGAGTCGTCTGCCCATCACTTTTTTTCTATGTCAAAGTTCAATATGATCTTTATCTTATAATTGCTATGATTTTATCTCTAATTGGCTCGAAACTGTTAGTTATGCAATTGACCTCCTAAATTTAGGTGCCTTTTCACTTTGGTCTTTGATCTCATATTTTTTTCAATTTTGCTAGTAATTGACCCAAGAAAATTTTACCCCTAATTTCAACAAATTACTAAAATGCAGGTATACTTAATTTCTTTTTTAAATTTTTTTAAAACCAAATAAATTGATTTTTCAAGTTTGATTAGGTTACATTAATAAGTGTTTAGGATCTAGTGGAAGATGTTTTTCAAAATATTTTTTATTTGAAAATATATCGAAATAATATATTTTTTATTTTTTTAAAATTTTATTTTGATATCAACATATTAAAATAATTTGAAAATATAAAAAAAAATAATTTGAAAAAAAAGTTTTTTTTTTTATCAAAATATTTAAAAAAAAACAAAAAAAACTACTCCACATAATTAAATCAATGAAGGAAACATAAATACAATTTACAAAATACCCTAAAAAAGAGTCATAAATTACAAACTTACAATTGTACTACAGAAAGCCCAAATCAAAATTAATCTCAAATGGAATCCGGGTTACCCGCTTACCCAGCCCAGAACCAAACCCACATATAAAAACACTATCGTTGTCTCTAGGGTTTCGAAGTCCCCTTGCATTCTTTCGAAAGAAGAGATCTCCTCTCGTCTCCGAAGCAAAAAACAAAGGGGCTTACATTTTAGCAGCCATGGTAATACCCTTTTCTCCGTGTCTTTTCCTTTTGATATCTAGACGTAAAGGTATTCACTGTTTTGATGCTTTCTTTGACTCTTTTCAGATTATTCCAGAGAAGAACAGAAGAGAGATTTCCAAGTACCTCTTTCAAGGTATTTTTATTTTTATTGCTTTTTTTGTTTGTTTTTACGATTAAAATCCATGTTTAGTCATCAAGAAAGATAACCAATGAAATATACTGAGTTGTTCTTAAGGTTTTTGGATGTCTAACTCTTCTTGTGGCTGTAGAGAACTAGGTTTACAAATAGTTTCAGTCAGTTTCTTAAAGTTTGTGAATCTACAAAGATGATTTGTGTATGCATCTTGTATATGTGTGTGTATTGGGCTTTTGGGTAAAGCTTGAAGTTAAAACGTTTGAGCTCTGTAATGGCTCTAAAATGGATGACAATTTGATTAGAAAATCTAAGTTGATTCTTTTTTTGGGAGTGCCTGTTGTAGGGCACAATCTTGTTTTTCTGCAAAGGAATAGTCTTTTGTTCTTCCTGGTCTTATAGCATTGACAGTTTAACTAAAACACAATCATTATCTCATCCTTTTACTGATTCCTCTCTTTTAGGGCTGTGGGTTTTAATGGTTTTTGCTAGAGCTTTTGTTAGTGACTTCAAACCATTGAAGTGGAAAGACAAGTAGAAGCGTTTTGATCTTTTTCATGGAGGACTTAAATACACCCAAGCCACTAGTGATCTGCTGAAATTAGGAAAATTTTACTAGAGGGCTTGTTGCTCTGGTTATGTGAAAACTGCAGCTTTGTTTTTTGCTGTTTTGGTTTTTGTTTGCAATAGCTGGAATATAAAATTAGACTATCCTGAGTATTTTCATCAATTATATTTGCTGCACCTTTACCTGTTTTGTATTTTGGAGTTAATCATTTGATTTGAATAATGAAGTTTTCTTATTTCTTCTAGTTAACTTAATGGGACTAACTGACTATTGATCTTTATCTTAATCACATACTGGATGATATACCTGCATGCACTTAACTTGATCTTCTCTTGAATCTATAGAGGGCGTTTGCTATGCGAAAAAAGATTTCAACCTTGCAAAGCACCCAGAGATTGATGTTCCCAATCTCCAGGTTATTAAGCTCATGCAGAGCTTCAAATCCAAGGAATATGTTCGTGAGACATTTGCATGGATGCACTACTACTGGTATCTTACCAATGATGGGATTGAATTTTTGAGGACTTACCTGAATCTTCCATCAGAAATTGTTCCTGCCACCTTGAAGAAGCAGGCAAAGCCTGCTGGTGGTCGCCCATTTGGAGGCCCACCTGGTGACCGTCCCCGGTAATTTAGACTATTCAGACATTTTGCTGATTGGACTGTCGTTCTCGCCCATTCATTTTTTTTAATATACTAATTGAAATGTGTTGTTTGTTTGGGTTTCTAGAGGTCCACCTCGCTTTGAAGGAGACCGTCCTAGATTTGGTGATCGTGATGGTTATCGTGGGGGCCCTCGAGGGGGTGAAGGTGGTGAGAAGGAAGGAGCTCCAGCAGATTTCCAGCCTGCATTCAGGGTATTTTCAACTGATTACAATTACGCTAAATACTAATATCCATTAGGGATTAGTACTAGAATAGTTTTGTTTTCGATCTAATTTTATTTCATGCTTGGAACTTGCAGGGCTCTGGTGGAAGGCCTGGCTTTGGACGTGGAGGAGGAGGTTACGGTGCTGCTCCATCTAGCTCTCCTGGTTTTGCTTGAAGGTGTCACTAGTCTTTTACAGTTTTGTTGTTTTTACCAAATGTAGTGGTTCAGAGTCAAGGAATTTATTGTGTTCTCGAACAGTGGTGCTCTTAGCAATCTGCAAACATTGAGACTAAAATACCAAAGCCTGTTTTTTGAAGTAATCTTGCTTAAAGTTTGCTATTTAATGAAATGGAACAGAGATTCTTCCACATTACCATCATTTCATTGCTTACTTTATCGTGGCTGTTTTCTTGCCATGGGTATGGATTACTTGTGTTATTTGCCGAAGGTACACAGAATAACTCTGGGGGTTATGTTACCGCATTTTTTGCTGCAAAATCTCTGCTATCGCGTTCCTGTAACAACCAGGAAAAAGGGTAATCACAGATCATCTTGCAACTTGAAATGATGAACTGCCTATTCGATTAACTTGAAGCTTATCTTAAGATCTTGTCTACTTCCAAGCTCTAGCTTCCAGAATATCAACAAAGACCTAGCAAAACGTACTGTCGAACTCGAGGTTGTAAAGCATTTTAAACGGGGCTATTTATAAATATCCGCCCCGAAACTCGACTAGTCGGGCAAGTTTCTAATCGAAGTCCATCCTACAAGAATCTTCACTATTTAATATAAAGAATACTCGTGTTACCTCCTGTGTGCCACAAGGGCTTAAATGCATTTTTATCTTTCGCCATACTGTGATGATAATGACCGAAGGATGAGGCTATACGGGCTCCAGGTTATACTTGTGTCATCATTAATGAAATTGTTGGAACAAATGCCTGTCAATGGAGGACGACACACCAACAATTGACTGACTGATGTTTTTAGTACGTACAAAGATAAGATTATGCCACTGCTGGGGTAGGCTCAGACAATTTACAGAATCTATTCATGCTGTAACCACCATACAGATGGGTAGAAAGTTTTTTCCTACACCCGAAATAACACCTCAAAACAGACAAGAGACTCTTAAGACGCCTTGGAAGACACTGACAAAGGACCATTTCTCTTCAGTAACAACACAGACGCATGCCTCGTACCTACCAGACCCATTAAAAGGTATTGTCAACAGCAAGAATAAACCAGCGATTTAGGAGCTTAGTCCACCTCCTCCATCTTGCTCTCCTCAGCACCATCTTCCTCCAAAGCAGGCATGTCAGTATCATCACCAGCAGCCTCTTCCTCATCGATGCTAAGACCCAGTTTCAACATCCTGTGAATCCTAGCAGCGAAAGTGTTTGGATCATCAAGGCTGAAGCCAGAGGTTAACAGAGCAGTCTCAAACAGAAGTAGTACAAGGTCCTTGACTGATTTGTCATTCTTGTCAGCTTCAGCTCGCTTTCTCAACTCCTCCATGATGCCATTGTCAGGATTGATTTCCATAGTCTTCTTGCTTGACATGTAAGAGCTCATGCTGTTGTCCCTCAATGCTTGAGCCTTCATGATCCTCTCCATGTTGGCTGTCCAGCCATACTCTCCGGTCACTAAACAGCATGGAGAGTCAACGATCCTGTCAGAAACAACCACCTTCTCAACTCTGTCTCCCAAAATGTCCTTGATGGTTTTGCAGAGGTTCTCGAAGGACTTCTTTTTCTCTTCCCTTTTCTTCTTCTCTTCTTCTGTCTCATCGTCAAGTTTCAACCCTTCCTTCGTAGCAGAAACCAGCTTCTTTCCGTCATATTCCTTCAATTGGCCTACAGCATACTCATCAATGGCATCAACCATGAATAGCACTTCATAGCCCCTCTTCTTGAGCTTCTCGAGGAATGGAGAGTTCTCCACTGCCTTCTTGCTTTCACCAGTAATATAGTAAATGTCCTTCTGCCCCTCTTTCATTCTGGTGACGTAGTCCTTCAAGCTTGTCATCTCATCACCACTCTTGGTTGAATGGTAGCGAAGTAAGTCAGCCAATTTGGCTCTGTTTTGGCTGTCCTCATGGATACCCAATTTCAAGTTCTTAGAAAAAGCATCATAGAACTTCTGGTAATCTTCCTTGTTCTCTGCAATCTCGTTGAACATCTCAATGCACTTCTTCACAAGGTTCTTCCTGATAACCTTGAGAATCTTATTCTGTTGAAGCATCTCACGTGAGATATTAAGTGGCAAATCATCAGAATCAACAACACCCTTTATAAATCCAAGGTACTCAGGGATAAGCTCCTCACAATTGTCCATAATGAAGACTCTCCTGACATAAAGCTTGATGTTGTTCATCTTCTTGCGAGTATCAAACAAATCGAATGGAGCTCTCTTTGGGGCAAAGAGTATAGCCTTAAATTCAAGCTGACCCTCAACAGAGAAGTGTTTGACAGCCAAATGATCCTCCCAGTCATTGGTCAGGCTCTTGTAGAAAGAGGCATACTCCTCCTTGGTGATCTCCTCTGGCTTGCGCAGCCAGATAGGTTTCTGCTTGTTAATGAGCTGCCACTCATGGGAAACCTCCTTAATCTTCTTCTTCTTGGATTTACTCTCCTTCTCCTCATCAACTTCCTCAATCTCTCCCTCTTCTTCCTTCTTTGGTTCATCATCCTCATCATCACTAATCTCCTTCTCAGTGGTTTTCTCGGTCCACAAATAGATAGGATAGCTGATGAACTCAGAATGCTTCTTCACAAGATCCTTGATCCTCCTCTCTTCCAAGTACTCAAGCTATAAAAAATATCACAAAAACAAAAGTGTCCACATCAAATCAAACACAAACAAGCCAACAACAGCATTGATCCACAAAATTGTTTTTGATCAATTAAATTAGGAAGCTTCTTTTTACCTGATCCTCTTTAAGGAAGAGGGTAATCTTAGTACCCCTACCAAGTTGCTCTCCATCAACATCCCTTGTAACAGTGAAAGAACCACCAGCTTGTGACTCCCAAACATATTGCTCATCGTCATTATGTCTAGTAGTCACCACAACCCTCTCTGCAACAAGGTAAGCAGAATAAAACCCGACACCAAATTGTCCAATCATACTCACATCAGCCCCTGCCTGCAATGCCTCCATAAATTCCTTCGTCCCCGATCTTGCAATTGTTCCCAAATTATTCACCAAATCTACAATATCTCACAGATTCAAAAAATTAAGTCTCCCCAATTCATATCAATCAAAATCAAATATCTCTAATCCTACCACTAACCAAACCAAGAAACCACAATTTCATTCTTAACTCTAAATTTTAATCAACTTCAGCATTTATCTTATGAGAACCTACGCCAAGAGCTTGAGATAAAAATCTTCAAGTCCCAAAACTAATAATCAAAATCAAGAAACAAAAGTGTTCAAAGAAAAAGGGCTAGAGAGATTTTATAGTTACCTTCTTTGGTCATGCCAATGCCACTATCAATGATGGACAAAGTGTTGTTAGTTTTATCAGGTACGAGCCTTATGAACAACTCAGGTTGTGCATCAAGCTTGCTCTTGTCCGTCAAGCTCTCAAATCTAATCTTATCCAACGCCTACACAAACCCCAAATCACCATCATTAGTACATCGAAATAAAGAAACCAAACCAAGAGCGCGAAAAATGAAACAGAAAGAACGTACATCAGAGGCATTGCTGATAAGTTCACGAAGAAAGATTTCCTTGTTGGAATAGAATGTGTTGATGATCAAGCTCAGGAGCTGGTTGATCTCTGCTTGGAATGCGAAGGTCTCCGCTTCTCCCATTTGCACGTCTGCCATTATCTTCACACGCACACAAACAAAGCTTGAGTTTTTATGATCTTATTTTTTCGACATCAGAGCACTGCTTGATTAAGGTTTTTATACTGGCTCATGGGCTCTTCTAGGTTATTCTTCTAACGTGGAGGCTGAAAGGGTCTGGATTGTTCTGGGAAACGATGACGTCAAAGGAAGGATTGGATGGTTTTGGAGGGAAGTTGAGAAGGTTCTGGTTGGTCATGGAAGCCTGAACCGGAAGGTTCTATTAACGTTTTTTTTTTTTTTAAATCTATTTAGTGTCAGCTTGCTGTAACCGTCACGAAGACTTCGAGGGGGTACTACGGTTACTAGTTGATTTTTATCAAAATATATTTTTTATTGTTTTAAAAATTATTTTGATACTAATTAGTTTAAAAATATAAAAAAAATTAATTTGAAAAAATAAATAAAAACACTTTAATTAAAAAACAAAAACAAACATAACGTGGAGGCTGAAAGGGTCTGGATTGTTCTGGGAAACGATGACGTCAAAGGAAGGATTGGATGGTTTTGGAGGGAAGTTGAGGAGGTTCTGGTTGGTCATGGAAGCCTGAACCGGAAGGTTCTATTAACGTTTTTTTTTTTTAAATCTATTTAGTGTCAGCTTGCTGTAACCGTCACGAAGACTTCGAGGGGGTACTACGGTTACTAGTTGATTTTTATCAAAATATATTTTTTATTGTTTTAAAAATTATTTTGATACTAATTAGTTTAAAAATATAAAAAAAATTAATTTGAAAAAATAAATAAAAACACTTTAATTAAAAAACAAAAACAAACATGTTTTTAAATTAAACTCAAATTGTTTTGTGAGATTTATTATTATTTTTCCTGAATAATTTTTACTTTTAGTGTTTATTTTATTTAATGTTTGTCAAAATCCCTTTTTCTTTATGATTGACCTATTTGAAGTATTTTGTATTCATTTTATGTACATATATTGACAAAATAATATTTCAAAAATAAAGTGGCTCGATATTTCCGACTCTTTTTATGAATTTTATCTTCATGTTTTTTTTTCTTTTCAATATGCTTAGGGATGGCTAGATCACATATCACCTGGTAATTTCAAACAAACCAACCTAGTTACTATAGTTTAAAAAGATTTAAAAACCTGATATATAATTTTAAGAATGAATCTAAATAAAACTGGTAAATTTAGATTTTTGCATGAACATATCGATCTCTTGTTCATCCATGATAAATGCCTAGGAATTCTGCATGAACCGGTTGACCAAATTGACTTGATTAATTTGAAGTGATAAACTACTTTACCTGTTAGTAAGACTGTAATGACTATAAACATTTATTATTTGTTAAAAACATATATATAACTTTCTTCATAGTAAAATTAAGAAGATAATCCAAACATATATCATATATAAGATATTTAAAGAGCAAAAAATAATAATCAAAATCATCAATCCCTAATTACAGTCTAATTTATGTTGTTAAATGGTTAAACCTTCATACTCTAGTACAAGAGTATTCAATCTCATTCTCACTACATTAAAACATCTTTAAATCCCTTAAGTGTTATATTGTGAGATATATAGATATTATAGTTTTCAATCATATTACTCTTGTAAACCTTTAAAAGTTAGGTAACTTTTTTTAATTTGGCGAGGTATTTTCACCCTGAGAAAATCTTGAAAAAGGCTTATCTTCAGGTAAAAGAAAAATCTTGAAGAGCCAATATCTTTAAGTGGTGTAAAAATCTTGACGTGGATTCATCAAACAAATATTATACTCTATAACTTGAACAAGTAAAAGAATACAATACTCAAATACGATTTGATATAAAAATCTTGGTGTGGATGTAGGCTTGATAAACCACATTAAAAATAGAGTTTGCAATTCTCTCTTTTGCCTATTGATTTTAGACACTTTTAATTATATAGTTGGTTATCATGTTTATTTGAATTAATTTGCATAATTTGTTTATATTAGTGATACACCCAATTCACCCTTCTTCTTAGATGTTGTAGTTGCCTCAATTCTAAAACAACACCTCCACCCCCTTTTTATGTAGTGGATTTTGAAGTTAAAAAAATCAAAGTATTAATTCTTATAATAATTGGAATTAATTTCTATCATTAACAACCTTTGATTAACCACCATGAATTAAGAATTAAACCTGAATATTATGACCATAAATATAAGTTTTTTTAGTTAATAAAATATTTAGGTTTTGCAGAAAAAGCTCCTACAAGAGACCGACAACATTCATGGGCTAGACTAAACAAAATAATATGCCAAAATAAATAATTCTTCATATAGCAAACCTCTAACTCCAAATTTTATTTGAAAAAAAAAGAAATTTGGAGCCCAAAATATATTTTTACAATATATCCCGACCCATTCCTAGGCCTGAAGCTTAAGCACAAGTCAACACATGTATATATGTATAGGTTTAAGATCAAAACAAATATGTGTGATTATTTCCTTTCAAATTTTCTTGTATATGAAATTTAGAGGTAATTGTTTTTTCATAAGAAAGATGGTCTCCTGTTCACTATCCATTAATTTCACATATAATACACATTTTGACATATAAAAATCATAAGGTAATAAATCATGTTATTACTATCAATTAAATTTCTCCCCAAAAGCATAACAGTTATACACACACATCTATTCTGTCCCATAAACATAACCATTACATATCTTGGCTAGAAAGCATAAAAATCACACACATAACCAAATATCATTAGTTTGGCTCTCAAATGTTAAAATAAATTATAACAATAAATAATACATCTAGACAATTGACTTGGACATTCATTTACATAAAGTCCCCACCCACCTATCCTATACTAGAAACTCTCATTTAAATGGAAACTTCTTATACCAAATTAATTAATTTTAACAAGATTGCATAATAACTCTATATTTTTTTTCCACGTGTATCAATCCATTTCTCACACATACCATATAAAATCATAAAATTATATAAAAACTCAAGCCCGATCTTTATTCACAAACCTTCCAAATATTTAATATCAGAACAATACGATTTCTCAAGAATCAATAAACCAACAACTTGATCTACACAAACAAAGTTTATAATCTAAATTTTATTTGAGGTGCACGCAAGTTGGTCCGGACACCCATATTAATAAAAAAAAATTCATAACCTTGTTTTAACTTCCTCACTCCACTTCAACTCACCTTTACTCATCTAAATTATAAAAAAAATACAAGTTTTATTAATTAATTTTGTCAATTTTTTAATCTTTCCAAGATCTCTTAAACCAAAAATTTTATATTTCTGAATAAAAAATATTTTAAAAAATAACTTAAACCACACTCCTAAATAGACATTTAATATTCTATTGTTTATTTAAACCAATATGCCAAGTTAAAGTACAAAGTTTTTTCACATCCATGTTAAGGTTGAGAATTTATAAGTAAAGGAATTGAAAATGAAACAGATGATAAACTATAAACACCAAAATGTACTTTATCAATTATATAGTCAACCCTCAACCCACGAAAAGAAAGAATCTGCCATATGAGGAACAGTCAGCTACTTGGCCTAATTATGGAACTCCAAAATTGTTACTGTCAAAGCGAAGACTCACCTACTATAACCGAACATAACGCATTTTTCTAGCGTTGAAGTCCTCTTGGTCGGCCCCAATGAATTCACATTTCCATGGCTCCAAACTCTCGTAGAAAGAAACCATATAAAAAACCCAACAATATTTCCATGCCCTCTCCGTCTTTTACTCGTTTTAGTCGCAAGAAAGTTTCAGTCTTTGTTTCCTTAGTCATGTTTTTTGGTGTTATTTTTCTGTTGGGCATTTCATCGAACATTTTTAGTGGCGTTGCTCATGTTCCTAAATTATACTCGATTCAAGTTATCAATGAGTTCCCTCATGACCCCAGTGCCTTCACTCAGGTAAATACTTTTATGGGTTTTCTTTATTTCTGCTTGATTTGGATTTATTCTTTTTGATTTGATTGTTTGGATTTTAAGTTTTCTAGCTTTCATTTCTGCTTTTCTAGTTTAGGTCAATATTATGATGAGAGTTGTGTGAAATTAAACTGGATCAAACCATGACAAATGAAAACAGGATTTTAGCATGCACATGACTTCAGATTGAGCTTCCTCAAAATTAGATAAGCCAATCCTAAGCATACCAAAGCTCGACTTAACTCATTTGCAGCCCTTCTTGCTCAGACGAGCGGATCACAAAAACTTATGGAGAATGATGCTTTGTTTTGGGTGTATACGAAGAATGATGCTAGAGATAGCACGATTTTTTTTTTAACTAATTGAAATGTCAAGATTGGTATTGTATACTCCATTTATGTTGAGTACTAATGTTAGAAGGACCAATGAATCTGGTAAATAGAATCTTGATGGTCACGATAGGTGTTATAGATGAGTACATCCCCAAGAGGCGTCCCCAAGGACGTGACGTGATGACAGAGGGTTTGCAATCTGCACAACAGGTTCAAGTTCGAGTCAAGACGTGCACCTATTGTAAAAGCGTGGGACAACCAGGGTTTTACTTGTTCACCTGGACCCACAAAGTATGCTTTCCCGGGGGTGAAGTTTCCTCGCATAAAAAGACATTTTTTAAGCCTAAGACATTTGTAATCTATTGAAGGAAAAGAAAAGAGTGCATGTGTTTTTATTGAAACGATGCGTGTTGCTATGAATGAAACACTGTTTAGTAATGGCTATAATTTCAAACTTCTCTTCTTGCAGTTCTCCCCTTATCTCTTCAATCTTCATCCAGTTATATACTCCATTAATGTTGTGTACTAATGTTTGAAACATACAATGAACCTAGCAAGTAGAAACTTGATGGTCAAGATAGGTGTTATGTACCCCATTAATGTTGAGTACTAATTTTAGGACATGATGAACCTGAAAATATAACCTTGGAATTAACTATATAGATTCTTTGTACCATATTTGGAGGTAGGTTGACTGTTTATTCCTTTTAAAACAACTTATCATCAGTCTTTGAGGATTCAATATTTTATTGCTTAAAGAAATCAAAGATTTCATTTATTTTTGCCATCAATATTTTTTTGGATTGTGAAGGGAGCTAACAACCTACTCAATATTTCCATTGTCTCTTCTTAGATTAAACTTTTCATTTTATCACCAAAAGTCTGTCTGTTCAGGCAGTTGTGTGTATAACTGTTGTTTTTCTCTTGGGAATTTCCTTGAACATATTGATCAGTTTTGCATGTGTTGATCGCTCCCCAAAAATCTATTCAATTCAAGTACCCAATGAGTTCCCTCATGATCCTAAAGCTTTCACTGAGGCGACTCATTCTTGGGCCATCTCCTGGTTTTATAAAAGAGCAACGTAGTCCCTGATTTGATTCTTGATCTTTGCTGGAAATGTTTTATCTCTTCATCTGCTCGAATTTAATTTAAATTTTTACTGGAGCTACACCAAGTCTTGTTCATGCATTTCATTTCATTTTGTTTTTTTCCCTTAACAATTTGATTGAGATCCTTAAGCACACATTTCAGAAAGCCATTCCAAATTATTGAGACTTTTCTTCTTTGATTTTGAATTGCCCATGCTTTATTACCAGGTTATTAACCGCATTGATCTTGGTTTCAGGGTCTTCTTTATGCTGGAAATGGTACACTATATGAATCAACTGGCCTTAAAGGGAAGGTAAATTTGCTTATTCTCATGTATGCAACTTTGTATAATATTATTTTGTATATTAATCGAGGTCTTTTATTCTCTTTCTTTCTTTGCCATTTATTTATTGTTCTGTCGCTCTATGACTTATGAGATTTACCTTTGGTAGTTGCATGCCATTGTGTTTCAGCATATGATGTCTATGCTCTTGATGTTTCAGAGAATTGCATTTTTTTCAAAAGCAGGCTGAATGCTTTGCACAGTGTCTTTTCTTTTCTTGTCAATTACACCTACTTTACATGCAATTCACTGATTAGTCTATTTAACTCAATCATTTCAGTCATCTGTTCGCAGAGTAGCTCTTCATACTGGAAAGGTATGGGCTCAAATATTTGGTTTCTCATTTATTGTCTGATGTTTTCTCAATCATTTTCCATGGCTTTTCATTTTGAACTGAAACTGCTGAACATATATGCCTGTGTTAGGAGAGAGTTAATTGTTTGAAGTTAGCTATTAGTGTTGCTAGTGGACTTATCAATTGCATTTGATAAGAGCAAAACTACTAGTGATTTTTTATTCTTTATATGAATAGGTGGAAGAGGTAGCAGTGACATTTAATTCAACAAATAAACAATACCTAAATTATATAACAAGACAGATTTTTAATTTAGGCCTTAAGCTGTGTTTTTTGTGTACAGGTTGAAGCTCTCCAGAAGATGGATGATTCTTATTTTGGGGAAGGTTTAACCATGTTTGAGAAAAGGTTTGTGATTCAGCTGCAATGTTTTCTCTTGTTGATTCAGCAAATATATATTTGGAATTAAAATATGCTGAAGGTTGGCCTTTTCACTTGCATTCATAATGATGATACATGCTTAGCCTCCCATTTAATTTATTAGCATATTCAATTCCATGTAGCCAAAATTAAAAATATTATGCTAAATTGCTAATACACTTATTTTTATTTGCTTTTGTAGGCTATTCCAAGTAACTTGGTTGACGAAAACTGGTTTCATATATGACACAGATGATTTAAGCAAAGTTTGTGCTTCACCATTTACTTTTGATATATACAAATTTATTTATTATGGTTGACTGGTATTTTTACATATTTAAGTATAGGAATTTTGAGATTTTTCTCTGTTTTTCATCTGGGTATCACCAAACCGCATTTTTTTGGTAATATGCTGTGTATAAATCTCCTGCTCTAAATTTTGAAACTTAAAATTATTTGCTTTCCAGAATGCCTACAATCCTGGGTTGTTGTTGCTCTTACAATTGTGATTAGTTCTGCATGTAAAACTGCTCTTCAGACGAAACTTTACCTTGTAGTAAAATGATCATGCTGCATTTTCCATACTTGATTGCTTGTTCATTATTTTTGCTTATAATTTTCTTTCCAGCTCATGTACATCCTTTTTTGGGGTGACTTGAAGGTTTTAGTTTTGGATATTTTGTAATTTTAGTTTATATTTAGTGCAGATTGGGAAATTCACTCATGGGATGGATGATGGTTGGGGATTGGCTACCAATGGAAAAGTTTTGTTCGGCAGTGATGGGACTTCAGCATTATATCAGCTTGACCCTAAAACATTGAAAGGTTCTTGCATAAAACAGTGTGTCAGTTTCTGAAAATTATATATTCTTTAGTTGTTCCTTTTCTTTTTTCCTTGTGAACAATTTTCAATGATGTTTTTCCCCAAGATTATCAATGCTCATATAAACTTCAATTATTGTAGTTGCTCATAATAGTGTCCTGTTTCTTTCCTATCTTAGCTGTACTATTTTTCCTTGGTATGATTTGTGCTAACTCCTATTCTGAACTGCACATTATTTATCGCTGATTTTCTCGGCTTGTCAATTGCAGTCATTGGCAAACAAATTGTCAGATATAATGGACATGAAGTACACTATCTCAATGAACTAGAGTTCGTGAATGATGAAATTTGGGCTAATGTTTGGCAGGTGTGTTCTTGGATCTTCATTATGTTCATTTGGTTACTGAGTGGATAATTTCTTGTTATAGTTACTTTCTGGCATTTCAGTGAGCACATTGATATTGTAGTTCCCCTATTGAGGGATTTATTACTATACTAAACACAAGTGATTTAAGACTTCAATGGTTATTTTTTTATCCTTGGATATCGTCTATCCCAAACCCCCTGTTTTTGGGCTTAAGTTTAGTGATTGAGCTACAGGATAGCAAAGAACTTTTCAAATGCAGGCATTTGTATCTTAAACAAATGGCAAAGACTGTACCAAGCAAGCTAGCAAAGACTCCTAAATGTTGCCTCAACCTTTTATTCTCTATGTGCAGACCGATTGCATTGCAAGAATCTCGCTGAAAGATGGTTCAGTGCTTGGATGGATTCTCCTTCCAAATTTAAGGTTCTTTTTTCATTTGCATTCCTTTTTATAGCTTTTTAGTTTCGATATTTGTTCTAATCCGATCATGAGATAATTAATACCTTGTGATTTTGCTTAAGGGTTTCACAGTCATTCATTTTCTTTTCTGTTTTACAGGGAAGGGTTGATAGCAGCTGGACATAATGTAAGCATTAGTCAAATAATTTATAAAAGCAGTTTGTGATATAATGCACCTTGTTCCCTCCCTAAATGGGAAAAGGAAGAAATATTTAAAAGGAACTGCATTTCCATTTTTTTTCTCTCTTCCTCGCTCATTTTTCATTTATAGATTGTGGGTTCACAGAAGTCTTTTCATTTCCTAATTCATGTATTGGATTTTTCACTACATTATAGGGCATCGATGTTTTAAATGGCATAGCATGGGATGACAATGACAACCGCCTTTTTGGTAAGCTGCTGCAGATGGTTTTTCTCCTGTTCCACTTGAAATCCGTTGACATGTTTTGCACACAGAAATGTTGTAACTAACTGGTGGACTTAACTACTGAAGTGTCTGCATTTCCAAATGCAATTTTTTGAATTTTCTATGCATGTCATATATTACCTTTGTTATTTTGAGTCGTGTTTTCCACAAGAAATCATATTGTAGCAGATTCTTGTCTTATGATATAACTTCTATTTTCATGTTAAAAATTTCTTTGCAGTTACTGGAAAATTATGGCCAAAGCTCTACGAAATCAAGTTGCATCCAATAACAAAACATTTTGATACTGGAGTGATTGAACAGCTTTGCATCCCACGAAGATCATAGCATTCCAGACAAGAATACTGAAATGGATGTGCTCATAGAGCATATTTCCAAACTTTTGGTATGCTTCTTGAAAGGAAGAAGAACTTTAGGGTTTAAATAAAGCTTGGCTGACTCACAGGAAATACCACACAAATTGGAGAATAACACTTCTGCCTCCTGGGAATTTTTTCATGTAAAATCTTTGAATTATACCATTTGAGTAAGCTTAGGAGCTACACGGTATGGTCTATAACTTTACAGGAAGACATTTATTTCCAATGAGTGAATAGTAAACGGCAGATTGCGATGTGATTGAAGTTGAATCCTCTCATTTCATTTTTGTTGGGCTCCCTCAACATATTATTCATTGGATGTGGAAAATTAGTATACTTACCATGGACCTTGAAGGTTGGATGGCTACAACACCTTTAAATTGTTGGGTCTGAATCCAGCACAATGACAAGTAAGTTAAGCGAGTAAGCTCATAAAAGTTGATACAATTTTTTTCTTTATCTAGCTGTTTTTAAAATTAAACAATGTGGGACCTATTTGATTTAACTGATGATAATCTAATCTATTGATAAATCTTAGGATTAAATTAAGAAATTCTTTTTAACCCTATAGTTTATTTACCTCATTCAAGTTGGCTTATTCAAAAACAGCCACTTTATATTTCGTGAAGTCAAGAAAAAAATTGAGAAAAATAAAGAGATGAAATTGAAAGAAAAAACCTTGTAACCTTACCTTTTATATAATTTGGATTTAAAATTAAATCATGTGTTTTTTATAGACATGATTTAACCAAGTTCACAAGTTAATATGATAAAGGTTCCATTGATCTATCTAGAAGTATGCATAAAAGAACAACCAATATTGTCTTTGTTATTGATTTGTTGATCAAATACATTTCAAAGATTTGAACTACAAATTCATATAGCTAATCTCTAACTCCTACGTTATCTTTGTTTTTTCTTTCTTTTTTAATTTTAATATTTGGTCCTAAAATATCAAAAACAAGAACAGCTTTTCTATTTGCATGGACTTCACTCTTAAGCTTCATCTCTACTCTAATCATGGCACACAACACATCATCTGTTAACACCAAGATATCAAAGCACACCTCGTATTTTGGCATAGGATTACGAATTCTAATACTTGCTTTGATTGTTGTCTTTTACTGTTCTCTTTTTGGTCATCATCGTTGCTTGGATCATCTATCCCTGTCGCCGAAAATCGAAACCTTTCAAGCCCCATTTGCGCTTATCGAACCCCCTTTCGATGGAAGGTTCTAAAAATTCTTGCACCTCTCCTTCCATGGATAAAAGGTTTTTGTCGCATCGAACTTCGGAGGTTGAAATGAAGAATGCAAAGTTAGACCGTCAACTGGTGATGTCATCTGAACAATGGTCTAATATGAGGTGTGGGATCACAGCTCAATGGAGTGGTAATGTAGCTTATTTGGAGTCTGTTTCCACTAACTCTTCTGTGGTTCCAGATACATGGACGAGAGATCAGATTGCTTTGTTAGAAGATATATGATTTATTGATTACATCAAATCACGCATGCTAGATTACTAAAAACAAAGAAATTGTGCATTTCAGAATTTTGAGTATTTTGTTGATGAACTAATGATTAATCATGAGTTGCCAAGCTGAGGAATTCACAGCAAGGGTGGAAATGATAGGGCACGTCAGGCACAAGAATTTGGTCAAATTGCTTGGATACTGTAAGGAATAAGGTTACAGGTAAATTTCTTCTCAGAAACTTCACTGCGTCACACGAGATGAACTTTTCGTTTCCTTTTTCCGCATGCCTGATAAGCTCCTTTTCAGAATCTATACTAAATTGTTATTTATCTCAATCTTCTGCTTGTTCTCCCTTCTATTAGAATTCTTGTGAGTGAGTGTGCTGATAATGGTAATCTGCATCAATGGCTTTATGGATTTTCTGAACAAGTCAGCCCTCTAACATGGGCTATACGGATGAACATCATCCGAGGAAGGGGTAAAGGGTAGGTTTTGTGATCTTCAGGTGTTTATACTGTTCTATTAGTTCATGCTCATAACATGTACTTTTTGCTTCTCAAGGTTAGCCTACCTTCACGAAGATATTGAGCCAAAGATTATTCATCAGAACCTAAAATCTAGCCACATACTGCTTGATCACCAGTGGAATCCTAAGATAAATGATTTTGGGATCACTAAACTATTCAGTCCTCAATGGATTGACGTAACAATTCACTCATTGGAAACATCTGGGAGAGTTTCTTCTCTTCGAATCAGCTTGCTTACCACATAGGAAGTGAAATTGATAATTTGCTCAGACGAAGTCAAAGAGGACCTCTGAGTGTTTACAGTTTTCTAGCTCAAGCAGACTAATCTGCTGGATCTCTGAGTGAAAAGAGAGATATTTACAGCTTTCAAAACTAGTCATGGAGATCATATGTGCCAGAGTTTCTGTAGATCAAAATCATCCTCAAGTACAGATTTTTTATCTTCAAGATTCTAGTTTTACTTTACTCCGTATATAAAAAAATGTTTCGTTGATCATAGAAATCAGTCATTCATTGCAGGTGTATTTGGTTGACTGGTTAACTTCCATGATTGCAAATAAATAAATCGTGTTTTTGGTGGATCCTAAATTGCCAGATCTGCCACCATCCAAGGAACTAAAACGAATGCTTTTGCTTGATCGTGATATAAAGCATAGGCCTACAATGGGAGATGTGATCCACATGCTCGAGCCTCGCGATTTATTGCTTGAAGATGTAAGAACCAAGAAAATTTGTCTTATATAATGTAGTGACTTGAAATTTTTAAAAGGAAAATACATGTATGCCCTTAGTGGCTTAGAATTAGGTTAGGGGTGTTGTAGTAATTGTACAAGCTAGTAAATATAAATAGAAAAGAAAAGAAAAGAAAAGCAAAAAAAAAAAAAAAAAGAAAGAAAGAAAGAAGTAATCTGAAAATTTGAGAGAGAGAATCGGGAAGAGAGAAAGAAAGAAGAAGAAGAAGAAGAAGAAGAAGAAGAGAAAAGAAGGAAAGAGAAGAAGAAGAGAAAGGAAGAAGGAGAAATAAGTTGTTAAGGTAATGTGTGTGTTTATTATGTATAAATGTGATTATTAGTTATGATTTTTGCTTGTATGGGTTGTTAGGGTTTGAGAATTTTATTTGGGTTTGATTGATGAATTAAGAGAGATGTTAAGGGTTGAATGTGTTGGGTAATAGTTTAATTAGTTTGATTGTAGATGATTTTGAAGTTTTGAGATGTTTGGTTTAAGAAAATATTGAGAAAAATGGTGAATAATGTTGATAAATTTCGAAATCCCTTGCTGGAAATTCTGGGTTGAGGTTGAAGATGACAAAAATTCATTTTGGTCCTTTTGGTGAAAATTACAGTTTAGTCCCCGAACTTTGGAAAATTTTCAGTTTGGTCCCTGGAGTGAAATTGGAGATTCTGGACAGAATTGAGGATGAATTATGGACAAGATTTTAGGATAGCTATGAATTTATGAAGTGTTCAATTTAGTCCTCCAATTTGATAAAATTACAATTTGACCCCAAAAATATAAGAAAATTTCAGAATGGTCCCTAAGAGAAATATTAGTATTTCAGATTGGTTTGATGGATAATTGAAGCTCATTTGATGGATTAATATCAATTTTACGAATTGTGTATTTGGAATTAGATTTTGGAAGAAACCTTTGATTTAGGTTTTACGAAAAAATGGATAGTTGATTCAAAAACACATAGGATTATGATTTGAACTCTTAGATATGTTATTAAAGGTATTTTACTTCTTTTGAGTCATTTTTGAGTATATCTTCTTTTATATATTCAGATAATCCCGATATTCTACCCGCGGGACATCAGTAAAGTTTCATCAACATTCTGCTTTTGGAACTTGTCTGCTTTTGAGTCCGGTGAGTGGATAATATTTAATATGCATGAGAAATAATATAAATATTTGAATTTGCTAGTATGAATTGGATTATGCTTTTTGATAATATATACCTTGATTATATTCTTGATACGATAAAGCATAATCATTTGTTGAATATATGTTCTTGATATGAGCCCATATCTGTTTGTGAATTGATAGCTCCTCATTTGATTGATATCATGAGTTGAGCCTTGAGATATGAATATGTTTGAATATCAGATATACCTATGGTATGCCAGTCAGAATACCCATGCTAACAGGGTAGTGTTAGCCTTTGTGCACATCGTATCTGAAACCCTAGTTGGTCAGGGGAGTCACCAACCTGTGTGGACTGATCATCCCACAGTACGGAGCCTCATGCTCACTGCATTCTGATTTTCTGACGAGCTTTACCTATATATTCTTGTTATGACCTATTTGAGAAATTTGTTGTAAGAACCTTGAGCCGATTTGATATTATACTTCTCTTTGCTATATTATCTCGTATGTGTATATTGGATATTATCTACTCACTGAGTTGTTGAACTCACCCCCTCATTATTCATTATTTTCAGGGTCGTAGCTTGCTAGCAGGTCATTTTTGTCCAACTCTTGGAACCTGCTATTTTGGTTGTATTGGATACTTTTGTTCATATGTCTAGTTAGTGCTCCACAATTATAACTGTATGTAATCAACTCTTGTATAAAGACAATCGAATTATGTTATAAAGTTTATTTTGTTATTTCCGCTGCGTTGAACTCTGAAGTTGAATGATAAGTGTGTGTGTAAGTTTGGGTTCGCATAGGTGTGGAACCTTGGAGGGGGACCATGCCTATGTGCCGGTCATGGATCCGGGAATCGGGTCGTGACATATAAACTTCAGAACATGTTGGATTTATTCGGTCGATTATATGGTGTAGGATCGTCAAAATAGGATAGATGGCTCATCTTGTCGGAAAACGCAGCGAGAGAGTCGCACTGTTGCAAAATTTGGCGAAGGTGATTTTAACACACATGAGAAAGAAAGAAAGATTACTCTCCACCGGAAAATCATGCCAGCGTGGAAGATTTTGTTGTACCTGAAAGATCATGGATAATCTGACTTCTGAGAGGTTTTAGACATTTTTATTCTTATCTGTTGAGATGAAGCTATGAACTTTCTGTTCATCTAATTTTCATCCTTCTTGATCAATTAAACATATTAACCTGATGAACTTCACAAAAGTTGCAAGTCTATATTTATTTGATCTACACATTTATCTTATTTGGGCTTACAAAATACAAACATATCCTACAATTCGTTGATGTCTAGTAACATCAACCTATTTTATTCATCTCTTGGAGAGCCGCAATGGCTGGATGGGGCATGATCTAGCAAGTGGCAGAACAAGTTTGGAGACTAACTTTCTCAATCGGAAGTTTATCTTCTGGGAAGGGACACTCCAAGTTTTTCTGGGGCAACGCAGCACATGGCATGGGAGTCACATTGCTTGAAACTCCAGATACAGCAGTGCAGTTCCATGCTGGTTCACCATGTTTCTCAGCCAATGTCATTGTTACATTAGAAATGCAAATTCCTGTAAAAGGATTTTCCTCACCGAGCCCTACTAGTTTTCCCGGAATTGTTACATTGTCAGCTACTATATCTCTGTAATTTATATTTGTGATCTCAGGCAGTGCTTTTGGATCATATCCCTCATCAGCGTGTGACGAATAAGATCCTATCATCCAAAAGACATACTTCATTGTTTTTAGTGTCATTCTTCTGACAAAAATGTCTTTCACATAACCTCCTCTTCCGACTGCGGTTTTAACTCGAACAGCTGATTCTGTGTTAATGGCTGTAATATCTTCAACTCTAACATCCTCGATTCCACCAGACATTTCACTTCCAAGAGCAATGGCTGCACTTTTCGGGGAAATGCATGTTATCCTTCTTATGATTAGCTGCTTCATAGGCATTCCAACCTTGATCCCATATTGATCCAATCCACTCTTAACTGCAATGCAGTCATCCCCAGATACTATGTAGCAATCTTGAATTATTACATTAGTGCATGAATCTAAAACAAAATGAGAGAAACCATCATCGATAAATCCAAAAGAAAACATGGAACATCAAGTAAAATCTACGAAAATAGTACACACCTGGGTTAATCCCATCTGTATTAGGAACATCAACCGGTGCCAGAATAGTCACCCCCTGAATCAACACATTGCTGCATTTTTGAAAAACATCAAACCACACAATTATATGCAATCTGCTTTCATAATATGCTCAACTAACATAACTTCTACACAAGGTTTAGCACATTAAAAGGGTCAAACCTGCTATAAATAGGATGAACATGCCATTGCGGAGAGTTAATCAAGGTTATATTCGATATTTGGACCTGATCAGAGTACATAATCTCGATCAGATAAGGCCTCTCCTTTTTCAGTTTTTTCTCTTTGAACTTTTCCCACCATACTGCGCCCTGGCCATCGACCGTGCCGTTGTCACCTAACACGAACGGTACATAAGAATCAGAAAAAATAAACAAAATCATGCATAATATTTCATAATTTATCTAAAACCAATGCCTTCAAAATATTGATTACCAGTAATTATGACGTCGGTTACGTTTGAAGCAAAAATAAGACTGCCAGACCTTTCAAAAACAACGTTCTCTCTTGCTCCCCCATAAGAGGGCAATGGAGTGAGAACTGGCCATTCATCCTCATCCTGCCAATATGATCAAGTAAATATACAAAATGTTGTGATTTATAGCAGCAAAAACTAATCATATTTTAGATGAGAAACGCTTTAAACAGTTGTGATGGAAATGAACATAGAATCGCAGCCATTCACTTTCGACATGCACAAGTGAATGTAAAGGCTACATGTCCATTCCTTGTAAAATATGAGATCAAGATTATATTGCTCTACAGAGATCACATTTACATGTTAGGTTAGCCGGAGCCTCGCTAAATTATGGGGATCCATCACCTTTATGAGCAAGGATTCATGGTAGTAGGCCTCATGCAATAAATTCTTTTTGAAAATTCAATAGGAAAGATCCACACCTGAGAAGCAAGAAGAACAGCATCCTTGTGGAGAAAAAGAGTGAAATGGCTAGTGAGATTAAAGCTTCCAGTTAACCATTTTCCTGCGGGTACAATAAGCTGTGCTCCACCATCTGGTGCATACTGGCTTAGGTTCTTAATTGCTTTTTCAAAAGCCTTCGTATTGGATGTTTTTCCATCGCCAACCGCTCCAAAATCTGTCAAAACTGCACTGTGCTTTCGACAATTTATTGCCTTGTACTCTACCGTTTTTTGGAGGCGTTCTGCGAGTGCTGAACCATTTAGTGATGACCCCCATATGAAAACGGTTGAGATAATAATCTGCAGAGCCTGTAAATCGTCAACGTAATAAAATTCTATCATTTCCTTTCCCAACAAGGGACAAGAATTGTGCATCACAATTTGATAATCGCTGCATTATACCAGATCCGAGGTAATAGATGTTGCATGTCATACAAGAAAATGAAAAGAAAAGGAAGATAGGAGAGGAGAAAACTAAACATTTTCTCTGCTTCAGACAAACTACCTGGTACTTTCTGTACTTACAAAACTCCATTATGTGTGTGTGAGTGAGAGATGATTCATCTTTTAGTACAAAAATCGAGAGAATTTATAGAGATCGATCCTTTGGAAGAATGTTTAAGGATGGTAATTACCCCGAGAGTTTCTGGGATATTATGGACGAGAGTAATTAGATGGAATTGCCATTTTCAATCCTTTTAAGATGCCAAATAGAGCAGTTACACCTCATTTTTCGCCATAATTTTATGGAATATGGAATAATAACAGCAACAAAAGAAATGTCATGGTGAAAACATTGTGGCCTGTCTCCCAAGAGTTGGCAATGATTTTCATTTTTTCTCTCGTTAGGTATGGAAAAAAATGCCATAAGAGAAAAAAGAGAAGAAAAAATTGTCATCAGGGCCATGCTATTGACTCCCTGCCGACCTGTGTGGTCTCGGAGAGAGCTATGAACCCGATTCTAATAACACCAAAAAAGATTATTGAAGTTTGGAAGAAGCCTCACGCACCTACGTGGTTCCTTAACATGTTATCAGAGCCTTGTTGACCCAGCGATCACGAGTTCGAATCTCACCATCTCCATTCTATTTGATAAAAAAACAAAGCACAAGGTGATGTGGGCCTGTGCAAGTTTCACTTGAGGAGGGGTGTTAGAGAATAATATAAATCATATTATAGGGCCTCACTTATAAGCTTAAGCTTTTAGGTGAGATGGTTCCTTAACATTGAGAAATATTAACAGTCACGTGTGTTTGTACAAGCAGTTTGTTTGTATCAGAGTTGATGATCTCATTTCATTTCGGCCGAAACGGCTGAAATATTTTCTGTAAGTTAAAAAAATAAGATAAAATAACGCAGTTTTTATCTTGTTTGAAATTTCAGCCTGCTTTCTGAAAATTCCTCCCAAATTCCGACTAGAATATTCCGATTTTGTTCCGCTTGACTTATTTAAGATTATCTTATAACGGAGGTTACACATTTGAAAGGTTAACTTAAATTTATCCGAGTTGATTCAATATATCTTTTAACGGGCAGTTTGTTTGTATATTTGTATAGCATTACTCTTACTTTTAGAATACTTTGTAAGAATATTTCCCGTAGAGTGGCCGATGTATTAACGGTCCGATCATTAAAGTTCAAGTTCTTTGTAAAGTCTACGGATTCTAATACGTTAAAGCGAAACCGTGATGGATCGGTCTCAATAAACGAGTATTAGAATGGGTACGTTGAGACCCTCTCCTCTAACCATAAAATAACATATATTCTCATAAGGTTGTATACATACATATATTGATGGTTTTAAGTATATGTATGTGTATAAAATAAAGTTATGAAATTAAAGCAATGTCTTTAATTTCATTTAAAAGACACAACTCTCCTTCTTCAAAAGATACACCCATTCGGCCAAGTGGGTATAAAAGGAAGAAGAAGGGTGGTTGTTCTTTTACTCGAAATAACCAGAACAATTGAGAAAGGAAGAGAATAGAAAAGAAAACTGTAAGGAAATTCCTCTCCATTAAGGGATTGCAGAAAAGAAGAAGGGTTTAGAGGAGAAGATCAACAAGTGATTATCAAAGGATTCCATGCAACAATTCAAGTGCAAAATGGAGAACGGTACGTTCTTAATTTCCATTGTTCTACATTGAAAGTTTTCATCATCAATTGAAATGTATTGTGGGATTAAATGGTCTATTGATATACTGTGAAAGATTTCGAAAATAGAAATCAGTATGTATAACTTATATGTGGTATCAGAGCCTAATAGAACCCATTAATCTCCCATTAAAGGATTGGTGATGAAATACGTTTCTTCTACTGTTTATCTTATCAAACATTGATAAATTGAAATGTATGAAAACAATTATATCAATGTGTAGAGGCTGAGATTATCTTTCCAACGGTATATTATATGTTAAAATCCATTAAGTAGATCAAAAGTTATGATTTTTTTTAAAATTTCTGGTTTTAATGGTGATGACGATGAACTGTAACCGTCAGTCCAACCGGTCGACCGGTTCAGACCAACCGGTCGACCGGTTCAGTTGGAGAAAGTAAACCGGTCGACCGGTTCAGACCAACCGGTCGACCGGTTCAGTTGGGGAAAGTGAACCGGTCGACCGGTTCACTTGGTAAAAAGTGAACCGGTCGACCGGTTCAAACCAAGTGGTCGACCGGTTGGTTTGGTAAAGACCAACCGGTCGACCGGTTCATGTTGGTAAAAGTGAACCGTCGACCGGTTCACTTGGTAACCCAAGCGGTCGACCAGTTCATGTAGAAGCCCAAGGGTTAAAAGTTTCCGCTGCAAACCGTAAAGTAATTAAGCTAATGTGTTACGAAATATTAATACATAAAAGCTTATTTAAAGGAGTTCATATTACGTATAACTTGTTAATCACCACAGTGATCTAGTTATATTTAATGTGACGGTAAAGTAAAGATTCATAATTGATCATGATTAAATGATGCTTAAATGACATGAAAGGTTTTGATTGATCAATTAATTACTTAATATATCCTAGGAGATCACCCACAGGTGGATCATTGGGTGTACTAAGTAACGCCTAAAGTATTAATCATTTATACTACGGTCGATAATGTGTATACCCACAGGTAGCATTGTTATCGGTGGTATGTATGACTTGATTAATTATTAAAGAAAATCTAAACAAGCATCATGCAAAGTGTATGTATTTATGTATTGCCCACAGGTTGCTTAAATACATACAAGTAAAGTGTTTAGATTTTATTGGTTGATGAATCTATTAAAGTTTCAAAGCACTAACGGTAAGCACGTTGAAAATTTTGCAGCTTCATCAAGTTTGTTTGCTTCTGCAAATTCTGTGGTCAAGTTTAATGGACTCAACTATGAGGAATGGTCTGAACAGATAAGGTTTTCTTTGGGTGTAATGTCCCTAGACCAAGCCATACTCACTGATGAGGAGCCAGCAGCCATTACGGATGAGAGCTCAGAATTGGAAAAGTCTCGTTATGAGACGTGGGAGCGCTCTAACCGGCTGTGCCTGAACTTACTGAGGATGTCGATGGCAGAAAGTATAAAGCCATCTATGCCTAAAACACAGAAAGCAAGGGAATTCATTCTGAAAATAAAAGAACAATCCCAATCGGATGTGGCTGACAAATCGATTGTAGGCAGTCTAATGAGCGAGCTGACTACGAAGAGGTTCGATTGGTCTCAGACAATCCATGAACATGTCACGCACATGTCTAATCTGGCATCACGGTTGACGTCCATGGGGATGGAGGTGCATGAATCTTTCTTGGTTCAGTTCATCATTAACTCTCTGCCTCAAGAGTATGGCCAGTTCCAGGTGAATTACAACACCATCAAGGATAAATGGAACATTCAGGAATTGAAGGCCATGCTCATACAGGAGGAGGCGAGGTTAAAGAAGCAGAAAAACCAAGTTGCACTCATCGCTGGACTAAACAAAGCCGGTAGCAGCTTTAAAAAACTAAGTATAAAGGATAAAAGGAAGGATAAGGGTATCTTCAAAGGACCTGAAAGTAATATCCGTAAAGTGGTCAAGTGTTTCTTCTGCAAGAAGGAGGGACACATGAAGAAAGACTGTCCTAGAAGGAAGGCATGGTTCGACAAGAAAGGTACACAACATTTATTTGTTTGTTCCGAATTAAATCGTGTAGAAGTGCCTAGAAATACTTGGTGGCTTGATTCTGGTGCATCTACTCATGTATCTCATATTAAACAGGGATTCAGTACGATCCAGCCTTTAAAAGGAACTGAAAGTTATTTGTTCATGGGAAACAGGATGAAGGCGCGGATAGTAGGCATTGGGACGTACAGATTGATCTTTGACACTGGTTGTTATATAGATCTTGAAAATTGTCTCTTTGTACCTGAATGTGCTAGAAATCTTGTTTCAGTAAGTAGGTTGGATGATTTAGGATTTAATTTTAAGATTGGACATGGTGTATTTTCTTTGTACCGAAAAGACTACTTTTATGGTAATGGTACTTTGGTTGATTCACTGTACAGGTTTAATCTTGATAAATGTTTTTCTGAATCTTTGTTTAATGTTGAGAATCAAGGAATTAAACGTAGTGTATCAAATGAAAAATCAGCACTCTTGTGGCATAAAAGATTAGGTCACATATCTAAAGAAAGGATGACGAGGTTAATAAAGAAAGAATTATTACCTCCATTAGATTTTAGTGACTTAGATGTGTGTATAGAATGCATTAAAGGAAAGCAAACCAAACACATCACAAAGAAACCCGCCACAAGAAGTAGTCAACTTTTAGAGTTGATACACACGGATATTTGTGGCCCATTCGATGCTCCGTCATGGAGTGGTGAAAAATACTTTATCACTTTTATTGACGATTACTCACGTTATGGATACACTTATTTATTGCATGATAAAGCTGAGTCAGTGAATGTACTGAAATTATTCATTGATGAAGTGGAAAGGCAATTAGAAAAGAAAGTGAAAGTAGTGAGATCGGATAGAGGTGGTGAGTTTTACGGTAGATTCACCGAAAGTGGACAATGTCCAGGTCCATTTGCAAAACTTCTAGAAAGTAAAGGCATTTGTGCGCAATACACAATGCCGGGAACACCTCAGCAGAATGGTGTAGCTGAAAGGCGTAACCGTACATTAATGGAAATGGTTAGGAGTATGTTAAGTAATTGCAAACTTCCCATGTCGTTGTGGATATACGCATTAAAGACTGCGACGTATATATTAAACCGGGTTCCTAGTAAAGCAGTTCCAATGACACCATTTGAACTATTTAAGGGAAGGAAACCCAGTTTAAGACATTTACGTGTTTGGGGATGTCCAGCAGAAGTAAAGCCGTATAACCCACATGAAAAGAAATTAGACTCAAGGACGGTCAGTGGATATTTTATTGGCTATCCGGAAAAGTCTAAGGGATTTGTCTTTTACTGTCCTAGTCATAGTACGAGAATTGTCGAGACGGGTAATGCTAGGTTCATTGAAAATGGTGAAACTAGTGGGAGTTCATAATCTAGGGGAGTGAACATAAAAGAAATTCGGGTTGAAGATTCTTCACCCGTAGTTCCGACCCAAGTTGTTATTCCTGTTGTTGGTGTACAACCAAATACAGAAATAGAACAACAGAATGAGGAACATACGGTCCCACTAAACCAGGAAATCGAAAATGAACCTATCGCAATTCAAGAACAGAACATCGTGCCACAAGTACCATTGAGGCGATCTATAAGGGAAAGAAGATCCGCCATTACAGATGATTATGTGGTTTACGATGTTGAAAGTGAATGCGACCTTAGTCTTAATGACGAACCGAAAACATTCAGAAAAGCCATGGAAAGCGAAAAATTCTGAAAAATGGTCTAATGCTGCAGAAGAAGAAATTTCTTCTATGAATGTCAATAAAGTGTGGGACCTAGTAGAGTTGCCTGATGGTTTCAAAACTGTTGGATGTAAATGGATATTTACGACCAAACGGGATTCTAAAGGTAACTTAGAAAGGTACAAGGCTCGCCTTGTTGCTAAAGGTTTCACTCAAAAGGGTGGCATTGACTATACGGAAACCTTCTCTCCAGTTTCAAAGAAGGATTCCTTAAGAATTGTTTTGGCATTGGTGGCTCATTATGATTTAGAGCTTCACCAAATGGATGTTAAAACCGCCTTTCTGAATGGAGAGCTTGAGGAAGAAATTTATATGGACCAACCTGAAGGTTTTGTGGCCACAGGAACGGAAAATCTTGTGTGTAGGCTGAGGAAGTCAATATATGGGCTGAAACAAGCTTCCAGACAATGGTATATAAAATTTAATGATACCATATTGTCGTATGGTTTTGTAGAGATCATCGTTGATCGATGTATCTACATGAAGGTTAGTGGGAGCAAGTTTGCCATTCTGGTATTATATGTTGACGACATATTAATAGCTGCGAATGACATGGGAATGTTAAGTGACATAAAGAAATATCTCTCTAGTAACTTTGAAATGAAGGATATGGGTGAGGCATCTTATGTGATAGGGATAGAAATAATCCGTGATAGATCACAAGGACTGTTAAGTTTGTCTCAGAAAGGATACATAGATAAAGTCCTAAAGAGATATGGGATGGATAAATGTTCCATTGGAAAGGCTCCAATTCAGAAAGGGGATCAATTCAGCAAAATGCAATGCCCGAAAAATGAATTGGAACGTAAAGAAATGGAAAGAATTCCGTATGCTTCAGTGGTTGGGAGTTTGAACTATGTTCAAACATGTACTCGGCCAGATATCAGTTTTGCTGTTGGTATGTTGGGCCGGTATCAAAGTAATCCCGGAATGGATCACTGGAAAGCTGCAAAGAAAGTTCTCAGGTACTTGCAAGGCACCAAAGAGTACATGCTTACATACAGGAGATCCGACAAATTAGAAATCGTCGGATACTCAGATTCAGACTATGCCGGCTGCGTCGACACTAGGAAGTCGACGTTTGGCTATCTGTTCCTATTAGCTGGGGGAGCAGTCTCATGGAAGTGTGGAAAGCAGTCTGTCATTGCTACTTCCACCATGGAGGCCGAATTCGTGGCATGCTTTGAAGCCACGGTTCAAGCATTGTGGCTGCGAAACCTTATCTCAGGGCTTGGAATCGTTGACAGTATAGCCAAGCCGCTGAGAATTTACTGTGATAATTCCGCAGCAGTCTTCTTCTCAAAGAATGACAAGTATTCGAAAGGTGCTAAGCACATGGAAATTAAATACTTGTCCGTAAAAGAAGAAGTGCAGAAACGCAGAGTGACTTTTGAGCATATAAGAACAAACATGATGTTGGCAGATCCTTTGACGAAAGGATTACCGCCCGGTATATTTATTGGCCATGTAGAGAAAATGGGCATAATAGATAAGACCTTGCTACAATAGTTTGTGCTCATGTAAAATTGTTACTCAAAGATGATGTCATTAAAGTTTGTGTTTTTCTGTAATTAAAGAATGTTATCATAATAGTTATGCATGTAAAGTTTTAGATAACATATAAAGTTGAGAATTATGGTTTCCCTCAACATAAAGGTTTTTGAGAATTATAGTGAAATCTCAATAGAAAAGAAGTAGTAAAGTTGGAGTTGGTGTGTGGTACTTGGAAGGGACCCCATCGCAGTAAATAATGGGCAACCGCCATGACTCGACTAACTCTGGTTTTATGGTACTTACAATATATTGAATTTGATGTAAAGATGCGTATGAAAGGGAATTGGACTATAAAGTTAACACAACGGCCAAGTGGGAGAATGTAAGAATATTTCCCGTAGAGTGGCCGATGTATTAACGGTCCGATCATTAAAGTTCAAGTTCTTTGTAAAGTCTACGGATTCTAATACGTTAAAGCGAAACCGTGATGGATCGGTCTCAATAAACGAGTATTAGAATGGGTACGTTGAGACCCTCTCCTCTAACCATAAAATAACATATATTCTCATAAGGTTGTATACATACATATATTGATGGTTTTAAGTATATGTATGTGTATAAAATAAAGTTATGAAATTAAAGCAATGTCTTTAATTTCATTTAAAAGACACAACTCTCCTTCTTCAAAAGATACACCCATTCGGCCAAGTGGGTATAAAAGGAAGAAGAAGGGTGGTTGTTCTTTTACTCGAAATAACCAGAACAATTGAGAAAGGAAGAGAATAGAAAAGAAAACTGTAAGGAAATTCCTCTCCATTAAGGGATTGCAGAAAAGAAGAAGGGTTTAGAGGAGAAGATCAACAAGTGATTATCAAAGGATTCCATGCAACAATTCAAGTGCAAAATGGAGAACGGTACGTTCTTAATTTCCATTGTTCTACATTGAAAGTTTTCATCATCAATTGAAATGTATTGTGGGATTAAATGGTCTATTGATATACTGTGAAAGATTTCGAAAATAGAAATCAGTATGTATAACTTATATACTTAGATTACTTATCCATGGATATGAAAAGGCTTTTATCGAACCAGATTTCGGAGTTTGAAATGAACATCTCAAAGTTAGACCATCAGTAGGAGGTATTAACTGACCAGTTTTCTAATATGACTAAAGGGACCACAACTCGACGCAGAGTTTTTGTAGCTGATTTGGGGTCTGTTGCTAATTACTCTCCTGTGATTCCTGATACATGAGGCGAATCAGATTACAGTGTTGTTCATCGCGGCAGCTAGCACACTGCGTTGGTGAAAGCTACTGAGGAATCATTTCTCCTAAAAACTTAAATTTTTAGATGAGGTTTTAAAATATAATTTATTTTATTTTCTAACACACCCCTTCAAATGAAAGCTTTTTGGGCTTGAAACTTGCACAGACTCACACTACCTTGTGCTTGATTTTTATCAAGTAGAATAGGGATGATGAGATTCGAACTCGTGGCTGTTGGGTCAGCAAAACTCTAATACCATGTCAAGAAACTATATCACTTAAAAGTTTAAGTTTTTAAGTGAGACTTCAGAATATAATTTATATTATTCTTTAAGAAAAACTATCATGGAGAATGTAGAGAGGCTATTGAGTCATAGCTACGTAATTCTGAATCATTGGTTTTGTTTTACTATCATTTTGTTAATTTCTTGCACTTTAATTATGGATTTGAAACAATTATTTAAAGCAGTAATGAAAATAAATGGAAAAAAAGGAGAAAATTATCATCAATCAACCTTCTCTTTGTGACTTGTGGTAATTAAGTAATTAACAAATTCTATGTTAAATCCATGTCTACGGTCTAGGATCATAAACCTGTTTTATCTGTTACGTGATGGTAGTGTATATTCTTAGCCACTAACCGAACAAGTTCTGAGCTGAACATCCTCAATTGGGAGTCTATCTTCAGGGAAAGGACACTTGATTCCTTTCTCCGGTAATGCAGCGCATGGCTGAGGAGTTACTTTGCTCGAAATTCCCTGTACGTCAGCACAGTTCCATTGCTCGAACATCCTCAATTGGGAGTCTATCTTTGTAATTTATTCCTTTGATCTCAGGCAGTGCTTTCGGATCATACCCCTCATCAGGATGTGACCCGTAATATCCTGTCATCCAGAAGACATACTTCATCGTCTTCACTGTCATTCTTCTGATAAAAATGTCTTTCACATAACCTCCTCTTCCTACAGCAGTTTTGATTCGAATCCCAGATTGTGTATCGATGGCTGTGATATCTTCAGCTCTAACATCCTGGATTCCACCGGACATTTCACTTCCAAGAGCAATGGTAGCACTGTCAGGGGAAATGCAGGTTAGCCTTCTAATGAATAGGTGTTGTGTCGGCATTCCAACTTTGATTCCATGTTCATCCCATCCACTCTTTACTGCAATGCAGTCATCCCCTGATACTACGAAACAATCCTCGATTCGGACATTCGAGCATGAATCTAAAATACTTTTTTTTTATAAAAAAAAATACAGAAATGTAACAGCAATTCTGAAAGACTGCATCAAACATCCAAGTAAAAGCTGCATCAAACCCATGGGTTGATCCCATCTGTATTAGGAGAATCAACTGGTGCCAAAACAGTCAGCCACTGGATCAATACATTTCTGTATTTCGCAAAACATCAGAACCACGATTACATGCAATCTGCTAAATAATATACTAGCTTAATTATAACTTATACACATAGCTGATAAAAACTGGTCAAACCTGCTATATACAGGATGAACATTCCATGATGGAGAGTTAATCAATGTAAGTTTGGATATTTGAACTTGATCAGAGTACATAAACTCGATCAAATACGGTCGAGTCAGTTTCAATTTTTTGCGGTGGAAATTGTCCCACCAAGCTGCACCCTGGCCATCAATTGTGCCATTGTTACGTAACAATAACATTTCATGATAACCAATTAGACATAGTATGGTTAAAGAAGAGAGAATCAAAATGAAGCATATTTTTTCATAATTTGTCAAAAATCATAAAGGGTTCATAAATTTTGATTACCAGTGACCACGACATCCGTTAGATTTGTACCAAAAATGAGACTGCTGAATCTTCCTGCTTGTTCATCTCTACCTACCCCATAGGTGGGCAATGGAGGGAAAGCTGGCCATTCTGACTCATCCTGACAATATCATGTAAAAGCACATATATTTACACAAAAGAAAAACCTATAGATACATATATATGAGAAATGCTATAAAAATGGCCATGAACAAGAACTTTCAATCTAATTTGATGATGCGCGCCAATATACATATGATCAAGGGCTTCACTCCCGTACAAAACCAGGTGCAACGACTCAAGATATATTAATATATTCACACCCAAAAAAAAATAATCTAAGTGTACTTTTCAAGCACCAAAAGAGGATCTGATCATACTTTGATGCCCCCCCACATACAGGAGCTGTTTCAAAACCGTCCACGACAACTCGAAAACTGTTTGTCAAGATCATCAATCATCTTTCCTCCATTAGTTCTTGGAGCTCTAGATTAACAGGGAATGAAGAGTCATACCTGAGAAGCAAGAAGGACTGCATCCTTGTGCAGGAAAAGAGTGAAATGGCTAGTGAGATTAAAGCTCCCAGTTAGCCATTTTCCTGGCGGTACAACAAGCTGTGCTCCACCATCTGGCGCATACTTGCTTAGTTTCCTAATTGCTTTTTCAAAAGCCTTTGTGTTGGATGTTTTTCCATCACCAACTCCTCCAAAATCTGTCAGAACTGCACTGTGTTTCCGACCATTTATCGCCTGCAGGTACTCTATGCCAGTGCCTGCTAATGTTGAACCAAGTGATCCCAATATCAAAACTAATGATATAATTATCTCCAGTACCTGTAATAAGTTTCCATCATTAATTTCAATAATATCATAAAAAGGAACAAAAATGGTCTGTACGTAACGAAATTCAATATATCATCAGCTATTAGAAAAGATCAAAGAAAGGAAAAGGAAGAGCAATTGATTGTTTCTCTTGAAAATAAATCAATATTTTTTGAGAGAAAATGTGTAGAGACATACTAGAGACAACCTGGTAATGCTGTCTCGATTTATGACATAACTCCATTTTGTTCGAGTGAAAGAGAAGACTAATTCATTTTTTAGTTAAAAAAGCATTTATACAGTTTTGTTTGAACGAATATTAAGGAAAAATAAAATCTATCCATGGAATAATTTGAGCAATTACCATGGAAAGAATTATTTTTAGCCTCTAAAAATTCCACCCATATCACTATTAATTCCATGGTGGCATTAAACGTGGTGAGTAGTTTAGATTTTGATTCACTTTTAAGGAAAAGCTAAGGAAGAAAATCATTGCTTAATAATAATAATAATAATAATAATAATAATAATAATAATAATAATAATTAAAGATTACAATAGGATTTACGAGGGGAAAATAGAGAGAGAGAGGCACATTACATGGAATTTTTTGGATTTAGGGCATAACTCTAGCCCCATGTCTGAGGGGAACGTGAAATTACAATTTTCTTGCACAAAGAGGAAGGATATATATATATATACACAGAGAAAGAATGAATATTATTATAAAGAATGAAATCCAGAGAAATTATTTAATAATTAATGCAGGAAATTCCTTTTTAAGGTACCAAAATCATGTATGAATTTAAATTATGAAGAAGGAAAAGGTTCCATTTAATTAGGATAGTGCTGCTATGTCACCATGCACGTTTGCATGCATCGGCACTGGATCTATTTTTCTTAGTCTTCTTTCTATTTATTTATTTATTTATTTTCTGTAATAAAATATTGTTTGAAATGAACTTTCCGCTGCCTCATTTTGGTTTCAATGTTATTTCCATTTTATCTTAAGATTTTATTTTATTTATTTGAGAAAAATGGCAACTAGCCTTTTTGTTAACAATGTTAAATGGTTAAGAAAATATGTACTCTGTCGGAACCAAGCCAGAGTTGAGAAATATTTTTTTATTCTTTTTTCTTAATTGATTGTTTTTTAAATATATCCTTCAATATTAGGTTAATTGAGATTTGACCTTCATAATTTATCTTGATTTGTTTTCTATAAGATTATTCTGATCTCATGATCCATATTTGGCAAAATAACACAAGTTTCCTCTACTTAATATTTTAGCTGAATTTTGTTTTTATTTTTTTCATTTAACATGGAGTTCAATAAAAATTAGATTTAATAAAAAAATTCATTTGTTTTCTATAAGATTATTAAGGTTTCATGACCTAGATAGTGGATGTATCAAGTTAATCCGAATCAATTCAATATATTTTCATTTTAATATTTTAAAAAAATTATTATCTTAATTTTTCTGAAGTCAAACTATATTTTTATTAGATGATCGAATTTTCTTTAAATCTAGCAAGTCAACTAAATCATATCAAATTATTTATCATATTTATTTTTTATTAAAAAAACATTAATATCAGCGTGAGGACTGACCTAGTTATGTCGAAGATAAAATGCCAGGTTTCAAGTTTCAACAATAAACGACCAGAAAATGAACATGGGTATCTAAACGTAGCCAATTGAAACTTGCCAGGTAGCAGGCAATCCCAAAAAGGTAGTGACGGTTAGAGATGATACAGGATGCTACGTGGCAAAATAAGAAAGCGAATAAAGTCCAATATAAGTCCCATGTGATTCGCTGTCGCTTCCGAGACAATCCAGAGGCGGTTCAAGGAGCTCTTTGGTTCCGACATCTGTCATCGTCCTCATGTCCACATACTACCTCCACTTCCTTATCGTTTACCCTTTTCTTTTTCATAAACTACTTTATATGCCACTTCATATTTTTAGCTTTCATTTTTTAAAAAGAATTCTAATTGGTTATATATTAATAATTGTTATTTTGTATGATTATATTTTATTTTTTCATTAAAAAAGAAAATGGAGACTGATTTAGTATATATTTCATTCTATACATGTTAAATTTCTTTTGATCATGTTTAAATTCAAAAACTCTAAATATTTTATTTGAATTGTTATCCTCTTGTATTTTAATTTTTATGTTTTATTATATTTATTAAATTTAAACTAAATGTATATGATTTAGTATTCAGTAAAAATATAATAATGATGGTTTAATTAATCATTATTTTATTCTCCTTGCATAGTGAAATAATTGAATTTAAAATTCATTATAAAAATTGAAACATGAATAGTACAAAATAAATCCAATTAATGAGTACAAAAATGGTAGCAAATCTCTAACCTTGTAGATTTATTTTTGTCACTTATCCAAGTCCCATTTATCTATTTTTTAAAAAATAAAACACGATAGCACAAAAACACGTGTTTGTGGTTTTTTTATGGGTGTTTGGTAGTAAAGCTTAATCTGTTTTTATATTAAAATTTATTTTTCAATTTATTTACATAATTGATCATTTTTAATATAAGTTGTTTTTTTTTTACAAAAAAAAACCAATAAACCACCCCGTCGAGCAGCTTTATAAACCACCCACAACCCCCTTCATTCTCTTCCTCTCCAAACCTCGACACCACCAGCCACCAGCTATGGCGTCAGGACTCACCGCTGGCACCGTATCCAAACCATCCGGGCTCATCTTCACCTCTCTTCTCCTTCAAAAACCAATAACAACAACCTCACTTTCTCTTCCTCTTATTCGACACAAAAACCTTCTACACTGTGGATTCAAAGTTCCAAGAAAAACAAGCTTTGCTGTTTGTTTCGTAGTTGATTATCAAACGAAACCAGTTCGTGCCCATCTGGAGAATCAGCAAGAAGAAGAGCCTGGAGAAGTCAACAAGAACCTAATCTTGACGCCTCGGGTGGCCGAAAGATTGGCAAGAAAGCAAAAGGAAAGAGATACTTATCTGATTGCAGCGATTATGTCTAGTTTTGGGATCACTTCCATGGCCGTCTTGGCTGTTTTTTATAGGTTTTATTGGCTCGAGGTGCTTTATTTTTTTCATTCTTGTTTCAAACCATGTAATATCCTCAGACCATCTTTCGTATATGTACTCTAAAACTTGTTTGTGTGTGGTAACAGGGAGGGAAAGTGTCTTGGCCGGAAATGTTTGGTACATTCACTCTTTCAGTAGGTGCTGCTGTAAGTATCATATTCCTTCGGAATCTGAGTTGTTTCTGATAAATTATTCCTTTTTTCTGTGTTTTTAGTTGAATTGAGGCTAAATTTGAGGTTTTGTTATACTTAGGTGGGGATGGAATTCTGGGCAAGATGGGCTCACAAAGAACTCTGGCATAGTTCTTTGTGGAATATGCACGAGGTAATGCTAAAGCCATCCAAATCCCAGCCAGTCTCCATGAAAATGCAATAAAGATCAATTTTTTAATACAAGAAACAATCAAGTTCAGTTCTTTTTCTGAATAATTTGTTGTTTTTGCAGTCTCACCATAGACCAAGAGATGGGGCATTTGAGCTGAACGATGTATTTGCCATAATAAATGCAGTCCCAGCAATTTCCCTGGCCTCCTATGGTTTCTTCAACAGGGGCCTTGTACCTGGTCTTTGTTTCGGTGCCGTAAGTCTCACTGCTTTCCCTCCTCCCTCCGATCTTTCCTCTGTTTCGGGCCTAGCCAGTGACAAATTAATTCTCTAATCGTATGACTGCTGACTAGAAATTCAACTTTCGAATTCTCAAATTTGCCCTTAATTTCTGTTGACTTGGTTGACCAGGGTCTAGGAATTACAGTGTTTGGCATAGCCTACATGTTTGTCCATGATGGTCTTGTTCACAAGAGATTCCCAGTAGGGCCCATTGCAGACGTCCCATATTTCACCAGGGTAGCAGCAGCTCACCAGGTGAATTTGCCACGGTTATCTGATCATCATACGGTGCCATTCTTTGATTGATATGTTTCCAAAATTTGACCATCAAGATACCTTTTTTTGTGATTTTGATGCTGGTTTTAGATCCACCACTCCGATAAATTCAATGGTGTCCCGTATGGGCTGTTTCTAGGACACAAGGTGAGTTTCGAGTATCTTCAAATTGTTTTTTTAAAGTGTTTTTTTGTTTAAAAATATATGGATACTCATGAAAAACTGATTATTTTTTTTGGGATGTGGAGCAGGAAATTGAGGAAGTTGGAGGCCAGGAAGAATTGGAAAGAGAGATCAGTAGGAGAACCAAATCATCCAAGGGGGTATGATTAGTTTATCTGCCAAGTGGGGAACAATTTTGGATCAATTCTCAATGGTCGATGATGAGAAAGTATTTTCAGTAAGATTAATTCTTTTTTTGCTGCAAAGATTGCTGATGTTTGATCTTTACATGTCTTAAGGTTGTAATTGTGTGTAATTTGTACAACTATCGTATATTGTAATGAAATAAACGAGAGAATAACTTCTGTTGTACTTAATTTACAGCTCCCCGTCGATCTTGCCCTTGCCACCATGTTTTTCTTTGTTCAAGCAGCAGCAGGAAAAGGAAATCAAAGATCCTTTTTCTTGAAGAAAAAAAAAAAAAAAAAACTACCAATCAATTCCATCTTTACCAAATACTTTACCTACAGCTCTAACTTGCCTAAAATGATGAGAAATGATGAGGTTAAGATCATAACCAGAATTTCCCGTGATATATTGCAAGATTAATTCTTTTTAAAATAGAAAAGCATTATTAATGTATTTTTTTATATAAAAAATCAATCAAGAATTCAAAACTAAAGGTATATTGAATGATTATTATTTTAAATGTTAAGATTGTGATGTATTTGATAACATTTGTTTTTTTTCAAAAAACATTAACATAGAAAATAAAATAGATTATTTTTAGATCATATTTTAATATGTTAATGTCCATAAAAAAATTAAAAATTCATATTAGAACTGCCCTCCTTTTCAGCGTCATCAATTCCTAGTAAAACCTAAGGAAAAGGTGCACGTCCCTGTCTCTACGTGCACAGTCAAGGTATAATAGAATTAAGGTTTTTGTCTGGCTCGTTAGCTACGGCTAGGTTTTTTTATTTATACTTTTAAACTGTATTTTAAAGTATTTTTTATTTAGAAATATATTAAAATAGTATTTTTATTATTTTTTAAAAATTATTTTTAATGTAGAACATGGAAATAATCTAAAAATATTTTAAAAAATAATTTAAAATAAAAAATAAAATATTTAAAAAAAAACATATTTTAAAAATAATGACAACACTTTAGGGTGATAGCCAGGGTAGGGCCGCCATATGCCACCTCCATTCAACTCTCACTCGTCCACCGTCAACATGTACAGAAATAAATAAAAATAAAAATAGAAAAACCAATCTACACTACACACTTGTAAACGAGAATGTTTCACCATCCAATCTTTGACCTAACAAGGTGATTCCTTACAATAATCCTTGTTGGGTGGACCGACCTTTCATCACCCAACTTTTATTTCTTTTTTTTCTTAAAAGAGGAGACTGAACGATGACACATGTCCAGAAATAGCGTATTAGGAATTCCCCCACGGGGCATGAGCATGTGTTGTGGAGGAGACACGACTCCATTATTGATTTAAATATTCTCAGGTATCAAGTGCTAGATATTTGAGTAATTGCCCCATGAAGCTTCGGAGTGGCGATGACGACTCGACCCGGCCCTCCATTATTGAGTATTGTATGAACTTTCTTCTTCTCCGATGATTGAGGTCACAAAGCCACGTGTTAACTCTGCAAATGCCCCATCTTGCTTGCAAACCCTACGTCTCTGCAAATGTAGTCTTACTTAGTGCTTCACTTTATAGCTTAGTGGAGACTGAGAATATATATATATATATATATATATATATATATATATTCTATGCATCCACGTCATCATCTTACACCTCTCAAGTGCTTGTGGGAATTCACATCACAGGTGGTTACAATCTCACTAGTTGAATCAAAGCGATAAAAAAAAAAACAAAGATCTTCTATTTGATTATGAATTATTTGGTTCCGACATCAAAGTCGTCAACTTTTTTTTCTACTTTTACTTTGATTTTGACCTTGTCCTAAAAAGATGCACCTGAAGGGCCCCACAATGACCCTCCAATTTCACGAGCCATCTTGCTCTTTTCACCCTTCTTATTAGTGTTTTTTTTTTTTTTTTTTTTTTTTGAGAAACTTGTCAGTGCCAAAAGACTTTTGTGGAGTCGCGTTGGATACCTGCACGAACAGAGGGAGAAAGGCAATACGGAATTGATGGGGATTGAAAATCATGGTGCTGGTTGACTCCTTTAACGAACTTTGGATGGTTGACAAAGCATTATATAATATAGGCCGTTAAAACCAGCAAATCAATAATAATAATAATAATAAAAATATAAAACGGCAAGGTGCAAAGTATCTTGTCAATTCCACATGGTATATATAATGATCGAAACATTACAGAAATTTTTTGAGAATTTATGGATACAAATCTCTGAATCTGTCTCTCTGATGCGAATACATGCTCGTTCGTTCATGCAGAAATACCTGCCAGGGATGAAACCCGTCCCTGTTGATGAGAATAACCAAGAATCATCACTTGACAGATCGGGTGGCACACAACCACTGTCTTGGAGTCTCAAGATCATCGCCTGTGGTTGTGGGGACATGCCAACCACCATTTTCTGATTCCTGTATTAACAATACCATCATACACCAAAATCTCTTAGAAATTCCTTGTGTTTCGATAAAAAAAAAATGTTACTGAAATTGCACACTGCAGGTTGAGCATCTCACCTGAATAACAATTGAATATGGGGGAGGCATGTGCAGAGCAATTCCAGATCGCGATACCGAGAGCCGGACCTGCAAAATTTTCAAAGAAAGATGAGTTCCTATAATGCATGGCATTATCAATTCTACTAACAATTATAGTGGAACATGTTTTTATTGATGAACTTCAACTAGCCACAGTCCTGGGTGAGTTCAAACTGGACACTCTGAACTCCAAGTAAACTTTGGCACAATCTCTAGTGTCTTTTATGTATTAGATTATATGAAATTCAGTAGCCATCTTAAGCAATGTGAAGGGAAAATGCTGTAAAATATGAGGAATACTTGTATCCCCATTAGAAGCCAAATGCAAATGAACCAAACAAATCGAGAAACACAGCTCTATAAAATAAATGGATCCCAAGGAAAACTCGGAAGCCAGACATGCACAACATTGTGGGTTTATCACCAGAAGGTACCTAGTTTAGGAAACAAACACAAACTGAAACAAAGATGTTTCCCCCACTTGTCAATCAGATCAAAGCTAGTTTTGCAAATCCATGAACCAGCACAGCATAAAAGGTACATGTATGCCACATACATCCAAGAGAGTTGAAGTACCTGATGCTTTTCTTTCCATCTAGGAAAAAAGGAAGTCCCTAGCAACTGGAACAAGTGGTCCCTCATTTCATCATTTGTCACTAGTAAACACCTACAACTAACAGCAGCATATAACCAGTACCTGTAAAAATCATGGCACAATTTCAGCGAAGGAACTATTAAGGAAATAATGCCAAATAAATTGTTAGGATGCACTGGGGGTGAGAAAAAGACCGGGCAACCGATTAAACCGAGAAAACCAGGGAAAAATTAAATGGAAAAACCGAACCATTAAAAAAAACCGATTAAATGACTATAAATTCTGAAAAACTTTCAGTTTGGTTCAGTATCAGTTTCGTAAGCCTAAAACCAATTAATGTACACCGAACCGAACCGGTTCGATTAAAAGATGTATTATAAATAGAAAATTTCAAACTATCTTATTTCTTTCCTAAATTTCTAACCCCAGCAGCTGCCCCCTCCCTCCCTCTGCAATCTGCATCACCCTCCGTCCCTCCCCCATCCCTCTGCAACCAACCATTCCATGCTTTCAACAATTACTTTCAAAGGAAACCCATAGCTCCTCGCTCCTGTGACTTCTCCGGCATTGCTAGTGCTTCAAAAAGTGATCTCAGTTGAGTCTCCCACCCTTTTTTGTCTAGCTTGGCTTTACTCCTATATATTGTGGTTTGATTTCTTCTGGGTTTTCGTGCTGTAGGTTATGGATCTTGTATGTATACGTCTTCTCTAAGGTATGCTTTAAATGAATCCTTTGACCAATCTTTCTTTGGCCCTTCTTTTACAAAATATTTTCTTTTCAATTTTATGAGTTTTTAGCCTTTTAAGTGCTTAAAATATTAGGTTCATGAGGCATCAGTGCTTCCTAGAGCATGCCATGGTTATGAATTTGGCAGCAAGTCAAACTAACAGAACTGGCAACGACATTATTGCCCACTAAACAATCATGGTGAAGGAGTGAGAATTCGACCCACTGTGAGCAAAAACCAGTGCTTTGATGTAGGTGAGAGCTCCAGTTCTGAAGTTAAGTGAAGGAGCTCCTTTGCAAAAACACCATGAACTAGGAGAGATGAGATCTCGCACCGAACAAATTCCAAACATAGCAAGAGAATCCATTCCGTCTAAACAGGTGATAACTATATAATATGGATTATGTAGAGGTCTAATCGTTAACTGACATTATGTTACTGGTGTGAGCTCCAATCCAAAATATTCACTTAATGAAGTCGGAAAATAAATGCTAGGAAGTAGTACAAAAACTGAATGTGAACCAGAATAACTTCTGCACAGACTAATGTCATAAGATCTGTGGCAAAATCCCCGATATGATATATAGTCCCACAACCCACAAGTACAACTAAATCCCCAAGAAAATGTTATAAATGCTACAAGCTGTAATGCTTTAGTGGATGGGGCCAAATCCCATCTGAAAAGTCCACCAGAAAGTCCAAAAAACAATGTAGGTTTTCTCTCTATTTTTTAACATAAAAACCGAACTGAACCGAACCTAAACTGGTCGGTTCTAACCAAGCTCGGTTCGTTTATTAAAAAAATAATATGATTTTGATTTGGTTGCTTTTATAGATAAAAACCAAACCAAACCAATGATTACCCCTAGGATGCACCATAGCACTTGGTTGTGACACTTTATAAAGTCCTATCCCAAGACATTTGGTTAGAAAGATGATGGTATTTAAAGATTCTACCCTTTATCCTCAAATATCAAATAAGTGAAAACATTGCATACTCAACAAGTTACTATCTTTCCTTCTCTCAAAACCTATGGCACACAACAGAAATAGCAGTTCCACTTGTTAGGACAGACCCAAACCCCACCTCTAGACAGAATGAATTAATTCAAAATTTGATCCTTTGATACTCCAATAAATAAAAATAATTACCTTGCATAAAATCCTAGATTCAAGGTTAGATTTCCAATAATAGAGGATAAAAAATCATTCATCTAGTATGCAATGTTGAAAGAAGAATTTTCTTGGATTTCCACACATTCAAGGCAATATTATTGGGTTTGGATATGTTCCTTGCTTTTTTCCCTGTAACTTCAGGGGCTTTTAGTGGCTTTTCATTGCTTATATTCAGCAAGATTGAAGCATTCTTATGGTTGAGCTTTACTCTTTTTTTTCCAGCAACCAAATTTATTAATGAAGAGGTTATTGTGCATTCTTTTTGTGGCTAATAAAGTTCAGAGAGAGATTGGACGTCCAACACTCATGCTAACAGGTTGTTGATTTGTTGAGAGTTTTGAAAGAGGAAATAATTGCAAGAATTTCTGGTAATGTGCTGTAAGTGCAGTCTTTTGGTGTTCCAGACAGAGAGGTATGCAAGACTTTAAAATAATTACACAGCAAGAGACATGTATTATGAGAGAAGATAGAATTTTGTTTTGATTTACTTGGTGTAATTTTGTGGACGCTTTTAGCAGCAATTACTTTGCTGATATTTACAGGGACTGGAGTGCACTTATTTTATGATTTTGGATCTTAGTTTGTCTTCAATGTAGACTTCACAGAAAAGAACATGCAAAACAAGGCAATTATGTATGAATACAAATCATATGCACTCTCACCAATCATCATTGGAACCAGCTGGAGTAGCATAAAGTGCACCGGAATTTTTCCACCTCTCTAGCAATTTCTTGTTATAAGGACTCTGAGCTGGACCCCCATTTACACGACTTTTGTGCAAAATAACAAGTGGAAGTTTCTTGGATGGACTTGTATCTTGTAATCGATTTACAACAGTATTAAGCTACAATACAAAAGAAGCATTCAGCATACCCTTCTCTGAAGAAAATAAGAGATGTAATCTCATAAAACTTACTCAACATGCAACTTACCTGGGAAAAGTTGAAAGTCTGTTGATTGATAAGACTCACGTTAGCTCCATCTACAACTGCATCAAATGGACCATGCTGCTGCAGCCACTCCTGAATCAATTCGCTGTGTACATCAGTTGTAGCTTGTTGGGAATTGTTTTAAAGTATTATTACCCTTAAGAATAAGCATACAAAGTGAGTATTCATCATTTTCTATTCTACCATTCTTAAAAAAAATCCAAAACCCCCAAAAAGTTACGTGGCATGTTGACATTTTGATATGGGAAGAACCTAATCATAAACAAATTAGTGGTATAAGAGTGATTGCATAACCCATTGAGCCAATTCTTGTAATATGAAGCAAATTTTGATTAAAGTTCTCATATGGAAACTCTTTTTTTTTGTGCACAAGCAGTGGCAACGTTGAAACCAAAAGCCTTAAATTGATTAATCATTACTGAACCTTATGTTACAGACAAGGAGTTGTGTCATACCTGGAACTGAATAAAATCAGCCTTGACCTCTCTTCCAAAAGCCAACTTAGATAATGAGATAGCAAAGTTTTCTGTCTCTCCTGGATCGATATCAATACAAGCAAGTCTCTCACCACAAGAACCACAAACACCCTTCTTATCCATTTGAGTCCTGACCACTCTCCACTGTCCATGCCCTAACCACCCTTGTCCATGCCAACCTCCTCCCCCCCTTACAACTCCTTCCTTCACCTTGATCACATCCCAATTCTCCTTCCCAGTTTTTGCAGCATGCTCAGACTTGAACCAATCTTCAATAACCCTTACAGTTGACTCCATAACCTGCCTCACAGAGGTTCGCAACCGATGCAGCAATTCATACACCTTGTCAGCATTGTTTATATCAGCACTAATTTTCAAAAGAGAGGAAAGCTCAGGCTCCTCAGCCACAACCCCAGATTCAATCATATGTGCATCAACTTCATATGCTTTATCAACCATCCCTTTCTTACAAAATCCAAACAAAGGTGGACCATAAGACCTCAGCTTCGGCATAATACCAAAACCCTTCATTTGCTTTACCAAATCAAAAGCCATTTCTGGATCTTCCATTACAGAAGCCAGCCTCGCCGCATTTGTAAATGTAGCCTCATTAGGAGGCACTTTATCAATAATCATCTGCTGAAATATCTCGAAACCCCTTTTACAAATCAGCTTCAAATCACTTCCATTTTCACCTCCATTTTGAGAGCACAAATAAAGCATCACATTATAATGGTGTTGATTAAGCTCAACCCCATTCCTCCTCGCTTCATCATACAACCTAAGCCCTTCAACAACATCACCAGCTTTCGAACACATATCTAGCTTAAATCTAAGCACTCCCTCTGGAGCATCTCGCCGCACTTTCTTTTTCAACCTTTTAGAAACTACATTCCCACCCACAGCTTTTTCATCACTCCGCGATGTCGCAGAGATTGCCGAGTTGCAAAATGTGGCCTTTTTCTTCATTAACAAATTATGGGCTCCAATAAAGTCTGAATCCTTTACGGGTTTTGCAAATAAATAACTATAACTACAGAAAATGGGGCTATTCTTAGAGAATGAAACCAATTGGGTTTTCTTAGTAAAGTAAGAGCAAAGATTTTGAGAGGTTTTGGCATTAAAAGAAGGTGCAAAAAAAGTACTGCTTCTACACAGCAGCATTACAGACAGATATTGATAATTTCCTCTTTCAAATTATTATATTTATACCAGGCAACAATCATTATAAACTAAATTAGCAATCGTAAACTACAAGAAATAACCAATAACAAAGAATTATTTTTAGCAGGCGAAGTTTCTTCATTTTTTAGCAGAGAAAAACATCAACGTTTCAATTTTGATACATTACAGAATCAGAAACCAGTTACTTGAGAAAAGAGAAAACCTTGAGGTTCTGGGATTCTTTGAAATCCATGAATTTGGACGGTTATAGCCAAAAACACTAGGATTGGGGGGTTTTGTGTAGGAGAAGAAGGTGCTGCGTCAGATGTTTGATAAAACCTGATCCTAAAAGCACATATTTTGTGGGTTGTGAGTGTCTCGGGCCAGATAATCTGGTGTAACCTTTTTAACCCCCCACCCCTTCTTTTTTGTTTTTGTGTGAGAGAGTTTCTTAGACAAGAATAATCCTTTTGCCATTGGATTTTATATAGGCCATCCATGGTTAATATAGGTTAAGAATTTTAGTTTTTGCAATTAAACATTAGGTTTAAATGAGGAATTAACATGAGAAATAAACTTGATTATTAAATTATTAAAAAAAAATCTCCCTGTAGGTTATTGTTTGTAATACTATAATTACTTACCATTATTCCTTGTAATACTATAATTATGAAATTACTGAAACTAAATTATCTTTGAACAAAGCATAAGCTTTTTGAAATTGCATGGAGATAGATTAATCATTTTGTTTTTAATTCAATCAAATTATTATTTTAACCCTGAAATAAAATATAAAGGGCATTTTTTATTTTTTATAGTAGTGTAATTATTTTCATGCCTTTAAAGATTAAAAAAAATAACTCTCACCCATGGTTTTTTTTATCATTTTACATTAGTTTTATTGTAAATTTCAAGGATACTCAGGGGCATTGTTGTAATTAATATTAATTGAATACAATTATAAAAAAAAACAAAGTTGTGGGCACTTAAGTGATGTACATGCCAACATGTGGACGACTACCACATTGTTTGGGCTACACGTGTGAGGCTTTCTGAGGTGGCCTTTGACAAGTATGAGCGTTTTTGATGTAATGAGACAGCATATGCTCTTAACATGTATCGAGATTGACATTAATTGTCACACGTGTGTGGCATCTCAATGATCATCCTTCCATATCAGAATTATCAAGTTATATGTGGGTGGAAAGAACAATTAATTCTTGTTTTTTATCAATTACAAGAAGAAGAAAAAAAAAAGAGTCACCACTCATTATTATAATTACTAGAAAACCTAATAAAATACGAGAGTTTAAGTAAGGGGACCAATTGTGCAAAGAAAAAATATATCACTCATAGTGCAAACTACCTATGATAAGTTGTTTTTGTTGTTTAAGCCATGTTATGGATTTATTAGTCCATATAAGATTCCAAAAAAGTCTTTCTCGAAAATGAGATCTTTATCTTAACATATTAAAACATATTCATTCTAAAACCTAAGAAATGTTTAACCAAGGTTTAAGAAAAAATCTTTCTCCATAAGAAAACTCTTATGCTATCAAGTTAGAATCTAATTATTCTAAAGCTTGAGAGAGAAAAGTTTTTTTTTTTTTTTGAAATTTTGGTCAAATCCTAATGGATAATCACAAACTTGTTATGATAATCATTAAATAATGTTTTTTTATTTTTCAAAGTACGATGAAAATACAATTTTTGTTTTTGTATAAAATACTCATGAAAACTTTAAAATTTGGCTATATGCACGAAAACAAAATATATTTTTATAGTTGAAATGACATTTTTTTAATTTTTTGGAATTTCTGAATTTTTAGTAATAAACAAGTATTTGTAATATTGGATCAGTATCTTACAGTATAAGTCTACAACTCCAATATTAAATGAAAAATAATTAAAAAATGTATGGGGGCATAAATAAATTCAAATTGGTTCCTAGATTTTTGTCATATTTTTAAAGGTTTTTTTGGCTAGAAATTAAAATAAAATCAAGTTTAAAACTAAGGGGAAGGTATAAGGTGTATTTTCCAAACACACCTTTAACTTGGGGCTGGGCTAGTTGGGTCTGAGGCCTAAACACAACCCAACTGGTTGAGTTGGGTCAACTTAAAGTTCAATGGTTTTTTTTAAGATGGGCTAAACCTAGCCCATCCATATGTGTTGGGTTGAGGGTCTAAACCACTTGACCCTATTACTGACAAATACCAACAATAACAAGACGTGAATTACATCAAGTCTTGCATGTAAAAAAAATAAGAGGCAGGTTAAGAGTAGGGGACTTGCCTGGCTTGAAAGTAACGTTGTTAGGGGTGTTCTTGGTGGCTCAAGGTGGAGGTTGGTGTGGTTGAGAAGGAGAAGGTTATTAGTCATGGTGGTTGGTGCTCAAGTTGTTGAAATCACTGTTATCGCTATTGAGAAGAGAAGGTTGTTATAGGAAGTGCAAGGATATAGCTAATGATCTTGGTGAGGAGGAGGAAAAAAGATGTGACCTACGACCGAGATAAAGAAAACTCATATGCGCTATGGCTAGAGTTTGCTCATGGTATGGAATAGTTGAAGCTGAGTAGAGAAAAATACATCGTCAAAAGAAAGTTGTTGTTACAATGGAAAGAGAAGATAGTTGGCGTTGTTGAAACTTTAAATGAGGCATAAAAAAGGGAAAAAATTATTTTAAAAAGGAGATTGAAAAGGCTTGTTATGAAGTTGAGTTGGCTATTTTGATGTTTTCTTCTTAAGAGCTCACAAGTTTTGTGTATAAGAGTGTGGGAAATAGTTGGGTTTTTTTTGTGATCTCTCCCCCCTCCTCCAGATTTTGGAGTGAATCGTCCTCATTTATATATAAGGGATGAAAGAGGTGTATTGCTTAATTTTAGAGTCAAATATCAACCGTTAAAACCCTCTAGGATTAATATTAGTCTTTTAAAAAAAAATGTACCTCCAAACGATGTTGTTAACAATAGTTTGGGTTTGTGACTTTGAACCAATATAGCAATGGTTTTTTAGGTGACAAACCAATGAGTATTGGGCTAGTCTTAAAGTACATAGTGAAGTGATGAAAAGTACATAGTGAAGTGATGAAGAGGGTGTTTTTTGTTTCATTTGGTTGAGAAAATAATCACCAAATAGCTCTGCAAATCAATTAGACCAAAGCCAAAACCAAATGACATTGTTTTTTTTTGTTATTCAAATTGGTCAAAATGACATTGTTTTAAACCAAAACCAAATATTTTGACCAAAACACATCATTTCATTTAAATCAAACAACATATAATATGATTGTTGATCCATTGATCAAAGGATTGTCACCAAGGTTTTTAGCAATCATGCTAAAAGAATAGTTATCATGACATATAATTGCTAAAATTATGTTGTGACTTTGTAATGATCATGTGTTTGGCAATATGAGCTCATTTATGAACATGTTTCTAATTTTTTATTTATTTGGTATACATGATTGAATCAAAATAATGATAACATAAATTGTTTTTGATAAATATATTATAGTTAGATTGATTGCCTGTTTCTCATTTATAAATAATGTTAAGTAAATACTAATATTACACTACAGGAAAAGTACAAGAAAAAAACAATATTGAATGGATGATGTACAATCATGATCACTCTTACTAGTTCTTACTTAATTATGATATATGACGAGATCAATATATACAAAGTTTTAGCATTTTTCTTTGCGTATTATAAATAAAATAATGTTATGTGAGCCAAGTGAAAAAATGTAAGATGCGGTCCGTATAATTAAAATAATGGGTCATTGGAATGTTTAATAGAATATTAATGTTAAAACTCCATTGGTTAACTTTGGGAAGTTGTTTTATATTTAATAATTACATACTTGATAAACATTTGAAATACAAAAATCTCTTTAAAAACTATTTCTCTCTCAACCTATAATAACACATTTTATTCCAACAAAAACTTACGAAAGTACTCAGGAGGACAAAATAAAAACACGTGCTCTTTGTCAATGCACTTACAAGATTTCAATCTTTAAAGAGTTTGCTATGGATCTTTGATATGTTATCTTTTAAAGGTTTATTTAAATATTTATTTGAATGTGAAAATTATGAAATTCAAAATCATGGTTATTATAAATTTATTTTATTATTAATGTTTATAATTAGATAATTGCTTACCGTGAACACATTGGGCATATCACATGAAGATACATCATCATTTTGTAAACTCTAACAGATAAACCTAAACAACGAGGTTTATCTGCTAGTCAAGTAGCTACAAGCTAGTTTTGCACATTTAGCTCGAAATAAATTGCGTAGATCTTGATCTTAAAGCTATCGTTGAGTGAAGAAAGATTGCTTCTCAATACTTAATTCGCTTGACGATAAGGAACTAATTAGAAGTTTATTCGGATTAGTTCAACATGCTTCTAGATTTCCCTTAGCTTTAATGAAAACCTAATTTATTTGCTTGATGTGAAATGATATTAGTTTAACTTCTATGATCAACCGATTTGTAAGAATGGAGGAATCACCCTTAGAACCGAGTTATCAACATCTTGATTAACCTTCGTTAAGATTTAGCACTCTTATTTATTTAATTCTTATTGATTCAAACCACCCCTCTTCTTTATTAAAAAATAATATAAATTATATTTTAAAATCTCATCTAATAATTTAAATTTTTATATAAGATGGTTCCTTAACCTAAAGAAGCTATTATAACTCAAAACCGCTTCCGCAAACCTACACAGAATCACTTCCCTCACCTCCTTTCACCACAGGAAGCAAGAGAATATTTAGCAAGTAATGCTGCTGGTTAAGCTGAACCCCACTACGCCTAAATGCCTCAAGAACATCACCTCGCTTCAAGCACCTTAGAAAAGAAAATATGAAATATCAAAGTAAAAAAAAAAAAACAGAATCCTTACAAACAGAAAAAAAATGATAAAAATCCATCATGATGTTCCTATCCTTTTTTTAAGAAAAAAACATTTAGCAGGTAAAATTTCTACATATTTTTAATTTAGATGAATTTAGAACATTAAGCAAACTACCCTTTTAATCAAACCACTAATCTGTTCATTAGTGTTTTTTGTAGAATCTTAGTCCACCCTAAAGATTTTGTAAAAGAAAATGATGACTGATTTCTCATTCAATCACAGCAAAATTGCAGACAGGTTGAGATACCTTCTGTGCAGCATGAACAGCAAAATATGGGAAGACAGATTCATAGATTCCAACCTGTCACTTAACCAGTTGATATAGCTAACACCCTTTTCTTGGATGAATTTAAACATCACAAACCACATCCGTTAACCCGACCATTAATCTGCTAATGTTTATCTTCTCTTCTTTTCTGAGGAAGAATCTTGGTCTACCCTAATCTGATAAATAACAGGAGGAAATGCTGACTAATTTCTCATTCCAATCATGACAAAATTGCAGTGATGGAATATCTTTGTATGAGCAGAAACAGGAGACAAAATGGAAAGACAGATTCATAAATACCAACTGACTTGGCTGCTTCTTGGAGGTGGATACAATAGGTACTGCTTTATGATATTGTACAGAGGCCAAAACAAAACTAGGGGACTAAGGGACTCGTCGTTCAAAGAAACAAAAGAATTTAAGAGATTACAAAGCTAATCCAAAGGATCAAAAAGGAAAGAAAAAAAAGCATTAGACAGAACATGGTTGCATACAACAAAAGGTGGAAATAAAGATATAAACAGTTGAAGGTGGAAAAACTAAGTAACTAGATGAGAATCTAGAGAGATGATGAAGATGGCAACTGCTTAAGCACCATTCCACCTCTCATTCTGAGTCATCCAGCAACTGACATTCCCGCAGCCTATCACCCTCAATTTGCTCAAAAAGGTTCTGTGCTCTACTTAAGGAAAACATGACTGACTGATGAGGCTAACTACAGGCAGAGACGGATTCTTTGTTCTTCCCTCTCTTCACCGCTTATTGTTGAGGATTGGCTGTCTCTTTCTGCTATTCGTTTCTTGTAAGGCACAAACCCTTTCGAGCATTTTTCATTGATCACTTTTGATCCAGATGAAGCTGATTTCTTGCCTAGATTAAGCTCAAAAATTGGGGATAGTTCTTTTTCCTTGTAAAAAAATTGACTTTCGGTCTCAGCATCCATGTTTTTATCTACGTTTTCCCCTTCACTCACTGATCCAGAGTTGGAACCAGTCCAAGATACTTCCTTTGGAATCTCTTTATATTGGACTTCATCTCCTTTTGAATCTAAATTATCTGTCGCGGGCTCTTGCTTGTGAAATGGTATGTGAGGAAATGACGTGGCTCCATAAGAAGTCCACCAAGGCATTAGAGTAGCAGGGTCATTTTGTGCAGGACTTGAGTTTTCCTTTTGAAATTGCATGAAACATAATGATCCATGAGATCCATGTGACAAAGGCCTCCAAGTGGGCTCTCCATTTCCGGACAGAAATTTCGTGTCCACATTGTTCAGTGTTAATGGTCGCACAAGTTTTTCTTCAGCAGCTTCTAGTGGAGACAACTTAGAAGTTCCCATGTTTGGAGAAGATGGTTTATGGCTTTCTGTAACGAAGACTGTCCTTCCAAAGAGCTTCAGACTCCGAGTTGATGTTTCCTCAACAACAACAGGTTCTTCAGAAGACACGTTTTCTCTGGGATATGAGTCAAGTTTCTCGACCTTCAAGCAAATAGAAAAAAACATATCGGATAACCTCAGAACTTTTAAGTCATCAGAAAAAATCTGATTTGTTAAAGAAGTAAGCCAATACCTTGGGAAACTGCTCATCAGGAACTGAACTAGCAGTTGCTACTGATGGAGATCCATCCTCGTCAGGAGAGGAATCAGCATGCTGAACACCACCACCAAATGAAACCGGTGATAAGCTGCGGTTTGGTGCGTCCGAATCAGTGGAACCGAGGGCATCTGAACCAACTGCAGACAATACTGATGTTGGTGATTGGTTTTCCTGTTCTGAAATGGAAAAATTCAGAGAAGACAACCTTGGCGACTTCTCAGGAATAAGGAGCTCTTTTTCCAGAGAATGTGCCAATTTGCGGGGGTAAGGATGTGTAGGTTTTCGCTTTGGTCTAGGAGGAGGAATTTCAATCGGTTCCACTGAGCTAGTGCTGCTGCCACCAGACTCACGCACAACCTACCCCGAATAAAAATACATTGTAAGAGAATCATCGAGCATGAAAAATGAACCCATCAAAGATAATTCGCACTCCTCAGGCTCGTCAAAAACCCAACTTGCTTTAATTGAGGGTATTTATATATGCTGGAATAAGAGCAGTAAACCTTGGAGAAGAATTTCTGAGCATGGCTTCGAATCTGAACTGCAGTCTTGGTGCCAACATGCTCTGCAAATGAAACACAAAGTGATTTAGATTCACAAGACAGAGAATAAATAAACTGAATTAAGAATCTTGACGATCAATCATACCTTCAATCCGTCTCCAGGCGCGGCCATAAAGCTTCAGAGCTTCAATAAACTTCTTATGCTCCTCCTCTGTCCATCTTTCTCTTTGCTTCGTGATGGTGTATGGTTTCCTCGCCTGATTAAAAAAAAAATCCATAGGATGAGTATCAAGAAATGATTGTGGAGAGTTATATCAGTCACAATTCATATCAACTTGTTAAGAATAAAACCTTGGGAGAGTAATCACTCCAGCAAGAGAATTGCTCCTTTAGTTGCTGCCCAGTTGCATTATTTAGTGCATCGCCCAGTGAAATTCCATCCAGATTCAGTTGAGTCCCTCCACACTGATCCTTCATCTTATATGGGAAACAAAGACATCAGCAAGGTATCCCAGCTTCCACCACTACCAGTTCTAACACGCAACTCTCCTATTTACTAATTGTATTAAGCACGAACAATTTTTTTAAGTTGCAGGAAATTCAATTTCCATTCAAATTCAACAAATCAAGAACCAAATGAGTATCATTCTTCATAAATCTAACCAAAACACAAGTAAAATAACTGTTACACTGTGCGTATGTTCCTTTATCTTGCAAGACAAAAAGGCAGATAATTGAATTTATAGATAATAAATGTTCGCCAAAGCAGAAACTACCTCAAACTTGAATATCAAATTCCCAAAAAATAACTGCACTCATAAAGAAACTTGGTCGTGTAACTATAGAGTCAGACACGAGACAGCCAACGTACAAAAGAATATATCATCATAAATTTTGCCACTTGCCACAGATAGTCACTTTTTAGACCAGACAACATCTGACAACATGAATCTTTTAACTCATTCTTGTCAAGAACAAAACTTTTAACACGAATCTTCATTATATGGTCTCCTTTTAGATCTATCATTCCTTAATACAAGTCAGTCAATTCTGGCAAACAACCAACAACAACAAATAAATAATTATCATACCCTTTTGACTTGCAAAATTTTTGAAACAACCCGCAAAATTTATAAACTAAATCCCCTGATCCAACCAGAAAAAAAGTTCATTTCCATACCTGAATCGCCATTGCCGAAAAAACCTTTCAAAAAATCCTAGTAAGAGAAACTCGTATAGTGCCCTTCTTGGTGATATCTTCCTCAAACTCATAACCCAGCATAATAATTCCAAAGATATATCTCTCCGTCTCTAAACTTCCACATGCCTCTGACAAAACAAAAGAAGCCTGACCTGACCCGTCAAAGCAACCTTGATACTCGAACAAAAAACTAGAAAGATTGAAGCTTTAGGCTTCAGCCAAGCTAAAAAACGAAACCCCAAAGAACCAAACAAGCAACATAGTTAAAGAGCTGAAGGAGAAGTGAAGAAACAGAGAGAGAGAGAGAGAGAGAGAGGAGGACAGGAAGAGAGAGAGAAAAGCGTGTCTGTGTCCAATTGGCTTGTGATGGAAAAGCAAAAAAGGAAGAGAAAAATAAGAGAAGAAAGGAGAGATGCCACGTCAGATGTAATTTTTTATTTCTTATTTTCTTAAGATAGAAAGCTTGAGAATTCAATGGAACCTTGTGGCTCACGTCAAAAGAGCAGCAGAACACGTGGCATTTTTATTTTATTTTTTGCATCTTCCCTTTTTATTAGGCAAGCGTGATTTATTTGGTGGAGAAAAAACATAGAGGCAATTATATATATATATATATATTATATAGATAAGAAAATAAATAAAAAACCATTTTGTCTTCGACACCTCTCCACTTGCCACTACATTATTGCCACGTCTTACTCAGAAATGTTTTTTAGTTTTTTTGTATTTTGCTTTTCTTATCTCATGAATAGAGAAGAAGAAAAGGTGATAGTGATTCTAGAAGCTATTTGTTTGTGATAAGATTAAATAGTACTTGTCTCTTCAGAAAACTCAGTCCACTTGGGCTCTTATTGTGGGGTAGAAAAAAAATCTTTTTTATTTGTGGCAGAAATATTTTTATTAAAAAAATATTAAAAGAGAATTTGATCTTTATATAATTTAAGTAAAAACATGAAAATAAAAATATTAGAGTGATAATTATTTAATTTAAGTATAGACGGGATTCTATTGTAGGGTTTAACATTTTATAATATATATATATATATATATATATGATATCATTTCTCTAGCAGCTTTGATTTTTTAAAATAAAAATATCAAAATTATTTTTTATTATAATATATATTTAAATAAAAAACAACAATTTACAAACCCTGACTTTATTGATCTTTCATGAACATTGGAAAGGCCCACGTAAAGGGAGCAGTAGGCACCACAAAGCCCATCTATTATTGGCGAGCACATTACCTGTCACTCGTAGCCAGTGTAAAGTGATTGCTAGAGACATCGAATTCATATTTATCCATGCAAAGATATTTATTTTATATATTAAAGAAACGTTAACACTCAAATATAAATTTTAAATATGTTATTTTAATATATTTTTCAAATAAAAAACAAATATTAACTCGCCTATCCCCTAAATTAATATCTCGGTGACGAGGGAAAAGGTTGGAATATCTACAAAATTCTAAAGCAATAATTGAGTAGGAACATAACGAGGGGGGTGACGCAGGGAGAGTGGAGGTAGGCCAGGAGTTGTGGATTAGAAAAAGGTCAGTTGACTTTCTCTTGCGCTTTTCGCCACGCAAGCACCACCACTGGCCGCCCTTACTTGTAAAACACTGCCACGTGTATTTTCTAAATCAAAATGAGTGGGAGAGAGAGAGAAAAGGGATAAACATCACCGCTAGCCACTCATTTTTTATTTTTATTCTCACAAATTCCTGGCCACATGTTTGTTTTCTATGGGCCTCGGGGGTTTCTTGTTGGGAGGAATGATTGGAAGAGGGTGATCTCATTTAAGTACTGTGTGCACTTTCTGCCTCTTTCAACCATGTGATAATATGATTCGAGAATTTAAGATCCAGTTGTCAGACTTTCATCAGCGTCTAACCTAACAAGGAATCTAATCTAATTAGTAGATCGTGAGTCTATTTATCACCTCACTAATTATTATTTTTATTTAAATAATATGATTTAAAAAAAACTAATTAATTTTAACCTAATCGAATCTAAATAAAACTGGGTTGGTTTCAACTTAAAATTTAACCGGGATATAAATTTATCAGATCAATCCGGTACATCAAATCAATTTAATAATTGAGTGTAATTTTTTTATTTAAAAGTATTTTTTATATATCAATATATAAAAAGAATAGAAAAACATATGAGAAATTAACTTAATAATTTAAAAAACCAAGAAAAAAAGAAAGAGAGAGAACCTACCCCATTGCCTTGCAGGGAAATCTTATGCGATGCTAGCCATCACTATTTTTGCTTGTTGCCGTGGATTTATCAACATCTTTTCTGTGGTTGGTTGCGTGGCGGTGGTGAGTGGGTCACGTGGGGTCGTCGTGGTTTGCATATTACTGCGATGTGAATGCATGGTGAATCATTTTTTTAAAATTGTTTTTTTTAAATATATATTAAAATAATTTTTTTAATTTTTAAAATTATTTTTGAGGATTATTGTTAAGTTTTTTTCCATTTATATAATATAAAATCAGGAAAATCACAAATTTTGATTTTAACTAAAGCCTTTTGTTTCATAAAAGATGGTTTTTAAAAATTATTTTTAGTATTTGTTTGTTGTAAGAAAAAGTTAGTCAAGAAAATATTATTGAGAAGAAAAAAATATAGTTTGATTTATTAGCTATAATTTTGACAGGCCTTTTTTTTTCTGCTCTCTCCCCCACACCGGCTTCATGTGTCGTTCTATTTGCCTCAACAAGGACAGACATTGTTATATTAGCCACAAGAATTGAGAATCTACTAGGTGAATGGGACAGCTCGAAGCTCCACTCATGGGCCAGATATAATCTTTCGAGCTGTTCCTCGTAATTGTACCAGCCACACCTCAGTGTTTAGAATTCTAGTCGAACTTTCTTTTAAAAATATATTTCGTTTAAGAAACTATTAGAAGTATGATTTTTTATTTTTAAAAAATTATTGTTAATATTAATACATCAAAATAATCTAAAACACACAAAAAAAACTAAATTTAAAATAAAAAATAAAAAAAATATTTTTAAAACATGATGATAAACATGCACCGGTAGAAATAAAATTAAGGCTATCTTTACTTATTTTTATTTTTTTTAATTTATTTTTAAAATGTTTTGATATATTAGTATAAAACTAAAATAAAATACAATTCTAGTATATTTTTAATTCAAGAATATTTTTATAAAAATAATATACACTGCATTATCTAATTGTTATAAAATAGTTTTTTATTGGAAAGTGGTTTTCATGAAAAATATATTATTTTTTATGCTTGATAATAGTTTGAAAAATAATTTTTGTCCTAAATTAAAGCCCTTGAAAGCTAGGCGAACTTGACTAACAATGATCAAAACAAGTGCCCAAGTTTTTTTTTTTTATATTATATATAGTTTTTCAGAATTATATTTGGTGGAGTATTCTCAATAAAGTGGTAGAACCTGGCCAATGGGAGGGCATGGGAGAATTTGTCCCTTAACAGATTATAAATATACAAGCATATTATTTTTGGTTATTCTATTTTTTTTTTAATTTCTTGAGCCATTAATATTTAAAAATATGTTTTTCTAGAGTTTTCTTTTTGTTAATTTATTATTATACATATACTCCTGTAAAAATGGTATGGTTGTAAATTTTTTTTATTATGGCTGTAATATTTTTAAAAAACAATTTTTCTTAGATTTGTTTTCTTGTTCTTGATATATTTATCACTTCATACTTAATTTATTTATCATTATTTTGTTTTGTTCTTATCTTTATTTTTTTGTAATTTGTTTTTAGTTTTTCCTTCTCTTTTATTTACACTTTTTTTACAAATTTTTGTATTTATTTCCTACACTTATAATATTTATCACTCTGCACTTGGTTTATTTATACCATTTTTTTTGCTCTTATTTTCGTTATTCTTTAATTTGAATTTGCATTTTTTGACACTTTTGTTTTTGAAAAATTATCATATATATACTTAAAGGAAATGGTGTTTCTCTGTGGCCATTACATTATTTTCATATTTTTCTACTACATTAAAAATTAACTTGAAATTTATATCTTTTTATTAACGCATATAATTTTTATTTTATTATATTATATGTAAGTGTTGATTTTTTTTATTCACAGATATATTTTTATATTATATTTAAAAAAACATGTAAATAACACCTAAACATTTATTCTTTTTCATTAGAATATTATGAAAATTTAAAAAATTTAAAGACTAAAAATAAAATATTTTAATTGTTTTATTAAAACAGGCCGTAGATCCGCCCCTGCAGTACCCTCGTCCTGAATGCAATTTTGAACTCTCTTAAGATATATAATCTGATCCAAGATGTTAAGGTTTGTCATTCGTCCAGCCCAATAATATTGAAAGAATATATGGGCCTGGGGATCCATTCCTAGCCCATTAAAGTAACAAAGAGATCAATAACCCATAACTATACAAGCTCTTTAAAAACTTTTCATCAACTGTAATACCCTTCAATATTTTTTAAAGAATATTATACATACAGCTAAATCAGCTCCCACTTTTACTGTACATTTTGAACTGTTCATCTAGACTCATAAGCACTGTGGACTTGAATAGTGAAATTAATTCATAATATAAGTATTATATGTATAGCAAAAATGAACAATGAAGTCTCTTTGGCCGAGTGGTTAAGTCTGTAATTTTTGGCAAAATTTCAGCGCTTAGGAGTTCGACTCATGCAGACACCGAATTTGATTTTTGGTTTTTTTTTTTTTCTTGGCAATGGTAAGCGGTGTGTTTTGTTAGATGGGGACAAATAATAAATCAAACATATGGAGTTCCTTTTGTTTAAAGCATTTCCAATTACTTTCGGAAAACTGAATCACATGATTTGGTAACAGTAATCATGGTTAGGTGCTGTGATGGACTTATAATATTTAGCGTTAGAAACGTGTTTTTCTTAAAATAAAATTTATTATTTTTTCTATTTTGTTTTTATTTATTCTTCAAGTCAAATAATTTCTTAAAATTTAATAATATTTATTTTTGTTTTGTTATTTATTTTGTTTATTATTTTTTTTTAATATTATTAAGTGTTGAAATTTCTAATTATTATAAATAAGGCATTCAAAATAATGATAATGATTATGTGTAATTTTTCTTCTTATAAATATATTAGAATAATTATATATTTTGATATTTATTTCATATTAGCGCCTTAAATATATATATAAATGACCTAGGTTTTTTTTTAAAAAATAATATCAATATTCTGAAATACTTTTAATATAATAATATGAATAATAAATCTTATAAATTAAAAAAAAAAATTCTTTCTAACAATAATTATGGTGTCATCGATAGTATGGACAGTAATAATTAGAACATGAATTATTTATAATAATATTTATAATGACAGCTACAATAATTGTGACAATTTAACAATCATGATAATAACAATGATAATAATAATAATTCATCAGTTGATGTTATTTTTCGTAGAGGTTGACTTCTGCTGCTTTTTTATATATGATATTTCATATCTAATATCACATAAATAAAAAATATACGAAGTGACATGTAGACGAAACAGTTGGAAAAATTTGGGTAATTTATCTACAATGAAAAAATATAAGAGACAATTGCCCTCCACTTCGCCATAGCCATAAACAAATTTTTTAACATGCAAAAAAATATTAATGGTCTTAAATTATTTTTTTATAATGCTATATATTTGAACAAAATAATCAGCCTACAAAACTTTCGGTTCTTACTATAGCAAAATTATTTTCAATAATAATAATAATTATTGTATATTAGGTTTTTATATATTCATTTTATTATGCAAAAACCGTTTAAAATAATGATGACGAATATTTTTAAGGATTTTTCTCCTAAAAATAATTATATATTTTTATTTGTTTTAATATTAACACATTAAAATATATATATATAAAATGAAGTAATTTTTTTTTAAAATTTCTCAAAGTAATTTAATCTTAGTATTCTGGAATACTTCAAATATAATAATATGAACAATAAATCTTTGAAGAAAAAAAAATTCTTTTTATAACGATAATGATAGTGGCAACGATAATATTGTCAATAATGATTAGAATATTAATTATTTACAATAATTTTCACAATAACAGCTATAATAATTGTGAGAATTTAACAATCATGGTAATAACAATAACAATAATAATCAAGATAATTTATTAATCGATGTTGTTTTTGTGAAAAAATAACTTTTGTAACTTTTTTATGTATGATATTTCAGATCTAATATTACATGAATAAAAAATATACGAAACTGCACATATACAAAACAGGTGAATTGTTTTTGTCAAATTATCTATAAATAAAAAATATATGAGTCGCTTGCTTGCACTTTGCCGCAGACAAAACCAAATTTGTTAAAAATATTTTAAAGGTTTTTTCTGTTAAAAATAATTATATATTTTGATATTTGTTTAATATTAACGCCTTAAAAATATAAAAAAACAAATAACTAACAACTAAATATTAACTATACATGCATAAGAAAAAAATTTACTTTTATTTCACACCACCAAAGGTGAACTTACTCTGTTTTTTAACCAAAGTTACATTTGATACAAAGATAAATTCTAATAAAAATTAAAATTCAAAACTAAGAGTAAAGATACATAAATATAAACAAATTATTTACAATTATACCAAAATTACTGAAAAAATAAAGGGATCAAAACTAAATCAAGAAATAAAAGAATTATTTATATTTCCTTTACAACACTTTTAATTTTTTTAATTTAATCCTTCTGTTTAAATTATTTACATATTTTGTTTTCATTTCGGCCCATATACTTTTAATTCTTTATTTTAATTCCTTTATTTTTTAGATATATTTGTAAATAGTCTCTATTTTTGTCCATGTTTATATATATATGCTCTTAATTTTATTTTTTAATTTTAATTATTTGCTCTTTTGTTTAGGTTGTATTTCTTAGAAAAATTATTCATACATTTTAGGTTGTTTTGGTTAAAAAATTACTTTTACAATATTTTTATATTTTTATGTATAATATTTCATATCTAATATTTTGTAAACAAAAAAAAATGGGGCAACACATAAACAAAATGGAGACAAATTTGCCCAAGTTATCTACAATGAAAAAATATACGAGCCACTTCCACTGCGTTTCAATTACAATGTTTTTTTTAGACAAAAATTTTTTTATAACAGATTTAATCTATTATAATTTCACTGATTAAATATTAAGATAATCAATTATAATATGCACAAAATCAATTAGTTTCCTATATAAAAAAAGCTCAGCGCAGCGCGTGGGCAAATTACCTCGTAAAACCTATTTAAATACCCATTATATAATTATTGTTATTTTTATATATTTTTAATATAATTTATTGAATACCTATTTCCTATTTAGCTTCTTTTTTCTTTCGCATTTCCTACTATATCTTATATAATTGTTTTTCTTTTTTCTTATCATATTATGTATCCTATATATTATTTTTTATTTTTTGATTAAATATTAAATCCATTTTTTCCTATATAAGATACTCGATACTCTTTTTTTTTTTTTATCAAACCACACAAACCTTTTCCTTTTAAAGCAACTTAGTTTTTTTCCCCTTACACTAGTATAGAAAAAATATTTGATGTCATGCATACTATAGAATATTTTATAAAAATATTTTTTCTTTATTTATTTACATAATTTATAGATCATGAGTTTCAATTTTTATAGTTTATTCAAATAGAAACAAAAACAATGATGCATTGTTTTTCACATTGTACAATTCTTTTAAAAAATTATATTGTTTTATAATATTATTTAAATACTGAAAAGCCATTTCCCACTTCAATCATGTAATCAAAACGAAGAAGAAGAAAAGGGTTATTGTCTTTTTGGTGAGAAATCCACAAATGAAATTGCTTGAAAAAATTGCTACATAACCTTCTCAAATTTGGTTTAAGCATCAATTCTTACAAATCAAACATCACACAAGGAAATCGCCCCTTTTATTTTTAAGACTATAATTAAAATAAAATACAGTTTTAATCACACCACACCACCTACAAAACGAACCCTTGTACATTAAAAAGAAACTATAAGATCTTTTTATTTTATTTACCGTGCATTTATTATTCAAAAGTGTTTTTGAAATAAATTAAAAAAAAATTATTTTATTTATTTTAAATTATTTGTTGGTGTGTTTAGATCATTTTGATGTGCTGATCTCAAAAATAATTTAAAAAAATTAAAAAAAAACATTATTTTGATGTATTTCTATACGAAAAACACTTTCAAAAATAACTTGAAACACACTCTCAAACATACACTTAAACTCACTGTCATCGTGGATTAAAAAAATAAAACAACAATTTTGTCTGTGTAAACATACCATAATTGGCCTTGAAAGCAGGGGCAAATGGGTCTTTTTATTGTGTTTGTGCGTAATCAAATGTCTTATATTTTTTTTTGGTAAGAAAGGGGCTAGAAGCCCAAACAAAAAAAACTTACAAAACAACAGAACGGGGCCTCACAATACCCCTAGCATCCACAAAAAGAATATCTTTAAGGAAATTAGGAGCCTCCTCATAGACATGAAGGCCAAGGTCAAGATTATAACTTCTAGTAGCCAGAGCATCAGCAACTGTATTTTGTTCACGGTAGATATGCTTAATTGTGCAACACCAATGATCGTGGATCTTCATTTTGCAACAGGAAATGATGCTGTATAGAGGGTGAGTTGAGATCGTAATAGAAGTTAAGAGAGTGACAGCAGCATCAGAGTCACACTCAATCTCCACATCCCGGAATCCATAGTCCCAAGCCAAACTAAGCCCCCAAAAAATACCCCATAATTCAGCCTCAAGGATGTGGCATGCCCCCAAGTTCACAGCAAAACCCTGAATCCAGCCCCCAGTTGAATCACGTAAAACACCTCCGGCACCACTAAGACCAGTGGCATTAATTCTACTACCATCTGTATTAACTTTGTAAGCACCAAGTTTGGGAGGCTTCCAATGGAGATAGACCACAGTGTGCTCTATAGAACCTGTTTTTTCAATTTGCGCCCTATACCAATTCAAGGTATAATCAAAGATCAGATGCAAAGGCTCAGAGGGCATAACAAAACCTTGCTCAAAAATCACCTTACATCTGCATTTCCATATAAACCATAAAGCAATTGAAAAAACTAGGTACCAGGGCAAGCCATGGGTAATAATCTTACTGGATTGAAGATTCAAAAATAACCAGTCATCAAATGCCATGGAAGGGTGACAGATATTGGGCCCATTACTACCAAACATGCACCAAATATAATGGATAACTTGGCAATCCTTAAACAAATGCTCAACGGACTCCGCAAGGTGGGGACATCTTGGACAAGTTTCAATATGGGTGAAACCTCTTTTATATCGATGGGCATTTGTGAGAGTCTTCTTATGGCATAAAACCAAAGAAAGGTTTTCACCTTGGGGGGAATCTTCAGCTTCCAGAGAAAATGCCATTTCCATTTGAGGTTATTATCCTCCATCAAGGAACTATAAGCAGTTTTAACAAAAAAGCAACCATCGGATGTGAATTGCCAAATACGCTTGTCTACCCCACTCCCATTAAACCCAGCATGAATACCAGTAATCAACTTGACAATATTATCAGGCAGGCAAGCTAGAAGGCACGTGGTATCCCAAACCCCATTATCCAGAAAGTCACTAACCTTAGTTTGTAATAGCTCCTCAGAAAGATCAATGGTAGCCCGTTGACGAAGAACACCGCAGCTCAGCCAATTATCAGTCCAGAATAAGACATCATCCCCAGAACCAATTCTCCATCGAATACCATGATTAAGAGCTTTAGATCCATAGAGCACACCCCGCCAAACACTAGAGGAATCTTTATGAGGCAAAGCCTTTGCATCCAGGACTCCCTTATGCTTCAAATATTTGGCCTTAAAGACCTGCGCCCATAAACCTTGTTCATGTTGTAAGAGACGCCAACTAGTTTTAGCAAGCAAAGCTTGGTTCATACAAGCAGATTTTTTAATGCCCAAACCACCACACCATTTTGGTTTACACACCGTCTCCCACTTAACCAGATGAGTCTTTGTTGTCTCAGGAGTGTGCCCCAACAAAAAAATCCTGTTAATCTGATCCAACTTGTTACAAATAGAGATAGGCAAGGGGGCTGTTTGCATAGTATAAAGAGGAATCGCAGCTGTAACAGATTGGATAAGAGTAATCCTACCATCCATAGAGAGAGTATTAGACTTCCAAGATGAAAGTCTTTTCTGCACTTTCTCAATGATCCCTTGATAAGTAGTTTTGGAAACTCGAGAGTGGATAAGGGGCACACCCAGGTATTTACCAAGACAAGTCGTGAGGGGGGAACCGCTAATGGTAGCAATAGAGTTCGCCAAGTCAGCATTAGTGTTTGGGGAAACACAAATAGAAGACTTTTCAAAACTAACCTTCTGACCAGAGAGATTACAAAACTCATCAAGACACTGCTTCATCAAGGACGCTTGAGCAGTAGAGGCTTCTCCAAAAAGGATCAAGTCATCAGCAAAGAAAAGGTGAGATATGACGGGGCCACCATTACAAATTTGAATAGATCTCCAAACCTTTTCCTGAACCTTCTGCTGAATGATATGCGAAAGCTTCTCCATGCACAACACAAAAATATAAGGAGAGAGAGGGTCTCCTTGCCTGATGCCACACTTAGGAGTGAAAGTATCTGAAACCTCACCATTCAGAATGGCCTGAAACTTAACTGAAGTGATGCAATGCATTAGGAGCTCAAGGATTCCACCCCCAATCCCAATTTCCATAAGCACATTCCTGATGAAAGTCCAGTTCAGACGATCATAAGCCTTGGACAAATCAATCTTCCAGGCAATGAAACCTTTCTTACCCTTAGAGCTCTTAAATTTATGTAACATTTCCTGAGCAACAATAATATTGTCAGTAATATTTCTTCCCGGAACAAAACTGACTTGATTAGGACTGATAAGATTAGTCATACAAGGGCGCAGTCTGGACACCAGAATCTTCGAGATCACTTTATAGATGGTATTACACAAGCTAATAGGACGAAATTGAGTCATGATAACAGGGATATCAACTTTGGGAATCAAAGCAATAAAGGTCTCATTGAGTTTCTCAGGAAGAGTTGCTGTCTGGAAGCAATTTCGAATGAGCATTATGATGTCATTGGAACAAAGATCCCAAAAGTTCTGATAAAAAATGGCTGGAAAGCCGTCAAGCTCAGGACTTTTAAGCCCACCAATGGAGAATAAATTTTGGTGAATTTCCTCATTAGTAACATCACTGCTTAACCCATCCAAATTGCCTCTAGAAGTTTAGGAAATAACTGAGGGGTAAGATTGTAGTCGCCTGACATTTCAGAGTTGGAAAAAAGCTCTTGAAAATAGTTCACCACTATATCTTTCATACCACACATATCAGAAACCCAATCACCATTAGTATTTTGTAAACCTTCAATCTTGTTCTTCCTTCTTCTAGTAATAGTTGATAGGTGAAAAAAGTGAGTATTTCTGTCACCTTCCTTAAGCCAAGAATTCCTAGATTTTTGCTTCCAGAAAAGCTCTTCTTGATCAAGAAGAAGATTATACTCACCAGATAGCTCTAAGTCAAACTGATTAAGAAACGGGTTAGGAGCAATACATAACTGCTTTTGAATACCAGCAAGTCTTGCCAAAATACTTCTCTTCCTCTGAAAAATACAGCCAAAAATAGTCTTATTCCACTGAATAAGAGGGGAGACCAGATTAGCAGTTTTCTGAACAGCATGATCTGTGCACGAGTTCCAATAATCCCTAATAACCGTAGCAAAGTCTGGATGGGTAACCACATAGCTTGGAAACGGAAAGGAATACAAACTCTGTTAATGGAATGGTTAGAGTCCAAACGGACGGATCATGATAGGGCAATGATCAGAATTAATTCTAGTCAAATGGGAGAGATGGGCTTCAGGAAATAACAGACGCCATGCAGAATTACTAAGACCTCTGTCAATCCGCTTCCAAATAATACCCTCTGCATTCCTCTTGTTGCACCAAGTAAATTTAGAACCAGAAAAGCCAAGATCAATAAGGTGATTCCGATCAATCCAATCAACAGAGGCCGAGCCCCCAGAATCAAGATTACCACCACATTTCTCACTAGCACAAACAATATCATTAAAATCTCCCATGACTAACCAGGGCAGATTCGAGGTTTTAGCAAGACCGTCAAAATAGGTCCATAAGGATTCACGAATCCTAGGATTAGGATTGGCATACACCACAGTTAGAAGCCAACACTTATTTTGGGCATGGACAAGAGCAGTAATAGATTGACTGGCATGGGCAATGACTTGAAGAGAAACAGTGCTGCCGTTCCAAAGCAACCAAACACCTCCAGAGAACCCAGTTGCATCAACAATATGATAATGAGAGAAGCCCAAAATTGTGGCAACATTGAGGGCTTTGGAGCCACTAATTCTAGGCTCAAGCACAGCAAAAACATCAATGGCATACATCTTTTTAAAATCCTTGATAGTGGAAGCACATTTAACCTTACCAGCACCCCTAACATTCCAAGTGGCAACTATCATTAATAATATAAAATAAAAGGGAAGATCCGAGAACTGACCTTCAACAAACCATTTTATCCCTCTGGACTGCAACAGTGCCATCATTATCATTTGGCAAATCATTACTCAAATAAGAGCCCGATTGCACAAGACCTTCACATGTCTGACTATGCTCTGCAGAGATGCAATCTTGAACATTAGGAGTATGCTCCTCATTAGTCACATCCATACTCTCAATATCAGGAGGCTCGTGATCTGGAATCAAAGGTACTGTATTAAGAACGTCAAGGGAGCCAGGAGGAACTCCCACATTAAAGGAGAAAACCCCTTGGACATCATTCTGGAAATCAGAGCCCGGCACTTGTAACCCAACAACACCCACACAATTAAGAGGCATAGTTTTGTTTCCCAAATTCATATCTGTCATCCTTGGAGAGGTCGCACAATCCATGAGGGGAAGCTTTCCCCTACCAGCATTTCTTTTTGGGGCCGAATTATGAATTGCTTTTTTAACACCAGTGAGAGAATTCTGGTTGGCATCTTTAGAGGCAACACCTCGGTTTCCATCTGCCTCCAGGACAGTAAAGCGAGACCCAGTAGATAATTATTCCTTTGGCTCAACATGCACCTTCCCTACTTCAACAGTAAATTTCTTTTTGATTTTTTTCCTTTTTAGTAACATCCACTGACCATGAAGATTATGAGGATTCTCCTCGATAACATTGATACCTGCATTCACAGCAACCCCAGGCATCTGATCAGCTCGGGTGGCCTCCAAATTCTCAATTTCCACAGCACTTTTGTCCAGGCCAGTAACATTCTTCATGGTCTCTGCTTCAGCAGCTTCACTTGCCTGAATTTTAGCATTTTCTTTAAGCGGACAATTATCTTCCCATGGCCATAATGACCGCACTCAAAGCATATAACCTGAATCCCCTCATACACCACCCCGTAGGTACGCCCCTCCACTTCAATAAAAGGAGTTAATGGTTTAGATATATCAAGCTCAACACATATACGAGCAAACTTCCCCCTTGATTGACTCATCGTATGAGGATCAACTTTAACTGTGAGTCCAATTAAATTCCCAATTTTCTCCAAGACATCAAACCTGAAAAATTCAACATTCAAGCCATTAATTCTTACCCAAGCTGTCATATGCGTGATTTTCTCTTCTTTTGGATCAAACCCCGGTTTCCACCTCTGTGTTGTTACATACTGACCCACAACCTGCCAAGGACCTCCAGTAAGGACATGCTTCATGACTTCCTCAAGCAAGAACTTCACAATAAAAAAATTATTCTCCAAATCAATTAAAGTCATCGGTCCTTTAAGCTGCCATCTTCGAAGAAGCCGGTCACGGAGGAAATTAAAGGTAAGCGGTCTGCCCATGAGTTTGATGATAATAGCTGATTTCCAAGGACGATACAAACATTCTTTAATCTTATCAGAGAACTGGATTGAAGGGACCTCTCCATGCTGGATAATATAGTCTTCATCTCTGAACACCATATTAATAAATGTCTTATATTTCATTAGAGGCAAACAAAAAGTAAGTATTTGTCTGAGAGTGTGGTTGAAGTTGTTTTTGAAAATGTTTTTTGTTCAAAAATGCAATAAAATGATATATTTTTTTAAAATTATTTTAACATCAGCACATCAAAATGACTAAAAACATTAAAAACATTTAATTTAAAATAAAAAAATTTATTTTTTTTCAAAAATATTTTTCATACGGTTGTTACATGTAGAACATTGAACAAACACGTGGATCGAGTGTACCAAAGCTGCCCACAGCTTGGCGTAAAACAGGCGCTACCACTTCCATTTAAAGTCCATCTCAGCGGGCTAACAATGAAAGGCCTACGTTATATTCTCCTGCATATTCTCTCACACCTTGACGCCTCCTTCCTGTCTAGAGTTATTATTGCTTGTTGCGTAGCAAATCCCATCACCTCTCCATCTTTTTTCACACGCACGCCCACCACACAATTTATCTGATTCCGATTCCGATTCCGATGACAAAATTTTATTGTCTTCACTCTCATCATTTTTTATTAATCTCTGTTTTCTAGGCACACGCATTTTCTTTCTATATTATACTCATATTTAAATAAAAAAGAAAATATTTCCCCATGAATGATGAATCTATTATGTTTTAATTTAATTTGGTGATAAATTAATATTTAGTAGACAAATAAATCCAAAATAAATATTGAGAAATATATTTCAAGTGGTGTTTGATTAATGTCTTCACTTTATAGTAATTTCCTAAAAAGTTTTTTGTTTTTTAGCCTTCAAAAGCAACTTTATGGATGCTTTTAATTTATTCAAAATACCATTTAAAAAAAATATAAACTATATAAAAGAATTCTCTATCTCTATTGTCTCTGTATTTTTTACCCTAATAATCTCTCGCTCTTCGAAACGATTTGCGGACTCGGTTGAGAAATAGGCACTAATTTAGGGACTAATCTGAGGTTTGTCAAAACAAAAACACCCCTTCATCACTACCACTACTTGTATATATAAAGCATCCTTTCAAAACTTCTTTTCTCCTCGCACAGATTTGTTCCTCGGCTCTCTCCCTCTGTAACTTCTTAAGATCAAATCGATCAGCAATGGCCACTGATACCGAGAAAATCTCTCAGCTCAAATCCTCTGTTGCTAATCTCAATCAAATTAGGTGATCTTCATTTCCTGCTTTACTCAATAATCAAAGTGATTCCGTTTCGTTCATGAAATGATGAAGCCAAGAGATCTCAGATCTATTGACAGTTTCTTGATTTTATTTCGTGATTTTTTGCAGTGAGAGTGAGAAAACTGGATTCGTCAGCCTCGTTTCTCGCTATCTCAGGCAATTCATTATTCTTCAACTAGTTCCTTTTAAAATTTTGATTTTGTTTTTTTAAAATGAAAAAAAGAAATAACTAATTTTTTTTATATATAATTGCGATAGATGTATTGAATCTAAGTGCAATGTGATTGAGATTTTGTGTTTTGGTATTTGGATTTTTTTCTTGTTATGAGATCTGAGATTTGGAATTCATTGAATTATTTAGTGATTGTTTGATTTTTCTGTGAATTTTGTGTATGAAAGTGGGGAAGCGCAGCAAGTTGAGTGGAGTAAGATTCAGACACCTACTGATGAAATAGTGGTTCCTTATGATACGTTGGAGTCAACTCCTGAGGGTAATTGATAATGATCTGAGTTCTTATTGCATTTTTTTAGCCAAACTTGTGTGGTTGCTGCTTAAAGTGATTTGATTTTTTGTTGTAGATCCGGAGGAAACCAAGAAGCTTCTGGACAAGCTTGTTGTTTTGAAGCTTAATGGAGGTTTGGGGACAACGATGGGATGCACTGGTCCTAAGTATGTAAACTTTTGTTCGTGATGCTTGGTGCATTTTAATTTGATCATCAAATTGCCAGGGAGAAAAAAAGAGAAGGAAAATGTCAGATTGGTGACCACAGTGTGATGTTTATCTTTATTTATTTTGGTTGAAATGAATTACCCTTTGTTTGTGGAACAGAATGGAGGTTTAGGAGATGCATATGACATTGAACTTGATTTTTTTGTTGTTATGTTTCACAGGTCTGTCATTGAGGTTCGTAATGGACTGACATTTCTTGACCTTATTGTCATCCAGATTGAGGTGAGTGTTTGCTGCTTCTTTTCTCTTCTGCTGTATTTTGATTTGGTTCTGTTGTTGCATGGAACTAACTGTTAAAGTTGCTGCAGAATCTTAACAAGAAATACGGGTGTAGCGTTCCCTTGCTTCTAATGAACTCATTCAACACTCATGATGATACACAGAAGGTGCCTCATCCTTGCATTTTTCTCCTCTTCTGTGACTTGTCCTTGTTAGATTTTAATTGTATACTAACACCAATTGTCGTCGTCCAACCTAGATTATTGAGAAGTACTCAAACTCAAATATTGAGATTCACACCTTTAACCAGGTTTGTGACACTACAATTTGATCAGTTTCTTTTAATATTTGTGTTTTTCTTTGCTGAAAATGCTAAACAATAAATTTGCCTTTCCCCCTCTGGAATTGGACAGAGCCAATATCCTCGACTGGTTGCTGATGATTTTGTGCCATTGCCTTCAAAAGGACACGCTGACAAGGATGGATGGTATAGTTTCTAATTTCTATATTTTACCAATGGAGTTTAATGAATATCTTTCAGTCAATTTTTACCATTTTATGTACACTTTATAATTATATGTTTTATCAGATCCACTGTGATAATAATATATTCGGCACCAGATTCTTTTGAGTTTGAATATTCTGTAAAACTAGGGAGGAGCTTGAACTTCTCTGAACTCTGATTGAGATAGTTGAATTGAAAACTCTTAGATTCACCTGCTGTTCTGAGCTTGTGAACTTCCATCAATCCATTCCACCTCTTACTTCTAGAGTCTTATGTAAGGGGCTATTTGGATGTTTATCAAGTCATTCATTTATTTATTCGTTTACCAACTTCTAAGGAGGTGCATAAACTTCCCTAACTCAATTTTGATTTCCTGACCTGGAATAAAATCCTGAAAGTAACTCCTATACTTGCTTGCTAATGCTCTCTCAAACTACTTCCTTTCCTTATGATATGTGACAAAGACATGCCTACTATTCTATTAGCTGTTTATTGAAAACTGAGTGATGAGTGTAAATTGGCATGTCATAATTGGAAGATAATGTATCTAATCTAAGTTTGGCATATCTTTTACCTGTTACTCCCTTGAAATTTTGGAAGCTGATGGTTTCTGATCAAGGTTTGTCCCTCCTAAAGAAAGAATTTTTTTATCCAGTGTGGGCAATTTCTTAAAATTCAGAAATGAAAGTAAAATAACACATGAAAAACGTTAGGAATTGTACAGTGCAGGGAATAGGAATGAGTGTGTAGTTTAATTTATCAAAAAAATCTTATTAATGCATTATCTTCTTGCTTGCTTTTCTGAAAACTTCTATTTACACATGAAGGTATCCTCCTGGACATGGTGATGTATTCCCATCTCTAAAGAACAGTGGCAAGCTTGATGCTTTGTTGTCACAGGTTGATGCTATGATGTGGCTTTTTCTTTATCCTTGTGATAGTAAGAATAAATTTGTGCTCTGCTTGTACTTTAGTTCTTACATCCTTTGTATTACCTTATTGCCGTGCAGGGTAAAGAGTATGTGTTTGCTGCCAACTCAGATAACCTCGGTGCTGTTGTTGATTTGAGTATCCTGATTTTGTTTCTCATTTTACATTGTCTTGAGGATTATTTTTTTTTGTTATACTCTGCTCTGGTTTTAATGATGAAATCATGAAAATGCTCGGAATTGAAGTCTTGCAGCCTGTTATATCCTTGACCTAGTGCTGCAGAAATCTTAAACCATCTGATCAGAAACAAGAATGAATACTGCATGGAGGTACTAAAAGATGAATGCAGCCAGTTTTAATTTAGTTTATAGATTCAAAATTTGTTCTTATATTTTTTACTTCCGCAGGTGACTCCCAAAACCCTGGCAGATGTGAAGGGTGGTACTCTCATCTCTTATGAAGGGAAGGTTCAGGTATTTACCTCTTACCCAGTGCCAGCAACTCCTTTATTTCCCTCCTTGAGTAAAACAGTCCAACTGAATTGGATAAAATTCCCAGTATAGCTTTGCATAAATTATTCTAAATCATACTTCTTTGAACTTGCAAAAGACTTGATTCTGACATGGAAGTGCTTTCATTTCTCATATTTAACATTTTTGTCTGGTTCTTTCTTTTTCACTCCAATTTTCAGTTTTGAGGTTACAAATTCTTTTTGCTCATGCTATGTTTGCCTTTTTCCTCTTTCTTTGGGAATGATCACATTCACTTTGCTCCCTCCAGCAGCCCTGAAGTCTCTCCTTTCCTCCCCCCTCCCTCTTGAATTTAAGTTATGAGAGAGAAAAGGAAGAATATGTCTTTTGGTGTTGACTAATATTTTTTCCTTGATTATGTGATGCAGCTCCTGGAAATTGCACAGGTCCCTGATCAGCATGTAAGACATGTTCTGATCCTTTTTTTCAGATAACGTGTTCCTTTCACTTTTCCTTTTGTATACCTATAATAGATAGCTAGCGGTGGCTTTTAGATTTATGTCGTAGATCTGTAGCCTTTAGATAAAGGGAAGAGAAACTATTGAGGTGGTGTACAATATTGAGGTAAATGGCACCAGTGGAGAAGAGGGAGATTAACCCGCTATGAGGCTGGTGGCATTTCTGTAATTGAAACTGATTATTCATTTCCTTCAATCCATCTGGCATTTTCTAAGCAGGTTGCCTTGATGGCAATGGAATTAATACACATTTACACTATCTTTGGAGAGTTATCGTAATTGAGTTATTGTCCAACTGACTCTGTTTGAAACAGGTCAATGAGTTCAAGTCGATTGAGAAGTTCAAAATTTTCAATACAAACAACTTGTAAGTCAGCCTTGTCATCAATGCAGCAATTAGACTTTGATAGGCTACTAACAATATATACTATAACAGGTGGGTGAACTTGAAGGCAATCAAAAGGCTTGTGGAAGCTGATGCACTTAAGATGGAGATTATTCCAAACCCAAAGGTATGTTCTTATTTCTTTCCTTTTATCTGTTGTTTCTTTGTTTTCAGAGATTCAAGTCACAATTCTAGAATGGCTACTTATGAGAACGTTAATCTTGCTATCAGGAAGTGGATGGAGTCAAAGTTCTTCAGCTAGAAACTGCAGCTGGAGCAGCAATTAAGGTACTTGATACTCTACATGATTTTTCATGAGGTTTTTATGTTGAAATCACACATTTGACGCAATTGTTTCCTGTCTACCAGTTCTTTGACCATGCAATTGGTATAAATGTACCTAGATCACGATTCCTTCCGGTGAAGGCTTCTTCAGATTTGCTTCTTGTTCAGGTTGCTTTCTTTTCTGTCACTGCCATTGGATCTTGGTGAAGTGTTTGAGACTCGTATAGCTCATTTGGTTTCGTCTTTTTCAGTCTGATCTTTACACTTTAGTTGATGGCTTTGTCATCCGAAATCCAGCTAGAACAAATCCTGCAAATCCTTCTATTGAACTGGGGCCAGAATTTAAGAAGGTAAAAAATTATTTGATAATCAGGTATTCCTGAGTTTTTTTATCCTTGTCATTATTGTTTTTGATTTTTTTATCCTCTTGGCAGGTTGCCAATTTCCTGAGCCGATTTAAATCGATCCCTAGCATCATCGAGCTTGATAGTCTTAAGGTTGCTGGTGATGTATGGTTTGGTGCTAATATTACTCTCAAGGTATTACATGTTCTATCATTACATTTTTTATGCCCACTTTTTAACCATTTGCCCCCATGTATATGTACCGAGGGATGTGTGTATATTGGAAAATTAGGAGATGGGCTGCTAGTGTTTTGAACTTTCACTAACTTGGATACCAATCCATATTATAGTATGGTGTTCTTATATTACGGTTCAGACAGTCAATTGGTGTTAAAAAAAAAAAAAAAAGGCCTTTGAATTGTTATCGTAAAGTCAGTTTCATATGATGAGGAAAATTTGGAGATTAACCTTTCCATTGATATGGTCTGAGATGGCCTCTCACTCTCTTGAGTCTGATCCCAGTTCTGTTGACTCACTATACTCCCGTTATCTTTGCTAATGACCCCTGTAACCCTGTGCTCATGCTACTGTGTTCCCTCACCTATGCAGGGAAAAGTGAGCATCGTGATGAAATCCGGTGTGAAACTGGAAATACCAGATGGAACTGTTCTTCAAAACAAGGTAAGATACTAAACTCACATGATCTATTATAATCAAAACATTTTTTGTTTTGGCTCTCCCTATGGAATCACCCTCTCTCTTGTTTTTTCGTGCCCAGGAAATTAGTGGCCCAGAGGACCTCTAAGAAATTTGCCTGGCGCAACAAGTTTTGAAGAAAAACTCTGAGCAACCTTGTTTTCGTGTCGCCATTCCCTTGTGTTTTGCTAGAACAAAATAAGAGATGAATACAGTTTACAGTTGTCTGAATTACAAAATCATCTTGCAGGATATTAGTTTCTCACAAGAACTAGTATACATGAGCGTGTGAAACTGCTTCTGCTACACATGAATACAAATACATGCATGCATGCATGCATACAGTCATACATACATACATATTATATGGAGCAGCGGTTTTGTTCAATTATCCATCAGTTTATTGGATATTATTAAAGGTTTACGATGATGACTCTGCATGTTTTTTTATTTATGTTATTAGATCTTTATTTTTTAAATGTGGTGTTTAATAATATTATTGATTCCAACCATAGAAACACTAAGAAAATTTTTGTTAATTATATTTATGTTATTAGATCTTTATTTTTTTAGTGATGAATGTATTTGTTATTGTATTCACTTAACTTATCACACACACGTTTATGATACCCTTTTTTGGTCAATTACTCTCTGTATCTCAATAAACTCCTCAATCAAAATGAAATATAATGGAAGTAAGATGAAAAGTTATGCTATGATTCTTACACGTAACCCAAAATCAATATCACTAGAATGACACCCTTGCTTTGTGATTCTTTCATGTACCTCCCTTTTGAACAATATAAAATTTTCAAAATGAAAGGGTTTGAGTTACAAGAAATAGGCCAAACAAATTTGTACTAGATAGATGGTCCACGTCAATTGTTTTTCTAACTTGAAAAAAATAAATTAAGGTGACAGTAGTGTTTTTGAAAGTGTAAGAAAAAAGTTAGGAATTGGGTCGTTTATTTATAATAAATTCATTAAGCTTAGTTGATTTAATAATATAATCATTACAAAAGGTAAGAAAAAAATTGAGTCAACTCAACTTGACTAACTTGCAATGTAGGATATAAGATCAAAATAACCATATAAAAATGAGAGCGACAAAACTCATGAAGCGCAAGCCTAATAAAATAAAATTGATTGATAAATTGAAAAGGTATTAAAAAAAATCAAAGTCAAATTAAGACTAATTTTCAAAACTTGTGTCATGGATCATGGGAACGGGTTATCCATAAAAGACAAACCTTAAAAAGCAAAATGCAAAATTATTAACCATCTAGATTTAAGAAAGAAAAATAAATATCAATTAAAAAAAATAAAATCAAATATGACGATTGGAATTGATAAGCTTAGCCTAATGCTTGACTCAATCAAGAAAAAGAATGGTTAGATGGAGAGAAAAAGTCAATTAAAAAAAAGAGTAAGTTATGGAGTTTAACTTGTCAAACTCTCACTCATGTCATGAGATGAAAAAACCCCATTAAAAAAAAAATTAATGGTGAAGGGTTTGTGACCCCAATAATGACACAAAAATATCCTTATAAAAAAAACAAAATAAAACATGGAATTCAATTCTCAACCGATTCATTATTAAATGATAAAAATAAATAAAATAATACACAAAAAATAATTAAATTCAACTTAAATTAACCTATTAAATGACAGGCTATAATAACTTAAAAACACTAAATAAATTATAAAATGTAATTTTAAATAAACATAATATTATAATATGTAATTTTTTTTATAGTTAAAATAAAGAAAAGAATTCAATAACTGAGTTGACCAACATAATCTTAATATATATAATCTAATAAAAAAATTAATATTAGAAAAAAAATATTTTTTAAATAATTTAAAAAACAGAATTAAGAAAAAAGCACTATCTTATGCGAGGACGGGTAAATCCCTCATCTTCTATTTATTTTTTTTGCTTGCTAATAATTATAATTATAATTATAATTATAATTTGCTGTTTCTTCATCGTCAAAACGGTTGTGTTTCCCGTTCATCCCCACATACTTTTCTTACGGAAAGTTCTGCATTTAGAGAGAGACGATCCTGTTTCCCCAAACCCCTTTCTTCAATATTCCAGATTTGTTACAAAGTCTCTCTGTCGTATCGGTCAATAAAAAACCAGACCACTTCATGATGATGATGGTGGCGGCGGCAGAGAGACGTCGGGGTTCAGAAGCATTTTTTATCGGGTCCCAAATTCAGCGATGGCAAATGAAAATAATGGGTATGATTCTTCTTCTATCTCCAACCACATTATCACTGTTGTCTTCCAACCACTCCAACTCCATTTCTTCTTCTAGCAGTAGCAGTAGCAGTAGCAATAGCAGTAGATACAAACACAACAATGATGCTTTTTCATTTAGAAACATTGATGGCGCCCTTTCTTCTTTCAATCACATGCTTCTAAGAAAACCCCTGCCTTGTATCATCCAATTCAATAAATTATTGTCTATAATAGTCAAAATGAGACGGCATTACGATACTGTGATTTCTCTTTCCAAACAAATGGAATTAGCTGGGCTCTCTCCTAATACTTATACCCTTAATATGTTGATGAATTGCTTCTGCCAGTTGCATCGTATTGATCTTGGGTTCTCTGTCTTGGCCAAAGGCATTAAACTTGCTCTTCAACCCACTATCGTCACATTTAACACCTTAACAAATGGGCTCTGTAAAGTGGGTAAATTTGCCCAAGCCGCAGAATTATTTGATGACATGGTGGCAAGAGGGTGTCAACCTAATGTCCACACTTATAATACAATTATCAATGGCTTATGTAAGATCGGGGAAGATGCTGCGGCTGCTCGATTGCTTAAGAAAATGGAAGAGGCAGGCTGCCAGCCTAATGTGGTGACATACAGTACACTCATTGGTGGTCTTTGCAAAGATAGGCGGGTGAATGAGGCTTTAGATATCTTCTCTTATATGAAGGCTAAAGGCATTTCCCCTGATATTTTCACTTACACCTCTTTAATCAAGGGTTTATGCCATTTCAGTCGATGGAAAGAGGCATCGGCAATGCTAAATGAAATGACGAGTTTGAACATCATGCCAGATATTGTCATCTTCAATGTGCTAGTTAATACATTTTGTAAAGAAGGCAAGGTTTCACAGGCTGAAGGTCTGTTAAAAACAATGAATGAAATGGGTGTGGAGCCTGACGTTGTTACATACAGTTCATTGATGTATGGATATTCCTTGTGGATGGAAGTTGTTGAAGCTAGAAAGCTTTTTGATGTCATGATAACCAAGGGTTGTAAACCTGATGTTTTTTGTTATAACATCTTAATTAATGGATATTGTAAGGTCATGAGGATGGATAAGGCCATGCAACTTTTTGATGAAATGATTCTTCAAGGCTCAACTCCGGACAAAGTTACTTACAACACTCTTATTCATGGCTTGTGCCAATTAGGCAGGCTTAGGGAAGCACAAGATCTTTTCAAGAATATGCACACTAGTGGCAATCTCCCAGATTTACTTGCGTACTCAATATTGCTTGATGGCTTTTGCAAACAAGGGTATCTTGGAAAGGCATTCAGATTGTTTCAAGCAATGCAAAGATCTTCCTTGAAGCCTGATTTGGTGATGTATAACATCCTAGTTGATGCCATGTGCAAATCCGGGAATCTTAAAGATGCAAGGGAACTTTTTTCAGAACTCTTTGCTAAAGGGTTGCAGCCTAATGTTCAGATATACACTACAATAATAAATGGACTTTGTAAAGAAGGATTGTTAGATGAAGCATTGGAAGCTTTCCGAAAAATGGAAGAGGATGGCTGCCCTCCAGATGAAGTTTCTTATAATGTTATTATCCGAGGATTTCTCCAGCACAAGGATGAATCAAGGGCAGTGCAACTTATTGGAGAAATGAGAGACAGGGGCTTCATTGCAGATGCAGGGACCACAACTTGGTAGAAAATCTGTTATCTAATGAAGACAATCCTGTTCTAAAGAAGTATCTAGACTTGCATGAAGTTTGTCCAGGGAAAACGGTGATGTCATTTTTTTCACGCTGCTAATTCATGTTGCAAATATTAGCTATTTTTTTTTTTCTAGTTAATATATTGTTGCTTCAGTCTTGTCAATCTCGACAATGACACCAATTACTTTCTTATATTTCACAAATCATTTTACCTTCTTTGGACTAGCATTTGCCTCTCTAGGTTATACACGCACATTTATGTTTATCAATAAATATGTGTGGAATTGAGTTAAAGTGACGAATCCTATTCAATTTCTCATTAGTGATTTTCATGATGTCTAATGATAATGATATAGCAAACACGCAAGTGCAATTCGATAGAGAAGTTTTAATCTAATTTTTATTATAATTGGATGGTTGGTATCATCAATGTGAATAAATAAGAGATCTCCAATGTGGGTGTTTTAGCAAATTGACCAGTGAGCACTCAATATGATCCTTTGTGCAAAGTTTTCTGGAAAAATAAAATGGGAGAAGCCAGGTTGGGGCGAGGTTTTCATGGATGCCATTGGATACATTTTTCCAAAGTAGTACTCCCATATCTATTCTTCCATTTTGGCTTATTCAAAATCTTAATACATAAAAGGACATCTGTATCGTAGATGCATAATTGGCTAGACCTTCAAGTATCTCCTCTCTTTTTCCTCCTTTTGAGGGTAACATAAGACAATTCTATTACTTAGCCTCCTCTGTTGCTCTCATGTGAATTTCTCTGTGATGCTTTTGTTATAGTTTTGTCAGAATCTAGGAATCTAGAGTTTCTGGAATTGTTTATGTATAGCTCGTAAATTCATGGTCAAATCCAGAGATTGTGGACATCCTCTATAATACTTAATTACTGATAAACATTTCTGGTATAGTTTATGCAAGCAAAATGCCATTCATATAGAGGACAAGGAGCAAAGAGAGGGAGATTGGAAAACAGATCATCAATAGAACTAAAGATTATGAGCAAGCTTTTTAAGTGGTAAAAGCTGCAAACTTGTGAAACCAAAAGACTCAGAGTACAACATTTACTCCTTCCAATTTCATCTAATGTCTATTGGATTCCCACTTTGTTTATTCCCCACACCTTAAAGAGCCAATAAAATATATAGGAATCAATGTTGCTGAAATTATAAGAGTACCAGGGCTTGACTGCAGAAATTTGGAGTTTATTGAATTATTTATTGATTAGTTGAAATTTTTGTGAATTTTGTGTGTGTTTTGATTTTGATTTGGTTCTGTTGTTGCATGGAACTAACTATTAAAGTTGCTGCAGAATCTTAACAAGAAATATGGGTGCAGAGTTCCCTTGCTTCTAATGAAATCATTCAACACTCATGATGATACACAGAAGGTGCTTGATCCTTACCTTTTTCTCCTGCTCTGTGTCTTGACCTCGTTGGATTTGACTTGTATAGTAATACCAGTTGTTGTCCAACTTCGATTATTGAGAAGCACTCAAACTCAAATACTGAGATTCACACCTTTAATCAGGTTTGTGATACTACTATTTGATCAGTTTCTTTTAATATCTGTGTTTTGCTTTGCTGAAAATGTTAAACATCAATTTCACCTTTTCCCCTTTGAAATTGCACAGAGCCAATATCCTTGTCTGGTTGCTGATGATTTTGTGCCAGTTCCTTCAAAAGGATACGCTGACAAGGATTAACTTGCAAGTCAACCTTGCCATCAATGCAGCACTTATACTTTGATATTCTACTAACAATATATGCTATAACAGGTGGGTGAACTTGAAGGCAATCAAAAGGCTTGTGGAAGCTGATGCACTTGAGATGGAGATTATTCGAAACCCAAAGGTATGTTCTTATTTCTTTCCTTTCATCTGCTGTTTCTTTATTTCCAGAAATGACAAATTTCAATTCTAGAATGCTAATTATGATAACGTTAATCTTGCTACCAGGAAGTGGATGGAGTCATATTTCTTAAACTGCAGCTGGTGCAGCAATTAGGGTACTTGATGCGCAACATGATTTTTCATGAGAATGTTGAAATCACACATTTGATGCAGTTTTTCCTTGTCTACCACTTCTTTGACCATGCAATTGGTATAAATGTACCTCTATCTCGGTTCCTTCCAGTGAAGGCTTCTCCAGATCTGCTTCTTGTTCAGGTCGCTTTCTTTTCTTTTCTATCACTGTCATTGGATCTTGGTGAAGTGTTTGAGAGTCGTTTAACTCATCTGGTTGCCTCATTTTCAGTCTGATCTTTACACTTCAATTGATGGCTTGTCATCTGAAATCCAGCTAGAACAAATCCTGCAAATGCTTATATCAAACGGGGGCCAGAATTTAAGAAGGTTAAAAATTATTTGATAATCAATTATTATTTATAGTTTATTTTTATTTCATTATTGTTATTAGTATTTTTCTCCTCTTGGCAGGTTGCCAACTTCTTGAGCCTATATAAGTCGATCCCTAGCATCATTTAGTTTGATAGTCTTAAGGTTGCTGATAATGTATAGTTCGGTGCTAGTATCACTCTCAAGGTATTTCCCGTTTTTGATGCTAACCATTTTCTCCCATTTATATGTGTATTGTTGGATGTGTGCATTCTGGAAAATTAGTAGACAAAGTGGCAAGTGTTTTGAACTTTTACTGACTTGAATACCCATCCTTTTATTCTAGTATGGTGGTACTGGTGAAAAAACCATATTATGATACAAGCAACTGAATGGTACTTAAAAAAGGCCATTGAATTGTTGTCCCACGAGAGATGCCATCTCTTACTTTCAAAAGTTTACCCTGTTCTCGCGCTGCAAAAACTATCAGTAAACTCTTCGCCTAACATCATTTTGGAAGTGCTTTTATTATTGCTTTGTTACTTTTGTCTTTCTTGGCAAAAACCTCATGACCGACACTTCCCATTCTGTTCCATCACCTGTGCAGGGAAAGTGAGAATCGTGGTGAAATCTGGTGTGAAACTCAAAATACCATATGGAGTCGATCTTTAAAACAAGGTAAGATACTACACTTACATGATTTATCATATTTGAATGCATGATTTGAATTGGCTCGCTATGGAGTTAACAATATATATTTTGTGCCCAGGAATGTAATGGCCCAAAGGACCTCTGAGAAAGTTGCCTTGCGCAACTTGTTGAAGAAAAAACTTTGTGCAGCTTTGTTTTCGAGTCGCCATTCCCATGTATTTTGCTTGAACAATGAGAGACGAATTCAGTTTGCAGTTTTCATATGCAAGGTGTGAAACTACTTCTGCTACACATTGTATATGGAACAGTTTGGTCCATTTTTTTTGTTCAATTATCCATCAGTTAATTGGATATTAAAGGTTTCCAATGATGACTGCATTTCTGCTTTTTTGTTATAATTTCAATAAATATGATTTATTTATATATTTTAAAAAGGATTGGATGAGAGGTGTTCTGTATATTAAGAAATGATTCTGCATTTCTCTTATTTTTTTCAGCTTTCTCTTGCTCTATTTTAGCTTTATTTTTTTATTAACAGGAACTAAAATATGTGGGGGGAAAGTATTGTAGCAAATTTGAGTTTTATATCAAATTTGATCTTTATTGTTTTTGATATTCTTATATCCTTTCACTAATTGAATTTTTTTTTAATTTTATTCTTCATTGTTTGATATTTTTTTAAGTGGAATTTGACATTCTTTCTCTTACCCATGTTTTTGTTTTTATTTTGGATCTTTATTTTATCACATTTTTATATATAAAAAAAAAAATCACCCCTCGATATTTTTTTAATGGGGTCCAGAAAACTATTATTTATCATGTTATGTTTTTTCCACCTATCAAATGAACTTTCAAGCTCTTATCCAATTTGTTCATCAATTGTGGGATGGATGGGGGATTGTACTTTGGATGATACTCTATGCTTTAATGATAATGAGTAGGGGAAAAAATCAAATATAGTTGCTTATAATGTTGTATATATTCTATTAACTAATAATTTAACTATATTTCAAAATATATTGGTCATCCCCCTCAATAAAAATAGTTTGGATTACTTGGGAGAATGATTTGAACATAACCCCATTACTTCCAATAAATAAATAAGAGAATTAAAAGTGTGTAACAATTCCATCTTTTGTAATGTGTTTTGTGAATGTATAATGTGATAAATTGGGTCTGTAATTTAGTAGTTTGTAAAAGGGTGTAATTGAAAGGAATCCAAACTAAAATTCCTGTTGAACGAAACAACTTTATCTAGAAGGGACTTAATTGAAAATAAGAAAAACCTTATGGGTCGAGTTGGGGCAGTTCGGTTCTCCAATTACTAAACCAATAGCTTTAGAACACTGAATATGCATTTATTCTTAAAATAATCTCTACATATAAACTGGAACAAAGATTCAAAATTTAAAATGGATGTAATGTAAAAGTTAAAAGAAAATCTGGACTGGATTGTATTTTCTGTTTCTTCTTCTTCCTCAAAACGCCAGCAAGTGCCCCAAGCATGATCCCAACCGTTCATCCCCACGTAATTTTCTTCCCAAAAGTTCTGCGTTTAGAGAGAGACGCTGCTGCTTCCCCAAATCCCTTTCTTCAATCTTCCAGATTTGTTACAAAGTGTCTCTGTCGTTTTGGCCAATAAAAAACCCAGAGCACAAAAACACGGAGGAAGGTCGGTGATGATGGCGGCGGCAGTCAGACTTCGAGGTTCGGAAGCCTTAATTATTGGGTCCCAAATTCAGCGATGCCAGATGAAAATAATGGGTATGATTCTTCCATCACTGTTGTCTAGCAAGCACGCCAACTCCATTTCTTCTTCTAGCAGTAACAGTAGATATAAACACAAAAATGACGATGCTTCTTCTTGTTTTAGAGACGTTGATGCTGCCCTTGCTTCTTTCAATCACATGCTTCATAGGAAACCCCTGCCCTGTATCATCCAGTTCAATAAATTATTGTCTTCAATTGTCAAAATGAGACAGTATTACGAGGCTGTGATTTCTCTTTCCAAACGAATGGAATTAGCTGGGCTTTCTCCTAATACTTGTACTCTTAATATCTTGATTAATTGCTTCTGCCAGTTGCAACATGTTGATCTTGGGTTCTCTGTCTTGGCTAAAGTCATTAAACTTGGTCTTCAACCCACCATTGTCACATTTACCACCTTAATCAATGGGCTCAGTAAGGTGGGTAAATTTGCCCACGTCGTGGAATTACTTGATGACATGGTGGCACGGGGGTGTCAACCTGATGACTACACTTATACTACGATTATCAATGGCTTATGTAAGATCGGGGAAACTGCTGCAGCTGCTCGATTATTTAAGAAAATGGAAGAGGCGGGCTGCCAGCTGAATGTGGTGACATACAGTACACTCATCCACAGTCTTTGCAAAGATAGGCGGTTGAATGATGCTTTAGATATCTTCTCTTATATGAAGGCTAGAGACATCTCCCCTACTATTTTCACCTACACCTCTTTGATCCAGGGCCTATGCAACTTCAGCCGATGGAAGGAGGCTTCAGCATTGCTAAATGAAATGACGAGTTTGAATATCATGCCAAATGTTGTCACCTTCAACGTGCTAGTTGATATATTTTGTAAAGAAGGCAAGGTTTTAGAGGCTGAAGGTGTGTTAAAAACAATGACTGAAATGGGTGTGGAGCCTGATGTAGTGACTTACAATTCATTGATGTATGGATATTCCTTGTGGATGGAAGTTGTTGAAGCTAGAAAGCTTTTTGATGTCATGATAACCAAGGGTTGTAAACCTGATGTTTTTAGTTACAGCATCTTAATTAATGGATATTGTAAGGCCAAAAGGATAGATGAGGCCAAGCAGCTTTTTAATGAAATGATTCATCAACGCTCAACTCCGAACAATGTTAGTTACAACACTCTTATTCATGGATTATGCCAATTAGGCAGACTTAGGGAAGCACAAGATCTTTTCAAGAATATGCACACTAATGGCAACCTCCCAAATTTATATACTTACACAATATTGCTTGATGGCTTTTGCCTACAAGGGTATCTTGGTAAGGCATTCAGACTGTTTCGAGCAATGCAAAGTACTTACTTGAAGCCTAATTTGGTGATGTATAACATCCTAGTTAATGCCATGTGCAAGTCCGGGAATCTTAAAGGTGCAAGGGAACTGTTTTCTGAACTCTTTGTCAACGAGTTGCAGCCTAATGTTCAGATATACACTACAATAATAAATGGACTTTGTAAAGAAGGATTGTTAGATGAAGCATTGGAAGCTTTCCGAAATATGGAAGAGGACGGCTGCCCTCCAGATGAATTTTCTTATAATGTTATCATCCGAGGATTTCTCCAGCACAAGGATGAATCAAGGGCAGTGCATCTTATTGGTGAAATGAGAGACAGAGGTTTCGTTGCAGATGTGGGGACCACAGCTTGGTAGAAGATCTGTTTATCTAATGAAGACAATCTTGATCTGAAGAAGTATCTAGGCTTACGTGAAGTCATCATGGTGAAAAGGCTTATGTCTATTTTTCATGCTGCTAATTCACGCTGCAAATATTAGGTAGCGTTTTTTTTTCTCTGGTTATTTTATTGCTAGTTCAGTCGTGTCAAAATCTTGGTTAATTTATTGTTAGTTCAGTCTAGTCAAAATCTTGACAATGACACCAGTTTCTTGCCTTTGGTTCACAAATCATAAGACCTGTTTTGGACTAGCATTCAGCTTTCTGGGTTATACATGCACATTTATGTTTGTCAATAAATATGTGTGGAATTGAGTTAAAGTGATGAACCTATTCAATTTTCTCTCTAGTGATTAAACTTGTCTAAATTTTACATCATCTTGGGTAACTTCAAAAACGCTTTTCTTAAAGCAAACAAGACATATAATTTAAGTGCTACTGCATGTAGAAGGTTCTCAATTACTGTGCCTTATGGATGCAGGTGGATGCTATCCCCAATTCTGCGAATGAGAAACAAATAAATATGCAAGCAGCCCTGGTGAGTTTGAATTATCTTGTGTTTCTTATTTTTGTTTTCAGATCTTTTGTTCAGTTTGCAAAGTCGGGTAATATGTGTTTTCATGGTTGAATATGTATGGTATATTTTCATGAAAGAGCATCGGATCTTCATTTTCATGGTTGAATGTACAGTGCAAAATCCCTATAGCATATGAATAAAAGATATTCAAGAACTGATTAGCCATGCTTTTTGGTTTCACGGTTTTTATTGACTCCAGAGTCTAGACAATGTTGCATTCTTTCTTATTATTATTGTGGGTCCTAAGTTTTTCTCTTATCAAGTCATGAATTAATATTAATACACAAATGATTTTAGGTGTTGCTTTAAAATTCATAGATGATTTTCAGGTTTACTTGGTTGTCATTATATCTTGTCATGTTCTTTTTCTAGTTATATCACTTATGTGGTACAGCTAGTAGTATTGTCATATGAATGGCTTAACATTATCTTGTCATGTTCTTTTGCTTTATTCACTCCTTCACTTCTTGCTAATCTCACTAATCAATGTAATTATGTTCTCAGATCTACCTACAATTTCTTAATTTTGTTTCGAGATTTTGTGCAGTGGGAGTGAGAAAACTGGATTTGTCATCCTCTTCTATCGCAATCATAGGTAATTCATGATTCTTCAACCAACTTTCATTAAAAAAAATCGATTTTCTTGCTAAAAATGAAAGAAAAGAGGAATAATTCTGTTTTATATGATTGTGATATTTGTATTAGTGCTAAGTGTAATGTGAAAGAGATTGTTTTTGGTATTTGGATTTATTTTTTTTATGAAATCCGAGATTTGGAATTTATTGAATTATTTATTTTTTGATTTTTTTTTGTGAATTTTGTGTGAAAGTGGGGAAGCGCAGCAAGTTGAGTGGAGTAAGATTCAGACACCTACTGATGAAGTAGTGGTTCCTTATGATAGCTTGGAGTCAACCCCTGAGTGTAATTGATAATGATCTGAATTTTTATTGCATTATTTTTAGCCAAACTTCTGTGGTGGTTGCTTAAAGTGATTTGAATTCGTTGCAGATATGGAGGAAACCAAGAAGCTTTTCAACAAGCTTGTTGTTTTGAAGCTTAATGTTGGTTTGGTTTGGAGACAACAATGGGATGCACTGGATACTTAATCTTTTGTTCATTATGTTGTCAAATTGCTAGGGAAAAAAGAAGAAGGTGAATGTCAGATTGATGACCACAATGTGCTGGTTGTTGTTTTTTTGGTTGGAATGATTTACCCTTTTGTTTGTGGAGCAGAATGGAGGTTTAGGATATGTGTATGACATTGAACTTGATTTATATTGTTGTGTTTCACAGGTCTGGCATTGAAGTTTGTAATTGACTGACATTTCTTGACCATAATATTGTCATCGAGATTGAGTTGAGTGTTTATTGCTTCTCTTCTCTTCTGCTTTGATTTTGATTTGGTTCTGCTTTTGCATGGAACTAACTATTAAGTTGCTGCAGAATCTTAACAAGAAATATGGGTGCAGCGTTCCCCTGCTTCTAATGAACTCATTCAACACTCGTGATAATACACAGAAGGTGCCTGATCCTTACCTTTTTTCTCCTGCTCTGTGTCTTGTCCTTGCTAGATTTTACTTGCATAGTAACACCAGTTGTTTTCCAACTTAGATTATTGAGAAGCACTCAAACTCAAATATTGAGATTCACACCTTTAATCAGGTTTGTGATACTACTATTTGATCAGTTTCTTTTAATATCTGTATTTTTCTCTGCTGAAAATGTTACACAACAAATTTACCTGTGCCCCTTTGATTATACATAATTTAACGTGTATTCTTCTTGCTTGCTGTTCTGAAAACTTCTATTTAGGCATGTAGGTATCCTCCTGAACATGGCAAGCTGGATGCTTTATTGTCATGGGTTGATGCTTTGATGTTTCTTTTGCTTTATCCTTGTGATATTCAGAAGTAATTTGTGCTCCTCTGTACTTTTGCTCTTATGTCCTTTGTATTTCCTTATCACTTTGCAGGGTAAAGAGTATGTGCTTGTTGCCAGCTCAGTTAACCTCAGTGCTGCTGTTGATTTGAGTATCCTGATTTTTTGTTCAATTATCCATCAGTTAATAGGATATAAAAGGTTTGCAATGATGACTCTTCGTCCCCAAGGGACGTGATGTGATGACAAAGGGTTTGCGATCTGCAAAGTAGGTCTTGAGTTCGAGTCAGGACATGTATCCTTTGTAAGAATCTGGGATAATCGTGATTTTACTCACTTATTTGGGCCCACAAAGTGTATTTTCTGGAGGGTGGGGTTTCTTCGCATCAAAAAAAAAAATGATGACTCTTCATTTCTACATTTTTTATAATCTCATGGAGATTTTGGTTATGTCCATATTAATTTCACATCAAGTCTGGTGAAAATCAATGGGGACACCCAGCCATTAAGACTAATATTATTCAGCCCTGGTCAACATGACAGGTCAACCAAAATCTTGTGTTGGATTTCAAAATTAAATCAAGTTATAAGTGTTGAATGTCAAATTGGATCTGTAATAGCTGATCTGGTCAAGTCTTTTTTTTTTTTTTTAAATAAATCTTAAAACGACATATAATCTGAATTGATATGCTCAATCTGCCAAGACTTGGCATTGCCCTTGGGGATAATATTGAGATGAGGAAGATATATCATTCATTGTACAGTCCAGGGCTCGTTGGGATGGGGTTAAATCATAGAATATTAACAAAATTAGTTTAGGATTTATTATCTCAATTTGTTCTTTCCGATTCCATCCTTTCAAACTCACTACTTTCTATTTCAATCCAGATTCAATAAACATCACCTGCCAGTTCTTGTTTTCAAACCCATCCTAAGAAACTATAATATACATATTATAAGAAACATTAATCAATGGTTTTTCTCCCTTGATGCTAAATATATCATGAAATATTTTCAAATAATTAATTAAAGAGGATATATAAGAAAGAAAGAAAATAAGTAAATAAAACATCCCCATTATCCATCGAAGAAAAAAAAAAGAGTCAATGTCTTTCTCTTTCAATGCAAGACCACCATCCTGGAGATGTAAGTATTTTAAAACAACTAGACTGGCAACCAAAAGTTAAGCAGAAGAAGCAGCTGATTGTTTTTTTTTTTTCTGTGTTTCAGTTTCAGGCAGAATCACTTGATAAGAAACTTGTTTCTTAACAACAGCATCACCAAAGCTTAATCCAAATTTGAGCAATTCAAGGCAGCCTTAATTTTGAGAACAGTGGTGCTGATAAGGGTGTTGACTGTTGCCACAGATTCCATGTTGAGCTCTGTGGAGGATGTGGCATTAGGGCCAGCGATCAGAATTTGGAAGGCTACTGTAAGAAGTGAACCTCTTGAGTCTGCCCCAGTAGAACCTGTGTCTGGACGGCCATCGCCGGATATTACAAAACCGGATGGAAGTATGGGAATGATCGACGAGTCTTCGCCGCCTATCACCATGTTCATGGCTGGAATGTCAACTGGAGCATATACCACCATCGATCCTGAAGAGTCCGTGCAGCTCTCTTGAAGCATCAGCATGTTGTTCTCAGTAGGAATGAAAGGCTGCGTTAATTTGAAAGGAAAAACAATCAATGAACTGCACAAGTAGACTTTCTGAAAATCAATCAAGACATTGCCGTTGTTGCTGTCGGCCTTTTGGCTATATTTTATACTGCATCAGAATAGGAGAGAGAGGAAGAGAAATTACGCGGATAATGGATATGCAGTTCCCTGGATCAGTCCCATTGGAAATGTGTGAAATCTCATGCACAGGATTGCCATTGGACAGAATATCCCACTGTTAGAGACAATGACAGGAAATACCATTTGTTACATGGCTGTAAATATCCGATTGAGTGAAATATGCACGTGTTTATTGATCACAGAATGAATCATTCTATTTCTCATGAACCTGGATTCGTGATTTCTCATCTTTGAAGAAGCTAAACACGTTCTGAGGTGAGAGTGGAAGCAAAAGAGAAGTAGCGGCGCTGACAACCATGCCGATCGGCTGCCCTTGTTCTGTGTTCTTGCGAATAGCCACCCGAACCCCACTATTGTTCACTTCAGACAGTTGAGGGAAATCCAGTTTTCCTGACATTTCCAAGCTTGCAAAAAAGATCTTCACCATCCTGTGGGATAGGTTTACTACGCTCTTTCTACCCTCAGGCGAAGTGACCACTAAGCAATGGAAGATGTTAAAGCAACAGTATTGCATAAAATGGGTGTCAAAGAAATGGAAAGGCGAAAAACTGATTATTGTTACCTCCTCCAAATTCTCGAGCAGCTGCAGTTTCCTCCCTATAGAAAGTTAACCTCTCACAAATCCTCCGGAGACTAGCAATCCATCGTTCTGCTCCATAAGCAGATCTGCCGCATATGAGATCTCTGTAAAGGCGGTGAGTTTGAGTTCTATCATCCACTTCCACATGTTCTACCCAAGTTACCTATCAGGTTTGTGTGATACAAAATTAGTCTCACACACGATTCACTTAAACTGACATAAATTACTGTTAGTCTCAATGATTCTATGCTAAACTTGGCTTGCAATTTTGAAGTCATCGTTTATTGGTAGCTCATGGAGATGCTTACAAATGCTTGCTAGTGTTTATGACAGAAACAGACCCTACTGTATATAATACTAGCAACGACAAAAAAACTAGTATCAGAAAAAATGGGGGTCTGCAGATATTGCATCTACGAAACATTTATGATAGCCATGCTCATTAATCAATATGAAAATTACACGAAATGCAGACGCCAATCGAATCGTGTCTTGCTGTGGTAGCTAAGAGTTAAAACATTCTGTTAACAAGAGGATAGAGATGCCAGGCTCCATTCCTTTTATAGTTCATTGATTAATTCGACACCTGTGCATCAGAACTTTGTCGTTGTTCGTCAGAATTGGTAACATTTGATAACTGTAAGGCTCAGCCACAATCAGCCCTAATCTGTGCTACGAACAAGCATGGTATGGTTGATCTAGAATAAGTAGTTCACAGAAGTGACACATGCTCAATCATTTGATCATTTCAGGTATAGAGATGCAGTAATTACTCACCCTGGAACATCCATCAGGTTTATCTTGGATCATGCATCCAGAAGGAAGCCGCCAGGCGCGGGAAGGGGAGCCATCTTTCAAGAAGTCATACGATATATCCGCAATCACCCACTGCCCGGGCTCAAGTTGCTGACAAAGGCGAAGGAAGTAAAATTCCCTGCGTGGAACCAGGGGCGATAGAATGTGCATTTGTTCATACATCTGCATTTGACCCTTTTCACTTCAATACACAGCTCAAGTCCTAACAGGATTTAAGGAATGATAGAAATTTATTAGCTACTTGACATACCATCTGCAAGGAGCCATTTCGGTTTCCTGCCATTCCAGCTTCAAGAACTAGAATTGTCCTGGCCTTGGTAACAATTGTCGGAAAAAGATCAATCCACTTATTCTGTCAATTCAAGAAAAATAGTTAAACTTGTTTCCTCTTCAGAAAAATATGGTCTGATCTTAAAGTATGGGAAGTAAGAGCGCGCTAACCGGATCCAAAAACATGTCAACCAAGTCCATTCCTGGCATGGTCACCATTGCTGAATCCTTGGACGATTCAACACGAGCGTTGGAGCTTTTGAAGCGACCGGACCTGGCGTATAGTTTCTCATAGCCGACACGATCAATGATGTATCTTCCATCAGATGGGGACTTGATCCACAGAGGCTCATTAGCTCGCAGAAGCCTGACCAGCTCATCTGCTGCGCTGGCAGCAGTCTCAGCCATGAGTGCCTTTTCCATATCTGGAATCCCTCTACGTCTACAGACCAATTTTCTATTGTCGGATCCTGGATTCCGTTCCAGATCATTGCCATGGTTTGTCGTCCCTTGATTCGGGGCACCTGTCGGCAATACGCCTTGTGAAGATCCAGCGCCAGGTGTCAACGAATCAAATGGTTTTCCTATATACTTGGTAAGAAGGGCGGATACTTTTTCATGCTGCACAGCAAACATAATAATCATCAATAATTATAATAAAAAACAAAATCTTTAAGACTCTCGAAACACAGACATTTATGCATCATTAAAACGAAAAGGCCTAATAGAGAATGAGGAGATAATTAGAGAGGGAACTTAGTTGAAATAATCCAAACGAACCTCTTCTTTCAACCGAGAATTTTCCATCTTTAGTTTCAGCAAACTACGTTGGCGTTCTTCTTCTCCGAAGGGAGGACCTCCACAAGCGGGGCAGATCACATTTTTCAGTGCCTCTCTGAATGCCAGATTTTCACATTGAATCCTCTCATTTTCTGACCGAAGAACTGAATTATCTGCTCGCTCACTTTGCGTCTGCGAAATGGATCAGAAGGTGTAAGAGCATCAGTATATTATTAAGGGATACAATGTATTCAAACACATGATTTTAGACCTGGAAATCACGAGTACCTTTGTCTGAGTCCTTTTGTTTTGAAACCAGAATTTGATCTGTTTAGCCGCGAGGCCTAATTCCCTACTCAACTGCCGCCGCTGGTTTTCATGCGGATGTGGACATTCCTTGAAAAATCTTCATCAGAGTAACAAAACCACAAAATTTATGTTATCTTCAAGCACAGAAAATGAAGGTGGGGGGAGCAAGGACGGACCTCTTTGAAGAAACATCAAATATTTTTACAAGATGCGTGTTAAGAATCCATTCAAGAAAGAAATCCGTGTAAATGAATTAAGGAAGCAAGCAATCCAAACAACACAATCAAGGACCAGACTAATATATAGGAAAATTGATTTTCCAAGAAGAAAATGAATGCATTAACAGAAGAAGTAAACAATCTCCATCAAAAACACCATCATCAATCTGAAAGGGGGGGGGGGGTGATTTGGAAAAATCCTCTTCCATTCACAGATAAATAAAATAGACCTCTCATGTCAAGTGAAATGACTTCGTTCAAAAGCCGCTCAATAAGGAAGACCTTGCCAACAATGAGCAAGCCAAGAGTGAAAACATCAACAAAAGCTTCACAGTAATCAATGGATGGTGAAACTATGAATTCATCAGAACAACATATCAAAATAGCAGGAAAAAATCATACTAAAAACAGCAACAAATGCAACATATATAGATCAAAATCATGTATCTATACTAGGCTTAAAGAACATGAAAAGTAGTCCTTGATAAGAGAATGGTGCTAGTCTTATACTTTTCAAGCTGCTGAATCTGTTGATAAGAATGGCGATGGTAAGCCTTCTTTCCCTTATTTCTAGAGTTAGAAGCTGCTTCATGTTCATCCCCCCAAGCACCGCCATTGTTTCCCATTGATAGCTCCATTCTTTTTCCTCCTACTACTCTGCAAAAATATTATCACTACAAGTCTCCCTTCTTGGTATGCAGGCTAGTAATGAACAATCTATGATTATTTATCAGATATTGTGCATATATAGCCCAACAACTCGATACCAAATTAGGACAGCAAATGAACACCAAACCAGTCCTACAAAGATAGATTTCTGGTTCTTGGTTTTCTACTGTTTTAGGCATAATGCCTTTTGTAAACTTTTTCTTTCTTTCCTTTGGCCATGAACTGTATTACACGTACAGCAAAAAACAATGTGCACGCCAGCAAATTTCGTGGTTTCAGAGATATGCTTTGCATGAAAAGCTACCATATATGGAGGGTGATATACAAATGATTTTACTTTTTTCCCAGTTTTCATAACCTTCCCCCCCCCTCATCAATCCAAGAACTAGCATGACTGCACTCTCCAGTTTCAAAGAGTGGAGGACTAATTGCTGTTGCTAAGAAACATAATTAGCTAGTTTAATCTGTCGATGGATTGTTGATGATACATACACATGTTTGAATTGGGGCAGGTCTTGTGTTTTGATCAATACACACCTTTTGATTGTGCCATGATGCCCTTAATTATTGTGTGATTAACTCTAGATAATACTAATCATTTAACAGATTTAGTAAATTGATGATTGGTAATACCTTTTCCAAAATCATTAAGTATTACCACTCATCTCCAAAATATCAATGCAAGGATTCTGTATTGTTGTGCTCTAAATGCAACTACTTGTGTTGCTCTCCAGATAATTGTAACTATCTTGATTTAAGATTTTTTCACATTTAATTGGATTTTGAAATTGAAAAGGTTTATTGTTAATTTAATCAAATAATATAGTCAAAGTTTTATGAACATGAAATGAGGTGTTAGCATAAATATATTGAAAAATTCCAAACTAGCTACAATTATTTTGAGATTGAAAATATTATAATTAAATTAATTGAGTAATATAGTAAGATTTTATAACCTTCAAATGAAATGTTTGAATAAATATATTAAAAAGATCCCAAACTATATTCAAAACATTTTAATTTTACTTGAGACTATTTTTTTTGAGAATTTACAATTATGGTTATTTGAGATGTAAAAATATTAATTGAACATTTAGCAAAATGCTTTATAAGAAAATTAAATATCTTATAGGAAAATTCATCATTTATGATCTGTAAACGAAGATTTCATATGCCCTATCAAAACCTTCCTTATTTTGAAATCAAAACTCTCTATGAAAAAATAATCTTTGTTTTAAGTTTTTAGAATAAATACAAAAAATAGTTTGAATGTAAAAATAATCTCCTTACTTAATTTTTAAAATCGAGTAAAAAAATAACATTTTATTAGCCTAATGTTCTTTTGTTTGAAAGGTAACAAGGAACAATGTTTTTACCATCCCTCTCATTTTATTTTTTCAAAGTTACATGGCACAATTACATCTTAGAGGCATTCTCCATGGAGCCAGGAAGAATGGGCAACATGAATTCATGTTTTCGAACCAATATTATGACAAGTAATGTTAAAGTGACTAGTGTTGTAAGAGAAATGTATTCTGAAAGGGATATAGACATCAAATATATATATAACTAGACAATGCCCCCGCGCTTCACCGCGGGCGGCACAATATTTTTTTCAATGTAAAAAATATTAATTGTGTGTATTTTTTATTATAATATAAATTAAGCTAAAATAATAAATCTGTGCAGAATTCATGTTCAGTGCAAGTTTTTTATAAAATATATGAAATCGATATAAATTTATCTGTTTAGTAGTTTCAAACGAAATAACCAACATAAATTTATCATCATCATTAAAAAAGCAAGAAAACTCGGATATCTGAATTATTAAGTTCACTGTATTAAGATTAGTTCATTTTATAATTCAATTTAAATTAAACAAAAATAAAATATAAATTGTGAAAATACATACAATAATCAAATTAAAAAAATAAGTTGTTAATTTTCTATCAACAAAAAGACGAAAACATAGATTGAAAATTCATCCTGACGTTATTGCCATTATCATTGCTATTAAAGCTAAAATTATTACTAACATTACTGCCAAAACAATTAAAATAATTAAATTTCCATGAAAAATAAAAAAAAAGCAAAAGATTTTTATTAAAAAAAAATAAAAAAACAATAACTAAAATTATCATTATTATTGCATAAATAATAAAATCATAAAAATCATATAATCTAAAGAACAAATAAAGAAACAGAAAACAAAAAAAAACGAATAAAGGGAAAAATAGAGTAATATTACTTTTAAAATGATCACCGATATAAATTAAAATTTCAGGAAAATCTTTAAAAAAAATCAAAAGATTTTTATAAAAAAATAATCACTAAAATTATCATTATTATTGGTTCGGAGATTAGTGAACAAAAAAACGTATAAGGAAAAAAAATAAAAAATAATAATAAATTGGTTCGGAGATTAGTCATGGTGTGTCCACGTTGGCCTGGACACCCCGATTATCAAAAAACAGATTTGGTATGAGGAGTAGTGGTGGTGCACTTGAGCTGACCCGGAGATCGTGGTTATAAAAAAAAAATATATAAGTGAAAAAAAGAGCTTAAGCTGGCTGAGAGACCATGGCTACAAAAAAATATATAAGCGAAAGAAAACAAAAAAAAAGTATAAGCGTGAAAGCACTGTAGCAATCCATATTGTTTTTAAAAAAATTCGGCCCAAGAATTAGTCGTGGTGTGCTTAAGCTGGTCGGAGATCCCGGTTATAAAAAAAATGTATAAGTGAATAAAAAAATTATAAAAAAAGAAAAAAAATGTACCAGCAGGAAAGCATTTTAGAAAAAAAATGTGGGTCCGGGGATTGTCGTGGTATGCATAAGTTGGCCTGGACACCCTGGTTATCAAAAAAATTTGGATATGGAGATTAATCGTGGTGCATTTAAGCGAGCTCGGACACCCCGATTATTAAAAAACAAAAAACTAAAAAAATATATAAGTAGAAAAAAAAAATGTAATAAGAAAAAAAGAAAAAAAATAATAAGTAAAAAATACAAAAAAAAGGCAAAAAAAGAAGAAGCAAAAAACGGAGGAAAAAAAGAAGAAAAAAAATAATTAGGAAAAAAAAAAGAAACGAAAAAAAAGAAACGAAAAAAAAGCAGAAAAAAGAGAAAAAAAACGTAAGTAGAAAAAAAAAAGTAAAAAAAAAAACTACTATTGCAATCCACAGTGCACTGTAAAAAACCTACGGGTTTTATATATATAGTAATATATATATATATATATATTAAAAAAAAGGCATCCCTTGTCAAATAAATTTTAATCCATTAATTTGAATATAGATTGACAATATTTTATGTGCGAGAATGGCAAAATGAAAGTTGTAGTTCTAGAGAAAGGGGCACTACTTACCCTAGATATAATTTGCAATTGCAAATAAATATGGCTATAAATATTGATATTTATAAACATTTTCTTTCTTGTTGTGTGAATTGTGATAGCTAATGTTATTTTTTTTGGTATATCCAACACTCAATGGGTGATAGTTAATGTTGTTTTTTTGGTATTGAAAATTGTATACGAACAAATCTTCTAAAAAATAACATATGATTCAGTTTAGAGCAATCTAACTCTAAATCAGTACTCATGGAGTTATAAAAATTTAGTAATTAATCAAGATATTATTTAATAAAAATATTGTTTAAACTTTAAATTTAAATTAATATATAATAAAAATATTATTTAATAAAGGTTATTAATTTATAAAAACTAACTCCTTGTGTGTTTTACTCATGCACCAACAATTTTATTATTATTATTATTATTATTAAAAAAAACTAAATTGTCCTTAATACCTAATGAGTAATATAAAATTATAAATAAACCACTTGAGTGAAGGCTGAAAACTTTAATGTGAAGGGCAATTTAGTTATTATATTGTTCATGAAAAAAGGAAATTCCTACATCACCTTAGACCTAGGGCAATTCCTTCCTTTTTTTTTTAACTTTTAAGGATAATAAAGTAATTTATTTATTCTAAAAATTATGAAAAGGTAGTGCCCAGACAACTTAAAAATGACAAATGAAAGGTAATTTCACTTGATTTTTACTGTAAATGGAAGGAAAAATATTTATAATTCCTATCCATAGTAAGTTATGGTATATGTATATTAATTTTCCCATACAATTTAGATTTCTTTATTAATTCATAATGAAAAAATACTCTGAAAGGCATGAGAAAAATACTATTTCTTATGTTATTGCTCATTAAGAAACAAATCACTATGGATTGCCATGAATAGTATTTCATTAAAAAACAAAATACTATTTCTTAATTTTGGCTAGGTAGAGATAGAGTTTGATAATTGTCTTTGGTTTCATGAATAGTCCTTGATTTATTTTATTAGATGTATGCATGAACTTTTTGAATTCCACTTGAGAATTTTTATGTATATACAAAAACACATCATAAAAATCTATGTGTACATTTTTTTGAAGAAATAAAAAATATTTGACTCGCGTTGAAGCATAGGTTAAATAGCTAGTATCAACTAAATTCTTTTTTTTTTGCGAGAACAAAATCTCAAATTCATAAAGCTATTCAAACTCGATATAATCCAAATGTACCAAATTCTAGATAAGTGTATAACAACCCAAATTAGAGATAATTTGACCTGGACACATCTGTCACAGGTTGGAAGGGTAAACTAGAGTTCACCCTATTTTTTTTTTAAATGATTAAAACGATGTTGTTTTACTTATTATTGTTTTTATTTTAAAAAAAAACAAATCAAGAGAATTTATATTGGGTTGCAAGTCACTCTAAGTTTTTAACTTGATCAATTATTTTTTATTTTTTTTAACCCGAATCGATCTAGGTTTTAAGGTAAAATCACTAAATAGGTCTAAGTCGAGTTGGCCCGAGTTTCATAATTAGGTTGTAATTTTCAAGTCTAGTGTATGTATTAAGGGTATAATTGTTAGAATATGTTCAGGATTGTGATTTTTTTAAGTTAATATTTTTATTATGTTTTTATAATTTTAATATATCAATGTCAAATATATATTTAGTGCCCGTTTGACATTGCGATCCCACCGGTTTTTGGCCGAAATTTGAAGAAGAAAAATTTCATTTTAAATGAATATGTTTTTGTGTGTTTTAGATCAT